>OY776674.1:104969492-106169492 GCA_963675555.1 Leptura quadrifasciata | reverse complement strand
GTGGGATATCCTATTATTTAAGTCCCTAACATATTTAGTTATTAGGTCTTTTTGGTTGTACAGGGTCTCTGGTGGTCTATTAGCTGTGTGTCCAAAGATCAGTTCGTATGGCGTAAAACCATGCGTTTTATTAACCGAATTATTGTAGCATATTACTGCATACGGCAATATGGTAAAAGGATGTTCATTTGGGTTTTCGGTTTTGTGAATTCTGATCATTTCGGCTAAGGTAGCATGAAAGCGTTCTATAGAACCGTTAGATTGGGGATGTCCTACGCTAGAATATGTCAATTTTATATCGTAGAGGGTACAGAGGTCTTTTAGTAAGTTGTTGTCGAATTCACCGCCGTAATCACAGTGAATCCTCAGTGGGGTACCGTAATGTTGAAAATATAACAATAGGGTATTTACCACAGATTTTGCGCTTTTATCCGGTACTGCATAGGCTTGTGTGAATTTTGTAAGTTCGTCGCGGATAGTTAGAGCGTAATTTCGTGTAGGAAATTCGAATAGGTCGATGTTAATTCTTTCGAAAGGCGTTCTTGGAGTTTCAGTGATTACTAGAGGGTTGTTAAGGTTTTTACGGCAAACTTTAGTTCGTTGACAAATTTCGCAATTTTTTATGAAATTTTCAACATCTTTGGTTAGTCCTTGCCAATTGTATTTATTTTTGATCCTACGCATAGTCTCGTTTATTCCGCGATGCAGGTTGTTTTTGCCGGTATGGTTTTGGTCAAGAATTATCGGTCTTTGGTCTTCGTCAGGTGTTTGTACTAGGTTTTGACAGATAATGAGTTTTAGGTCCTTTTCTGCGAAGATAAATGACAGAATTTCGAGTATCGGGAGGTCTAAGTTATTTTCGACATGGTAAGTATTAGAAAGATCTAATTCATTTTGATTTTTGAATATTGCTAAGAACAAATGTTCTACTACAGATTCAGGGTCAAAGGGTAGAGGAATGATATAGTATTTCCTATGTCTAACCGATCTACTGGAGAGGATATTTATTTTGTCGTCGTAAAA
Source organism: Leptura quadrifasciata (assembly GCA_963675555.1). Lineage (NCBI taxonomy): Eukaryota > Metazoa > Arthropoda > Insecta > Coleoptera > Cerambycidae > Leptura > Leptura quadrifasciata. Next base: position 106,168,469 of record OY776674.1, on the reverse strand, counting down.
TTCGGGGTTTTCCTCGAAAATGTCATCAATAATTTGGTGATGAAGATCTCTTAGGTTATTTTGTTGAAAGAAAGTTATGATGTGTTTGTTTTCTCGGTCCAAGAGTTGTTTATTTGAAGTTTGAATTTTAGAGTAGTCAATTAAGGATTTGGTCTTGTATAGTCGGGAGAAAGTATTAAATTCTTGAATTAGTTGTTCGTTTGTGATTTCATCGTCATTGTCTGGATTTCCGTCATCGTCTGTGTCCTCATTCGCGGCTAAGATTTTGGAATGGAATTTAGAACATTTGGAAAAATGGTTTATTTTGATTCTAGAGAGGGCATCGGCATTTTTATTGATTTTTCCGGGCTTGTAAACGATTTCGTAATCGTATTCCTCTAGTTTGAGTCGCCAGCGGGCAAGTCTACTTCCTGGGTCTTTTATTGAGAATAACCAGGTAAGTGGTCGATGGTCGGTGACTAGTTTGAATTTTCTACCGAATAAATATGGTCTAAAGTATTTTACTGACCATACTATGGCCAATAATTCCCTTTCAATGGTGGAATACTTTGTTTCCGCACCGCATAAAGTTCGGGAAGCGTATGCAATTGGTAGATCTTTGCCTATATTTCCCTGAGAGAGTACCGATCCGATGGCGAATGCGCTCGCGTCGGTAGTTAGGATGAAAGGCTCATCAAAATTAGGATATATTAATATCGGAGTCGTCGTCAATGTTTGCTTTAAGTTGTCGAACGAATTCATACAATCATTGTCAAAGTTAAAGGGAGTGTCTTTTTGTAGTAGCTTGGTCAGGGGCTTTGAAATCTTAGAGAAATTTGGAATAAAGCGTCTATAATAGCCCGCTAAACCTAAGAAAGATTTAATGTCCTTTTGATTTTTGGGATGAGGAAAGTTTAAAATGGCTTCTACTTTACTGGGATTTGGCTTGACACCGTCTTTTGTTATAAGATGTCCTAGATAAGCGACTTCTTTGCGTAGAAACTCGCACTTGTCGGGTTGAATTTTGAGGTTAGCTTTCCTTAGGCGTTTGAATACTTCTGTCAGTCGGGAAATATGATCGTGAATAGTAGGGGAGTAAATGATAATGTCGTCCATGTAAACAAGGCAGCGTTCATTCTGGATTCCTAACAAGATATTATCCATCACTCTTTGAAACGTTGATGGAGCATTCTTTAAACCGAATGGCATTCTAACGAATTCGAAATGACCGTTTTCGACTGTGAAAGCAGTCTTTTGAATGTCTTTCGCGTCAATTTCTATTTGGTGGAATCCGGAAGCTAAGTCTAGTGTGGTAAAATATTGGCATTTGCCTAGTTGGTCTAAAAGGTCAGAAATATTTGGGAGAGGGTATTTATCGTCAATAGTCAATTCGTTTAATTTCCTGTAATCTACTACGACTCGCCATTTTTGTTTGCCAGAGGCATCGAGTTTTTTGGGTACAACCCAAACAGGAGATGACCAGGGAGAAATTGAAGGTCTGATTATGCCTTGGTCCAGCATTTTAGAAACTTGTGTTTTGACTTCTTGTTTATGGCATTGAGGGTAGCGATACGATTTTGTAAATACAGGTTTAGAATTATTAGTGTCGATTGAATGTTTAATCTCGTTAGTGAAAGTCAAGTTGTCTCCTTCCAGGTAAAATATTTCAGAAAAGTCTAGGCAAAGTTGTGTAATTAGTTCACTTTCCTCGTAGTTTAGACGATCTAAACGTAACTGGTTAATAATTTCAGATGATCTGTCGGTCTGTATGTGTGAGTCGGAATTTTGAACATTTAAATTAAAAATCGATTTAAATTTTTGCAATGGTTCTAATTTTAGATTAGAAAAATTTATAATTTTCGGAATGGCGTTTGCATTAATTACGGTTGTCAAAAATTCTCCATTTTCGTTTACCCTAACAAGAGCATTAGGCAAACGAACTTTTTCGTTTTCCTGCGCTGACAGTACAGCGTCAGTGTTTCTAAGATTGCATTTTAGTTTGTAAAACTTTTCCGTGCGACCGTCAATTTGGATAGTATTTTGGCTAGAATTATAATTTTGTCGGATTTTGTTGATTTCGGATGTTGGGGAATCGTCAGTTACTTTGAAGATGGGCAATGTTTTAAAATTTGTAATTAGTTGCCTGGTTTTGAAATCTATTCTACATTCGTAGTGTTCCATGAAGTCGGCTCCTAATAATCCGTCAAAGTCTATGTCCAAGTCGTGAATATAGACTCTGTGCGGGTCGCGTGCGTTAAATGGTATAAGAACAGATTCGCTAATTTTAATTTTTTCGTCGGTTATGCCTTGTATAATCGCGTTTTCTGGAGATCTATTTTTAAAATTTTCCGCTGTCTTATGCTTAAAAATCGAAATACCTGCGCCAGTATCGATTAAGAGTTTAAATTTGTTCGAAATGTCATTTATGAAATAAAGATTACTAGAATTCACGGTCAATAGTGTGTGTGTAGGCCAATTTAAGCGAAGTTCTGGTCTGAGAAATTCAGTAGGGGGTTGTAATTGTCGTTCAGGTTTAATGTTTGGATTTGGTTGGACATTTGGTCCACTTCGAAATTTATTTCTTGGGTTGGAGTATTCATGGAATACTCCGGGCCTAATGGAAAATCCTGAGGAGTAGCAGTATAATCTTGCGACATCTGAGAATTAGCTGTATAATTCTCATTTTGGTATGGCATGTTATTGTCGTCATTTTGCGGGAAATGGGGGTAATCGTCATAATTTACTTGTGGCATGTTTGCCACATTATCAAGGCTAGAATTAGTTTGATAGTTTCCGAAGTTATGGAATTGTGGGTCACTGAAATTATCAGTTTCATGGTAAAAATTAGTATCATAATTTTGAGAGTCGAAATGATTGTCAAAATTAACGTGATGTGTTCTCTGCGGGTTTTGTCTGTTAAAGTTAGGATTGAAATTTGAATTTTGTTGATTTGGGGATCTCTGAAAGTTCGGATTAGGTCTTATTACAGAAGGCCTATTCTGTTGAAAATCTTGTTGCGGCGTGAAATTTCTTTGATATTGCTGGTTGGGAGAATTTTGGAAATTCGGTCTAGAAAATTGTGGAGGACTGGCAAAATTGTTTTGTCTAAAGTTCTGATTTTGTTGTGAGAATTGTAGTCTTGTACGGCACTCATTAAAATTGTGCCCGTTACGTTTGCAAAAATTACAGAATTGTTGGGAGTTGGGACGCCTCTGTTGGTTCTGGATGGGGTTTTTGTTGATAGTTTGTTTTGGGAATTTTTGTGACTCGAAGTAGGACAGTTGGAGTTCGCGTTTGATTCTATTGATTGCTTCTAGCATGTCGCTGGGATTTCCGGCACGGATTATTTGTCCAAGTTTGGGTTCTAGTCCGGTAAGTAGTGTTGTTAGAGTCATGGTTTCAATTAGGGATGATTGGGCTGTCTTTTCTTCCAACGTCAAAGTCTGTTTTTGCACAGCAGCGTGCATTTTGGCATTATGTGTTTGTAAACGAGATACGAATGTCAGGGCAGTTTCATTAGGTAGTTGGTGAATCCGTTGTAAGTCCTGTATAAGGGCTGTCAAGTCGCGTGAATCACCGAAGTGGGCCTCAAGTAGGCTTTTAATTTCTGCCCAAGTGGCAGGGTTCCTCGAATTTATTAATTCGGCAGCTTTTCCCCGAAGTTTATTTTTTATGTGTAGAGTAAGTAAAATACGCTGGTCCTCTATAGACATTCCGTTCGCGAAAACACACGCGGAAATAAAGGTTTGTAGGAAAATGGGGTTCCCGTCGAACTCTGGAACTATTGAGAAAATCTCACTTAACCTGTAGGGTTCTATGGTAAGGGTTTCATCAGCGTTATTGGTATTATTTGCTGTAGTATTTGGTTGGTTCGCCATTTTGTATTATTAAGATTTGTATATAAATTTCAGATAAACAAACAAAAATTAATTTGGTACACACAAAAAATAATAAAAATTAATTGTAAAAGGTACAAGAGTACGCCACTGGCAATAATAATGAATAAAAGGAAACGAAATTGTATTCTTTTCTGTATAAAGTATGTAACAAATTATTTTTGCGATGGTATTTGCACTTATTCAGATATTATAGTCATATGGTATAAACAATACGTTAACCTTTATTAGTAGTAGTAGTATTAAATTGCAATAAAAACGTTACAAGATAAAGATTAAACTTGATATATGTCAAATTAATATATTGATTGCAATGAAAATATTTATGTGTTAAAATAAAATAAAATATCGGCTAAAGTAATACGATATTTAGATAATATATTCAACTAAATTAGATTGCAGAACTGTCGTGGGTTTAATGCAAATGTGAATGCAATGTACGAATGATAAAATATAAATGTTTAGTGCAGTTTGAAATAGAAAATAAATCGAGATGATTCTTAAATTACTTACATTACTATCTTCATGCCTGGGGTCCAGATGGAAGGTCGAATGCGGTTTCGTAAGCGTTGCTACACTGGGATGTACCGTCAGGGGTATCACTAGGTGTTCCTATCCACGGTGACGTGTTCCAAGTGCCGAAGACACCGACTTTCAGGGGCCAGGAATGTTTCTTACTTGCTAATTATTTCTCGATGTGTATATGATGCTTCTTGTGAGCTTGTTGAGACGTTGCTTGTCTGCTTGAAATTGTATTTTTCTTGTTTCTCGTAGATTCTTTGCTGATTGAAGGATTGAAATCCACCACCTCTGGGTTACAGGGTGTTTTTCAGATCCTACCGACTGCGCCAATGTTAGATAATGGATTGTAGAAATCACTTTTTAAAAACTTTATTTACTTGGGAGTCAAGCTTGACTCTAGGTACAATAATGAACAATAATAAATTTAGAATGTATTAGGTCGAAAATGAGTATATGACTGAAGGTACAAATGTCTGTTGGTTGTATTTATAACATAAGAGAACAAAGAACATTAAATTGGCAATTCAGCATGATAAGGGATTACCAAGAAAGAAACATTAAGCTCAGCCAACGTGAGCGGTTATTAGAGAAGAGCTGTTGCGCAATTTGTAACATGATATGTTTGAGAAGGTTAAGCCTGTCTCGGTGATATTATATATCATAGTATATTTCTAATATAACATATATATATATACATCACGTTGTAGAGATAAATTCTCTACAATTTTGATATTGGAAATATCCCCTTACGATGCTTAATTTTTTTTATTCAATTTTTTAAGATTTTTTTGCCAAATTGTTTTTGTTTGGTCAGCTGACCTTTGTCGCCACGCCTCTTTGCGAAATGCGAAACGGTGCGTGCGGCGCACCCACCCACAGACTTTTGAACGTTTGTACTTAAATTTTAATTATAACGAAATGTAAAAAAAATCTATCGATATTTATTCCTTAATGCCATATTTTTTTTATTGAAGAAAAGCCTTTCTGATAGTCATCAGATATTTAATGAAATGAATTTAGTGAAATTAACAAAATAGTGTAATTATTTTTCATAAAATATTTCCGCACAAATTTTTAAGTTAAAGATAATTCATGCACATGAGTTTAAATGTTTCTGGATGCGCGCGCCGTTCCGCCGTGTCACAAAGGGGCGTCGTGACAATGGTCAGCTGACCAAACGAAAACAACTTGGCAAAAAAATCTTAAAAATTGAAAACAAAATTAAGCATCTTAGAGGGGTATTTCCCGTATCAAAATTGTAGAGAATTTCTTTCTCTACAACGTGATATATTTATTTGCATTATTAGAAGCATTTTATGGCCGTCGTACCGTGTTAAAGTCGAGTGAGGCCAATTTATTGATAGTTTTTATTTATTTACAAAATTGCTACAACACCCAAGTCTTAAAATAAAATAATCCCCTGAGAAGTAATATCCAAAAGATGTGAAAAATTGATCTAAATTTATTGTACTATGTACCATTCATTAGAGTCAAAACTTATTTTGGACCAGAGCGTTAAAAAATTATAGATTAGGCAGCTGGGACGCTGTCGCTGCAGTAGTTGCCTCGAACGTGTTTTTTCGTTGAGGTTTTTCCCATATGAGTTACTCAAATTAATTTAGTGTTTCGCTTACTTTTACTAGATACAAAGTTTTAAATGTTTTGATTCTTTTTTGAATTTTTTACACACTATTACCTATTTAATTTGTCGCTCTGACAAAAAAGGAGCTAGGTTTTTTTATTTATATCTGTTTTTCGCCGAACCGGAGCTGATCCGTCCAGCACTTCAATTACCACGGCTCCACTCACCGTGGATATTTGACCGACTCCCAATCAGATTTCGGGGAGGATAATATATTTAAATGTTTAATAAATTTCGCTTTTTTTGTTAACGTTGCATAGAAAATTAATTTTGTTTTTGAGCTATAAAATATTTCCGATGAGTACCGCTTTTACTTTTGGTTTCGAACTATTCTCTAACATGTTTTTTAAGAATAATATGAAACAGTTTTCTGAAAATTTATCGGCTCAGTGGCTCAACACTTACGTGATAGGTTTACAACCAAGGAGTCCCGGATTCGAATCCTTTCTAGGGTATAGATGTTTAATGGCGTTTTTCATGTGTTACTGAGTTGGTAGCAGTTTGGTAGCAGTAGACTAGATGGGGTTGTATGAGAGGCAACACGGCTAGTCGCTGTGCTACTCCTGAGTTCGAGTCTCAGCTGCAACAGATAGCAATATCGTGAAATCAGCAGAATTGGAGAAGTTACCTGATCGATGTAAGTATTCAGAGGAGACATTATTAAGATTTTGTTGTGAATTATTTGGATGGAATTATTCCATAAAAGGCACCAGGACACTTTGTGAATTTGCTTATTTTGGGACATAAGGACTTTTATTCGAGAGGGCAATGCTGATAGAAACTTGTCTGTCACCAATTGTAGTAGAGGAGTAGGCGTATTATTGGCGGTACGTGATAGTTTAATTTCAACTTTGATGTATCTTCCTCCTGCCAGTCTCAGTGATTTACCGTATTATGTGAATTTTTTATGTGTGAAGGTTGCATCCGACTGATGTCCGATTTATATTGTAGTGGGTAATATACATTCCACCGAACTATACAGTTGCGGAATGCGAAAGACTTTTTGAGACCATTGAATCTTTTGAATGTGTTTGGATCTGACATACTTATTATTGGTGATTTTAACATATCTAAATATGCAGTTTATCATTTTCAACCACAACGGCAAACTACTTGATTTAGTTCTGTGTGACAAAAATTGCAGAGTTGATCGGTTCATCGGTCTATATATTAATGAGAATATTCATCATCAGGCCTTGCATCACTCTTCAGTTGGAGGATTATATTAACACGAAAAATAAATCACCCTTATATAATAGTGATTCATGAATTTTCGTAAAGCAAATTTCCCGTTGCTATATGAATTAATTGCTGGTATCGTGAAGCTGTGAATTCATATCTCTAAGATGAACTTTACTCTATTTTTGACCTCTATATATCCAAATTTTCTGCTGATAAAAGTAATAGACACCCTCCTTGATATAACTCTGAGATAATAAGGAATATCAAGCTGAAAGCCAAACACTGGCGCGTTAATAACAGGTATGGTGATTTAAGGGCTTTAGATGATTTTAAAACATTAAGATCTAAAATAAAATCACACTTTGGTGCATATAAGAACAACTGAAATAAATATTAAAACTGGTCCCAGCAAATTTTGGCCTTTTATCAATAGTAAAAAGAGATCGCCTAGCATACCTTCTCAAATATCCTACAACAGGAGACAGCTTGTTGAATCTAATGATGTTTCAAACGGTTTCGCAGATTTTTCCTGTAAATCTTTTTTACCAACATCTAAGTCTACTAATCGATTCTGGATTGTGCAACATCAGTAATACAAACGGCCATCTTGATATATTTAGTTGCAGTCTTGATATTAATAGATATTACTTAAGGTGAGCCTCGTTGTTTTTCTTTGTTTTTTTTAACTATTTTGTATAGTTATGTATAGTTTTTGTATTTAGTTTAACCGACTCTATATTATAACTAATCGTACTAGTCTATAGTCTTGTGAAAATATTTCTTGTTCTCTTAACGTATAGGTGATATTTGGCATGTCTAATATTCTGTGCATGCTATTTCATTCTTATTGTACAGAGTTTACTTATTAGTGTTTCTATTTTTCTTATCTTCCTGTTCTGTAATTAGGTTTTCTTACCTGTAGAATAATGTACTACTATCAATAAGGTTTCCTTCCTGACTACTATAAATAAGTGAATAAATAAATATGGCGGCAGTTGTCTACTATGTACATGCGACATACCTTTCTAGAATATATAATTTTTAAAATTTTCCAACTCATCAAACTAAGCGTGCATCAAAGTACTGAAAAATCTATGGTATAAACGCAGATCGAAAGTTTTTATCAGCAATGGTTATCGAAGATTGTGGTTAAACACTAAAAACATTAGCGACAAATTTAGAACAACAATGATTTAATTGAATTAAAATATTAGAAAGACGACTACACAAATCACATAAATTATGCCTTGTAAAAGAGTTATCATATTCGAGAATTTTAACTGTTAAAACTTTTTGTTGCTCTGTAATAATTTTAATTAACAAAACGTTTGGGGAAATGCTAATTTTTCATTTATAATTAAAAACAGCAGACTGTGCAAAACTTGGAAAAGCTACTTTTAAGCTTATTAAAATGTTTTTGAGCAAAATTTGTATAGGGAGTTAATTTAAGTTGATGTACACGATTTATACCTAAATTAGTGGTCAGCGAAGAGTAAACTATTCTATAATAATTAGATTTTACTATTTTTCTTCCAATTAAATTTAGACTTGTCATGCCCCAGTCTTAAAAAGAACAACAAAATAAGTCTTTATCGAATATTAAAGTGTATCTAAAATGAAATATTACAATGAATTAGCTAATAAACAATACTGGTGAAATGGCCTCGAACTTTGTTTAATGAGTAGTAGTATTAGTTAACAATTATTCCAACTAGATGTCTCAACTTCTAAATTCACATATATTTATATAAAAGAAAGAAAGTTAGTGCCAACAACAATGCAGCTACGCACACGTGTTTTGGAGTTATTGCTCCTTATCAGCATAGCGTAGCTTAGTGAATATTCTTAGAGTTGAGCAAAACTAATAAATGTAGGAAAATACATTACACAGTACTCCATTTATACTTTCATACTTCACGTGCCACATTTTGGGTCTCAAATGAGCGCAGTCAGTACGAGGAGCCCTATGTGTACTGCTCTATTTCCACCTGGTAAATACAAAATAAAAAATATAGGGCTTATGAGGTCAAATAATTAAAGAAAGAAAGTTAGTGCCTTATTCCTCAAAAGGAAACAACAATGCAGCTACGAACACGTGTTTTGGAGTTATTATTATTATAAGCTGCGCTACGCTGATGAGGAACAATAACTCCGAAACACGTGTCCGTAGATGTATTGTTGTTTTTTTTTTGAGGAATAAGGCACTAACTTTCTTTAATTATTTGACCTCATAAGCCATATATCTTTTATTTTGGATTTGCCAGGTGGAAATAGAGCAGTACACATAGGGCTCCTCGTACTGACTGCTCTCATTTGAGGCCCAAAATATGGGACATGAAGTATGAAAGTACAAATGGAGTACTGTGTATTATAATACTTTCCTACCTTTATTAGTTTTGCTCAACTCTAACATATATTCACTAAGCTACACTACGCTGATGAGGAGTAATAACTCCGAAACACGTGTCCGTAGCTTCATTGTTGTTTCTTTTTGAGGAATAAGGCACTAACTTTCTTTATTTAATTATTTGCCCTATATATTTTATATTTATATAACTTTTATTTCATAGGCATGAAATATGAACTTTAAAAGAATTATATCCTTTATTTCTGCTGTAACAATTATGGAATAATGCTTTTTTTGAGTAACTAGCGGATAACTATCATACATGCAAAATCTAATATGAATAATCTTTAGGTATGCTGTTGATCTAAATTTGATCACGCTAACATATTAATAAATTTAATTGATGACAATCTGAAATCTCAATCTCAATATCTAATATTTAATATTAATAGAGAAAGCATCTATTGATATCTATACATGCTGTTAATCCAAATCTGATCATAGGTACGCTTTAATTGTTTGAAAATACATTTGATAAGATTAAAAATTAAAGCACTGTTAAAAAACATAAATGAAAAATATCAAACATGTCTTTGTATGCGGGAAATTTTTCAAATTTCCACTAAATTTCATTCTCAATCTTAGGTATAACTTTGCGTGTGAAAATACAGAGAAATTTGCATCCGATCGCATCACAGGTTGATTACTTTCTAATTCCAAAAGTACCGAATAAATTGCTTTGGCTGAGTAATAATGATATAATGTTTCTATAGTTTTACTTTCAGCATTAATATCTGCAGACCGATCCCTAGAAAGAATTAGTATAATGTTAGAATGTTGCTTAATAATTCATTCCGAACATATCCCGCATTATCAAATCGAATTTTAAATAAAATTTTCCGGGATCTTTCACCTCTTGCTTTTAGATTTAAATTATTAAGCGTTTGAATTTCGTTAATACAACTCTGCCTGATAGCTTGATAACGTCTGAATTTGTCAGCCATATTAATCAAAATTATCGTAACAAAGCAAGTGCATAATTTTTAGCGAAAAACGAAAACAATGCTTAAATTGAATAAATTCTATGATCTTATCGGCTCAGATTAACTGCCAGGACAACGCAACGGTCAGAGCGACAATGTGGCAATTTTAAGTGGAAACAGCGCAGGACGTATGTCCTAACCCCTTCTATGTAACCTTAGCTAAGAAGTTCGGTGTGGTTCACAATTTAAATGGCGAAGAAATTAAATTGATTATCTGCGAAGTTATCGTACAAACTTCTTAAATGTTTTGACTCGGAATTAAGCCAAGAAATGCGAGAGATATGTTGAAATGCTTAATTTTTAAAGGAGGATGCAATGAAATAAAATAATTTAAAAGTATCTCAAATTTTCAATTAAAAATCAGCTCATTCCGATGTATTACGTAAACGTAAAAGTTCAAGAAAATCCGGCTCGAAGGACCAATGTTACGGCTACGATAAACACTATGTTACCAGAGAAAATAAATAAACGGCGTATAAAAAACCATAAAAAATAGGAACTTCCACAATACCGACTGCAGGCAGTATACTCTTATCTTCAGCTGGCTTCCCACGGTCCGTGTTAGCACGGGCCAGACGACGCGCCGTCGACGAGCACAGATGAGCACGAATCGGCTTTGTCGCGCCTAAGCTCTTCTTCCCACAGCCTGTTCTTTATGAGCTTGGAAGTTGTCCTTTTTCTTTTTAATTTCTTTTAGCGGAATACTGCCGTTTTTTAATGCACCTTGAATTTTAGTACACGCCCCGTGAATGTTGTTTCTATTTTTGTATTGTGGATTTTTTAAATCCCACAGTGCGGATTCACCCTCAAATAGGCTTAAAAATTCAAAAATTAAATCATTGTTCCAATCCATATTTATGTAGGTACGTATTTATATTATTTTTTTAACAACGATGAACTTCACCCAAGGGTACAAATACAACTGATTCAACTAAAGTAAAGAAAATAGCAGCAGGGCACTTGCGGATCACAGACGACAACAGGTAGCAACAGACCGCGCCTTTGATGTTACCGATTTGCTTCGGATAGAACAGGCTGATGCGGGCCAGTTCGCACCACGATGGATTAAAAATTTAAGCCACATTTAAACAGCACCTGGCTTCTTCTACTCAGAGCTCTTGAAGTTAGAATTCGAAAGTTTAAGCATATAAACAAATTGTTTAATAGATTATTCCACACAATAGTTAATCCCCCCATGGTAATCAATAGGGACAAAAATTCTCTTAAATACGTTACTTAATTTTATATAATTTAAAAACGATTTCAAATAACTTTGTTTTATTCGTTGCAATATCTCTACTCATATACTTTTCAATATATCGCACAGAAAAAGAAGTTCTAACGTACTAAAAATAGATTTGGATGAAGCAAAATAGGCGAGCCAATGAAGATTTTTACTTTGAATTTCTCAGAAGTAAGTTTGATGTGGATGAATTTTTAATCTCACCACAAGAAAATTGTTGGAGGTTACTAAAATTGGTCCAGAATCGAAAATTGAGATAACATCAAATCTTCACGTTGTCTATGTGTGTGTGCGTGTATGTGTGTTAGCACGATAGCGCCGAAACTACTAAACACATTTGGGTAGAACTTTGCACGGGGGTTTCTTTAGTGCTCCAGAAGATCTGAAAAAGTTTTAGTTGAGATCGGATTACGTTTAGTGCCGCCCCTTTCGTGGGTAAAAATAATAGATCTTTGTTTAGATCATTTACCTTGAGACTCTTGAGGCCGAAGATGCTCTTAATTTGTAGATAAGGTTGGGGGGGGGGAGGGTGCATTTGAACATGTTGGACAGGGTCAAAAAAACTACGCCCTGTATAATTAAAATGTGTCCGGGTGGAAACAATACCCTGTATATTAAGCGTATGGTACTTTAGATACTTTAAAATTCGATTGGAGAGTCAAAAATTACTTTGGTTTAAATTTTTGTCCGGTGAAATTACAACACCCTGTATATGATTTTGTGATGTAAAACTGCTTTTGAATGCCTAAAATGGTTTCTGATTCACTATGGTTAGTTTACTTGAAAATTTGTAGATACTTCTTGATCACCCTATATATGGTGACTTATTGAGTAGCACTTAGTTTTAACAAGAACAAGACTATTTTGATTTAGATTAATGAAAAACTTCGACGGATTATTTTTACAAGTTACTAAAATGGTAACTCTTCGACAATAAGAATTCTGGCTTTTGAAAAATTGAATTGAGTTCGTAGATTGGTTTAAGAATCATTTAAAATTAATGCGCGGAGGCAGGTTCTTTTGTTAGATGCGCTGAGGCAGGTTTTGTTTACAAAGTCTGAAAAACTCACTTAATTTATTGAGCGAGGGCAGAATAGATTTATTTGTTGAATATCCTTAAAGCTAAGGCACTAGGTGTGAAATACACGTTTTTGACTTGGGGTCACAAAGTAAGCCATCGCGGAGTTTTTCAGGAAATAAAATAAAGCACGAAGTAGGAAGCTAACTAGCCGTCAAAAACCGAAAAAAGTTATCTCAGAAATCCCCCAGATTCTCGTATGATTACTAATTACAATTTTAAACTTAATTTAGTTTAAAAGGAAACTACCTCACTCGCGATACTTCACAACACTTGAATCACTTCCGGAACAGAACTTGCAATCGCTTGCTGTAAGGGTACTTTTATATGATTGGATCTGCTACGTTTTTCGCGCCCCGCGAGTCTTGCACGAAAGTTTTTACCCCCGTTTTAGGTCTGGAAAAGTCTAGATATCGCTCCGTGCGGACGAGGATGATTCATCGTTGTGTAATATTGTGCAATACTGTAAAAAAGTTGAAATTTTGAAAATAAACCTATATGTTGGTCATAAAAATTCTTTTATATAAGATTTATGTTCGAATCGATTTGGGTTAGTAAGTTATTCAAGCTAATGCAACGTTAAAGCCACGCATGTACTATTAAAGTGGATACAATTTGAGTGAATTAAAAATATTCTGACCGGTTATTTGGAGAGTATATTGAAGGTGATCTTTGAGTATGCAGGGGCGGTATTTTTTAGGCGATTATTTTATAACGTCGGGGCTGTAAAATTTATGTTTGAAACTTTTTTATGAATTTGGTGACAGATTATGATTATTTGAGAATTATCGAGTAACTGTAAATTTTTTCAGAATTTGTTTTAGAAAAATGTGTTTTTTGCCAAAATAAAATTGAATATTACTATTTTTTCAGAGTTTGACTATTTAGGACTAAAGATTAGATAAAAAAGTGATTTTTAGGACTTCTTAAAGTTAATTTTCTTACAGTACGTGAGATGTACTATAACACGTTTTGGCACAATAAGTTGTTTATTTTATAATTGCATACAATTTACATTCGAACCATTGAAAAGCAGCTAAAATTGCGATTTCAACGATATATCACACTTGCACCCTTTCCATTTGGTTTCCGTGAAAAAAAATTAAAAAACAAAAATAATGCAAATGTGAAGCATAAGAACGCTTTTTACGTGGCACGGTCGATACGTGGAGCCGTTGCGCCATGAAACTTATCACGTTACGCGCATTCCTATTCAACAACTATACAACTTTACTGTCGCATTTAATTTCAAAGGTTTTTGAATTGGAACACGCAATTCAGTGCTATTTTCGGATTCAATGATTCGCCGGATGGGGAGGTTCCAGCCGCTTCCAGTAGCTGCAGATTTTTTAAAAACTTTTTCTTATAATACTTTGTTTGAAATCAGAAACATTCCGTCAGGCGGACTAAATTATTTTTTTACCAATAGTATTTAATGAAAAGCGATTTTTTTAAGATTCGGTACAATAAAGAATATTTGAGCTAGTATAAAAACACACAAAAATTTCATCGGGAAATATTAATTTTCAATTTCGCGTTCATATTTTAACACGAATATGATATAACAATATGTATACATTTTCAGTCAAAAAATATATACTATGGTAATTATAGATATCGGTCTTTTATTGTGCAGGTAGACTACCTGGTCTATATTTAGGTTATAAACACCGATCTATTCTTGTTTTCACTCTGACCATTGGGAATAAATTAATTGCAATTATTTATGCAATATAAACACTTGAATCCGCCCGTCGGAATATTTGTGATTTTAAATTATGTATTATAAGAAAAAAAAATTAAAAAATTATTCAAATCCTACCTAATTCTTAGAATTCCGAGGTATCTATCATTTTTAGGCTTCATTGATTCGACTAAGAGTAGAATACAGAAAATTGTGTTTCACATAAAAAAGTTTTTTTCATTTAGGTATACCTATAATACTGCTTGGCCGTGGACACTACAATATGTGTATATGTTTATATCAGTATCTCCCTTTTGGGAGTACTACTGATTTTGATTAAAGAAAACATATATTTTAACTTCAATTACATTTATTTTTTATTTAGTCGCAATTCACAATAATATTGAGAATAAGTATTATCCGTATAAAATATCATGCGGATGTTTATATTTCACAAACTGAAGCACTATCTTATAGTAATTACAGATTTTCCACATATATACAGCGAAGTAACATCACACATTATTAAATAACTTATCATTATTATATTAACTAGTTGTTTATGTAGAGAATCAAAATTTTAAATGTTTAGTCACAACACATGCATTACATATTTAATTTGGGTGACTAATATTCTATGCTGAAAAGAAAGGTTTATGAATTATCTATTAGTAATTCAATGAAAAATCTATGCTGCGTGTTAATCATTTTTATTGTTATTTTTATTGTCCCTCAATATGACACCTTCGAAGACTTAGATAAACCACTAACAACGGAAGAGATCTTAGCCGCCATTGGGCAGCTAAAAAATAACAAATCTCCCGGCGCCGACTCACTCCCAGCTGAGATCTTTAAAGCTGTGTCGTCAGAGCTCATACCCTACCTCAAAAAACTGTTTGATGTCGTGTGGGAAAATGGTCAAGCTCCGCAGGAGTTTCGTGATACACTTTTAATCAACCTCTTCAAAAACAAAGGGAGCGCTGCGGACTGTGGAAATTACTGGGGTATAGCTCTCCTGGCTGTTGGAGGGAAGATACTCACTAAAGCGATGGCAAATAGGCTAACACCTGTTATGGAAAAGTTACTTCCTGAAACACAGAGTGGCTTTAGACCAAACCGAGGCACATCGGATTTAATCTTCTTTAGCTTCTTTAAACAGCTTCAAGAAAAAGCACTCGAACATCAAGGAGAAATTCACATGGCCTTCATTGATTTAACCAAGGCGTTTGACTCGGTGGACAGGGAAGTGCTCTGGAAAATTATGTTCCGCTTAGGTATCCCTAGAAAATTTGTGGAAGTATGTCGCAGTCTACATACAAATAACAACGCCCAGGTTATGTATAATAATGAGGCAACCGAACCTTTCCAAACTCTCACTGGAGTTAGGCAGGGATGTGTCCTGGCACCCCTACTCTTTAATTTGTTTACCACTGCTCTAACAATTATTGTTGACAACAAACTGACAGTCAGAGGAATAGGTCTCAGATACCGTTTTGATGGCGGCCTCTTTAACATAGAGCTTTCACGAAGACACGCACACGATTCATTTGTGATCTCCAGTATGCGGATGACTGTGCACTTTTAGCCTCTACGCCGGAAGAGCTTCAAGAACTTTTAGATGTGTATGCCCAGAGCTATGATTCTTTGGGACTTAAAATCAACATTGGAAAGACTAAGATTATGTCAACTCCTCATCAAGTGAACCAAATAGACATTACACTTAACAGAAATTCTCTTGAAGTGGTGGATCAGTTCAATTACTTAGGCAACGTTGTTAATGACAAAGCAAACATGGACAGCGAGATTCGCAATAGAATTAACGCTGCATCTAGAGCATTCTGGGGATTTAGAGAGAGAGTATTTGACAACCACGACCTTGCTTTGTCAACGAAAATGGCTGTCTACAGAGCAGTTGTCATTCCAACACTGCTATATGGATGTGAAAGCTGGGTCACTTACCATCGTCATGTGAAAGAATTAGAACGTTTTCAGCAAAGACACCTCAGAAGTATGATGAAAATCCGTTGGTTCCATCACATATCAAACGTGGAAGTACTCAGGAGAGCAAACAGCCTTCCAATTGAGGTGCTTATTTCAAGAGCACGCCTAAGATGGGCAGGTCACGTTCATCATATGCATGATAACCGCCTTCCTAAATGTACACTTTATAGTGAATTGCTAAGCGGTAGAAGAAAGCGTGGCGGTCAACGAAAGAGGTTCAAAGACGCTCTCCATGAAAATCTAAAATCCTGCGGTATTGCAGACGAGCAATGGGAACAACTTGCAGCGGACAGAACCGAATGGCGAGGGGTTGTGGCCAGCTATCAAGGAAATGTTGCTGCAAGAAGGCCGAATCCAAGACCTAACCAGGTCTATGTTTGTCCTGATTGCGGTCGACATGTGCTCTCCCGAATTGGCCTCTATAGCCATAGTCGTGTGCACCGTAGATGAATGGGAATTACAATAGACTACACCTTTTACTTGTTTTTTATTGTACGCAATTTATCGACTGTAACATTTCTATACTCGGACTCGAGTAACGGCTAATAATAATAATAATAATAATATTACGTGGGATAATAATTGCGGGTGAGGTACCTATACAAATATATAAAAAAATATTATTTTAGCTATTAATTTCGACGATATTTTAGATATTAATATAATATTCAATTACGTATGCTCTCACATTATAATACATTTTTCAGATACTGGTCATGTAATAAACAAGTAACTAATACAACTGTCAGCATACGAAACATCGTTACAAACATATTTGAACACTGAACTGAATAACGTTCTTCTATGACTCGACTGACTCGTGTACGTATTTTTATACTAAAAGATATACACAATAAATAACCACATCCCATATTTTTCAGTGAATTACTAATAGATAGTTAATAAACCTTTCTTTTTAGTATAGAGTATTAGTTATCTAAATTGAATATGCAATAAATGTAATGTGATTAATAATCATTTAAAACTTTAATTTTCTATATAAACAACTAGTTAATATAATCCAATCAAATCAATTTATTTCTGGAATACCTCAATACATTAGCCATATAATAATTTCACAACATATATATAAATAAATAATCAACAACCTGGTCCAATCACCTAGGCAGGAGTTGCCTTTATTGTGAAAATAGACCAAGTTACACTATACAACTGTCAAATCTAAGCATGGCATTGCAATTTATTATTCTATATAAATATATTACCTATCTTAATTAGATATTATTGGATGTTTAATTTGAACTACTAAAAAAATAGAAACGACAATGTAATGAACAAGTAATAACATTAAGTAAAACTAAATACTGCATTAGAGAGTATGATCAGCCTCCAGCAGATTTAATTGAATTATTTAAATTTAGTGGAAAAGAGTGGGCAAGCAATTTCTAGACTACAATTTAACAACAAATTGAAATTATTATAATTGCAAAAAATTTAAATTTAAAATCTACTATATAAAAATGTATTCCACTTTATTAATTAAACATACCTTGAAAGATGTCAAACTGTGAACTAATGTATTTCTTTACTGCTTTCTTAAATTTATTATAATTTACTATAATTTATAATGATGTTATTTAATAATGTGTGATATTACTTCGCTGTATATATGTGGAAAGACTGTAATTATTATAAGATAGTGCTTCAGTTTGTGAAATATAAACATCCGCGTGATATTTTATACGGATAATACTATTATCTATTATATATTCTAAATGGCAGTGTGAATTGTGACTGAATCAAAAAATAAATGTAACTGAAGATAAAATATACGTTTCTTTAACCAAAATCAGTACTATTCCCAAAAGGGAATTGAAATTTGTACCGTCAAACGGGGTGCAGCGGATCATAGCGGGTAAAATGGATCAAAGGTATAATTTTTTAAATATTGCCGCGCAACGGCTAGTTGTGAACTCCGAAATCTGATAAAACCGTTTGAACTACCAACAGACATTTGCAGTCCTTGTCATAGACAAAGAATATTATAATATAGATAGTCATCTCCCTGTTACTAATTCTATGACAGTTTAGCTAGCACCTTGTGCGTGTAGTAAGAACTAAACTATGGTGGCGGGAATTTTAAAAGCAACCGGCAGTATGCTCTCATTGCTATATAGTACTGTTTATTTTATTTTGTAATAGGTTTGTTTCTACATAGTCAGCAACAGTTTCCAAGCCGTCAGGTGTTTGTTTACAATATTTTTACCAAGAATAAAATTCATTACAAGTTTTACATAGTGAATTTTTTTTTGAAAAATAATTGTGAGCAAACTCCTGACAGTTTGGAGACCATTTCCGACTGTAGAAACAAACCTACTAATTAATCTCACTTTGTAAAAAAAACATTTATTGCGTGAACTATATATACACTTTATTTCCTGAAACATAAATATAAATAAATCATTTTTTACATTTTGTATAGCGATCATATGCCATTAATTTAATTTTATTATAATGATTTTTGGGTTTGTGTACATCTAGCCCTTTTAAGGAAATGTTTATATTTCTAGTAAATATATGTAAGGAAAAATCTAAAAAGTAATTGATGAATATTTCAGATATATTATGGTTTGGGCAAGTAAAACATTTAAAGTCTTCTATAGAAAATCTCTGTTTGAAAATGGTCTCAATATTTTGAAGATAATAATTTTCTAAAAAAAATTTTTAAACACATACTATATTTCTGAAACACCCTCATATAGTTTGTGGTAGGGCATAATAGTGCCTTTTGGCTATAGGCTCTTATCTGGATGTATTTATACTCTTCCTTATCTCTGTCATCAGAAATAAGTTCTGTACGGCAAACACCAATTTTTTTCATTAATTTTTTAGCTACGAAGCCTGCCACATAAGCATTTATACCAGTCACATCTTCAGCATTAACTTCAGCTTCAAAAGCTGGTAACGTAGATGCAATTATATTGTCAGTTCCAACAGATTCTGCAACGGTTTCTATACTGGTAGGGACAAGAGGGATATTTATTTCAAGTAAGCATTCTAATGTATCTAGAGCTCCATCGGACTCATCTAGTTCGCAGTTTGCCCCAGGAGAATATGGAGCCATAAAGTTATTAATAAGAAGGGATGTAAAAGTTTGTCGAAACTGGGTACAAGTAGGATTCACGTTCCATTTTTTTTATAAAGCTGTTTAGATACATTCCTTAAATTGACGCCAATGCGATATAATTTTTGGGCTTTCGGAGTTAGATCTGCTGCTCTACTTACTTTCACACTTTGAAGTAATCTTAACGGTCTTTTGAAATCTGCAAATTCAAATCATTATTTATAAATTTATTCACATTTAACATAAAACATACCTCGACTACCCTTTGGTGTATGTATGGGTGATGATAATTGAATATCTTTCCTCGTAGGAGATTCAATAGGGATGTTTGATGATGCTATGTTTTGCATTTCAAGTGTAACTTGTGGTGGCATAACTTCAAATAAAGGCCGATCAGCCATAACATAGCCTTGTTCATCTCTACCTAAAGTAAAATATTTATATAGGTTCAGTACTAGACACGAAAGAACAATTCTTTAGAAGAGAAATTAATCTCAGTATACTTGGATATTGGATGTACATATGCTCTCTTTAGGGATATAAATGACAGCTATTTTTAACCGACTTCTTATTCAATTTAAGAAAAAAAGTCTGATATTCTAAAAAAAGTGATCCCTATTAATTTCAATAAACGTCAGTTATTTTCAACCGATATACCGAGTTCATTTATTTCATCTAACTTTGTAATCTTACCTATTCGCCATGAAGGTCCAGGCTGAGAGTCTGTTAATATCGTCATTCCAAGTTAAAAAAGAATTTTTTACAGTGGGAGTTTGATGAAAATTTGCAAAAATTAAAAATAAAACCAGTTCGTACATGGCAGAAATAATTCTAGTTATTTATTTACGCACTGAATATATTTTATAGAAGGGCTCATCTAAATCTCTACAAGGCAAGTCGTCTTTACAAAGGTTCAACTTAGATTGAAGAAAATGTCATAGAGATATCTCTTAGTAATTGTAATAGATATTTTTAATCTCTAAAACGGAAAAACCCTTCCTTACAAAACAGTGAAACTGCTGCATTTGCATTCACTGCATTGTACACAATATGGAGAAGTGAATAGTAATTTTAAATATAATAATGATAAAAGTACATAACCTACCCGGTAATCCAGTAGTTGGTAAACTATGATCCTTTAACATGCTTTTGTTGCGACCAAGAATATTGCAATCTTCATTAAAATGATTATGGCAAACTCTGAATTTTTTATAGACTTTTTCTGGGTGCATTTTCTTTAACTTCTCATTTCCAATTCCATCTAACGAGGTATTGTAAGCCTAAAAATAAAATAATACTATTTGTACTCTTATAATAGCGATAGTTTCCTTAAATTTGAAAAAATATACCATATACTAGGAATGTTCCTCTATTTTAAAAAATTCAAAATTAGGCAATTTTATTTATATATTTCTTGTGTTCCCAAGTTATAGTGAGCAGATAACCAACAATTCAGACTTTCGCAAGTATAAGAAGCTGTCTATTCATATTTTAACTTTAAATTTATTCAAGCATATACAAAATATGTAAAATCTGTGAAAATAAACTGCAATTTTATCTTACCAAAGTTCTTGAACGATGGTAAGATAAAATTGCAAACCGATACTTGTATCGGTTTATTTGTTATGATATAAGCTTGATTATGATGACAAATCGGTTAAAAACAAACATAAAATTTAATAATACCCTTACCTCCTTATCTAAATATGGAAATCGATGCATTATAGCCTCTTTATTTGTATTGGAACAAGAGGAAACACAACACTTAAACACCATCGTAGAATAAGTTAACTTTTATGAAGTTAACCTATAAAAACACGTAAATCTTGAAACTCAAAACCACAACAAACGCGCGAATGCAAGGATGAGAGGGGATAATTAACCGATTAGAGCGACAAGTGAGTGTAGTAAGAACTAAATGCTATTTGACCTTCATCATATAAGAAAAACATCTATATCATTATATATATATATATATATATATATATATATATATTTTCTATGGTCCTTGTTATGTGTCATTAACAGCATTATAGGTTAGGTAAGTTTTTCATAATAAATTATCGAATATTGGGGGTAAATTATCGGTATTTTACAAAGTTTTAAAACAAACTATTGTACACAAAAAGTAGACGAAGTTATTTTAGGGTGGTAACTATACACATATAAAATGATCTTTTAACAACATGTCTGCATTCGATTCTTTTTGATAGGTAGTTTCGTTTGCTCTGTGATAATATATTTATGAAAAAAGTACATTTTAATGGGTGAAATGGATCACAGGTTTTTTAAAATAATATTGACTAAACAGTTTCCAAATTGTGTAATTTAAGACTGTTACGTGATTACATTGAAAATGGTATTAATAATAATAATAAAAATAAAAACAGTAATAATAATATTAATAATATTTATATCAATCTTTATCAGGCATTGATTGGTTTAAGTCTTTTATGTTGATACACCCAAATTTAATAAAATTAGCATAAAAAAAATATTTACGTCAATATTTTATTGAATATTTTCAGGTAAAAATGCCAAGAATGTATGTGAAAAATTAGGCATTAGAGCTAAGAAGACATATGACCCTGTTTATTTAGACAGAGCAGTGGCGGCAATTCGTAGTGGGAGAATTAGTATGAGAATTGCATCCGAAAGGTATGGAGTCCCCTACACAACATTAAATAGAAAATTCCACGGAAAACAAACTGGAAGATATGGTGGACAACCAGCTTTAGCTGGCGAAAAAGAGAACAAGTTAGTCGATGTACTTTTATTGTGTGCTGACTGGGGATTTCCCCTTAAGAGTTACGATATTAGGTTCATGGTTCAACAATTCCTGAACAAATGTGGCAAAAGAGAAAAACGGTTCAAGGACAATTTACCGGGCATTGATTGGTTTAAGTCTTTTATGTTGAGACACCCCAACTTAACAATAAAATTAGCGGAAAATACAAAGAGAGTTAGAGCTGCTGTAACATACGAAATCATACAGGAATATTTTTCACATCTCCGACAAACTATTGATGGTGTACTGGCTGCAAATATAATTAATTTTGATGAAACAAACTTCGTGGACGATCCGGGTGCAGCCAAAGTAGTAGTTAGACGAGGGGTGAAACATGCTCACCGAATCATGGACACATCAAAATCGAGTACGAGTGTTATGTTTGCAGTAACAGGCAATGGCACTTTGCTTCCACCATACGTCATATACAAAGCGAAGCATTTGTATCCAGGATGGACGGAAGGAGGTTATCCAGGGTCTAGATATAATCGGACGCAAAGTGGATGGTTCGACAGTGAAACTTTTGAGGACTGGTTTTTAGCTACTGCTTTACCATACTTCCGAACATTAGATGGGCTCAAAGTTATGATTGGCGACAATTTAACCAGCCATTTAACTGTAAGTGTTGTACAACAATGTGAGAATAATAATATAAAATTTGTACTTCTTCCACCAAATTCTACGCATATGCTACAGCCACTAGATGTGGCCTACTTCCGTCCATTCAAAGCCGCATGGCGTAAAACATTAGAAAAATGGAAGCTGAGAAATCGGGGGGTTCTGCCTAAGACCATTTTTCCGAGTTTATTGAAACAAACTATAGACACAGTTGGCATAAAATCCGAAGTAAACACAATGTCCGGATTTAAAGCTTGTGGCATATCACCATTTCAACCAGATGCTGTTTTGGCAAAAATCAAACATCTTAAAAGAAGAACAGCACAAGAACAAGAAGATGCCGAGCAACAACTGGAGAGAGCATGGTGCGATACAGTTGTCGAACATTTAAGTCAAATGAGAACTGGAAGTGGGGAAACCAAAAAAAAAACGTGGGAAAAAGTTGGCTGTGCCAGCAGGTAAAAGTGTTTCGGTGAATGATCTCGTACCAACACTTACAGATGACGAATTGGAAATTGTAGACCAAGATGATTTGGAAGAAGGCGAAATGTCCGAAGAAGACGCTTCAGAAAGAACGGAGGCAGAAGAATCAAATTCAGGTTATCAAGATAATCACTCGGCAAGTAATGACATCGAGGTTGGCGATTTTGTTATTGTGAAGTTTGGTACAAATAAGAGAGACAGGTTTTTCATCGCCAAAATTGACGCAGAAAATGAATTGAACACTGAATACACAGCTAGTGTTTTAAGAAAAAAACCCACACCAAAAAAAAAAGTATTTTTTGTGTATCCGGATGTTCCGGACATTTCTGTAGTCAAAAAGGAACAGATTATCAGGAAAGTTGTGGGAAAAATAACCCGAAGGGGAAAATATATTTTTCGAAATGTTATGGACTACGCTTTAGAATAACTAAAAAATTATAACCCAAGTATTTTTTCTCTGTGATGTTTAGTTTTACAAAATACATAGAATGTGATTTTATTTTTTACTTTAGGGTTTATGTTTGTTATATTTTTCTTACCGTAATGATTAGTTTAATGACCAAGGTGCGCAGAATATGATTTATTTTCTTTACTTTGGACTTTAGATATATGTTTATGTTTGTCTTTTATATTTTTTATACAAATTACATATCAAATAAAAAGAAATGTTATTATTTTGGCCTTTTATTGGTAATATTAATACGATTTTGGGACTACAAACAATTATTTTTATTTTAAAAAAAAATTCTTGATCCGCTTCACCCATTATTTGACTAGAGTGGATTTTATGCGAAATAAGCGACTGATCCTCTTCACCCCTATTTGTGGGGTGAAGCGGATCAACCTGTAACCAAAAAAAAGCACGAAAGTTGATGAGCTAGATTTTACGAAAAAATTCTATCGTATAGCTGAATAGTGAGGCTGTAACATATATTTTTTCCCGATTTTCTGTTTATAAGGAACACTATAATATTTACGAAAAACTCGGAAATTTGATCCGCTTCACCCCGTTTGACGGTAATAAGACGCTGAAATAAATATATACATATATTGTAGTGTCCACGGCAAAGCAGTATTAATTATAGGTGCAAATGACAAAAAATTTTGATTTTAAATACAATTTCTTAGTATGTTCTTAGTCCAATCGTAAAGCCTAAAAATCGTCGAAACCTCGGAATTTTCAGAAGCAGGTAGAATTTTAACGATTTTTTAAAAACTTTTTCGTATAATACATAGTTTAAAATCACCAACATTCCGACAGGAGGATTCAAGTATTTATATTGTATAAATAATTATAATTAATTTATTCCCAATGGTCAGAGTGGAACCAAGAATAGACCGGTCGGACGCCTGGTGTTTACAACCTAAAATATATTGACCAGGTAGTCTACCTGCACAACAAAAGACTGATATCTGTAATTGCTGCTATAGTAATATTTTTTGGCTGAAAATGTATACATATCATATTCGTGTTAAAATGTGAACGCCAAATTGTTCACAAAAATAAACTAATATTTCCCCATCAAATTTTTGTTTGGTTTTATACTAGCTCAAACAGTGTTATATATGTACCGAGGGGATATAGATATGTTTATGCCCGCGGGTGACGAATTTCTATCGAAGGGCCTTGGCCCAAGGGTAGAAAGTCACACAAGGGCATAAACATCCTATATCGCCAGTCCTGCATACAACGTTTTATATTTCACTCTACTTTAGATACCTACCTAATTTAAATTTTATAAATGGATTCAATAATCGTTTATGAAATAGGCATGGCTTTGCGGTTGTCGGTTCTTGCGTTTGTATTTGCATGCATATCGATGCGACTATTATTTTATTTATTTCTGCCAGTGAAGTAATAAGTGTGCTGAAACCTTTTTAAACATGATCATGCAGGATGAAGAAATCCCACAAATTCTCGTCCAAAGGGCCACAGAAGCAAATGAGACGCTGCTACCAAAAAAAATCCCGATCACTGTATGAGAAAGAATACGAAAAATTTCAACAATGGGCTAACAGAAATTCTATAACTGCCAGCGAGACAGTTTTAATGGCTTATTTTCACGAACTGGTACGTGTTCCAAATAATAGGTTTCCATAAAATAATAAATGTTATACCTGTGTTAGCTAATAGCATTAAAGAACCTTAAACGAAACGTTTTTTTTTTAAATTGTTTTTTAAATGTTTTTCAAAAGTGAATATTGGAGGGCATAATAAGCGGACGTAATCATTACGCCCGCTCTTTTTGGCCCCAGAGTATAATGGCCTCGTTTATACAGGGTGGCTACGTTCTATATTGAACAGTATTGCTATATCGTAAACCACAGTAATTATAAAGTCGGTTAAATGGGAAAAAAGTTTCGTATTTTTAGGGTCAATAAAATGGGTTATAAAAATTAAAATATTCCGACTTGTTCCGGAAATATCACGATAAAATCCGAAATAGCTCATTTCCTGTTTTTTTTTTCTAGCGCTATTACGAAAAAAAAATGAAAAAAATCATTAAAATATTTTATTATAAATTGACTTTGCTGCAACTGGTCGTATTTAACTTTTTATTACAACGTTTCGTCTCTCCAGGGCCACCATCAACAATAGTTTTTTAAATACGGACCTGTCTTTTTGATTTAAAATTTTTCAAGCATTTGAAATGCTAAATTCGTGGGTATATCACACTTGACAATTTTACAACGTTTCGTCAGAAAAATAATCACCTTTCATTTTATTGGCATTGCACTTCACAAAACTGTTTTGCTTGTTAAGCAATACAAGGGGTGACTCAACATTTGAAACTTTAAAAGTTTATTTTATGAACAGTCCAATGTATTGACTAGTTCTGCTCAATATTATTGTGGAAAATGGACACGAAATAAAAAATCATTATCAACAACAATTGTGTTTCTTTAAACAATAAAATGTATGAAAACATAGTAACTTGGTGAATGAACAAGTAATTTTACAAAAATTGCTGAAAATGACCACCATTCCTCTGAATACAAACTCGCGTTCTCTTATACATTTGTTTAGTAGCTTTAGTAATCATATTTGGGGTAATCTGGGTGAAAGTTTCAACAATTCTTTTACGTAATTTATTGACATCTTCGACCACATTGTAATAGACTTTGTTTTTTAAGAAACCTCATAAGAAATTATCTAGAGGATTTAAGCAAGGTGAGCAAGGTGGCCACCTTACTGGTCCATTGGTTCCTAACCACTTTCTTTGAAAATGTCTGTTTAAATATGTTCTGATTGCATTAGCACTATGAGGACCACAACCATCTTGCATGAACCATTTTATTTTTCTTCGAACCAATAATGGCGTTTCATCGAATATTTCGTCCAATAAATTCATATAATTTTCACTATTTAAATTGCCCTCTATGAACTTTGGCCCAACTATAATGTTGCCAATTATGCCACACCATAAATTTACTGAAAATCGTACCTGAGGCCGTACTTGATGCGTTAGATGGGGATCAACAGTTGGTAAAAGTTTTTGTTTTTTCTGTTAAACATTCCAGAATTTGTAAAGGTAGTTTCATCAGTCCAAAGAATGTTATTGTAGAAATATCTATTATGAGTTAATTTTCTCCTAAACCAATTGCAGAGGGTTAGTCTGCAGTCTGGGTCACCTCCATGTAATTTCTGCACTGTTTGAAATTTATAATCATGATATTTGTATTTCTTTAATATTTTTTTAACAACTGCTGCCGATATTCCACATTCACTTGCCACATCTTTCGTGATGAGTTTTCGGGGTTTATGTATATTTGAGCTAGTACATTAATATCATTTATCGTTTGTCTCATTTGGTGCTTCCGTTTCAATCTACAAACAGTACAAACACTGCCAATTTTGCCTAAATTCTTGGACACAGTGTAAATAGTATTTCTTGTCGGATGGTGTCTGTCAGGATATAAATTCGCATATTCTTGCACTGCCCTGTCAACATTTCTATAATTTTAAATGTAAACATCATACATGTATTTTTTTTCATCTTCAGAATAACGAATCATAGTGAGAAGTATAATATAATTGTTTAGTTAGCAGCTAACAAAATTAAACGTCACCAATACAATAAACTATAATAAAATGTCATTTAATGAAATTATTTTGTTTTTCAAGGCACACGAAAAAAGGTGAATAATATTGAGTATACTTGTTCACACACCAAGTTACTATGTTTTCATAAATTTTATTTATTGTTTAAAGAAATACAATTGTTAAGTTGATAATGATTTTTTATTTCGTGCCCATTTTCCACAATAATATTAAGCAGAACTAGACTAGTAAAATTAGTCAATACATTGGACTGTTCATAAAATAAACTTTTAAAGTTTCAAATGATGAGTCACCCCTTGTATTGCTTAACAAGCAAAACGGTTTTGTGAAGGGCAATGCCAATAACATGAAAGGTGATTATTTTTCTGACGAAACGTTGTAAAATTGTCAAGTGTGACATACCCACGAATTTATCATTTCAAATGCTTTAAAAATTTTAAATAAAAAAGGCAGGTCCGTATTTAAAAAAATATTGTTGATGGTGGCCCTGGAGAGATGAAACGTTTTAATAAAAATTTAAATATGACCAGTTGCAGCAAAGACAATTTATAACAAAATATTCAAATTATTTTATCTATCTTATTTTTCCTAATAACAGCGCTAGAGAAAAAACAGGAAATGAGCTATTTCGGATTTTATCGTGATATCTCCGGAACTAGTCGGAATATTTTTAATTTTTATAGCCCATTTTATTGATTCTCAAAATACGAAACTTTCTTCTCATTTAACCGACTTTTTAATTGCTGTGGTTTACGAGATAGCAATAGTGGTCAATATAAAAAGTACCCACCCTGTATATCTCGTATCCAACAACAAAATGTAAGCAAATGAAATATAATATTCTTTATTGTACTGAATCCTAAATAAAATCACTTTTTATTAAATACTATTAGTAAAAAAATAATTTTCCATAGAAACTAATTACAATTATTTAAACAATATAATTACTTGAGTCCGCCCGACGGAATGTTTCTGATTTCAAATTAAGTATTATAAGGAAAAGTTTTTAAAAAATCTGCAGCTACTGGAAGCGGCTGGAGCCTCCCCATCCGGTGAATCTTTGAATCCGAAAATAGCACTAAATTGTGTGTTCCAATTCAAAAACCTTTGAAATTAAATGCCACAATAAAGTTGTATAGTTGTTGAATAGGAATGCACGTGACGTGACGAGTTTCATGGCGCACATTTCCTTTGTTTTTTTTATTTCATCAAATTGTGATATATCGTTGAAATCGGAATTTTAACTGCTATTCATTGATTGCAAATTGTAAGTAATTATAAAATAAACAACTTTTATACCAAAATGGCAGTAAACGTAATCCTATCTCAACCAAAACCCTTTCAGATCTTCTGGAGCACTAAAGAAACCTTCGCGCAAAGCTTTATCCAGATTCGTTCAGTAGTTTCGGCGCTATCGTGCTAACACACTACACATAGACATTTTTCAAAATCCACTATTTTGGGTACCTGGGACCACAAAACGTAAAGATTTGATGTAATCCCAATTCTTGATTTTGAGCCAATTTTAGTAACCTCCCATAATTTTATTGTGGTGAGGTTAAATATATTATTTTACCTATTAATTTCGAAGATATTTTAGACATTAATATAATATTCAATTGCGTATGCTCTCACATTATAATAGAACCATTGCTGCTGCAAATGTCACCCTTAAGAAATAATTATAGCATAAAATAAATAGATCTGACAAATTTGTTGAGTTAATAGAATATTTTATTAATTTTCACATAATTCTCGGCAATATTTACAAGAGTAACATAATTTTGTATATTTAAAACTTACACTAACACCTAGACTTTGGCAATAAAATCTTGTACTCCTTCCCAGTACATACTTTCCACATATATACAGCCAAGTAACAGCGCGCATTATTAAATAACTTATCATTATATTAACTAGTTGCTTATGTAAAAAATTAAAATTTTAAATATTTAATCACACCACATTCAATACATATTAATTTATGTGACTAATATTCTATATTGAAAAGAAAGATATAGTTGAGTTCGTCTACTATCAGCACTCAAAAAACGCAACAAAAACTTTACGACATAATTATTATCATCATGGGCCAAGCGGCATGCTCTCATCAAACAACCTAACGCACATTAAAAACATATAAAGGTAAGCGAGTCAATTTGCGAAAAAAATAATAAAAAGAGCACCGGTATTGTAATGAAGTCGGAAACTTTTTGTTGCGTTTTTTGAGTGCCAATAACAGATGAACTCGACTTTATATGAATTATCAATTCACGTAAAAATACATAGAAGAACGTTAGTGTTCAAATATATTTATAACGATGCCTCGTATGCTGACAGTTGTATTAGTTCCTTGTTTATTACATGGAATAATAATTGCGGGCAAGGTACATATACAAATATATAGAAAAATATTATTTTATCTATTAATTTTGATGATATTTTAGACATTAACATAACATTCAATTACGTATCCTCTCACATTATAATAAACCATTGCTGCTGCAAATGCCACCCTTAAAAAATAATTACAGCGTAAATTAAGTAGATCGGACAGATTTCAAGCATATGAACATTATAATATATAGCCTTAAAATTAACTATTTTTATAACTAATTGAGCTCATTAGTGATAAATAAGAACGTTAAAATACTCAGCTTGTCAACAGGACATTTATATATCATTTTTATCTACTAAACATACACTACCCTCCACCTTCCACAAATACTCGGAGAATACCAGAAAAATCATTAGATTTGTCTGGTATTAGTGGGAGTCGAAGCTACTGCCAGGAAGTTAAAGGATTATTTAGTGATTTTCACATAATTCTGGGTAATATTTAGACGAGTAACATTACTTTGTATATTTAAAACTTACACTAATACCTAGACTTTGGCAGTAAAATATCCCTTCCCAGTACCCACTTCTCTTTATAGCCGAATCAATGAAGGTTTTCTCTTCGTAATTCTCAGAAGCACGTCAGCTACTTTTTTTAACTTTCTCTTATAATACATAATTTGAAATCAGAAACATTCCGATGGGCGGACTCAAGTATTTATATTGTTTAAATAATTATAATTCATTTATACGGAATTTTTTTTTAGTGGTATTTAATGGAAAGAGATTTTTTAGGGTTCAGTTTGAGTACAGAAACAACAAAAATTTCATTGCAAAACATTAATTTTCCATTAATTTTATTTTTTTAGCGTTGACATTTTAACAGCTAATATGATATAACAATATTATATTAATTGTATTATACAGTGTGCCCCCGGATTGAGCTTGTGATAGGTGTAATATACCAAAATAAAAATTAGTACGGCTTTCATTTTCATCAGTCTCAGCCTGCTAACCTAAAAAGAATTTTTAACAAATTACACTTCAAATGGGATCTAACTCGTGGAGTTAAAATAGGAAGAAAATAAATCATTGGTCTTTCTGTTAACTTTACGGAAAAATTATATTTGAACAAAATCCATTTGAACAAAAAAATAACACTACAAATTAAAGTAAAAAGCTTTTTATTTTTTAACACAATTAAAAATTTCAATTGATTCAACTAAAAACCTATTTAAACAGTGCCCCACCTAAATTACTACATAATTTCAATCTTCTTCTAAATTCTTTGCAACTTATTCTAATTTCTTCAAGAGATGTGGCTCTGATCATTTTGGTTTTTTTTTAATTTTTAATGCAAAATATTTTATTCAAATAGAATTTTTCCATAAAATTAACAGAAAGATCAATTTACCTACAATGATTTATTTTCTTCTTAGATTCTTAGTTAGACCTCAGTTGAACTGTAATTTAGTAAAAAATTATTTTAGGTCAAGCAGACCGAGACTGTAGAAAACGAAAGCCGCACTAATTTTTTTTAGATATACTACACCTATCGCAGGCTCAATCCGGATACGCACTGTATATGTTTGTAAGCCGGTTTATTAACCGACCGTCAATTCGCGCGTTGTAAAATCATATTTATCGACAATATTTAGCACGTTATACTTGATATAAATAGTTCCCGGCATATAAAAAACGCAACAAAATCTTTATGACCTCATTAAAATACCATTACTATTTGTGCTACCTCGACCGCAAATCATCTCGCTTACCTTTATAGGTTTTTAATTTGCTTCGGATCATTTGATGCAGGCATGTCGCCGTGGTCCGCGGCGATAATAATTATGTCGTAAAGTTTTTGTTGCGTTTCTTGAGTGTAGGGAAGTCCTTACTTGGGCTATACCTAAATGCTCGCGTGGCGTATAAATAAGATAACTATTTCTCATTTTACAAATAATTATTCAATGTTTGCTGAACTTTCTATGCTAATTCGAGACATCTTGATGTAAGTTTCTAAAAATTTAAACCTGTCAGGTACAATATTTTCAATTTTACAATTATTTGTTTTATTATTATTTCTTATAATTTTTCGAGCCACGACCTCACGTTCGCCTCTAAATTGTTTATTGTAGTCAAACTATTTATTAAACGTTAATGAATTTTTTTCAGATGTTTAAAGCATGTTAATTGTAATATAGAAATTTTTTTAACATGTTCCTTTTATTGTCTTTTGTTTCACAGCAAATTTTACTTCGGTAATTCGGTAACTATTCGCTTATATCGCACGTAAGTTAATAAATGCTTGCCATTTTATATATAATTACCTAACCTTTATTTAATTTTGTTAACTAATTTTGAACGTATTTATTTACCGATTCTGAAAGTTTTAGCTCTTTCTATACACATTTCAAAGATTTTATAACAACTACTAATTTTTATACTGCGGAACCAGGAACAAGGCACTTTAGACTCCACCGAGTACCTCGAAAAAAAAATCCAGAGAAGCTCACAGAATTTTTTGGAGAACTGCCAACATTAAAATCAGTTGCTACAGAATTAAAATTGAAAGATTTTTT
Source organism: Leptura quadrifasciata (assembly GCA_963675555.1). Lineage (NCBI taxonomy): Eukaryota > Metazoa > Arthropoda > Insecta > Coleoptera > Cerambycidae > Leptura > Leptura quadrifasciata. The sequence goes on along the minus strand of OY776674.1, from coordinate 106,135,899 downwards.
AAATAATAGAAAAAAATTCGCTCAAGTTACCGCAAGTGATTTACTGAGAGAAAAGTGTTTCATCTGAAGTAAAAAAAAAAATTAAATAAAAAATCATTTTTCTCATTGCAAGTCAGACTTCATTTATTTGAAATGAATAATTCAAAACTATTTAAAAAATCCGAATTTTCAAACTTAAAATAAGATTTTAATTGAGAAACACTGGAATTACACTTCTACTAACGGAAACGTGTTATATACAAATTTCATAAAGAATATTGTCATCGATGAATAAAATATGTCCTGAGGAGGGAATTTTAATGAAAATTATACCCTAGATAAACAAAATCGCGAACACGCACAGAAGGAAAGAGACGAGGCTTATAAAAAAATACCAGTTAACAAGATCAGATTATTATTTGGAAGAATCAAAAAGAAATTGGGTGACAACAGTAATAAGGCAAGAAAGGGTAAAGTATTATCAAAAGAACATTAATGAATGTAGGGGTGATAACAAAAGGATGTGGCGCACCATTAAAGAATTAACTAGCAAGGCGAAGACAGGAGATTTTGACATAGACAACATATTTTTGATAAGTAATCAAACACAGTGGAAGAAAACTTTAACAACTTTTATTATGAAAGCATTAAAGACATAGCTGACAGTATTGAGAACAATCCGTTTGATTCACAAACAGAAGCAGATAGTGAACGGATTAAATTTTCTTCATTTAAGGCAATAAACATAAGTCAAATAAAGAAAATCGTTTTTAGTTTAAAAAATAAAAATACTGGTGATGAAGATCTTAGCATTAAATTGTTGAAAGGTTTGTCTTGTGTAATTGGTTCCCCTTTATTAAATATTGTTAATAGATCGTTAGAAATAGGACATGTACCAACGCTGTTAAAATTTAGTACAATAATATGCAAAAGTAACATCCCCTACGAAACCTGAACAATGCCGCCCAATTAAATTTTTGCCGGTTGTGGACACGATATTGGAAATTATAGTGAGTGATTAGTTGCGTGGACATGTTGAAAAGAGTAAAATTTTATTTGCAAGTCAATCTGGCCTTCTACAAAACCAATGGAGGAAGGAAATAAGTGAGGATAATGTAGTTTTCACTGTGTTTGTAGATTTAAAGCGGGCTTTTGAATCTATTGATATATGCTTCTTGATAAAAAAAAATTGTACAGATACGGTATTGAAAGTACTGTTTTGAAATGGTTAGAAGACTATTTAAATGACAGGTATCATAAGACGATAGTCATGAACTAAATGTCAAGCAAGATTGCTAGTACATATGGTGTCCCCCAAGGGAGTGTTTTGGTACCTCTTATTTTCAGCTATATGTGAATGACATTCATTGTGTTTTGGATGGCACTGTAATCACTGTAGTCCATTTAACGGGGTTCCAAAAAGGCCAAAATAACAAAAGTTTGTAGGATCTTTTACAATACATTTCCTCCCCGTTATTGAGGGTGAGAAAAAATATGGTGATAATTTCGAGTTTTGAAACCCTTGTGTACTATCCCTATCAAGGAAAAACCACCCCAATTTCCGGGTTCTTGGTCTTGGGCTTGCGAGGGCTCGTCGGATCGGGTTTTTTGGGGATTGATAATAAATTCAGTTAATTTACACTAGAATATCCCGAACCGCCCCTCAGGGGTTGAATAAATTTAAAAAATATGTTTTTTATTGGTTTTTGAGGACAGTGATCACGACGGTGGTGTTATTTTTCACCCTACCCTCCCGCGGCTACCACCAACATATAAAAATCACCCTCTCTTCCATGCTGTGACCTAATCAGCCCTCGGGGGTTGAAACTACCCTGCTCGCAACACCCAAATCATTCGAAGAATGGGAAAACAGTCTTCCCACTGGTTTTTGAGGGCGGAAATCACAATGTGGTGTCTTTTCACCCCACCCTACCGTAACTACCCCCAGCGTATAAAAATACTCCTTTTTCTAGAAAAGATAGGTGTGTATATATTTGTGTATGTATATGTATCGAATTCTTAAATAATTATTTAAATAAGAAATTATTAGGTGGTGGTTTGCATATGTTGGGGGTATGTATTTCCGCCCTCGAATACCCGCATAAAGCCCATTCCCAGCCCGTTTTTCCGTTTTTCGAGTGATTTCGTTGTTGCGAGCAGTGGTTTTTATACGTTTGGGGTAGTTGCGGGAGGGTAGGGTGAAAAATAATACCACCATCGTGATCCCTGCCCTCTAAAATCCATAAAAATAATTTTTTTTTAATATTTTGAGCATATTGCTATTACGGACGGGGGTGGGTTCAATCCCCAGGGGCGGTCCGGGATATCATAGTATAAATTAACAGAATTTATTACTATTTCCTCAAAAAAATCCGATCCTACAAGCCCTCGCAAACCCAAAACCGAGAACCCGAAAATTGGGGTGGTTTTTCATTGATAGGGGTAGTACGCAAGGATTTCAGAACTCGAAACCATCATCACCGTTTTTCTCAACCTCGAAAAAGAGGTAGGGGATGTATTGCAAAAGACCCTACAAACTTTTGATATTCTGGACGTCGTTAAATGGACTACTGTATCTGGTAGAAATTTCGACGATATAACCAACATCCTTAATGAACTGAATATTTTGTGTGATTGGTTACGTGATAATAAGTTGATACTAAATTCTGATAAACCCAAATTGATGGTTTTAGGTTCGACAATTAAAATCAATGAATGTACTATCGAAAAAGTGAATCAAATTAAATACCTAGGTACATACAATACATTTAGTCATCAAGTCAATTATATGTATAAGAAAACTGGGAGAAACATCGGTTTCTTTCGCATAATTGCAACTAACTTAACGCAGTGGAGTAAGTTGCTAATTTACAATACCATAATATATCCTTATTTTACATATTGCGCATCTTTGTTAGTAACATGTAATAACCAGGAAATCGCCAGGTAACAACTACTGCAAAATAAAGCAATGGGAATTGTATTAAATTGCAATATTCATACTCCTATAAAGTTCATGTTAATTACACTTAGTTGGTTATCTGTGGAGCAGAGTATAAAAAAGGCAAATTTAGTCCTAATATATAAAATAATTAATGAGAAATTTCCTACATATTTACACTTCTAAAAAAAACGCCAAGATATATATAATTAATATAAGATCGAAAAATATCTGATATTGAATTTGTCAAAAAAATCTTTTTTACGAGGATCCATATACCACGAAGGATTCGTCTCTTCAATGCTCTGCCCAACTATATACAAAGACTCCAAAAGGTTTTTGTTAAAAATGTATGTAAATTTCTGGCATGTAATTAATTATCAATATATAGAACATAAGTGCAATTGTTCGTAGTTCTACTCTCTGTTTAATGTTCATATCTAAATTATTAATTATATTAATATTTTTTCTTACATTATTTTTTTAGTATTTAAATAACAATCCTAAACATAGATAAAAAATAAAATAAAATTTTATGTTTTGAACGTTTTTGATTTCAAATAAAGTGATATAGTATAAGAAATATTTTATAAGTAAGTTTCATTAATATTGGCACTGCTCTGAAAATTTCGAAGTTTAGACGATTTTTAGGCATCATTGACTCAACTATTACATTAAAAATTATGACTAGAGCGTAAAGAGTGAATAGCTACTAAAGTACATTTTATTCAATCGTCAGAAGAACATGACTTTTATTACAGTTTTTTTGAACTTAAACTGTTATTTCCATGACACTACGCCTGACTGCCTTACTTAGTCTCTTATTGCCGTTAACAAACCCTGAGCGAATTTATAATCGACATTTGAAGAAAAAAATAGTTTGTTATATGTGGAGTAAATTGATTCTTTTGTGTCTTGGCTATCCATCAAGTACATTCTCGACACAATACATATTACTTTTACTCCATATAAAACAATATATTATTGGTTTGGTGAGAATCAATCATTCGTTAACGCACATGTAACAGGTGACCCAGTGAGATTTGTTATTAAAATTTCCGAATCAGAGAAATCATTGAAACAACTGAAAACCGTAATTGTTGCTAATAATTTACACCCTTGTCAAATCCTGATACCAAAATCCAGAAATGTGCGTTATAGTTCAAGCTGTAGCCCTTTAGGTGTGTGATAACTGAGAGAGGTTTTCAAAAAAATTGATTTTAAATAAAAGAATAAATAAAAATTAAAAATAAATGGCGGAAAAGGTGCTCCATCTGCGGTTATTCAATGCACAACTGTTAAAACAATAGAACCAAATTGATTGTAAATAGTATGTCAGTAAGTTTCACAATTTTATAGCAAGCGTTTATAAAATAAAGATATTTATATTATAAAATTTGTGCAAATCCTTTAAACAGATGTGTAAAACTAATTGTAAATAGAATGGTAACAAAGTATGAAAGATAGTTTCATTAACAATACTTGTTGAGTAAAAGTAAATAAATATTGTCTGAAAGTTATAAATTTGAATTTCTTCAAATTGCTACGAGTCGTTCCCAAGCAAGCGTTGTAATAAAATCTGTATACCGTTGCAAATAAAATATACAAAAATTCTTCACAGTAAGAATGTATAAAATTTCACAACGTTGTGCCTTGAAATTTTACAATTGTTTGGAAAAATGCAAAGGTCTTACCCCACAATATTGTGCAAAATGTCCCAAAACGTTTTCTCTCTATTCAGCTTTTGTGGCTAGAAGACTTTCACACTTCAGAGGATTGTTAGCGGTACGAGATAGCCGAGGCTTCCATTTACCGCATACTTACTTTCCGGCAGGAACAAGTATCATGAAATATAATAGGGTACAATAACCTTAGGCCTCACTGCATTCAGTACATAGAATTTTAGTATCGCGATCCGTAAGGGGGCAAAAAATGAGCAAATATTGGAAGCAAATTTTTTGTCAGCAGATTGTTTACAAATCTGGCGAATGCGCCGGTGACAGCCAAATTTTATAAATCTGGCGTGCTAATGTGGCATTTTTTTACTATGTAGAAGCTAAGGTGCCACTCAAAAGTGAATTCTTTGTCAAAATTGTACCACCTTCAATAAATGGGCAGTCCAAATTTTCTAAAAAAATGTTTTAGCTGCTAGGAATTAATTAATAGTATTGTTACTTTCCCCAAATTGACCCTACTAAATATGCTATTATTTAAAACTATTTAATTGGTATTATACAGTGTTGTCAGTTACAACTACGAGATATTAAATTCTAGTTTTTATACTCGGGATCCTATACCGGGTGACACAGGAGACGTGTAACACTCTGTAACTTTGCTATTAAGAAGTTAAAATTTCTAATTTTGGATGAGTTGTATTTTACACGATTTTCCTTATTTTGAGCCTGTGAAACAATTTGTTCAACTTCCGGTTTAAGCGGAAGTAACTCAAACTTTGTTATTTTAAATGGTATCCAGTATATATTTTTTACTTATCTGATTCGTCTTTAAATTCCCTTTTCAACCATGTATTGAAGCATGACATTTATTTTTAAAATGACAATTAATAGCCATTTTATTGCATTAAGTCTATGTGGCCATGATATGAACCTTGGTAGATATTGATGCTTAGTGCGCCATGATATCCATAGACCTCTGGTAGGCACTGTGTGCCTCATATTCTTTTGGGCACAATCAGTAGCTGGGCAACCTAACTAGATTTTTCTTATTAAATTATTGCATAGTAATGAACATTTTTACTATTTATTGCAATAAAAATATTTAGTAGGCAGGCGGCGAAAATAACATAAAATGTAAATTTTTTAAATGAATGAAAGACATTAGTAAAACATTTAAAAAAAATTAATGAAAAATCATTACACTATGTAATAATTTTATACAACGAAGAATGAAATTAAAATAAAAGGATTTATAAGAGGCGTATGGTTTGGTGATCCTGCACTCCTTGCAGGCCATCTAACAAGCCCATTTGTTCTTATCTAGTTTTCTCTAAACCTTTCGTTTAAATAATTTACAACTCTGCAGTTATATGTTGGAGGTCTATCCTGTTGAAAAATTATTGGGTCAAAATCGCGAATGTGCTTTTGCAAAAACTCCAAATATCTTCTTTATTTTATTTGGGTTTTCTACCACATGTATTATCCTCTTCAAAAACAAATCTACAAAATAATAGAATTATTGGAAAAAGCCTCTGCGCCCGTGACGTTTACGTCAAAGGAACAATCAGAGGTTATTTTTCACAAATAATATAAATCGGAATAAACACAGTAATATTGTATTTTTCTGACGTTTCGGAAAGTAGTCTCTTTCAGTTTTCGAAGCTTTTTTCGAAGAACTCTTATTAGTTGTATATGTGAACTACACAACTTTAAGATTCTGTTTATGTTATTTCCATAGATACTACTTACATTGAACTAATAATATTTTCTTTTAGATAATGTTGAGTTTGTTAAGCTCTTCTTTTAACATTGGTAGCCAGGTTATACCAATATCTACAGAACAATTCGATAAGCATTTTTCTTTTTTTATCTGCCTCTTTTGTTAAAATATTTGCCGAGTCCCAGTTTATTCTATGTCCGTTTTCCCAAACATGTTCACAAATCTTTAATTCTGAATTTCATTCTTTTGTAATGAAGTATACAATACTACAGGAATACTGTATACTTTCATTCCAGTTTAACTTATTTTAATCATGCATGAATCAAGTAGTTCAGTTTTAGATTAGTTCAATATCTGATTAGTTCTTTTTTTAACTTTTTTTTCTGACTTCACCAGGCCGCAACTTGCGTGCCGTATGCATTGAGTGCCGTGTGCAAACCACGTGACCGTGATTTTTGGGTATAAAATAGCTAGCCAGAAACCAGTAAATTCAGAGCTTGGCTTTCACCTTTCTCGAGTGTATTGAACTGGGATAACCGGAAGATCAAGCTTCCCGGCGCCGTGGCAGCCGCTGGCCAAGTATCTGTTAGGGAGGATTCGAGTGCGTTGAACTGGACCTCCTCTCAGATTGATTCGAGTGTATTGAACTGGATCTCTCCTGAAACAGATTTCTTTGTCGCGTCTGTTATGTCCTGGAACTTCGATTAGAGAATTGGGGTTACGACGACGTACATAGAGGAAATATGTTACACTCTCTCTCTCTCTCTCCGATTACTATGATGTACTTATGTAATAACAAGATTGTCGCAACCTAAGCCATAAAAGATACGGCCACACTGTACATATAATTATTAGGAGAATAAATGTCTTATTTTGGATGTGGATTTTAATTAATATTAACATTGAACCCTGGAATAATCTCCAAACCAGCTACCCGAGCAAAACAAGCATCACACTTTCTAATGTAATTCTTGTGCTCATCCAACCTCACTGAAAGGTCTAGATAACTCACCCACGTAACATTTATCACGCTCGCACGAGATATTGTAAATACATTTTTTTTTAATTCTGCTCCCGGTTTATCGGTTTTGTCTTTGTTAAAATAGATCTCAAAGTGTTCCCCTTTTGAAATATTGTCTTAAAATCAAATTTGTCACATATACGGCGTAGCTTCTCCGATAGTCCGTATACATAAGGAATTGTTGCTGTATAGTATAATAACGTTCAGGTTTTTGTCGTACCTGATTTTCCCTATTTGCAACATTTATGAAAACTGTCAACAAAGGCGTCAGGATATTGATTTTGTACTAGAACCTCTTTGATAAATTTTTTCTCTCGTTATTTAATATTTCACTATTAGATGAAATTATTTTGGCCCTATCGTATAAACATTGTTACAACATTCCTTTTAACATTTATTGATTGATTCGAGTTAAAATTTAGATACCTATTGGTATGTGTTGGTTTTCTATAAATGCTTGTTTCAATTGTATTATTTACGCTTTTAATTAAAACATCTAAAAACGGTAGTTCATTCCAACTTTCTGTGTGTGTTTCTGTGAATTTAATAGACGGTTCCTTACTATTTATATTTTCTAAAAAACTATCTAGTAATACAATTGAAACAAGCGTTTATAGAAAACCAACATATACTAATAGATATCTAAATTTTAACTAAAATCAATCAATAAATGTTAAAAGGGGTGTTGTAATGTGTTTATACGATAGGGCCAAAATAATTTCATCTAATAATGAAATATTAAATAACGAGAAAACATTTATCAATGAGGTTCTAGTACAAAATCAATACCCTGAAGCCTTTGTTGAGTTTTCATAAATGTTGAATTTCCGCTACTGAGGCCTAACACCGACGCCTGTAGACGAGCTACCCCAACCAGGAATTTTGCCGAACCTCTCCCCTTAAGAAGAGTACGGATCTTTTACTTGCCTAACATTTAATAGACAAGGGACCGACGGCTTTACATCCCCTCCGAAGGGTGGTATATCCCCTATACAACCCTCGCCTAAAGTTGTATAGCTTCCTCCCTACTCTACCTCTTCTTAAAAGAAAAGGTTCGGCAAAATTCCTGGCTGGGGGTAGCTCGTCTACAGGCGTCGGTGTTAGGCCTCAGTAGCGGAAATAGGCCGACGTTAAATAAATATATATAAAAAAGAAGAATAAGGTACGAGAAAAACCTGAACGTCATAATACAGCAACAATTCCTTACGTATACGGACTACCGGAGAAGCTACGCCGTATAGGTGACAAATTTGATGTTAGGACGGTATTTCAAACGGGGAACACTTTAAGATCTATTTTAACAAAAACAAAACCGATAAACTGGGAGCAGAATTCAAAAAACTCCTGTTTACAATATCCCGTGCGAATGTGAGGTTGGATGCGCACAGAATTACATTAGAAATAATGAAATACAGAAACCAAAGATTTGTGAACAAAAAAAAACGGACATAGAATAAAATAGGACTCGGCAAAAATTTTAGCAAGAGGCAGATAACAAAAAAAGAAAAATTAAAGAATCAGCAATAATCTTATTAAATGAAGATATATGCCTACTAAACCAAGAGCCAGTGACGATTTCAGTTATATACTATCGCTTGTTTGTTTACAACTATCTCGCCTTCTTAGCGCAGGTCTGCCGGTATGTTAACGAAGGAATTTTGGTCTGCCGTTTTAAATAAACAATATCTTATGCGCCTTTTGTATCAAATTTCAGCTTGCCTAATATACCTTAAATGGAACTAAGGTATTTTGTCACCACTTTATGGTCGTCTGCCGGCCCTTTCCGGCGTCCATTTGGTCTAAAACGTGAGCCTGCTTGAAATACCTTAAATAAGTAGTTTTTTTTTCACCCATTTAGGCAATCAGAGTAGGTAAACCCGGCCACGCACGACTACCAGACCGGCCGTTCTACGTTTAGTAATCTTTATTTTAACGCAAATTAACATTTTTAGCATGCCTGGAATTCCTTAACTAAAATCATCGCTGGCTCTCCGTCTTTATCGAATTGTTCTGTAAATATTTGTACAATCTGGCTACCAATTTTAAAAGAACTTAACAAACTTAACATTAGGTATCTAAAAGAAAATATCATCAGTTTTATATAAGTAGTAAGTATCTATCGAAATAACATAGACATAATCTTACAGCTGTGTACTTAACATACACAACAAATAAGAGTTCTTTGAAAAAAGCTTTGAAAACGGAAAGAGACTACTTCCGAAACAACAGCAAAGTACATTATTTCTGTGTTTACTCCGATTTATATTATTTGTAAAAAATAAACTCTGACTGTTCCTTTGACGTAAACGACACAGGCGCAGAGGCTTTTTTCCAATAATCCTATTATTTTGTAGATTTGGTAATTTGTTTTTGAAGAGACGTGGTAGAAAACCCAAATAAAAGGAAAGAATATTCGTAGAAGGCCACAAATAACTTTCAGACCATATCCAAATATCTTGCTCAATTTAATGGTCCGTCGAAAATTATAGGCCGAACAATTCTTCTGCCAATTACCCCCAGCCATACATTAAAACTGAATCGCTCCAGATATTCATTTTTTCTCATATTTCTGGGAATTGTGTCTGGTCAAAAATTAATTACAATAGTCTAATCTTCTTTGCAAATCATTTTGGTATAAATGGTGGTGTATGTGGTACTTGTGTGACTTAAATTTATGTTTTTTCAAAATATGTAGAGCTGTGTCCTGATTTACACCAGTTTGGTCCTCAATATGTCTTATCGAAATCGTGGGATCTGCTTCGACAATTGTCAGTACATTGATTTCCAACTCATCGTCGATAATACAATTATTTTCAGGTACATTTACTTCTCTTCTGAATTGCTGTTCAACTCTTGCAAAATAAGTGTGCGGTGGATGATTTCTTTCGGGAAACCTTTCTTCACATAACTGAGCAGCCCGTCTGCCATTTTTATTACATCGCCATCGCCATAAATTCTCTGCATATACCTACTGTTTCGTTTCTTGAATACATGATAAAATACAGTTTAAAACATACTAATTTGTATAATTTAACAGCAAATTCTAATTAAATTCTTGTCAAGTAAACAATTCTTAACAGGTCTGTTCATAAAATTTATTTTTAATTGGAAATGATAGATTTATGGGTGTTATAAACCCCCACAAAGTTTTTTAAAAAGTAGTCATCTACTTTCTGCATTATTTATAACAGAAATTACATCAACGCGTCGATGCTAGAAAACGCTCCCTTGGCACGACGCTAGGCGAGTGACGTCACATGCTTGCAATGCGATATGCGCTGCGATACTCTAAGTGTTGCTATAGTGATGTAGTTAATTTTGCGATTGTCATGATATTTGTCATAGTCGTATTTATCTGTGCTTTAAAAGAAAATCGGTTCGGAAGGGTATGTGAATCTCCTTTCTGGAAACCCTCCTCCACATTTGACAACAATAAGCAAACTCTATTTGATGTTCTAAATAGTAAAGACACTGTTACTTCCGTGAATTTAAATTTTATGCTAACGAGAACGACAGTAACGACAAGGAATAAAGCTAACGCAGCGTACAGATGATCTGACGCATGCCGAGCCTGCAAGCATCTGACGTCATAAGAGTTTATCTTACTGAAATAAAGCAAGCAATTTCTATGGCCGCTGCCGTTGTTCTGATTAGCTTTTTTCAATCACAGTTCTAATATTGTTATTATTGGGTAAAAATCTTTATTTTTCACTACTTTTAATGTATATTAATTTTTTTGTGGACAGACCTATTGTCAAATCAAAATGACGCGTCTTTTTTCATTTTATTTTGTTTCCACCGCCTGCCCACTAAATATTTTTGTTGCAGTAGGTAGTAGCAATGTTCATTACTATGCAATAATTTTCGATACTAATTTTAATGAAGAAAGCAAAATAGGATAGGTACAGCAATTCTACTGGACAAAAATAAAAAATAAATGAGTATTTTTCAAGTAGGTCAAACGAAGAAATTGGGTTCCTAACTTAGTTTATATAATATTGTGGATTGTTTAGAGATTTTTTCTTTAAATAAGAAAAATATAGTTAATCTGCTTAGCTACTGATTATGCCCAAAAAAATATGAGACACAAAGTTGCATACCAGAGATCTTTCGATATCATGGCACACTAGCTTCAATGTCTGCCTAGACTTAACACAGTAAAATGGCCATTAACTGTTATTTTAAAAACAAATACCATGTTGTGATACATGGTTGAAACGACAATTTAAAGACGCATCTGATAGGTAAAAAATGTATACAGGGTACCATTTAAAATAACAAAGTTTGGGTCACTTCAGCTTAAACGGAAGTTGAAGAATATATTTGATTGGCTCAAAACTAGGACAATTTTGTAATACAAAAGTATCAAAAATTCAAAATTTTAACTTCTCAAATAGCAAATATACAGAGTATTACATGCCTCCTGTGTCACCCCGTATACTGTAATAGCCATACAAAAAGTTATTATGCAATTTTTAGAACATTTCCCATAGAGCCTTTCCTTACAGGGTGGTTCATTTTGGCCAAGCCTTCCCTCCGTATTTCCCTTATCCTTGTATAAATTGAATTAAGTAGAAAAATATATCTCGTTGAATACTACAATTGTACGAAAACAATCGAACAATGAAGGAGGCTTTGCGCAAAGCAAAATACATTAAGGTATATATGTACAAGCACAACAATTATAATGCTAAGTAAAAATATGTTCTCTTAAGTCGTCATAATATAAAAAAATGTCCATTTAAGGTTACACTTCATTCAATTGTTTAAGATAACCCTCCCGAAAAGGAATATTTTTGTACTTTTGGTCTTGCTTTTTATATACAGATGTATCAGTTAATTCAGTTATTCTTAAATGTAAATAAGGTGACTCTATCTCTAGTAACTCTTCTAATGTAACACGAAGGTCTGAAAACAATGGCCTGTCTTTCGGTGTTGTCTTCCAACAGCTACACATGACGTTGTACCTAAAACATAAATTTCATTATTTGAGACGAATTAACTTTAACCTTATTATAGTAAGAAGCTATCACAAAAAACTTGTATTAATTTACTATAGCGTAGTTATTCTATACATTACTGACCCAAAATTGAAACTACAAATTGAGAAAATCTTTTTAAGTTTAAGTAGTATAAAAAATTCTTTACATCTTCATCCTACTCTTAGTAATGATGAAAATTTTCCCAAAAGATTAAAAAAAGTTTTTGAAATATTTCTCCTTATATTGTTAAGAAAAAACGTAGCCAATTTGGAAAAAGAGAAAATTCTGATAAGAGGGGCCCATGATTTTTTTAAATAGTTTAGTTTGTAGTAGTTAAATGGTTACTATTTTCTCCGTTTCCTTTGAAACTGCAAAAAATTACGCGACACCAAAATAGTTCACTTATTATTTCATTTATAAAATTAAAATTGGGATAATTAAGTTATTTGACATTTTATTTTTAATTTTTGTACCGTATTATGTAGTATATGAATAAATTATGAATTAATATGAATGCATATGCCGGGTGTCAACGGGATCATTTTCCGGCCGCCATATATTTATTTTTCCATGTGTTACATGTTACCAAAACCACATTTTCCGGCTTACCTGTCAAGTTTCGACGTTATAAAGTTCATATATATTTAATGCCCTATATATTTTTTTGTATTTTTCGAAACTAGAGGTCATTATGCATATGACTGTACTACATGACTCTAATCGCCATTTTTAAATGTTTACAGCAACGTTCAGTTTTCAATCTAGGTGCCGTGATCAACTAAAATTGTTCTGATGTTCATGAATAATTCAAGAAAAATACATATTGAACTTTTTCGTTGTTTATTTGTGTTACAGAAAGGTCCAAATTCGACAGAACCAGTTTTTTCGAAATTACTCAAAATTTTCAAAATGAACCAGTAGTAAAATTATCTCATTAATACCCGATATACACGTCAAAATAAGATGTTTTCAGAAGTACAATATTTTTAAAAAATAAAAAAGTTATATAATTATAATAACAACGGACCCGGCAGAATGAGGTATCCATTTTCAAAGTTAATTCATGTCATAATATAATAATATATAAATTCGTTGCGTTTGCGAGAGTTTAGCTGTGAATATAGAGCTGTTGGTCAAATATTCATTTATAATACCACGAGTAGTCAAAGTTTACTGATTATTTTTGTGATACCGCCACAAAAATGATCTGCAAACTTTGACTACGAATGGTATTCGGAGGACTATTCCAAGTTAAACCATTTTTTCAAATTAGTTTTCGGTGAATCAAGTAATAAGCCACGTAGTTTTCGTAGAAACGGGCAAACAAACTTTTGTCAATTTGAAAAATCAAATTTAATAAGAATTATTTGCATTCTCTTTGACGAATAATAGGGAAATAAATTGTGTTCCGATATGGGAACTAGTTCAAAAAGGTTTCATGACAAATGAAAATGTGAAATTGATGAAGATATTCAGGAAAATGTTACATTAAATGCGAAGAAAGCATTAGATTGTGTGTGGAGGCAATTTACAGATTTCTTGACAGAAAAAGAACTATAATTGTAGGCATGCACATCTTCTGCTGAAATTAACACTGTACTGAAATGCTTTTGCATAACTGCAGTTACGTTAGCTTTTCTAATTTCTTTTCTTTGAAGTGAAATATAACAATTGACTTAATTATTACTTACTTATAGTCAAAAGAAAAGTGTTTTCTAATCAACAGCAAACTTTGGAACAGCTAAAATATAATATTCGGACAGAGGTTAATGCAATTCCAATTGAAATACAATGAAAAACTTTCGTGCTAGTGTTAGTAACGAGGAGGAGGTTATTTGACTGATGTGATATTTAAAAAATATATTCGTGTTTCTTCAATGACCTTGTGTTTTATTTCTAAATAAAAATTTAACCATTAATAAAAACAACTCAGTTTTGAATGGATAATTCATCCTGCCGCATCCGTTATATTACAATAATTAATATTGAATGTTTTAGTTCCCTGTCATTATTTTGTAAACGATCAGTGTAATAACCATTTAGCAGATCTAGATCTACGGTCGTGAGCAAAAAAAATAGGACGTCTTATAAGGGTATTTTGCTAAAATCTAGTTGTGTACATCTAACTTTAATTTTTGTGACATTGTCAGTTAGTTGTCATAATTTATTGCAAGTGTGCAAAAAACTAATATGACTCATATGAGCGATTTAGTTAAATCTGGAGTAATTGCTAAAGCAGAAGATAGATGGTCAATGAGACAAATTGCACTGCGTTATAATATTGACAAAAATTCGGTGTGTAACATTTTAAGAAAGTGGAGAATTAGTACGATTAGTAGAAATCCTGGATCAGGGCGACGAAGGATATCAACTCAACAACAAGGATTTGCAATTGGTAAATGCTTTAGTAGAAAATCAATTTTACTCAGTTATTCAGGCTACTGAAGAAACGAATTTTCCTGAATCGAGTAGTACTGGTCGCCGGCGAGTAAGACAATCGGAGCTACGTTGTCACGCAGCAGCACAGAAATACTTACTTAAAGCTGAACATAAGGAAGCTCCGGTGGGATTTGCGCTTGAATTTTTAGCGCATGATGTAAATTTTTGGAACAATGTAATCTTTACAGACGAGAAAACTTTCCAGTCAACACACAGCGGTCGTATTCATGTTTACCGCCCCCCGAATACTCGACTCAATGTGAAATATATACCTAACAATGATAAAAGTAGTAGATTTTCCGTCAACATGTGTGCTTGGATACCGGCACGTGGTCCTGATGTTTTGTGGCATATTGAGGAACGATTTAATAGTGAAACGTATATTAGAATTTTAGACAATATTATGCTCCCTTCTGTGTCACAATTATTTCCTAATAATGAGTTCATATTTCAACAAGACAATTGTTTCGTTCATACTGCTCATACCGTAACTAACTGGTTTCAAGATAACAACATCAATGTTCTTAACTGGCCCAGTCATAGTCCAGATCTTAACCCTGTAGAAGAAGTATGGGGACTACTCGTAAGAAGTATCCAAAAACGAAATGTGAGACCACGGGGAATGCCGAAGAATTACTGGAAATAGTAAATAATGCATGGGAAAATATTACTACTAATGATTATTGTATAAGGTTATCTAATTTTATGCCAAACAGACGTGTAGAAGTTATAAATAGAAATGGTGCAATAACGAAATATTAATAGTTAATTTCTTGTTAAGTACGATATCCTTTGTCCTTTGATCCAGGATTTCTACTAATCGTACCGTTTATTCTCCACTTTCTTAAAATGTTACACACCAAATTTTTGTTAATGTTATAATGCAGTGCAATTTGTCTCATTAACCATCCATCATTAACTACAGCATTAAAATAAAAAATAAATTAAAAGTGATATCCGTTTTATTTCGGCTACTCATTACATGTTCAAATAGAGACAGATTTACATTAGAAAAAAAAAAGTTGTCCTATTTTTTTCTGCTCACGACAGTACCTGAGTTAGGAAGGTGGAGTTTTACAGGTTATATTGAAATCCGAACCACTTCTTGGGGATTATCTGTCATTTAAAATTATTGCGCAGTAGTTCGGGTTCGTTGCTAGGAATGTCCAGAGAGCAAGCTAGATACGTTAACCGCTGAGCTACCGACCCTCATATTCCACTAGTTTATGGTGAGTTAAATATATTTGTCGCTTTTGGGTTTGTAGATGGACAGTTAATAAATTTTCCTGTCTTAAGATTAGTGTATAGCAGTATTTCTTTTTAAACGTCAAGACTTATCAAATAGATCTCATACTAGTATAAGTTTTTCTAATCTTAGTAGTATTGGTAACAGATCTGTAATAACAATTTTAAGATGTTTTATGCCCAGGTATGGTTTTAGATACTTACGATATAACAATCATTTTTTCGTAAGATTTCGTACATTATATTGAACAAATACAGTCTTAAGAATAGTAAATCTATTTTTTCTGATTTAAATAATATATTTCATACGGCTCTCCTCCACAAATAGTCCCCTAGACGTTCTGATTTCACGCCACTTGATTTTTTATGAGGCAATATAAAAATTTAAATTAACAAAAAAGATCTAATAGTATCAACAAATTAAGGGTAAAAATATTGGATCACTTCAATCGAGTAATATCATTTATAAAAGAATAAACTTGGGCTTGAGACATTTGAAGTGTTGCATTGTTAAAATAGAGAATATGAGTACTATAAACTTATCAGATTCAGGGGATTCCGTTTACAAAAACAAGTGTAAGCCTCGTAGCATTATTTTGTCATTAAGATTTGGATGACATTATTTATTTAATATATAGCTTGAAACCTTTGAAACCCGTTTTTTAAATTCTCAACTCGATTGGAAAGTGACCAAGTTACGGGAGGACATTTTTGGTGAATCGCCCTGTACATTATACAATTATACATTGTGTATTTATGCTATTCAGTAAATAAATCAATAACTTACAATTCGTCGCTGCAGTTAGAAGGCTTTTCCATGCGATAACCACTTTTTAGCAAAGGTAATAAATCTGATGTTGACACCCCAGGATACGGCGTGCTGCCCAAGGTTACAATCTCCCAGAGAAGGATCCCGAAAGACCAGACATCGCTCTGACTGGTATAAACTTGATGTGTCATGGATTCTAATGCCATCCATCGAATTGGCAATTTTCCACTAGTTGTCTTACAGTATACTTTATCTAAATACACGTCCCTGCTCAAACCGAAATCTGATATCTTTACCACTTTGTCTTCACAAACTAAGATGTTCCTAGCGGCCAGGTCGCGATGTATCAATTTCAGTGACGAGAGATATTCCTGAAAAACAAATTAACCTCAAAGTGAGTCATTACGTCAATTGGTTAAAGTAATAGAAAACATTTAAACTCAAGAACTATATCAGTATTCGGTATTTATGGTAGGACATTTACCATATATATTATGTATATATTTATAGAGTAACAGAATGAGTAAACTCTTATTGGAAATAATAGAGAGTACTAAAAGGTCATTATATATACAAATCCTCTAAAAATATAGTCAAGGTGGACAGGAGCACTAAGAAATGGAAATATTTAAACAACAGACGTTTATTTCAGGTGAAAATATATTTATTTTGAAAGTCCTTCGTTCAAACGAGGCACCAAAGAAGTAGATTTTTATCTTAAATGAGGTCTATTTTATTTATATAAAGATGTTTATTTGCGAAAATACTAATAATGCTTGACACAAGTATCAAGCCGTCTCTCAAATGAGACTCCATCCACAAATTTTTTTTCTAAAGGTGCTTAAGAGCGCTCCGGATATAAGCCGGAAAGACGATTCAATTTACTCTCATATAAATCATTATTTTAAAAAACGGCTTTCACTAAAAGACATTAAAATCATGTTACAATGTGGGATGATGAGAGAAAAAAAAGTATATATAAAAAAATATTTTTTATTCTTCTATTTTCGATTTGCAAAAATAATCCTTATCATCCCACATAGGTATTATTAAAATTAACATTTTCCATTTTGTAGAACTAAAATAAAATTAGCCCTAATGTCCTCAAATGCACCGAGAAATTTAAAGATTAGGTATAATAAATTTGTCCAATGTCATATTCTATTACATCTCTATCACTCTCTTTCCAAGCACACCGTACATTAGGCTGCGTCATTTTATTGACGTGAAGTCATTTACAATTAAAATTGGAAGCATGGATGACTAATACACTCCGAACAACTCTTAACCCTTTTGACAGTCCCTCTGAAAAGGCTTGTCGAGAATTCACATCATACTACATTTTTGTCACGGTACATCCCTCCTTTACCCTAGTTTAGTTTAGTAGCCACAAAATGTATCTTAGGTAGGTATTTCGTCGGTAATTGGATAAAAAATAAGAATCAAACCTTGTGCCCTCTTTAAAGTCATCGTTTCGACAAGCTTCATTGTCTTCTTCAGGACCAATGAGGTGAAAAGTTGAAGGGATTAAAGTTGACGGCAAAGACAGTAAGAATAATAATGTGTATCAAAAAATTCGAAAAGCGCAGTTGGCTTTGACATACGCTCTTGTGTAACTGATAGTGTCAATATTTAATATTTTACGAAAACCACAATTCATTGAATCTAAAAATCAGCTATGCCATTATTAGTGAAAAACAATGTATAGTTATTAACAAATTTGACAGGTTGTCGCTATTGTATGTTGTATGTTGCATTGTCGAGTTCTAAAACAAGTTTTATATCAGTAATAATGGTGTACACCAATAATAACAAATTCGATATGATTAGTATTTATTGTCAGTGCAATTTTGACACTGAGATGGTAGTCACGGTTTACGGAGATAGATTTCCGGATGCTCCGCAGCCAAATTTAACTATGTTTAGGAAGTTAGTTCAAAATTTGAAGACGTACGGTTCATTTTCAAAAAAGTAATAAGGCGAAGGCATGTTGTGGATAATGTAGGAAAAGTGAATAGAGCATTGAATTATGTTAATCAAAATGAAGAAACCTCCTTGAGATAAATTCAGGGAAACTGTCGCATAAAAGAAGACAGTGCAAGACAAATAATTCAAAAAATGAATTTCGATGCTACAAAATGAGGAAAGTTCAACATTTAAATGAGGGAGATAAACCGAGGAGAGTAAGATTTTGTTGATTGTTGTTAAATAAAAAAGGAATGACCCGCTCATGTGTAGCAAAATTCTTTGGTCGGACGAATCAAATTTTTCTAATAACGGATTTTTCAATAGAAATATGCATTATAAGTGGACACGAAAAAATACACATTGGTGCAGAGAGACTGCTTTCCAAGAAAAATTTTCAACGAATGTTTGGATGGATCTTTTAGGGACCAAAGTAATTGGACCTTATTTTTATGATGGCAAATTAACCGCTCGTAGATATCTTAATTTCCTGCAGAACGAATTTTATAATAATAATAATAAACGACTTTTATTGAGATAAAAAATATCTACAAGGCGAAGTTTATCTATTCTTACACTTAACCCTAAAATTTCAAGATTTTCTTTATGAATTAGCAGTGGCAGAAAGATTAAATTATTCATATTTTCAACAAGATGGGGCTCCATCTCATACTGCTGTAATATGTTCAAAATATTTAAATCAAGTTATGTCAGATAGCTGGATAGGCACGGCACCTATGGACCCATTCTATTGCCAGCTCCATCACCAGAAACTGCCCTGAAAATATTGAGGACATCAAAACCAGAATTAGAAACGCATGTGAGGTAATTACTCCTGAAATGCTCCAAAATGTAATGCGTGAGATGTCTCGTAGAACACGTTTGTTTATTAGATTGCATGGTGCACAATTTGAACATTTGTAGTTAGAAAAATAAATACACATATTTTTTTCAGTATGGTAGTAGCAAGTACTGTTATACAAAGTTTTTCGTTTTTTTTGGATATTCATTTTGTACTAGTATTTTTATTTGTGAGATATTTCTTTGTTTGTAATAAATTGTAATAAATAATTACTGAATTATAATTATTATAAAGTCATTTTTTACTATTATGGCATAGCTGATTTTTAGATTCGATGATATGAATTTGGTTTTCGTAAAATATCGACACTATCAGTTAAAATTTTTGTGACATGTTTTATATCGTCGGAAAGAGAAAAACAAACGGAATTAATGGTGTCATGGCCTACTTTGGGATTTGTTCTTTTCATTTTTACACAAGAGCGTATGTCAAAGCCAACTGCATTTTTCGAATTTTTTAATAGACATTATTATTCTTATTGTCTTTGCCGTCAACTTTCATCCCTTCAACTTTTTCGTATCTCCTCAAATAGGGAAGCTATAACCGTTTGTGGTTTTGCTATTTTTCAGGTTTTTGTAATATATCTCACAAAGTAGGCTATAGATTTAAAATTTCTTTTTACTGAAATATAGCTCCCAAAAAATGGGATAACTATTTCTAAGAATTTATTCTTCTATAATAGATATTAAGCGAGATATTTTGTGTGGCCCTCGTAAAGTAGACAGACGGTATATGTATCCAACTTAGTATATTGAATTTTTCCTAATATGTTGCAAGCCTAAGTATTGATGCTACATTTATTTGAGGAAATAAAAAAGTTTAATGTACGATCAACTTATTTTCTTTAATCACAGAGCAATTCGCTTTTTAAAAATATGTGATGATTGTCTTTAAACTAAAATGTTTCTAAAATCTGACTTTCTGTTTTGCTTTTCCCACCAAAGTTCCAGCTGCTGTAGAACTTTCCAAAGCTTTTTCCTGCTGCTTTTAAAAGTTCACATAAAATTTTGCCCAATGCAGAAATTTATTTTTTAAAATAAAATGAGTGTACTTTTCTACGACTAATGTATTTGAAATACTATCCTAACGTAACGTTTTTTGATCTCCCTGGAGATGATTCTCGAGGATTTACAATCTCTATCATTTTTTCTTTATTTTAAACGCCTGTAGATGGTGAACATTCCAATCCAATGGTTGTAGCAGGCTCGTGCCGAATGAATTAAATTATAAACAAATAAACGTTGAAATATTTATAATCACATTGGATACCTATACAAAATAAAATATATGTTCAAATTCCATTTGATTTATATGTTTAAATTAAAATTACAATTCAGTTATATCACTTCCCTACCCAAGTTACATGCTACTTCAACGTATTTAGAATTTACCTTCTTGTTTGTCCAACATACTGACAATTTTTACTCCTAATTTTTTTGCGATACCAGTATATCTTGGAATATTCTTATTCAAAATCATGAGATGCTTCTACAAAAAGCTCGAAAGTAATTCTGATATTGTGTGAAATGTCGTGTTTAAAGATTTTCTCACAGAATATTACAAGTTTGGAAAATGATGATGGGGAATTTGTTGGTTCAGGACAATAAAATAATTATTCTCTTACCATCTACCTTGTAAATTTGTTTTATTGTCCTGAATCGATAAATATCCCAATATTGCTGATGTGATAATCAAGGACATTATTTTTCATATTAGTAACAAAAGAATTTACAAAATAATAAGGAGATAAAAAGGGAAACTTCTTTCTTGAAATATTTCCAAATTCAACGGATTGAAAAATTTCATAGGCGATTCTGAATTAGTGATAAAAAAAGTTCTACCCATTTCTCATTTCATCGACCTATACTAACCTTTATAAAGCAGATAGCAACATTGCGATTTGGGAAAGGCTATACGTTTTACGGAGTTTCAATACACTATAAAGATTGTTAAAAATATTATTGGTTAGCAAAAAATCCTTACCATTCCTAGTACAATTTGCCTTGCGAAAGACATTAGATCTTTTGGTTGTGGCAAATTTGCTTCGTTCAGTTTCGTATTTAAATCATATGTATACAATTTGTTGGCAACACATTCTTTTGCTTCTGTGGCTGGTAAATCTGAGCATCCCGTAGCAGATCTGGAAAATAGACGCTCATGTTAACAAGCCTTAAGTCATCGGTATTTATCAGTTAATAAATACTGTTACGTCTAGTAGGATTGACATGGACAGCGTTGCTAACTTTTAATCATAAAATATGAGATACTCACTCTGTGGATCTCTACAAAATCGTTAATCCATAAAAATGCATTACGGACTAAAATTTTATACAGTTCAAAATCAAATACATTAAGAAAAGTTGAACACTTGATTAACAAAATCATTTTCTTGGTTTCGTTAAACAATTCCTTTTTATTTTTAAAATTTATTTAAATATTCAAAGTAGAGAAAAATGAAAATTGAGGCGATAAATAACGTCAAAATCAGGGTTGGTTAGATATGATGTCAGAACGTGAGGACTTTGAGGCATGTATAAGACATTTTTTAGGCAACCGACACAAAAAATGACGTTTATCGAATCTGACAGCATTCCTAAAGTGTCATCTCTTTATACTCATTTGTCAATCTTATTTTTTTGTCCGTTTTTACTCTACGGCCGCACTTCACGGCCTCATGTATTTCTTGATCATCATTAATATTTGAAATATGTCATGGCTTGCTAATAAACTAATGACGTTTTCATTTGTATTCGTTATTAACTTGAAAATGAATTAAAACTGTTAGCCTAGTAGGCTTCTTGCAAAATGTTGTCAATGTTTCCAGTAATTTGTATGATATAATTTTTTAGGCAACTGTCTCAAAAAATGACGTTTATTGGATCTGAAAGCATTCCTAAAGTATCATCTCTATGTACTCATTTGAAGTCTTATTTTTTTGGCCGCTTTTGCTTCAAGGCCGCACTTCACACTTCACGGCCTCGTGTATTATTTGATCATCATTAATGTTTGAAATATGTCACGGCTTGTCAATAAACTATCTAGTGACATTTTAATTTTTTTCTCGTCATTTTAAAAATATTTTATTTTACTTTTTGAGACAGTTGCCTAAAAAATGTTGTGTGCACCTAGGCCAAATGATCTATTTTGGTCTTATCCGAAGTTTGCTTTGCCTCGGTTGTGCTTCGGCCGCAAGATCAATTTTTACTTCCACGTCCAGTGGTATAGTAACGCAAAAAAAAATATTATTTTTTTTGCTCAAATAGGCTTAAAATGTCTTGAAACGTTGAGATTTCGAAGAAAAAAAATGCATGTCTGTTTGTCTGTCGGTCCGTCTGTAACTTTTTTTTGTGCGCACGTTTACTCTCGAACCGTTTATGATATTGAGTTGAAATTTGGTACACTTATGTATTATAACGAGATCTGGAACTAGATTATATTTTGATCTAATTCCGTTGAAGGGTTCGGGGGTGATTGGGGTGATTGGGGTGATTGGGGTAAGTAAGGGTAAATAAGCAAAGCAAGCAGGTAAGAGTCCATAAAATTCCAATTTAGGGCATGTACGAAAAGTTCTGTGAGCATGAAAGGGCAGCATATTCACTATAATAGTGCTGTCGGTGATATTATGTATCAATATGTAAAGAAATGTAAGGTAAGAAACTTTACGGCGATCTTCTAACGATACTACTGAGAATTTCGTGAACGAGAACATTCGTAATTTCAACTGTACGTTATCCAATTATTACAATTATTATGACTGATGGTCGAGAGGTGAGCGCACTTACCTCTCACCCAAAAGTTCCGGGTTCGATCCCCGGTCGTGGCAGTGGAAAATACTGTGAGAGGGATTTTTTCACTATACACGGATATTGGGTGTGTGTCCCTTGTCTCTAAATGTGTAGCCCCCTGCCACACAAGGCTCTTCTAGAGCCTTCCGGGATAAAGGGGGTCGTCATTACCTGTGGTGTATTATAGTTTCTGATTTTTTTTCAATAGTTCCTAGTCTCATCTACCCTAATATTTCTAACTGCTCTTTTATGTTAATAAAATTCACTGATAAGTGAGTTATTATTTAAAAAATGTTTACTCTAGTAAAAGTCAGTGAAAATTAAAGACAAAAATATTAATTTGTGGCCCTTCGTGAATCTTTCAGATTTCATGATCAATTTTTCTTTAAGGAACAGTTTACCAAATGTGGCTTATATATCAAAAATTTCCACAGACAATAGACTTTTAGAAATGCTATATTTTATTTTGGATCGATTTAAGACGTGGCATAAAATACGGGACAATGTGTTTTTCCCGGGATGTGAGACATTTTGTTTAAATACGGGACTGTCCCTTGACATACGAGACGGATGGCAGCCCCGAAGAAGAACATTGCCTTTCCTAACATTTGGGGTGTTTGAGGCACGAATAAAACGATATATAAATTATACTACGTCGATACTAAACTCAACAGTTTGTGTTTTCTAAATGTACTCCTTAGGGCGAGCGTTGGTGCGTCTTTACTATGTACATACTACGATATGCGATGTAAAGTAACGTAAGGCGCGGTTAGTAGTTGGATGGGTGACCATTCCAACGAAGACCGCGTCCTCGCCTCACACATCTTCCAGCGGCTTGTATATCAGTGTATGCGCGGAAGCTATACAACCTTAGGCGAGGGTTGTATAGGAAATATACCATCCTTCGTAGGGAATGTAAAGCCGTCGGTCCCTTGTCTATTAAATGTTAGGCAAGTAAAAGATCCCTACTCCTTTTAAGGGAAGAGGTTCGGCAAAATTCCTGGTTGGGGGTAGCTCGTCTACAGGCGTCGGTGTTAGGCCTCAGTAGCGGAAATAGGCCGACGTTAAATAAATGTATAAAAAAAAATGTACTCCTTCTTACTCTTTTCTTTGTTGCTATTAAATACTAGTTAACTGCCAGTTCAGTGGATCTTTCATATTATATTTGTATGTAGTTTTTTTATACTTACGAATTTGTCACAAAATCCCAAGTTTGTCTTAGGTATGTTTGTAAATCGCCTTTGGGACAATATTCCACAACTAGAAGAGGTCCAGATGTCGAGTCTCTCGTTACGCATCCAACCATAGAAACCAAATGGGGATGTCGCGGAACCAACTTCATTAATTCAATTTCTTGACAGAATTGTATGAATTCTTCATGGGTTGGATCGCCTAAAAGTAAACACCTACCTTAGAGTCGAATAACGAAATAATTATACCACATAAAAATCACAAAAAAACTTCTGAATAATCTGAAATTTCCAGGAACTGCTCTTCATTAGTACTTTAATGATATACTGAAAGTCTTTAAAAAATCCTATTAAGCCTCAGGCATCATGCCGAAAAAATAGCAGAAGGTAAATTTAGGAAAATATTTTTCCTATCTTATCCTTAATAATCTGAATTTAAAAATTTAAGAAACACTATACTGGGTGACCATGCCACCGGTTTCAGACTTATGGCTTCTGTGTTTATGAATAAATTATTTTGAAATTTTGAACAAAATTAAGGGTAGTTTTCCGATGAAGGAGAAATTCAGAAAGTCCAGCCATCCATGTGAGGAAGTAACTATTGTTTGGCCATGCTATTTAGCAGTTCTGTATATTTTTGTAAATAAAGTAAATCAGATATTCAAATAAACATTTATTTTCAAAGACGCATATGGTGCGACCGTAGCATTCGCAAGCGAGAACACAATACCACTGACGCATCGTATGCGTTTACCTTGTATAAACAATATTAGTTATCTTCAAAATTTGTTAACTGTCTTTGACTAACAAAGACAGTTAATAAATTTTGAAGATAAATTCTCATCCATTAAATATTTTGTAAGTCGAGGTCTAGTGACTTACTTTTTAACATCTTTATTGCAACCTTTCTGCTATATCCATCTTCACTATAAAAACCTTTTCGAACAATACCGAATGCTCCTTCACCAAGCGTATCGTTGATAGATAGTTTTTCAAAGTCAATTTCCCATTCGTCTGGCTCCATTTGTTTTCCATTTTTTCCAGTAATTATATAATTTATTGTCGGTGAATATTTTTCTTCCACACTCTGAAATAACACAAACAAAATTATACGTATATTGCAACATCTAACAATGTAGGTGACTGAAAAGTAGTAAGAGTGCCAACCAAAATACGACGTTACTAATTATGTCCTAACACAAAAGTATTCATCTAAATTAAGTTAAAATGACACTGTATATGTGTCACATCATTTAGAAGGAAATTCAGATGGTAATACAACGATGTTTAAACTTTAAAAATTTCAAATACATAGAGATAAAAACATTAAATTTTCTAATTGTATTAAGATAAAAGAATGTACTCTTGCATTTTTTATGTAATGAAATTCTAAAAAGTACCCTTAATTTGACGAGTGGATGTTTTTTAAGGAATTGAAAGAGGAATAAATTTTAATTTTTGGAAGGGAAAATGTGCACACTACCATAGTATGTGACTATTAGCAAATATTTTATCCTTTGTTAATGTTAACAAATATGACGAAATCTTGAAACGAAAACATTTTGTGTTTACTTTTCCTTTTCCATAATGCCTAAGGTATCCGTTGCAATAAGATTTACCAAGTAATCCTAAATGCCTTGAGATCCATAATTTTTAGTTGTTTTGTCGAATAACTGGCTATCCAGGCTAATATTGTGCCTCAGAAAATAAGTAACATAATAGGTCTGTCCACAAAAAATTTATATATATTGAAAGTAGTTCAAAGTATATGTTTACCTAATAATAACAATATTAGAAATGTGATTGAAAAAAGTCAATCAGAACAACAACAGCGGCAGTAGAAATTGCTTGCTTTATTTCAATCAGACAAATGCTGATGACGACACATGCTTGCTGGCGCCAGATCATCTGTATACTGCGTTAGGTTTATTCCGTATTGTTTCCGTTTGAACAAGTTTGAATTCACCGCAGTAACAGTGCCTTTACTATTTACAACGTCAAGTAGAATTTGTTCATTGTTGTCAAATATGGAGGAGGGTTTACAGAAAGGAGGTTCACATAATTTTCCGAACGCAGACGTGATTATGGTATCCGATTTTCTTTCAAAACAGATAAATAAGACTAAGACAAATATCGGTAAAAATATCCGGCCCGTCCTAGCTCATGACACTCGCAAAATTAACTATCACTATAGCAACACCTAGAGTATCGCAGAGTATATCGCGTAGCAGGCATGTGACGTCACCCACCTAGACTCACAGCAAGGGAGCGTTTTCTAGCCTCAAAGCGTTGAGGTAATTTCTATTACAAAAAACGCCGAAAATAAATGACTACTTTTTAAAAACTTTGTAGAGGATGATAATACCCATATTTCCAATTAAAAACTGAATTTTATAGACAGACCTCTTATAGATTTCTATCTACATGGTGCCCTATATTCAATTCCTTAAAAATGCGTCATTAAATTAAGAAATTTTTAACTTTGTTTTCCAAATTTTCTATTTTAAACCATGGAAAACTTGGAGGCAGTTGAAATAAAATTATATTGAATGTATGATTTTTCCTTAAAATAATATTGCTTCATAATATCATCAAGTTATGAAAATAGTATCAAAAACTATGTTTTTATTTAAGATATCCACTCTGAAGTACTTTCCCAAGAAACATCTTTTTATTACATTTATTCGATTTTGGACTTTTAAGCCACACTACATATTAAAATAGCAAGTTTGAACTTTTCCCAATCAAATTTGTAGTGCTACTACACAAATGTGTGCTAAAATTCTAATAGATACAATAGTGCATCTGCACATGACATCACATTATTCAAGGTCATTACTTGAAGAGAACACAAATAACACATAACCCTACTTTAGTTCCTTAAATTGTCAGGGCAAACAAATAACTATCATTTGCGACCTTGACTAATCTCAACGCTTGGGGCTGCCGGCGTAGATCGGATGTTTGCCCTATGGCGCCATTTGTATTGGATTACCTAATTGAAGTTAGCATCCTTGATTTGTTTTACCTGCAAGCAATCAACTAAAGAGAAATTATGTCGCTTGTTTTCCCTCCAAACAATGACCTTTGACATGCATATGTCCTATAATCTTGATTAACCTGATGATACTGAATTTATTTCTTATGTAGAGTATCTCGAAATACTGTATTCTCCTTTAAGTGCTAGCACTACATGGCGTACATGCAAAAATAGCAAATAAAGTCCTGTAAACATATGCCGGCATGTACTTTCTAAAGGAGTCACGGCCCTCAGAATATTTTTAACTACCTTCCTGGCCACGTGAATAAACATTTTAATTCTAGGAGATCTAGATTTGTCTGAGAAAGAGCGACAGAGTCCTACAGTTCATAGTGAAATTCGAACTACTTATTGGGAATAGTTTGTAACCGAAAGTTACCTCACGGTAGATTATCTTTGAAAAACTTTGGCACAACTTCATGACACTTTGTTTAAGATTTTGCATTATTAAGGCCAAAATTAATATTATCCAGTAAAAAAAACGAGGTATAAGTATCCTACCTTTTCTCTAGTTTTCTGTTAGTATTACATAAAAGAAATCTTGTCAATAAGTATACTACAAAAAAAAGAAAGTGGTTTAAATGAAATAATGGAAGCTAATTTAACTTACACCAAGAATACAAAAAAATGCGAGACAATTTTTTTTACATGAAATTTTTTTTCGGTCGTCAGATGATATGATTGTATTTTTTCCATTTTTTCTTTAAATGACCGACAAAAATCGTTGTCGGCTCAGCGGCTCAACTCTTAGGCTTTAGACTTGAGACCGTGGGCTCCCGTGTTAGGGTATCCTAGTTAGGGCATGGATGTGCAATTGTTCAATGACGTTTTTTCATGTGTTACCTAGTTGCTAACAGCGGATTACACGAGGTTGTATGAGAGACAACATGGTTAGTCACTGTACCACCCCTGAGCTCGAGTCCCAACTGCGGTAGATGGCATGTATCCTGGCTGAGTGGTGAAATAGCTAATGCTAAACTCTGCAAGGACGATAACCTAAATAAGGTGATACAATAAAAATAATAAATTTAACAAATCGGACATTATCTAAAAATACAAATTAGATAAAAAGTAAAAATGAAGCATAACTGTCTCTCGTCTCTCCGGCTATAAATAAAATTAATTAATTACTGCTGTAAAACATAATCTTTAATAGTGCAAAATATCGAACCGTGCCTTATAAAGTTATCCCGGAATTTCCCGGAGATATTCAGTAAAAACGTACATTTAGCTGCAACTCTCAGAAGCAGTAGCTTCATTAGGAAGCATATCTGGGCATATACTTACAGGAATTATTCTTCTTGCCATTTTTGAATTAGCACATAACGGATATTTTGCAACTCCCTATATTTTTCACCATCATGACATAACGTATGAAATAAGTGAATAAAATACTTTACCTTAACCTTTTTGACTCGCAGCTTCCTAGATAAATAGTGATAGAACACTAACGTTACAATTAGACCAACTACGACAAATGGACCCACAACGATGAGAATTAAGTCAACGTTTATCCACGAGTCATTTAAAACTACAGCTGCGGCAGTTCCATTTACATATCTGTAATCTATCGCTGGAAGACTTGGACCTTTTATCGAATAAGCTATTAAAGATATAACATAATGTGGACCCAACTCTATGTTCTCGTAGGTAGCATTTGTACTCTCCTAAAATTAAAAAAATGTTTATATGTAGTTACCCTGAATGTTAAATGACTTTGAAATGAGAGGACTAATTAATATTGTGGTCACAAAAAAATATTTCAACTACTAGACCGTTTCAATTTACTTAAAATCAAGAGCTTATCTTTTAGTGTATCCAAGGTGTATCAATAATTAATTAAATTTTCGTACTTCATACCAGTTGACAATTAAACAGAAGCTATAAGTCTGGTCAGTTGGTATGCTGATAGCACGATATTTTCCACTAAGACTTGAAGAAATCTAATTTTAGTGAGAGCGTGTTGTTCTTACCTTCGTCAAATATTTTGTGGAGGCAGTTCATTGTTCATAGTTCAATGTTCTGTTTTAGACTAATGACTAAATACTTTCAAAATTGATTTAAAGAACACGTTGGTAAACGCAGCATCGACATGAATATTACAATAAAAATTAATGGAAACATTAAAAATGTAATATTTTTCAATAAAAAAATTAGGGAAATCGAAAACATTGCATTGCTGAATAGTGAATTAAAAACCCTTTCAAATGAGCTATCACACGCACCCTCGTTCCATTTAAAAATTTTAAAGAGCTAGCTGTCACTCCAAGAAGGTTGAAAGTTTTTCAAATGTAGTGCTACATAAACTCTATCTTCAATAATACATATGACATCAGTCATTAATATTATCGATTTTTTTTTTTTTTCAAAAAACTGAATGCATATTCTTCTTCACCGTCCCTATAAACGTTGTTGTGCAAAGTTTCATAGAAATCGACCATTGCTTTTGGATTTTATTAATTTTTTTAGGAATAAAAACTAGTAATTAAAAAAAAAACAAAAATAGTTAGTTTAGTTTTAATATCTTCAGTAGATACCATATTATTTTATCAGTATGATCACTTTTCCGGAAATAGTCTTTTATTAATTGTAAACACTGTTGAATGGGTTATGTTATGTTCCGAGTTATTGACACTATTGTCAAATTTTCCCGAAGAAATCGAATTTCAATATTTCAATCATTTTTAAATCCTACTTCTGTTTTTTTAAATTTCAATAAAAAATATATTTTTTTTCAATATAACATGACCAATAGAATGGACGCATACTTACTTTTGTATCTTTAGTACAATAATTGTTTGCCACCAATATTTCAATAGGCATCCAAGTTATAAATACCGTTCAAAATTTGTAGTAAGCTTTGAAAACAATTGAAGCACTGAATTATTAAACCAATGTCAAACATTTTTCAGTTGTATATGTGTACAGTACAACCGGCGTTGTTAACATTATTAAATTGTAAAATGGATCAATAACAATTGACTGTAGCAGAGAGGGTCTCAATAATTAAAATTATTGGAAATAATGAGCGTACAACGCGGCAAGTTGCACAAGAATTTAATAATTTAAATCCTGGACGTAACACAAACCCCTCAACAGTGTGTAGAATTAAAAGACTCTTTGAAGAAACGGGGTCGGCTTCAAGATGGAAAGAAAACGAAAACTGGATAAGAGATAATGGGTATAAAATAATTTCCGTGAACATTCTCAAACAAGTATCCGAAGAGCAAGTACATATTTAAATATTAATAAAAGTAAAATTTGGAGATGTCTCAAAAAACATAAAATTGTACCTTTCAAACACAAACTTCTGCATATGTGTTAGAAGAAGGAGATCTGCAAATACATATGGTGTATTATTTGTGGCTTCATGAAAACTTCGCTTTTGGGCTGAGGCTAATGAAAATCCACATTGGATTATCAACTGTAGAAGATAGTATTCACACAAAATTAATGTTTGGTGTGGGACTCTAAACTAAACATTAATTGGTGGACCGTATTTTTTCCAATATAATTTTTCATTCAAATTCATTTTTACAATTCCTCGAAAATGATTTGTGAGAAGAATTACATAATCTGCCCATTCAGCAAAGGAATAATTTATATTTCCAATTAGACGGAGCCTCCATACATCATTCTGTAGTTGTGAGGAATTGGCTAAACCAGAATTTTCCTAACAAATAGATAAGGCGTAACAACCCTGTGATCGGGTAGCCACCTCGATCTCCAGATTTCACCCCTTTAGATTATTTCTTATGGGATACGTTAAAAGAAAAAGTATACAAGGAACCCCCAGCTACCGTAGACGAAATAATAAACAGGATTACCGCTGCTTGCCGTGCTATTACTCGACAGCAACTGCGAAAAGTTGTTATCAACAACAGAAGGAGAACAGGAAAATGCATTTTTGCCAATGGTGACTTAATAGAAGGAAGTACATTTTAGATTATTTAAATATTTAAGTTAGATAAATTGTGTTATATTCCTATAGGTAACTGAAATATTACTACTGTTCATTTTTTTATTTTGTTGTTCGATTTAAAATATAATAATTTGTTGTGTTTCCTTATATTCATATTCATGTGATTTTGATGTAATTATTAGTTATTTTTTCATTATGGGAAAAAAATAAAATTGTTTGAAAAATTCATTATTTTTGGGTTTTATTTAATTACTAATTTTCATTCCTAAAAAAATTAATAAAATCCAAAAGCGACTGTCGATTTCTATGAAACTTTGCACAACAACGTTTAGAGGGACGGTGAAGAAGAATATGCAGTTTTTTTTTTTAAATCACTAATATTAATGACTGATCTTTGACCTTGAAAATGTCTCACAGTAGGCCACGTTCTGCATTGCAGAAATCATATGTATTATTGAACAGAGTTTATGTAGCACTACATTTGAAAAAAATTGAAATCGGTCAATAAACAAATAAGTTACAGGCTTGTTCCACATTTAAGCGAGACACCCATATATATAATATATATATATAATATATATATATGAAGTGTTTTTCTTCCGGGTGCTCTCCCGCATCGATGATCGAGTCCTCCAGGAGTCACGGTTCACGGGAGTTCAGTTCGAGCAACGAAAAGCAGCAGTAGGCAGCTTTCAGTGAGAACCTGAAGATGACAGATGAGATTCTGCCGAAACGTCGTTTAGACAACCGTGACTCCTGGAGGAGTAGATCATCGACGCGGGAGAGCACCCGGAAGTACAACAACACTTCATTACATAAAAACCATATTCACAACACACCAAACAATTTCCAATTTAATCAGAACCCCAAAAGACCAAATACCTAATGATTCCCACGGTGTATACGAAATACCTTGCTCAAACTGTCCCCAAACCTACATTGGACAAACCAACAGACGGATTAACAATAGAATATATGAACATCGTCTTGCAGTTAGAAAATCCGATCCCACATCATCACTGGCCCAACACCGCCTTCTAACAGGCCATAATATAGATTTCGATAACACCAAAACCATAGCACCATCATTTTTCCAGAAACCGCGAATCATCCGCGAAGCAATTGAGATTGAAAAACGTCCCAATTGTCTAAACAAAAGGGATGACGGTCATCGTCTTCCAGTCGCTTGGAAATCATTGATCTCCAGGCTAGCCTCACTATATTCATCCACACCTCATAATCCTGATAGCAGCCGTTCTGCTCTGATGCCTCCATCAACAGACCCTCAACCCCCCACTACTCTCCCACCCACAGATAGCTTTCGTATAAATAACACTTCGTCCGATACTGCCAGCGAGTTCGCTCTAAGGAGTAGGCAGATTGAGGCCTTAGAGACGGATCGTGGTGAGATCTGGGGAGTAGGCAGATTGAGACCCCGAATCGAATCAGTTCCACGAACTCCTAGCATTATTTTCTTTGACAAATTTTACTTGACCCACTTTTTCTCTTGAAAATGGCTCCAAAACGGGAGCCGAAACGTCGAGACATTAACAATCTCAGACGTGGTTCAACCCGAGAACCTAGTATTTTTCATATATATATATATATATATATATATATATATATATGAAGTGTTGTTGTACTTCCGGGTGATCTCCCGCGTCGATGGTCGACTCCTCCAGGAGTCACGGGGTTGTCTAACGTTTCGGCAGAATCTCATCTGCCATCTTCAGGTTCTCGCTGAAAGCTGCCTACTGCTGCTCCTCGTTGCTCGAACTGAATTTCATGTATATATATATATATATATATATATATATATATATATTGCTATGTATTTGCATATTGGACGATTACGAAGATTGCATGTTTGTGTTATTTGCTGAATCAAGGTTTGAATTTGTTTATTTCCTTTAGATGGTTTTCAAAATTTATTTAAATTAGCTAAAGATCCGAAAGATATGTGTTTTAGAATGTTAATACTTATTTTGAGTTGTTTTAATAGTTTTAAAGTTTTCATTTGATGTCAATAGTAAGTTTGATACTGACATCTATGTTAGTGGTTATTAAGTTATTGTTGAAATAATTTCTGACATTTAAGTCATTATGACATTTCTTTTAAGTAGTAAATTTTATTTTTATAGTTGGTAAATGTTTTCCTGGAGAAAGACAAGGAGGTTTAAGTTAGGTTATGTTTGGAATGAAATTAATCAAAATTCATTTGTTGTTTTGTTTATTTTGATACTTTGATATTTAGTGATGTAGAACAACAAACAACAGATAAAAGAGAGGTTGTAAAATTGGAAAAACAAATTTAAGAAAAAAAGAACAAGTGAAAATTAGGGAGTGAAGAAGAAAAATAATAAACAAGGATTAAGAATTTTGAAATTGAATAGAGTCAGAAATTGCGGAGATCAGCGAAGAAGAGAAAAATAGACTGTAAATAAGAAGGTAGAGGTGTTTTTGTGGATTGGAGTTACAGAGGAGATAAGGACGAGATAAGGTGAAGAATTAATGAAAGGAGAATTGTTGGATTTGGAAAGAGAAGTGTGTAGCTACGAAGAAGGAAGGTGTTTAATTTTGGACAAGGTCGTATATTAAAATTTAAATAGTGTACTTATTAGACTTTCGAACCTGTTATAAAGCTAAATTATCTAAATATCAAAGAAAATAAATTATTTATATCAGATTAAAAATTTTACTTTAATAAAAATTTCATTTTAAATAGGAACTGAATTTGAACCTGCTCCTGAAGGGAAAGATAAGCTAGCCAGCCCATTAATTATTTTGACATACTTTCGGATCAAAAGGTAAGAGATTTTAATTTGGTCTTTTGGTTTTAAAGTTTTTTTTTATCTATTGGAAATAAGCAAGTTAAGGTTTGATTAGTACTGCAAATTATTAAGTACAATAAAAAGTAGAACAGCACAATATATATATATATATATATATATATATACATACTGATTAATATACTGGCCTAATTCTGAACTTTGCCAGTTGTAAATTTTTACAATTTGTAAGTTTACATTAAAAATATTTATTATTAGTAATATAGAATAGTCTTTTCGTAACATTTTAGAATACTCACCCCTGTAATGTTCATACGGTAAGTGGTATTACGTGCATGATCATGTATGATAACTACGTAATAATCTGGAGTGAAATTTGCGTTTTTCCAAGACATGTTTATGTTATAAATCGGATATTCTCCTTTCATATTGGCATGAACGAACTCTTCCTCTACCATAAAGTCCTCAGGAATTTCTGGAGCTAGAATAAAAGAATGTTTGACTAACTTAACCAAAACAAAGGCAGTGCTGCTAAAATATAAAAATACATAAAGAGCTTCATTTACAGAAGAGAATTTTCTTAAAATTGATGCAAGTAGTTTTTATTCTCTGCACATCTGCCAAAGCAAAATGAAAATAAAAATAAGCTTAAAATTTTTAACGGCTCAATTTTTCTGTGTATCATAAAATTTGGTAAAATATGATGGACGGAATAAAGATCTATAACGATAGCGCAATCAAACGGGTTCAGTTTGGCACCTTTTGGCATTTTCCAAATAAAATTTTTATTTTTACGTGCGAAGTGTTAAGTGATTGACTCAGCCTGAAGCTTGGATATTATTATGTGTGCTAATAAATTACTTTTATCGTATATTTCTTGTAGTACCGCAGTGAAGACTAGTCTAGACACTACCATGAATCCACGATTTCATTATATTTTGTTTGCAATTATATACACAAAATACCCATAATTGTTGTATATTGTATAGGTGTTTGTTAACTTTACATAAAATTTATGTTTAATCAAGGTATTACTTTGTAATTAAATGTATTTGCCTAACAGAAAATACTATATAGTACAAATTTGCTATGGCATTGTACCTGAGTTTTGATTTTGGTCAATGTCTTCTCAATAGATAGACAAAGTAATGGGTTGGTTTGTATTGTATATACTGGATTGAGTTCTTGAAATGTTTACTTGCAACTTTTGCAACTCGATCAACTGTTGGTTAAAGATACGTAGTATACGTGATGTTCATAAAGAGGTCCATTCTTTATTAATAAAAGAATGTGCCAGGCTGCGGTAGAAACAAACAATTCCGTTACAATGAATACGAAATTCTTCGCCTGTCTACTTGAAAGTCGTTGAATTTTATGGTGTTGGATTCTGTAAAGAGTAATTGTAATTAATGTTATGTACATTCAATTCGTCCCATATCTTCACGAATATGATTTTCTGCATCTATACGTAAGTGCTATTTTTTCAATGTTCGAAGATTTGACTAATTGTGTGTGTGTGGTGCGGTTTGTGTGTGTTGATTTGTCTAATACCTTTACTCTAAACAGCAGTAAGAGTGTGTCTTATTATATTCCAGCTCATTTTCTCTTTGTAATATAACTTGTCCGGCAGCATGAAGTATCCATTTCAAATTGAATTGTTTTTATTAATGGCTAATTTTTTATTCAAAAATTAAGCACAAGGTTCTTGAGGAACGCGGAAATTTTATTTTTTAAATATTAAGTCAGTCAAATGACCTCTATTTCAATTGGGATGCGTTAATCTCTGTCCGAATGTTATATTTTAGTTGTTCCAAAGTTTACGGTAGATTAGGACAGAGTTTTAACTTTAAGTAGTATCATAAAAAGAAATCACAAGATGAGAGATCCGGCCAATTGATAACTCTAAATTCCGAAATTCTTCGTAAAATTATCATATAATTCCTGGGAAGTGTCTCCGTCCTGCCAAAACCATATCCTTCGAATATCCACATGAACATTACGCAATACCTGTCGGTGACGTTGTGATGTAATATTAACCGTCAAGTTATTTTCCTCATAGAAAATGACCCAAAAACTCCGAAGGCACACAATAACCTTTTTGCTATGAAGCGGTGCTTCGTGCAATTGCAGAGGATTTTCTGTCGTCCAGTAGTGAAAGTTCTGTTTGTTAACATATCTGGAAATACGAAAATGATCTTCATGTGACATCAGCAAGCAATCAACGATATTCGGATTTTCAGTAAATAACTCTTCGAAACGTTCGCAAAAATCAACGCGTGAACCAAATCTTGATGTCGAAGTTATTGTACGACTTGAATTTTGTAGGAACTGAAGTGCAAGTTTTTCAAAATGCAGCAATAATTACGATTCGAAATATTGAGTACTTACTAATGCTTGTCGTTTTGTGATACCAAAAAATAAATTGAGACCTTGACTTTTCGTACAGGTCCTAAATTTCAATTTTATGGACTCTTACCTGCTTACTTTGCCTATTTACCCTTATTTACCTCATTTACCCCAGAACCCTTCAACGGAATTAGATCAAAATATAATCTAGTTCCAGATCCCGTTACAATACATAAGTGTACCAAATTTCAAGTCAATGTCATAAACGGTTGCAAAGTAAACGTGCGCACAAAAAAGTTACAGATAGACAGACCGACAGACAGGAAATTGTTTTCGATTAAATTTAAAATCTCGACGTTGCATGACATTTTAAGCCTATTTCCACAAACAAAAATTATTTAAAATAAGGATAAAAATTTAGCTGTGCGTTGCCATTAGCAATGGAAGTAAAGTCCACTTGAGCGGAATAAAAAGTACGGTCGTGAGCAAAAAAAAATAGGACAAGTCTTATAACGGTATTTTGCTAAAATCTAGTTGTATACAACTAACTTTAATTTTTCTGACATTGTCAGTTATTTGTCATAATTTATTGCAAGTGTGCAAAAAACTAATATGCCTCATATAAGCGATTTATTTAAATCTGAAGTTATTGCTAAAGCATAAGATGGATGGTCAATGAGACAAATTGCACAGCGTTATAATATTAACAAAAATTCGGTGTGTAACATTTTAAGAAAGTGGAGAATAAACCGTACGATTAGTAGAAGTCCTGGATCAGGACGACGAAGAAAATCAACTCAACAACAAGATTTGCAATTGGTAAATGCTTTTTACTCAGATATTCAGGCTGCTGAAGAAACGAATTTTCCTGGATCGACTGGTCGCCAGCGAGTAAGAGAATCGGAGCTACGCTGTCATGCAGCAGCACAGAAATACTTACTTAAAGCTGAACATAAAGAAGCTCGAGTAGAATTTGCACTTGAATTCTTAGCACATGATGTAAATTTTTGGAACAATGTAGTCTTTACAGACGAAAAAACTTTCCAGTCAACACACAGCGGTCGTATTCGAATTTACCGCCCTCCGAATACTCGATTCGATGAGAAATATATATCTAATAATGATAAAAGTGGTAGATTTTCCGTCAATATGTGGGCTTGGATATCGGCACATGGTCCTGGTGTTTTGTGGCATATTGAGGAAGATTTAATAGTGAAACGTATATTAGGATTTTAGACAATGTTATGCTCCCTTCTGTGTCATAATTATTTCCTAATAATGAGTTCATATTTCAACAAGACAATGGTTCCGTTCATAGTGCTCATACCGTAACTAACTGATTTCAAGATAACAACAACAATATTCTTAACTGGCCCAATCATAGTCCAGGTCTTAACCCTGTGGAAGAAGTATGGGGACTACTCGTAAGAAGTATCCAAAAACGAAATGTGAGACCACGGGGAATGC
Source organism: Leptura quadrifasciata (assembly GCA_963675555.1). NCBI lineage: Eukaryota > Metazoa > Arthropoda > Insecta > Coleoptera > Cerambycidae > Leptura > Leptura quadrifasciata. The sequence goes on along the minus strand of OY776674.1, from coordinate 106,097,761 downwards.
CGAAGAATGACTGGAAATAGAAATAATGCATGGGGAAATATTAGTACTAATGATTATTGTATAAGGTTATTTAATTCTATGCCAAACAGACTTATAGAAATTATAAATAGAAATGGTGCAATAACGAAATATTAATAGTTAGTTTCTTGTTAAGTAGGATATCCTTTGTCCTTTATCCAGGATTTCTCCTAATCGTACCGTTTATTCTCCACTTTCTTAAAATGTTACACACCAAATTTTTGTTAATGTTATAACGCAGTGCAATTTGTCTCATTAACTATCCATCATTTACTATAGCAATAACTACAGCATTAAAATAAAAAATTAATTCAAAGTGATATCTGTTTTATTTCGGCTACTCATTACATATTCAAATAGAGACAGATTTACATTAGAAAAAAAGTTGACCTATTTTTTTCTGCTCACGACAGTACTTTTATTTCTGTTGCTAAATGTCAAACTTTAATGTCATAAAATGAGTAAGAAAATATTTGAGTAGGCCATTAAATGGCTAGTACACTTTAGGTAGGCGTGTGTCACGCCTGTAATGTTATTAGTCATAATCACTGTAGTAGTCATAAACTAATATTACTTACTGCATTTTTCCAGACTCTTGTAAGACTCCAGACATGATGGTACAGTGATTGGAAGCCATACTTCAGAACTCTCCAAGCGGTCGTATGTACCAGAAACTGCTCTTATTGCTACTGAATAATGATGGCCTAAGTTCAATCCAGTAATATTCAATTGGTTTAGTGATAATGGCTAAAAATATATAAAATAATGAATTACGTAACCATACAAAAATGTTTTGTATAAGCAATTAGACCAACATTTTCCTATGTATTTACGTGATGAAAACGTGATTTCAGTCAGTCACGGAAACCTCAATTTCGGAAACTACATTTATATCATGGATGGTGGATGTTTACTGCATAAGATTGTGTAGAATAGTAATGAAATATTTCATACCATCTGTGCGAATTGTGTTGATTTTATTCTCAGGCACTACAAATCGACTACTGTTGTTGTTTTTGGTAGGTACCCAACGCATTTTACGAAAAGAAGTACAAGAAGCTCGGAGCAGTTTCGAAGATCAAGAAAACATTTTACAGCGAATGTGCTAATTTCCGATTCCATTATCTCTATTGTATCTCAAACGAAATTCTCAGGCCCAGTTGTATAAAAGTTGATCAACGAATGTTCAGTTGAACTTGGTTCAAAATCCGTGGACACTATCGTTGTAGCAATTGTATCCCTGGATTTTAAACTAAGTTCAACTGAACTTCAGCTGATCCACTTTTATACAGTTTGTAGAGAATGAAACGATATGACATACCCTTGAATTCATAATTTCAAGTGCTTTAAAAATTTGTAATAAAAGAGTCTGGCCTAAATTTATGAAAATAAAGTTAATGGTGCCCCCGAAGAGATGCAACGTCTTAATAATAATTTAGATACGGTAAGTTATAACAAAGTTAATGGATAACAAAATATCCCTATAAAGTTTTTTAATATTTTTTATAATAACAGCTCTAGGTGAAGAAGTAAGCGACCTATTTCCGATTTTACCGTATATCTCTGGAACTAATCGGAATATTTTCAGCTTCAATAACCCATTTTGTTGTCCTTCAAAATACAAAACTTTTATCCTATTTAACTGACTTTTAACTATTATGGTTTGCGAGATAGCAATACTGTTCAATATAAATCGTAGCTACACTATATGTTATTTGAGTTTTTCTTACAATAGGAGAAGTTTTATATCCCCAAATTGCAATACCGAACCACGTATTCTTTCATTAATTTTTATTTTATGTATGTTTACAGGGTATTTGATACTATTCATTCATGCATAACAGGGTTGTAAAATAAATTCTATATTATAGGTTTTTCTTTTGTATATAAAATATTGGATATTCCCAACAGGTTTCCACATGTGTATACACATTCGCATTTTTTCCTATTCTAAAGGCTCGATCTGGATAATTCAATGATTGTTAATTGGAGAGAATATTTATTATGAAATGTTGGGCTCGATTGGCACTAAAATATTTTAACAGAAATGAAAAAACAAGTCTTAACATTTGCCCATGCATTTAAAATCATTAACGTGAATTAAAATAAAACATTCACTTTTAGTTTCAGTTAATAATTCAATCCAATTTTTTTTTTTTTACAAAAACACACACATTAGAAGAATAATCAATTTTCAGTATATGTGTGTAATATGTGCTGTTGGTTAATGGAAAATTTAGAGGATTGTGTGAGTCGGAAAAAAAAATGAAAAACGTAAGTATTTTCTGACGCAACCAAGCCACCTCCCCCGTTTTCGAGGATGCTTAAAGCGGTAGTGGTGGGCAAAATTCATTTTAAGCATGCACAACCCCCCAAACGGCCAAAAAACACCCCCAGATTGGGGTGAAACGCAAAGGAGCGAGCTTTTGTCGGACAAACACCGATTTATCCCCGTTTTCGAGGATGCTGAGATCGACGCTAGTCTTGAAAATCATCTCCGATGCAAACCCACCCCCCAAACAGCCAAAAACACCCCGGAAAAGGAGGCGAAATGCGAAGGAGCAGACTTCCGTTCGACAAACATTAGTTTATCGCCGTTTTCGAGGATGATGAAACCGACGCCGATCTTGAATATTATACCCGACGGAAATCCGCCCCCCCCCCCCAAACAGTCAAAAACGCTCCAGAAAGGGGGTGAAACGCGATGGAGCGGACTTTCGTCCGGCAAACATTGGTTTATCTCCGTTTTCAAGGATGCTGATACCGACACCGGCCTTGAATATCATACTCGATATAAACCCACCCCCCCAAACAACCAAAAACAATCCGGAATAGGGGATAAAATGTGAAGAAACGGGTTTCCGTCCGACAAACACCGGTTTATCCCCATTTTCGAGGATGCTGAGGCCGATGACAGCTTCCACGCATCTGTCAGAGCCGATAACTGCAGCAGCGCCTCCACTCGCTCTGTAGCTTGTACACGTGCAAATCGAAAAATTCTTTGTTTCGCTGCCTGTTATAATAACAAAAACTGTTTCTTTTCGCCAATAAATTTGATATTGGGTATTGTGTATTATAATATAATAATATTATATGAACTTCTGATAAACAAATTCTGAAAAAGTAAGTACAAAGTGCAACGATTTTTTTACGAGCATTACTCTATTTTTCCGTTCAACATAAAATATAATACAATTTTTTTTATATTTGTTGCATGTATACTCGAATATTATCAAGAGACCTTTATTGCATTATCGTATATGTCGGTTTTCATTTGAGTTTTCAATATTATTTCTAGAATTTCGTTGGTATTGAGAGCAATGGAAGAAGATGACAATAGTCGTACTTGTTTTATATGTACGAAACCTGGTAAAAAAGACAAAGGTCTTCAACGTATATTTATTTATTTATTTATTTATTTATTTATTTATTTACACTGCTCTACAGATTACAACAATCCAATTACAGAGCAGGACGTAGTCCCGCAAAATTATAAAAAACATACATAAATACCACATATAACATATATAACAACATACATAATAACAATATAGTAAATACTTAATATAAATCACATAGGTATAAGAAGAAAATTTATACATTATTTTAATAGAAGTGATTTTAATGTTTTAGGGCTGGTGTGAAAAATATCAATATTCGAACAAAAATTATCAAAATTGTGACATATTTTAGATAATGGCGAAAAGTTCATAGCATTAGTACGGGCATTTGGTGTATAAAAAGTTGCGCGGTTACGTGTCGATACAGATGGAATTCTGAAATTAATTTGGTCGAGAATTTCTGGACAGTCTATTTTGCTATTTACAATATTAAAGAGAAACATACACATGCAATAAATTCTTCGATGTTCCAGAGATTTAAATGACCATCTTTCTAGTAATTGGTCCTGCGGTGTTCCGACAGCCGGATAAAAACCATCAATTTTAAAACTAAGAAATTTCATTAATCGTCTTTGAATATTTTCTAAATTTTTCACATGAGTCTCATATCCTGGACTCCAAACTATACAGGCGTATTCTAATTTCGATCTTACAAAGGTATTGAATAGCATTTTTATAGTATCGATATTTGTAAAACTACGACCAGTTCTGCATATGAAGCCTAACGTTTTGAAAGATTGCTGGATTATGTGATTCATGTGAGGAACAAAAGATAATTCACTATCAAAGACAACACCTAGATCTTTAAACGTATCAGGTCTGTTGAGAGATATATTGTCAATTTTATAATGGAATATAATTTTTTTGGGACTTTTACTGAAAGTAAGAATATTACATTTTATCGCATTAAGGTGTAAGCCATTGTTTACACACCATGTATTTAATCTGCTGAGGTTACTTTGTAAATTTAGACAGTCATTAGAGTCTCGAATGTTTGTAAATAGTTTCATGTCATCGGCATAGAGTAGGGTATTACAATTAAGGTTTTTATTGATGTCATTTACAAATATATTGAAGAACAGGGGTCCCAGGACTGATCCTTGTGGAACTCCAGATTCGACTGTTATTTCATGAGATTTATAGCCATTATAGTATACAAATTGGGTTCTACCGCTTAGATATGACTTGAATAGCTGAAGCAGTCCATTAGAGAGGCCATTTAGATCAAGTTTGTGTAGTAAGATTTCGTGATCCATTCGATCAAATACTTTAGAAAAGTCTGTATAGATGACGTCTGTTTGGACTCTCTCATCTAATGATTGTGATAGAATTGGGTTATGCAAAATAGATTTGTTGTGGTAGATCTACCTTTCATAAAGCCATGCTGCTGTGTTATTATGTTTGGTTTTACATGATTATATATACTCTCATGTAATAAATACTCGAATACCTTTGCAAAGTTGCATATTATTGGAATGGGCCTGTAGTTGGTAATATCAAGTTTGCTTTCTTTTTTAAAAACGGGACATATTTTAGAGTTCTTCCAAACGTTCGGAAAACAACTGGTACTGACAGATAGATTAAATATACTATTAAGTGGAAGTACGAAAATATGTGAACAGTCTCTTAAAATAAAAGCTGGTATTAAATCTGGACCGGCTGTCATTTTTGGTTTAAGTATATTGAGCGACTTTAAAACGTCATTTTCATTGAATTCCTTTATTGTGAGGATATTGTTATTGTATGGAGTGTCATTAGTGATATTAAGATTGGTTGATTGGTTTGGTATAAGACTCTTGAAAGTAATCAGCGAATGCATTTGATATTTCCGCTGGTTCATAAAAATTTTCATTTTTGTATGTAACATAATTGGGCATACCTCGATCACTCTTAAGTGAATTCACAAATGACCAGAATTTATTCGGTTCGCTGCAAATATTGGATTCAACATCATTGATATATTCTCTATGTGATCTTTTTGTATCGTTTTTTATGTTTTGCCTAAGTATTTTAAATTCAGTCAAATACTCTGTGTTTTTTGTTGTTTCATACAATTTTAATAATTTCGATTTATGATTAATTTTATTTATTATATCTGTCGTATACCAAGACGGATAATCATGCTTTCTGCTAACAGTTTTGGGTATATATGTTTCCTAGGTCCAGGCAGAGCGACATTCTCTCTTAAGCAGCACCCGAGCGGACAAAAATGTTGCTGTTCCGCTTCTTCGGGTTTCACCCCCTTTTTCGGGGTATTTTTGAAGGTTTGGGGGGTGGGTTTGCATCGAAGATGATTTTCAAGGCTAGCATCAGTCTCAGCATCCTCGAAAACGGGAATAAACCGGTGTTTGTCCGACGGAAGCGCGCTCCTTTGCGTTTCACCCCAATTTGGGGGTGTTTTTGGCCGTTTGGGGGTTGTGCATACTTAAAAAGAATTTTTCCCATCACCATCGTTTTCAGCATCCTCGAAAACGGGGAGGGGAGGTGGCCTGGTCGCGACAGAAAACACTTACATATTCGTCCGAATCACAAAATCCACTAATTTATTTAATAACAAATATAAACTTTAACCGTTTGTCAAATTGTTGAAAGAACAATTATTTCTATAGTAACTTGTAACGAAAATCTGATATTTTTAAATCGTCCTTAAATATTTAGTGCAGTGCCGAACCAGTTTTCAGAAGCCAAAAATCGACAAAATTCTTAGCAGTATATGGATGACCTGAAAATTTAGAATTAATGGTATATAAATAGGAAGACATTGATTAGACCCCAACAAATATCCGGAAGTAGGGTGGGGGTGGAAAAAAGGGTGCTTTTAGGGATGAAACTTGGTTTTTACGATTTACGGCAAAACTAGTCCTTCTATCGAAAAAAGTTAAATGAAAAAGTTGTAGATAATTGAAAGATCTACAACTATTATTCTTATAGTCTGTCTCTTATTTTTCAACATAATCTCAAAACTATTGAGAGAAATGTCAAAAACCAATTTTTTCATTTTTTATTTTTATCTCCACAAAAATGATTAGATTTTAATGAAATTTTGTGAAAATGGACATTTTTACCTCAGATAAATTCGATGTTTCATTAAACAAAGTGCAACATAAAGAATCGTACGTAAAATTTAACATAAATCATGTGTAAAAAATAACATAGATATATGTTAAAAGTAACACCAAGCTGTGTTAAAATTATCGGCGACTAAAATGTGAATATTTCAGTTTTACATAGGTATCCCGATTTTTTTCTCCAGCTTTAAAACGTATGGCGGAAGTTAGTACCCACGGAAAGCGTCTGGCAATAATAAATTTTCGTTCTTAATAATATTGTGTAAAACATATACAAAAACCAGCTATGCTACTTTAACGTAAATTAAGTGTACGCATACGCTTTTACCTACATATTACACATTTATTGTGAAAATCTTAGCTTTGGTAAAATGACGTAAGTCTGGAGGCTCTGGGATCTTACTCTATAAAGAAATGTTTATATTAAGTATTTCAGCTGCTAATCAAGCCGAAATATATCTCATACAATATGTAGAAAAAAAAATAATGCGGTAGACGCGATTCGAACCTTCAATCTCACGCGTGAAGCAAAGCAAGCAAACAGACTTTATTAAAATTAATACATAATATTGCCTCCCCGGAGACTACCTTGCGACCGACCGTGCAACCACCGCGCTGTTCGCGGTGGCTGGTTGCATGGCCGGGCGGGATGACTCCGGTTCGGCTAAAAGAAAATGGGGAGAGAAGTCCTGACTCCTTTTGCTAAAAATAAATTAAAAAGGACAATGTAGTTAAAAAACATTTTAAAAATAAAATTTAACGAAGCTTAAAACTAAACACAAACTCGAAACTGTCGCACTGCACTGAACTAATTTTGCTGCTGACACAGGTACCCAAATCTAAAACGGGGAACCTTCATCGAAATGAGATAATTCAGGGCTGCGCAAGGCTGCCTAAACTGTGGTTTATCGAAATTTTATGTTTCTTAGAAATTTTATAGTGAAGCTAATTTTGGGTGAAGAAATGCACAAAAAGAGAACGATAACAAGAACAAAGACAAAAGACGCACAAAAAGAGATCAAGAACACGAAACAAAATGGACAAAATGAAAAGAAGATAGGGACAGGAAAGATTTAAAGATACGAAAGGTATGAAATGTCAGTATAAATGGATAGGGTAAGAGGAAGTTATAGTAGGTGAAGGTTGGTATAGTGGTTGCCGGAAGATTGGTAACGTCTGGTATGATAGGGTGTGTTTGATCCGAAAGGGTGCATTATGCTGTCTAATTTGTGTAATGTTTACGGTAAGCGGACTATCGCCCAGTTTGAAAGAGTAGAATTTTTAGGAGATTTCCTGGACGTAGTCCGCTATTGGGATTATGTCGTTGCAACGTGCGTAAAGATCTCTGAGGGAGGTGTACCTTCCAGAATTCGAAATGAGGCGCATAAATTTATGCTCAAGCACTTTTAATTTTCTCATTGTCGTGGTCGGTATGCTGCACCACACCGGCGCCGTGTATGTGATGGACGGCCTGACCACCATCGTGTACAACTTTTTGTTTTGTCTGTTAAGTCTGCTACCCCTGACCATCAGCGGATACAGACTTCAGAACAGGGAGTAGACCGTCCGTACAGTTTCGTTTATGTGTGTATTGAACGTAAGTCTCTGGTCTAGTCTGACCCCCAGATACTTCACGCACCGTTTTGTTGGAATTTGGTGCCCCCTGACCGAAATAGGTGTCAAAATTCTGTTCTCGGTGAACCGGCGCGTGAAGACTATCGCTTCCGACTTCTCGGCGTTTACCCGTATCTTCCACCGGTCGTAATACTCCGCGGCACGGACCACGTGCGCCTTCGGCAGCATGTTGGCTGCTTGAGCGTTGTGAGAATGCGCGTACATGGCCGTGTCGTCGGCGTACTTGGCCAGCTTGGTATTCGGGAACTCCGGGAAATCTGAGACATACAAGTTGTACAGTTTTCGTGATAGACACGACCCTTGCGGGACCCCCGCGCGAATAAGTTTGATGATATACGTCGGAAAGTTATAGTCGTGCATCTTGTATAGTAACCCCGGTGTCCAGACGGTGTCAAACGCCTTTTCAATATCAAGAAGCACCATGGTGGTGCTCTTCCCGAGGTTGTATTGTACCTTGAAGTCATTAACTATCTTGACAACCTGTTGCACCGTACTCCTGTCCTTTCTGAAACCTAACTGGCACTCATCGTCGATGTGGAGCTCCTCCTGGGCAGCGTCTAGCCTGATCAGGATGAGCTTCTCCACCAATCGCCGACAGTAGCGATATGGAACGATAGCTGCCGACAAGCTTCGCGTTCTTATTCGGCTTGAGCATGGGCACGATCACGGTGCACTTCCATTGGCTGGGCCAATGCTGCAGTCGCAGGATTGCATTAGCGATGTACGTCAACTGCACAATACCTTTCCTCGGGAAAATCAGGCAACTCAACCGCTTACACTACGGGCGACTGTTAATAAACTACATACTTTTTGCTATATGAACATAGAGTAGAGTAAGAGTAATTTTTTTTATTTATCTTTAGTACATGATATCTGCAAAAGGGCCCCGCTTTCAAGCTAGCAAGTACGCAATACGTTTTTACCTACATTTTACACATTTACTGTGAAAATTTTAGCTTTGCTAAAATGACGTAGGTCTGGGGGCTCTGGGATCTTGGACTATAATAAAACGTTTCCTGATGATTCATTTGACAGAGATGACTGAGTTGATGAAATAGTAAGAGATTTGTAACCAGAAGATTTACCTATTATGATGACCCAAATCAAATTCAAGGCAAAATATTTTTTACTTACCTCTATTTAAAAAATGCGTAGTATTTTTTCCTAAGCGCCAAGTAAAATTATTGGCAAATTTTATTAAAAAGGCCCTGTTACTGCATGATATTTTTTCAATTTTTCTTTAAATTTAGAACGTAAGAAATATACGTATATTTTTCCTTGATTAAAAAATATTTTAGAGACAAAATCTACATTAAACATAATATTTTTAGTCGCAAACTCCTCTATAAATCCTTATTTTACTATAAGGAACCTAACCAGACTGCAACCAACAGCTACTCTCCGGGCTATGTGCCCCGCCGAGCGCTGAATTACAAGTTACAAGCCTGGCGCGTTAAGTGTAATAATTGCATATTACCATCAAAACGCTAATGCTTCGATTGCAACAAACATTTATAGAGGAGTTTGCGACTAAAAATATTATGTTTAATATTACGCCCTCTAAAAGCACATTTGAACTATGCTAAGCCAAGTCAGGCTATTTATTTTTCGATTGCAACAGACACTGGACCGCTGGATGGCGCCTGCTGGCTGTTTTACATGTCGCTATTGTAAGAATACCGGGATGTACTATAGTCAAAGGATTCTCATGTCGGTCGTCGCATACCTACCTTGCACTGACGAGAGCCAACAGCTAGAAACTGCAGTCTGCAAGTGGTGTGTGACGACTGGCAAGGGAGCTCCTTTAAGTAGGATCAGTCTTTCGGCTGGTGTTTGTTGCAATCGAAGCATTAGCGTTTTGATGGTAATATACAATTATTACACTTAACGCGCCAGGCTTGTAACTTGTAATTCAGCGCTCGGCGGGGCACATAGCCCGGAGAGTAGCTGTTGGTTGCAGTCTGGTTAGGTTCCTTATAGTAAAATAAGGATTTATAGAGGAGTTTGCGACTAAAAATATTATGTTTAATATTCCGCCCTCTAAAAGCACATTTGAAAATCTACATTGGCTCTCATTTTCCAAAAATTAAAATATGTTATAGGCACCCTCATTGACAGCTCGAATTTAAGCCAATTGTACATACTGAAGGAGCAGCTGAACAACACTGCTATAGGGCCTATTTTCAAATTCATATTTTGCTTGGTAACAAACTTACGGCTACGGATTGGGGATGGAAACAACATCTAACCGGAATAATGCCTAAATTGACAGAAAAATATATAATTCCTGAAAGTTTGCTGAAAAGTATCTGCTGCAGCTGCGAAACTGGTTATGATAGTAGAAGATGCGGGTGTCGCAAACATGAAATAAAGTGCTCCATTTTATGCTCCAATTTTTAAGGGTCCGAAAACTGTTATAACGCTGAAACACAACCATTAGAGGACATTGATGACGAAGCAACTACAAGTTTTAAAATTAATATTGGAAATAAAGATCTTGATGAACTTGAGGACCTCGACAATGTTGAAAGCCTTGACGGATATCCTGAAGAAACAGAAAACTATGTTGAATCTGATGATGTAGTGCAGCTTTCCAAAAAAATGAGGTTAAAATATGTTTTTGATTTTATGTTCCTACTTTGTGAATTGAAATAATTTTAAATATTTGTTTTAATAAACTTATTTTCAATTTACTTCTGTCCATGAAGCATACAAAATTTTTTTCTTCAATAAAACCTATCATTTCTAGCAATTTTTTAATGTAAAACTATTGTTTAAACAATTTGTTTCTCAACAGCCCTAACCTTAGTCGGTTTGGCAAAGTAGCCCTTCTTTGATATTACATTGAAATTACCATTTTACATCACTCTTAATACTTCATTTCAATAAACAATGAAGAATTCGTGACAATTACGGAATAATCTTGTTTTGGTTTTCCTCATTTTTGACAATGTTTTTCCACAGTAACAGTATGATTTTTTATACCATCTTAAAGTAGAGGTTTGAGTGAAAAAAATTTCGTCCTGAAATTTTCAAAAATGAAAATTTTTTCAAATTAAATTCGTATAAAATCAAAAAATAAATATTTCGCTTTAAAAAAATTGCAGCTTATTTGAGACACAAAAATGTCCATTTTCTCCAAATTTCATTAAAACCGATTCATTTTTGTGGGAGTTAAAAATAAAAATAAAAAAAAATGTTTTTGACGTTTCCTTCAATAGTTTTAAAGCTATATTGAAAAATAAGAGAAAGAATACAAGAAAAAAAGTTGTAGATCCTTCAATTATCTACAACTTTTGCATTTAACTTTTGTCGATAGGAGGACTAGTTTTGCCGGAAATCGCAAAAAACCACGTTTCACCCCTAAAAGCACACCTTTGTCCACCCCCACCCTACTTCCGGTTACTTGTTGGGGGTCCAATCAAATTTTCCCCATTTATATACCATTAATTCTAAATTTTCCGACCATCCATATACTGAATTTTTTTCATTTTTGACAAAGATCATTGGCACTGTACTAATTAACAACTGCTAAAGTTCAGGTAGGTGGTGTTTTTCAATGTTTTATTTTAAGCCACGCTAATGATTTTAATCTCAAGGACAAATTATAGGACTTTTCTTTCGTTTCTGTTTAAATATTTTAATGTGAAAAGGACTCAACACTTCATAAGTGTTATCTACAATTGACAATCATTGAATCATCCAAATTAAGCTTCGGAGATAAGAAGATATTGGAGATATTTTATGTACAAAAGACAAATTTATGATATAGTATTCTTTTATCATGCTATTATGTATGATTGACTAGTAACAAAAACCCTCTAAACATACATAAAATAAGAACTAATGATACTACAATTCAGGGACATAAAATTTCTCATATTGTAAGAAAAGCCCAAATAACATTTATATATTGTCATCATTTGCTACAGCATATGTTATTGTGTATTTTTTATATCTTCTGTTTCTGTTCAGGTTTATAGCTTAAAATAATGTTCTGCTAATAGTATGCTGAATAAAAATAAAGTAAACAATAATTCTGGATAGATAAATACTTTTCTTATAACATTAAATAATTTTGATTCGCAGTACAAACATTGGGTGTATCATAATGCGTTAAAAAAAAACAAAGTTATGTTACTTGTTTCCCAATAACTTTACCATGGTTTTGATATTAAATACTGGTGATTGATCCAGAACAAACCTTTCCCCGAAGGCGTGATAGATGTCAAATTTTTCACACATTCGGCGCGGCGCGTCTGCCGTCTGTTACACAGCAATAAAAATATCTACGAATCATATTCCCGCATTCTTGATTTCAAAGACTAACGACTAAGCCAGTCTTACCCGATGACATGACGTGAGAGAGGTCGAATTTTTCATATATTTGGCGTATCTGGCTTCTGTAACATAGCGAACTATGCCTGCCAATATTTTTTCTTTATTTTTGACTTCAATGACAATTGAACCACAAATAAATCTTGCGCCGATGACACGAGAGAAGTTGAATTTTTTATATATTCGGCGCATCTACCTTCTGTGGCGCAGCAATAACCATTTATTTACATCACAATTTCTACAAAATATCAAACATTTAGCTTCGCCCTAATGACATAAGTATGTTCACTAATATTTTTCGCAACTTTGCTGATATACTGCTTCCAAATGCAACAGCCACAGATGATGAATGCAGATATTTTTGTCTGCCACCTGATAGCGAACAAAATAAGCCACTTTGTAGCCTTGCCCCGATGACGTGAGTAAAAAACCAGCCGGCTCTAGGACTAGTATGTGATAGAATGACCCAATATCCTTAAAAATGAAGCGACTAGGGCTATGGGTATCAGATTAAAAGATTTTTTTCTGAAACGGTTTCAACGATTTTCATTAAATATGGCACATGGATACTTTCTAGTATCAACATAAAATATCATGAATAGTTGCTTCTAGAAAACTTAAGGAAGGATGTTGCACAGGATGTGGTTTAAAGAATTAAATAACGTTTTCCTCTAATAGTCCAAGCAACCAAGAAAAAATAGCGGAAAAAATTCATGTTGGGAGTGAAGTTAAGTGGGGGGGTCTCTAAAAATCCTTTGTTGCATTTCTTCGTAATAACTCGAAAACTACTGCCTCTAGTGAAAAAATGTTCATATACTCGATTAATCTATATAAAGTTCTCTACAGAAAAGGTCCTATACACTTTTGCGCTAGGGTCAATAATTAAGGAGATATGGAGGAGGGAATAAGAGAATTTTAAAAAAACTGTTTTTATTGTTAAAAATGAAATGGTTATTGTTAAAAATAAAATAATTGTTGTGCAAGGGTGTATTTTGAATCATCATCGATGCAGTCTTCGATGGGGGCTTCGTTCGTACATATGCACCCAGTCGTGCATTGGCAAAGGATCATGTTCAAAACGGCGTCGGGCGCCACAGGGTCGTTCGTGGTAACTGGGTTCAGGATCCCATCTTCTCACCTGGCCCAACCCCATGTGGTGGATGGTAAGGGGTTGCCAACCCATTATTGTATTTGTAAGAAAGTAATCAGACCAACGTAAGTATTTAGCACAAATTGATATTTGTAATTTAAAGAAATCAGTATTTAACATCTATATTTAAATGGATTTACCTATAGACATACTCTGAGCGAGTGTTGTTTTGAAGCTCCTCTGGTGAGAGGAAGAGTGGCCATGTCTCATTTGGGCTTCGTTGACGCTTTCAAAAATGCCTTGTACCGATGTTTGTTCAGGTTGTCTTGATGTGCAGGCGCTTGGTATACAGCTAGAAAAAGCTTATCGCTGTTTAGGGATCTGCGAATGTTGCTGAGATGTCATGGGTGGGGCCAGGATTTCCTGGGAAGAGCTTAGCAATTCCCACTTTGCTCTTTCCACGTATAGCCGAGATGGTGTCGCATCCGGAGAAGCTATCGAGAGGGAGGATCGTCTTGGCGAACGGAAGCTGTTGAAGTTTTCGCGACTGTGATACATGCATCCATAAATACTCCATATCTTCTTAAGTATTGAGCCTAACGCAAAAGTGTATAAGGCCTTTTTTATAGATAATTTTATAGAGATTAATCTGGTATATGAACATTTTTTCGCTAGAGGCAGTAGTTTTCGGATTATTAACGAAGAACTGCAACAGAGGACCTTTAGAGACCTCCCCCCCCCCCCCCCTTAGCTTCACTCTCAACAATCAGTAGTTTTAGTATGTTGTTATTAAGGACACCTTCCCCTACAGCTGTGCTAAAATTGGCTTCTAGATGAATTTTTACCTCCATTTTGGCCTGTTTTGGTCTTCGTTGCCTGGATTATAAAAGAAATGCAGGGAGAGGGTGTGAGGGGTACGGTTTAAACATCTAAATAATTATTTTCTCCAAAACAGCAATACCAATGTTCATTAACCGGTCGTGGCGGTCGTCACATGCCTACCTTGCACTGACGAGAGCCAACAGCTCGAAACTGCAGTCTGCAAGTGGTGTGTGACGACTGGCAAGAGAGCTCCTTTAAGTAGGATCAGTCTTTCGGCTAGTGTTTGTTGCAATCGAAGCATTAGCGTTTTGATGGTAATATGCACTTAACACGCCAGGCTTGTAACTCGTAATTCAGCACTCGGCGGGGCACATAGCCCGGAGAGTAGCTGTTGGTTGCAGTCTGGTTACGTTCCTTATAGTAAAATAAGGATTTTATAGAGGAGTTTGCGACTAAAAATATTATGTCTAGTACTCCATCTGTCCGTCTTTCCGTACCGTATCTTTTTTCCTCTTACATTTGATCACAATTTTAATATAACATAATTAATGGAAGATTTACTTACGCTACTGATTTCCATTTGTTGATAGTCCTCCGTATCATCACCAAACCACACGATATCATAGTAGCAGGATTTATCTAAAGCAAAAGATTAAATAGAAATTAAAATTTATTTAATCGTTTTTACTACTTCACAAAGTGAGGTTGCTCGTACCTTCAGCTGGGTCCCATTTAATTAGTACGTTGTACTTGTCATTTACCATGTATAAAGGTTCCATATAAAATCTTGCTACAGGAAGCGGTTTTCTATCAAATGGTAATGTTGTTATTGATAATTGTGAACTACGATGCAACATAATCTGAATTTTAGTAAAGTGAATGCTTGTTAATTTAATTGTATATGTTGTATAAGCTTGCAATCCTCTAACAATCTCGTAACCGTTACTTGTCTGAAAAAAATATTATTTTTAAACACACATAACGTACAGTATAATGTACCATTGGCTTTCCTCCTTTAGCAACAGAAGGGTATACCTGCAAAATGTATATAAAATTTTAATCTTTAATTTCAAAAATGATGTATCTCTAATAATAATCCTCTCATACCTCTCCAACCAGTGTTGTAACTTTTATGGTTGAGATATGTATATATTCACGGTGATTGATAATAAAGTAGCAGATGTAGACAATTTCGTTTCCACATTAAATAGTCCTTTCACCTCAGTAAGGTTCACCTCTGAAGTTGAAAATAACGGACAACTGCCATTTCTAGATCCATTAGTAATTAGGAATAGTGAAAATAAATTAGATTCCTACATATACCGGGTAATCACGCTCGCCGCTATATCTTCTTGTTCTTAGAAGATATGAATTTTAAATTTGGGTACGTTAAATAACTGCTAAATCCACATGAATTCGACTGATTCATCATTTTCCGTCGTTTTCGGTTTCACCGGAAATGATGCTACCTTTGGATGTTTAAATAGAATACCCTATATATTCTGGAAAAACGATTTCCGAAATGTATAGGAGCCTACAACACAAATGTCAAATAAGATCATGCCATAATTGCATTTTTTGATTATATATATATACTGAAGCAAAACAAAACAGCTTATTGTGGCCACGGTCGCCCAGATGAAAAATTAAATTTGCTCATAAAAATGTTAGTCGTTAATATTTTTACATCAATACGCCATCGTTATACGCAAAATGATCTCTGGAATCAAAAAATATAAATATATAAAGGGTGTTCAAAGTTAGCGACAGAAAATGATAAATCAGTCGAATTAATGCATATTTATTAGTTACTTGATGTGTTTAAATTAGAACTTTATATCTTGTAAGGTCAAGAAGATATATGGGCGAGCGTCATTTCGTGGTCACCAGTATATAGAAAAGATACCAATTCGCTTAGGTACATCCGAAACGACACATTAGTCTCTAAATGATTAGAGATTTGCAAATAGCCCAATAAAATGGGACGAAATTTGTCGATTTGAATGAAATAATTCAGAACGGGCTGAAATTTTGGGAACGAGCTTATTTTGTGATACTTTTCGACATATTAAAAGTCCCCATCCGTTGACGCCGGCGGGGGGAGGGGAGGGAGAAAATAGGTAAAAATTCTATTTTTCGCAAAAACTCCGAATTAATTTTACTGTAAAATATGTACATATGAAAATTATAGGTAATAAAAATCCGCACAATTTCTTTTTTTTTTTAAGTTCGTACGACTTACTATAGCCGAGATAGATTTTTTTGAAATTTTGAGTTTTGAGACGCAACTGAAACGCGTGCGTTCTTCGCTAAAATCTCAAAAATGGTCTTTCGGATCGCAAAATGTTTCAAATAAAAGTTGTAGAGAATTCGATTATGAACAATTTATTTTTATTTTTCATTTCCATTCGATCAATATTAGCAGAAATATGAATTTTTAAATATCTTTATAGAGCGCTATCAGACACTTGTTTCATGATAAAAACTCGAAAACGATAGATCGTGCGCATATAGTGTATCTAATGAAAGTTAAAGAGAATCAAATTTTGAATATTTTGGTGTATGTACAAAATCGTTTTGATAACAAGTGAATGGAAATAAAAGGGAAAAACATGAAAAATTGCCATTTTTAAGTGCATTTTGATAAATAGCTATTTTCTGATTGGCATTAGGCAATAATGACACTAAAGGTTTTTTGGAGAGAATTAAATTTTCTGTAAAATGAGCTCCAAGTGGCCTTCATACGGTAAATGCTTCACGAGTTACAGCTGTTTAAAACTATGAGCAAAAATTTCTTTTTTATTATAAATTAACATTTTTAACTTCTGATACTTCAAAAAGTGAAAAAAATATTATTAAAAATGTACTTTTTTGTACTTCAAACGTGACGAAAATTGCCTGTTTGCCATCCCCATTTCACGTTTTTTTCCATCGTGTTGAGCATTCTCAAAAACGGAGATAAACAAATTCTGATGAATTTTATTTTTTTGGGGTTATTTCAGTATTAGGGAAGGAGGTAGTTTCAGTGGATAAGATGTTGTATGAGTAACTTTTATATGGTCTACCGAATCCTGCAGAAAAAACTGATCCGCATGCCTACGATAGAAAAAATTCGAAAGAGCGGTGGTTTCTCGAGTTTAGGGGTAATTTCTGAGGAGTGAGAACCTTAAAAATATCACCAGCGTATTCAGCGCCCTCGAAAACGAGAGAGTACCAATATTTCATCCCTCTCACAGAACCTCCTGTCCGGAAATAAATTACAACATTTAGGCAATCCATAAGACAAAATTGAGTTAACGAAGAAAGATCAGGGATTTGCGAGATCATTTATAAAGACTGTAATTTGAAGTATGTTGGACAAACGAAATGTCCATTTATAACTAGAATCAAGGAGCATATGGCACATCTCAAATACGGTATAGAACAGAAAAATCTAGTGTTGCCCAACATGCTTTTGATGTCAATCATAGAATAGATATTAATAACTTAAGATTCATTAGGAATGTAAGAAATAATAGAGAGCTGGATGTATTTCAAAGCTTAAAACTTGCAAAATATAAAAATAATATGAATAGTGGCAAACGGCCTATTCCCAGTAGTCCACTCTATTAGTTAATAGGCCACAGTTCGTCGAACACATCTAGATATTAGGTAAAGGTAGGATAATCAAGTTCGTTGAACCATGACATTAGTTTAGTTTAAAATTAGGATACTTTCTTAAGCGGAACGCAAGTGGAGTGTTCAATTGCAGTGTTCAAGTGTTTTGGTGTTAGCGGAAACTACATCAGTGTTATGTCACATTTTTTGTAACACCCTGTACATCCTAAATTATTTTCTTGGGGTAGCTCTGTATTTACACTTAAGAGCTGTAGTTGAATGAAGTTCCTAACTTGTTTGCTTTAGGAGCCATAGAGGAGCGACCCCCTATTGCAGGAAACTGTATAAGAATTATGGAAAATTGTAAAAAAAAGGTTACTTGATACTTACTAGTGCCGTGCAATTGCGGCTGTCAGTATCTGAATACTCAAGAAAATATACAGTGTCCTTAGTAACATTCCATGTAAAAGCTAAAATGTCTTGATCTTGGCATTTCAATGTGGGCGGTGACAATTGATTGTCGCGGCTTTGGTGTCTATCTGAAAATAAGTTTCTTATTTTATTTATTTAGTTACATCATCCAACAGCCGTAAGACCAATTACAGAATGAGAACAATATATGATATGAGATGAGAATAATACATGGTAAATATAAAAAAACCAGGCCAGGCATCTACATCTTAAGCTGTGGTAAATTTTGAGCTACTCAGTTCTTAAATTTTTGTCAAGCATGTGTTGCATTTCAGTTGAGAATTTTAAATAGGTTTGTCCACAAAAAAAATAATACAGATTAAAAGTAGTGCAAAATAAAAATGTTTGCCTAATATTAGAACTGTGGTTGAAAAAAGTCAATTCGAACAACAGCAGGGGCCGTAGAAATTGCTTGCTTTATTTCAAGCAGATAAACGCTTATAACGTCACATGCTTGCTGGGTCGGCAGGCGTACAGATGGTTTATTCCGTGTCGATCTCGTCATTGTGCAGTAAAAAAGCACTTTAATTTTCAGTCTGAATATAGCAAGATTATGATTTTATCCTGTTTTGAGTATCACCCGAAATATATTCCTAAGTTTTGGACCTCGAAAACTTTTTTTATAATAATAATATGACTTTATTTTAATTAATTAACAATACAACATAATACAGAATTATTTAGAAGGTGGCGAGATCTAGCAGCTACTCACCTAACCACCCGGCAAGAAAATAAGAATTAAGACCATTTCCAAAGAAAATAGTATAATAGCAGACATTGTGCACATGTGTTATTTTAAACGGGAAAAACACAAAAAAGAAACACATTGAATTAAGTATAGAAATTAAATATAGAAACACAATCTATAGAAGCAATAGGAAGTAAGGATATAATGCAAATAATACAAATAATATACAGCTATTAAACAATTAAAATTACGATACATTATAATTGCTTACAAAATTCTTTTAAACGTTTTTTAAACAACATAACAGTCGAGCTTGTTTTTATAACAAGTGGTAAAGAATTAAAAGCCTTTACTGCATTATAACTAAAAGTACGGAGAAATAGGGCAGTGCTGTGCCTGGGAATATTGTATAAATTGCTATGACGAGTACCTCTTAGATGTACGTCAGATCCTTTAACAAATTTGTTGTAAAGATATACCGGTTGGTGAGACTTATCAATTTTATATATTAACATACATAAATGCCCAAAAAACCTTTGCTCCAGTTTAAACCATCCAGTAATTGCTGATAAAATCTAATGAACGGGGGCTCAGTCCGAAATACTTAAGTTTAGCACATAGAATTCTATGATCAAGGGTATCAAATGCCTTACTATAATCAAGCAAAATAAGGCAAGTATTTTTCCCTTATCACAAGCCCTCATTATGTCATCGCTAACCTGCAGTAATGCTGTAGTGGTGCTATGTTCAGCTCGGAACCCTGACTGTGTACTTGGTATAACATTATTAATGGTGAAGTGTGAGATTAACTGTTCATACATGATTTTTTCTAAAACTTTGGACAAAACTGGTAATATGCTTATTGGCCTGAAGTGGGAAAATTCATTTGAATTCTTGATTTTGGCAATAGGACAACAATTAAAAGTTTTTTTACCGCGTTGTTCGTGCTTAAAATGTGAATAACTCCGGTTCTATAAGACGGATCGGGGCAAACTAAAAATCTCTTGTCTATCAGACAAGCTCTAGCTGACTCATTGGATGCTGGCATGCAGACAGATGTAATTTGTACAGATTTTTCCTCAACGCTCCTCGAATTTTTCGAAGCCTATCTTACCGGTAGAAAATCTGTTGAAATAGCCTCTAGCTCTGGAGTTCACCAGGGCGTTAATCTAAATTCGCTATTATTTAACATATTTCTAAATATTATTATCTATTTCGTATCCTTAGGTTTTTAATTGAATTTTCCTCGTCGGTGTAGGACAATAAACACAGAAATTTTACACTATGTCGACGTTTCGATTTATTTTTAAAATCTTCTTCAGGACTGAAAAGTACAGATAATGAGTAAGTAAATAAATACATTCAGTTTTAAAAATATAACAAATACTGATTTTTAACATACAGAACTATTAAAATATAAATATAAAACTATAAAAATGTTGTAAATGTCTCGATATATAGCTCTAAATTAAAATTAAGATATAACAAAAATTACGGACAGAGAGACAAAACGGAAAAAAATAAAATAAATCGAAACGTCGACATAGTGTAAAATTTCTGTGTTTATTGTCCTACACCGACGAGGAAAATTCAATTATATTTCTAAATGATATTGGATGTGATTTAATTATTTCTTATATGCTGTACGCTGACGACATGAAAATCTACTCCACCATCAATAACACAGCTGATTACGATAACTTACAAGAAAATCTTCTTAGGATTAATCAATGGTGTACAGAAAATAAATTACATGTCATATGTCCTTCAAAAATAAATTGCATAGAGTAAACTTACTCAATAAATCAATCCACGTTATTTAGGAGTGACACAATCCGGGATTTGGGAGTCGCGTTTTACGGTAAATTCACTTTCAAAAATCATATTAATAATGTAACATCAGAATCTTATAAAATGTTAGGATTTATCATAAGGAATTTCAAAAACTTCACTAATACAGGTACATTAAAATTATTGTATTTCTTTATTGTAAGATCTCATGTTGAATATGGCATTTACGACAATATGGTGTCCGTACTATGCTTGTTTTAACTTCCAAATACCTAGAATTATCTCGACACTCATTAACTTTTCATTTGCGAGATCCGAGAACAAACATTAAAAAGTTTTCTCCTATTAATCAAATATGCGACAAATATCATAAAATTTAAAATCGAATTGACCTATTCAACTACAGTGTAGCCTCCATAAGAAAAACTGTGAAAAATTTAAGTTCGTGTTGATTTTTATTTTTTATTGTCACTTATAATCTATGTTTATATTTATATAATATCGAAATGCTATGTAACCTGTATACTGCATTACTTTTATTCCCATTCTGTAATTGAGTTAACACTTGTTGAATGGTTGTATGATAAAATAAAATACAAGAACAGCCGAGACACAAAAAAATCACTTTACTCCTCATAAAACATGCTATTTTTCTTCGAACGTTGAATACGAATAAATACTGTTATTTTTTCTTCAAGTACTTTTAGTGCTGCTTATTAACGGCATAAGATGACTTACTGCCGCTCAAACTGATGAAAGCAGAAGTAAAAGGCTTCTGTTTCCGCTCAGATGGAATGTCATAGAAATAATTTATCGCTAAAGTCACGTTCTTTTGACGTTTGAAGAAAAAATATTATATTTAGTTTGCAATAACTCCCTTTTCTTAGACAACATCAAAATCTATATGATCTCAAAGCTCAGTTCCAAAAAGTATATGTATAGTAATTATAAGCTAATAGATTACAGCTCCTCGAACAACCAAGAGATACTTACCAAGATTATCTTGCGAAATGGTATTCTCTCTATCTGATTCATCACTATCTTCAATAAAATCACACATTTCTGCTATACATGACGTGTTCTGAAAAAGAAATAGTAATAATAATAGTGCGTTCGGTAAACAAATGATTTTAGTATAATTTAATAAATGACGAATGAGGTTAATATTGTTGAGGTTTTGTGTCTCAAACAGGAGTTCAAGATATTGTATAAACTTCAGAACAGGTGTTTTAGAACATATGGGATTAACTGTTTGTTCAAGAATTTAAATAATTCCTTTGAAAAGAGTCTTGTTCAGAAAGAAACGTCCGTAAAACAGGATCATTTTATGGCCCCAACAATCTACATGTAGCTAAAGGAAGACACAATATAATTTGTGTTGGCACTGTATAGACACGCCCATCAAAATTTGAATGGACACTGCATCCAAAAGGTAACATTTTGTTGATCATGTGTTGACAGAAGAACAAAATATTGCATCAAAATAGATATTGCGTTCAAATTGCAATATTTTGGTTTTGTGTGTCTAATTTGTTTCTATGTTAAGAACTATTTTGAAAGATTAGAACAGCTTAGACATCATGTCGACAATACTAAAAGAAAATGTGTTTAAAAATTAGGTATCCAGTTGCTGAAATTTAGCGAAGAATATACAAATGTTTCCATTTGTTTTCATTTTATTTTTTCCTGTTATACCTTAAATGAGTCGAAATTAAGACATGTTTCCAGAAGGTTGAATTTCCAAAATATTCTTTCAGTTTTGCATTTAAATTGTGAGAGTATGTGCTACATCTAACTGTTAGATAGTTTTTAATAAGATCGTACTACTTGAATAAAGTATTTTTTTAATAACGCCAAAAGTAGTTAAAGAGCGATCAAAACTTTATAATATGACGTATTTTAGAAATGTAAAATAATTTTTATGTGCACGCCTACGCCACTTCCTCATGGAAAATACGAAAATGGCCAGAAATACCGTGAACAACGCTGGCTGATTCTAGAGAATTCGAGTACTCTCGCCACGGTATATAAGAGGTGAATCCGGCACATAGGGACAGTTCAGTTCTGATATGGGAGATCAAGTAAGATGAAGAACAGTAATAAGTTGTAAATTCTTATAGTAATGAGACTATAGTAGATGAAACTTGTTAATAGTTATAGTTAATGTGATATTAATAAGGACTATTTATTGTAATTTAAGTGATTAAGGAATCAGTGGTTAATGAAAGTTTTTGTCAATGATTTGAACCTACGTACAGGGTGTTTATTGTAGATTGTAAACACGTAACATAATGTATACAAGGAAGTCAAGCAAAACTGCATATAAAGGGACACATTTTAGTAGATATTAGAATATCGGACTCGGACTGTCTGAATTGTGTGTAATATGTTACTTTTATCGTTTGATGAATAATTTTGGTAGTGCTAAATTTGTTTCATTATTAATTGCGAATTGAATCAGTATAATAGAGTGGGGCAATAGTGCGTCGGACCTCGATATCTCGAGTTCTACGATAGCTAGAAATTTTTCAAAAAATTTCAAGTAAACTAGATAAAAAAGTCTATAATTGGAAATTATTTTCGAACATACAGGGCGAACCAAGACGAAATTACAGGACCAAGTTCCTTTTTTTTAATGGAATGCTATGTATATCAGTATATGTTTTGAAGTCTCTTTCTAGGCTCTATTTATTCCTATATTAACATTGAATATCTTCCAACTATTTGGATGTAATGAATTTTTTTGTTGAAATAATGCAATCTGCAGATGGATATTAAAAAAATCACCACAGTCACAATTATGGGTTTTAAGAAAAACTTATGTGAATACCAGTTACGAGTGATCTGATTAATATTTCTGAATCATTTTTATTTCCTAAAAAATGTCCATGGTGGCCAAAAATTATGTTTCAATTAAGAATATTTTAAATTGAATTTTTTCAATTTTTTCAAATGGGACATCCTGTATATTATTCAACGATGTGATGTAGAAATGAAAAACGAACATTTTTTGTAAGTACTTCTCTATGGATAATTGCAACTATTATCGTTTTATAAATAAATAATGTCAAAAGAATAAATTTTAAAAAAGTGGTTCCCTCAAATAATTCATTAGAACAATTTATAATAGGTGTTCAATGTGTTGCCCATATTGATTGATATACGTCTTTATGCAATTTTGAAATGAGGCCATTTAGTGGGACCATGTTATTTTGTAATTTTTTTTTGCTGTTTTCGTTATTCGACAAGCAATAAAATCTCAGTTTGGTATAAATTGTCGTGTACAAATGAGCATTTATCATACTTATAGGTCGTTACAATTTGTATTGAATTTAGAATATTTGGAATTTTACAATATGAATTTTAATAAAGCGCAACTTGTAGACATGACTTTGGTTTTGGGCGAGTCAGACAGAAATTGTTTACTTGCCAATTATCACCAACGTTATCCTGAAAGAAGCATTCCTGATGTTAGCAGCTTCCAAAACCTTCTTGATAGATTTCTGAAAACTGGAAATATCGAATATAAGAAAAGTGAAAGAATAAAACGTGTTGTGAACGAAGAAAATAAGTTTTCTGTGGTGCTGGCAACGGTTGAGAATCCCCATGTTAGTAAAAGAAAATTAAGCTCATTAGTAGGAATAAGTAGACGGTCTGTGGGTCGAATCTTAAAAAACAAATAAGTTGCATGCATATCATATTCAAATGCCCCAGGAATTATCTGATGACGATTTTCAAAAGCGCCTACAATTTTGTAATGTGACCAGAGGTGAAATGCAACATGATGTCAACTTCTTCAATACGGTTTTATTAAGTGATGAGTCAACTCTTCATAAAAATGGACTTGTTAATAGGCACAATTTCCATTATTATGCTTCGGAAAATCCTCACTTTTTTTATGTAAGTTGATAACCAGCACAGATGGACTATAAACGTTTGGGGAGGAATTATTGGAGAACATGTAATAGGGCCACATTTCTTTGATGGTACATAGACTGGAACTATTTGTCCTTATTTTTTTGGAAAACTATTATTGCTAAATCTCCCTGAAAGAATTCGTAATAAGATGTGGTTTCAGCAAGATGGTGCTCCACCACATTATTTAAATGCAGTTAGAGACCAGTTAAATAATACCTATCCTAATCAATGGATTGGAAGAAATGGACCCACTAAATGGCCTGCTAGATCGCCATATCTTACAAAAATGGATTTCTTTTTATGATGATACGTGAAGAAAATTGTCTATAGAGACACACCAATAACAGTACAAAAGGAAGGAAAGAATAATAACTGCCTTTACATCTATCACACCGGCAGTTTTAGGAGCAGTGGGAACCTCATTTCAAAATCGCATAGAGATGTTTGTCAATCAAAATGGGCAACATGTGGAACATTTATTTTTCTACTAAGTTATTTGAAGAAACCTCTTTTTTAAGTTTATTTCTGAATTTTGTAATTATCGTTCAATAAAACGAAATTGGTTGCAATTAGCCATAGGGAAGTACTTACAAAAATGTTCGTTTTTCATTTCTACATCACATCGTCAAAAAATATACAGAGGGTGTTCCTTTTGAAAAAATTGAAAAAATTCAATTTAAAATATTCTTAATTGAAACATAATTTTTGGCCACCATGTACATTTTTTAGGAAATAAAAATGATTCAAAAATGTTAATCAGGTCTCTCGTAACTGGTATTCACATAAGTTTTTCTTAAAACCCATAATTGTGACTGTGGTGATGTTATTAATATCCATCTGCAGATTGCATTATTCCAACAAAAAAATTCATTACATCCAAGTGGTTGGGAGATATTCGATGCTAATATAGGAATGAATTTATTATTATTATTATTAGCCTTTACTCGAGTCCGAGTATAAAAAAATGTTACAGTCGATAGATTGTGTGTAATAAAAAACAAGTAAAAGGTGTAGTCTATTGTAATTCCCATTCATCTACGGTGCACACGACTATGGCTATAGAGGCCAATTCGGGAGAGCACATGTCGACCGCAGTCAGGACAAACATAGACCTGGTTAGGTCTTGGATTCGGTCTTCTTGCAGCAACATTTCCTTGATAGTTGGCCACAACCCCTCGCCATTCGGTTCTGTCCGCTGCAAGTTGTTCCCATTGCTCGTCTGGAATACCGCAGGATTTTAGATTTTCATGGAGAACGTCTTTGAACCTCTTTCGTTGGCCGCCACGTCTTCTTCTACCGCTTAGCAATTCACCATAAAGTGTACATTTAGGAAGGCGGTTATCATACATACGATGAACGTGACCTGCCCATCTTAGGCGTGCTCTTGAAATAAGCACCTCAATTGGAAGGTTGTTTGCTCTCCTGAGTACTTCCACGTTTGATATGTGATGGAACCAACGGATTCTCATCATACTTCTGAGGTGTCTTGCTGAAAACGTTCTAATTCTTTCACATGACGACGGTAAGTGACCCAGCTTTCACATCCGTATAGCAGTGTTGGAATGACAACTGCTCTGTAGACAGCCATTTTCGTTGACAAAGCAAGGTCGTGGTTGTCAAATACTCTCTCTCTAAATCCCCAGAGTGCTCTAGATGCAGCGTTAATTCTATTGCGAATCTCGCTGTCCATGTTTGCTTTGTCATTAACAACGTTGCCTAAGTAATTGAACTGATCCACCACTTCAAGAGAATTTCCGTTAAGTGTAATGTCTATTTGGTTCACTTGATGAGGAGTTGACATAATCTTAGTCTTTCCAATGTTGATTTTAAGTCCCAAGGAATCATAGCTCTGGGCATACACATCTAAAAGTTCTTGAAGCTCTTCTGGCGTAGAGGCTAAAAGTGCACAGTCATCCGCATACTGGAGATCACAAATGAATCGTGTGCGTGTCTTCGTGAAAGCTCTAAAGCGCCCTATGTTAAAGAGACCGCCATCAGAACGGTATCTGAGACCTATTCCTCTGACTGTCAGTTTGTTGTCAACAATAATTGTTAGAGCAGTGGTAAACAAATTAAAAAGTAGGGGTGCCAGGACACATCCCTGCCTAACTCCAGTGAGGGTTTGGAAAGGTTCGGTTGCCTCATTATTATACATAACCTGGGCGTTGTTGTTTGTATGTAGACTGCGACATACTTCCACAAATTTTCTAGGGATACCTAAGCGGAGCATAATTTTCCAGAACACTTCCCTGTTCACCGAGTCAAATGCCTTGGTTAAATCAATGAAGGCCATGTGAATTCCTCCTTGATGTTCGAGTGCTTTTTCTTGAAGCTGTTTAAGTGTGAAGATTAGATCCGTGTGCCTCGGTTTGGTCTAAAGCCACTCTGTGTTTAAGGAAGTAACTTTTCCATAACAGGTGTTAGCCTATATGCCATCGCTTTAGTGAGTATCTTCCCTCCAACAGCCAGGAGAGCTATACCCCTGTAATTTCCACAGTCCGCAGCGCTCCCTTTGTTTTTGAAGAGGTTGCTTAAAAGTGCATCACGAAACTCCTGCGGAGCTTGACCACTTTCCCAACAACATCAAACAGTTTTTTGTGGTAGGGTATGAGCTCTGACGACACAGCTTTAAAGATCTCAGCTGGGAGTGAGTCGGCGCCGGGAGATTTGTTATTTTTTAGCTGCCCAATGGCGGTTAAGATCTCTTCCGTTGTTAGTGGTTTATCTAAGTCTTCGAAGGTGTCATATTGAGGGATAAGATTTATAATATCGTGATCGGCTTGACTTTTCTGGTTAAGAATGTTAGAGTGGTGTTCCTTCCATCGGGCTCTTATTTCCTGGTCCTCTTTGAGGAGATTTCCATTTAAATCTTTAATAGGGCACATATGAATAGAACCTAGAAAGAGGCTTCAAAAAATGTACTGATATACATCGCATTCCATTTTTAAAAAAGGCACTCGATCCTGTAATTTCGTCTTGGCTCGCCCTGTATGTTCGAAAATAATTTCCAGTTATAGACTTTTTTATCTAGTTTACTTGCAATTTTTAAAAAATTTCTAGCTATCGTGGAACTCGAGATACCGAGGTCCCACGCACTATTGCCCCACCCAGTATAACGTGCATGTAATAAAACCCGTTTTCTAGGAGCAACTGATCATGCCATCTCATATTTATTATTATTAAGTAAGTATCAGCATCTCAAATTAGATCAAAGTCGTTAGAACCGTTTTAGAAAATAATATTATTGAATTCTTTTAACCTTATCCCCTACGGCACTGTGTCTGCATGTTTCAAAGTAACTAATCATGTCATCTCATATATCCGAAGTACTAAGCTGTGATAAATTTGATCAAAATATAGCCGATTTAAAAAATACATATTATCTTTTTTTATTTATTTTTGTGATAAAACTCTGAGATGTGCCGCCTCAAATATGCATACAAATTCTGAGCTAAATTGATGCAGTAGTTTGGTCTCTAGGTGCTATGCCGAAAACGGCAGACAACAGGCAACCATATTTTAAACCAATTTTTTGTGTTCAGGGAACTTGAAAACGTGTAAATTCGCTAAAAAGTCAAAACTGATTTTTTGCATGATCACAATATATTCCTATAGATGTAAAAGTAAAGAGCCACCGTTATTGACATTAGGATTTGTTTTGAGTGAGATTCTTCGGCTGACTTGCGTTATTATCTTACGATTTTCTAATAATATACCAATATCAGAATCAATAAATCACAAGGGTTTTATGTTTAATTCTTTTTCTTTTTCTTAAGAACCTTAACCAATTTTAAGTCTATTTTTAGTAATGACTTTGATGGTTTTATTTTATCTATTAATATACGAATATACACATAAATATAATTCACGGAGATAAGGATATAATTTTTACATACAGTATATTAATACGCTGTCTACTAATTAACGTGACTCTAGATCCGCGCTTAAGCTAATTCACAATTATTTTTAGATATTTTAGTGATATATATGCAGCATTATATCCGATAGTAGCTCGTTTCTGAAATACTGAAGGTGATTAAAACAATTAATCTACACAATGCTTTCATTTCAAAATGATCCTGAATATATATCAAGCCAAATGTTAAGAATCGATTTTTAAATGTAAATAATTAGACATTTAAAAATCGATTCGTTTATAGAAGAGGAAATCCAGATATACTTTTGGACAGTATATCACTTCCTACTGAAACTCTCAATAGGAAGTTTCAAGAAAAAGCCCATCACCTTGTAATATATACATCTTTATAGAATTTAGTAGGTATATGCAATGTTTTGAGATAAAAAAAAATAATTGATTTATTAGGAGACAAAGAAAGTATTTCAGTGTGTTTATAAAACTATTTCTTCAGACCGAATAAGCAATTTTACAGCGGAAGAAAATTTTATAAAAATATAAAAATAGGAATTGTAATATTCCAACGTATCTGCAAGTGCCTTATATACAGGGCTACTGGTAATTCGATACATTCCTTTGGAGATGTGATGGGGCATGATCTAAGAAGTAAATTTAGCCCTAACATATATTATGCAAAACTCAATAGTTTTTGAGATATTTAATTTTTTTTGTTTTTCTCAAAAAGTAGATCTTAATGTCTTAAAAGTTAATTTCCGAAAAATCTACTTGACATTTTTAAATTTTTTTTTACTGGATTACTTGTCCAATATTATGGATATCCGTTTGGAATGAAAAACATCCGGAAACATTTCGATCATGTGAACATTTAAAATAAAAACTTGTAAAAATTTTTTTTTAAAATCAGTTATGAAATTTACCTATTAGGTTTTTTCAAAAAAATATTAATGTAGCACGCGTACAAATTATTATAAAAACTTCCTTATTTCAATAGCTATCTAACTAGGTAGAGATATTTAATGTACCCTTGATAGTTCTAATAAAAAATTAGTAAAGATAGGTGGCGGAATTTATTAAACGACTAATCGTTCATTTTCATTTAAGTCAGTCAGTCCTTGACTTTGACGTTTGTGCATATATGTCATTAACTGACATTCTTATCCCCCTGTCCCTTAAGTTTGTTGGTCTTGTTAAATTAGTTATCGAAGATTTTGATTTTGCTCGTAGTTGTTGTTATTGTATTTTCTGTGCCATGGCCGCGTATGCCAACGCAGAATACGCTGATATCTTGTTTGTCTATGGATACTGTGGCGGCAACGCTGCTGAAGCTCGCCGAGAATATGGTCTTTGGTACCCTAACCGCCGCTTACCAAATGCACGTGTATTCAGTACGGCATATCGAAATATCGCTGAAACTGGCTCCGTGAAATGTAGAAGAAGTGACGCTGGTGCTCCTCCCGTTTATGAACCAGATGATGAGGAAGAAATATTGAGGTATTTTGAGGAAGACCCAACTATTTCAACTAATAAAGTCGCAAGACTAACCGGAGCGTCACAATGGAAAGTTTGGTCTACGATACGTAGAGTTGGATGTCATCCTTACCACTATACCCCTGTCCAAGGCTTGGAGGAAGGTGATCCTGGAAGGAGAGTGGAATTCTGCCGCTTTATGTTAAATTCAGATGCAGAAAGTGCAAATTTTTTAACAAGTATTTTATGGACGGACGAGTCGAAATTTTATCGCGAGGGTATAACAAATTTTCACAACCTACATTATTGGGCAGAGGAAAATCCCAAGTTAACACGTGAAACTAGTTTCCAAATGAAATTTTCTATTAATGTGTGAATGGGAGTCATTGGCCACTATTTAATAGGGCCACACTTTCTTCCTCAAAATTTAAACGGGGAAATCTATGAAATTTTTTTAAGAAATGTTTCTCTCGCCGTCAGACAGCGAATGATGTTTCAGAACGACGGTTGTCCAGCACATTATCGGCTGACAGTACGACAGTTACTTGATCAACGTTTCCCTAACCGTTGGATTGGAAGAGCGGGCCCAATACCTTGGCCAGCGCGAAGCCCTGACTTAACACCCCTTGATTATTACGTATGGGGTCATTTGAAGGAGATGGTCTATGCCACACCAATCAATACTATAGAAAACCTTAGACAAAGGATAGTCGATGCTGCCCAACACATAAGGCATAATCTGACAACCAGAGTAACAAGGACGGAAATAAGAAGACGCTGCCGTGTTGGTATACGGAATAGGGGCTCCCATTTTGAGCAAGACATATAAAAAATAAAGTACAACTTTGAAATTAGTGAAGAATTAAACTCTACTTTTAAAATGTTTTTTACTGTTTATCTAAAAATAAAATTCGTTCTACTTGCATTATTTTTACTAGTATTTTCTTAGAACTATTAAGGGTACATTGAACATTTTACCTTGTTAGATAGCTATTGAA
The DNA here is from genome assembly GCA_963675555.1 of Leptura quadrifasciata. Taxonomy (NCBI): domain Eukaryota; kingdom Metazoa; phylum Arthropoda; class Insecta; order Coleoptera; family Cerambycidae; genus Leptura; species Leptura quadrifasciata. The sequence goes on along the minus strand of OY776674.1, from coordinate 106,066,582 downwards.
ATAAGGCAGTTTTTATAATAATTTATACGCGTGTTACGTTAATATTTTTTTGAAAAAACCTAATAGGTAAATTTCATAGCTGATTTAAAAAAAAAAATTTTAAGTTTTTATTTCAGATGTTCACATGATCGAAATGTTTCCAGATATTTTTCATTCCAAACGGATATCTATAATATTGGACAAGTAATCCAGTAAAAAAAAATTTTAAAATGTCAAATAGATTTTTCGAAAATTAACTTTTAGGACATTAAGATCTACTTTTTGAGAAAAACAAAAAAAATTAAATATCTCAAAAACTATTGAGTTTTGCATAATGTATGTTAGGGTTAAATTTGCTTCTTAGATCATGCCCCATCACATCTCCAAAGGAATGTATCGAATTACCAGTAACCCTGTATAATAAGGAGTAAACAGACTAAACCAAAACAGCTATTCTCCCAGCTACATGCCGACGACGGGCGCTGAATTAAATGGTGAAATTTGCCGTATTTTATCTAACACAGTTGAACTAAAATACATTAACTTGCATTGCTCGAATGCTACGAGGAAGATGCGGAGCCTCTTTCATCTCAGGATGTCACTAACTGCAGACCGGTTTCGACCTATTTTTTGATCTCGTCGGTGCAGTGCAGGTGAGCATACCTTCGACGATGATAGTGTTTTTGTCCCTTCTGCGGAGTGTAGTGTAATATGTCTTGGCTTGCTCTGTGATGAGCTAGGCATGCTGTTAGGTTTAGTTTTATAGGGTGCGCTGTTAGGTTAATTTGTAGAAGTATGTCGTGGCAGAATTTGAAATGTTAGTTGGTATGTTATATTGTAAGTTAATGCTACATTTAATTGCTGTGGTGGCGTCTTTTTTACAAAAAATGGTTAGTGACCTGTGTGTGGCTCTTTTGGTCAATTGATGGGCGTCGAAGCTAATGGTTCTTAAATCGGCAAAAGTAAAATGTATTTTTTGTTTATTGTTTTTTTTTTATTTTGATTGTATATTTTTATTTTTTTTTTTTGTTTTTTATTTTTGTAGATTTTTATGTGTTTAGGAATTCTTTTGTTTTATGTTATTTTTTTGTGTGTTTTTATGTCTTTTATGTATTTGTGTTGGTATAATGTGTGTGCTAAATGCATCTTTTCATATCAAAACAAGTTAGTATTACATAATCATTCGGTGGTAGGGGTGATCAGTTCGAAATGAAAAGTATTATAATTTAACGGTTTTTAATGAAAACGTAAAAATGTCTCTGGAAATATCGATTTTAGGTAGAGAACATTGCTCACAAAAATCGTAGAGAATTAACGTGCCAATTTAAAATACAATAATGTATGACTGTTCCATTTGAAAAAAATTGAGAAAATTCACTTTGAAATGTCCTGAATTAGCGCTAGTATAAAATACACCCTGTATAATTATAATCAATATTTGGTGGTTGCGTCGTTATAGTATATTCTACATAATTGCAAAATCAATCTTCTTAATTAATAGTAATACATATACCAAAATGTTCATATTTTTTCGAATAACTTGGCAACGCCAACAATTTTACGCTGAATTCACAAATGTAAAAATATATAGGGTGTTCCATTTAAAAAAATTACCTCGAAGATGCTCCGCTGTAGCGAGTCACCCTGTATATTTCAAAATATTTTTAAAATTTGCATCTTTTGACACTACACCACTTCCATAAAAAAATAATTTTCCATAGTCTTCTAGAACGCCGATATTTGACTTTGACGCACTATTGGGAAACCCTGTATGTCGTAACTCCATGGAAATAGTGAAAACAATTTGGAAACAAAACATAAGAATGTATTTCATATAATTTTAGTAATGTGTCGACACAAGTTTACAGTTGTAAGTCATATAACGAGTGCTAAAATATGTTTTGAAAATATTTTCAAACAGTAGATCCAATAAAAAGTATCTAAAGATGGATACAGTTATTAAACTGTTCAATAATACTGTTAGGCTATGTTTAAAAGTTAAATCGGTATCAGTTTCAGAGAAATGTTGACATTATATGTAAACTCTTGTTTCCTCCATAAGAATCGAAACATTTACAGAAGTGTTTTTCACTGCCGAATTTATTCCGAAACTGTGTCTAAAAGTGCTATTTGGGAATCCTCGTGTGTCTCGGATTGGGTACTGTACTCTTGTAAACTTTTTTATCTATCGGTTGCCGAGAAAAAGCCATTTTTTATAAAAAGTTTTCCTTGAGTTCGGAAGTCCTAGACAGTTGTCAAACTTTAGAGGAAATATAAAGGGTATTCTAAAAATTAAAAGATTTAAAATCGACTTGCAAACTACGTTTTTTACATTTTGAATGAGAATTTTATTTAACAAAGTTTTGTAAATATGAAGAAAAGCTTAGTTTAGTTGCGAAATAAGGAAGAAACCTAGTTATAAAAAAACATTTTATTCAACTAGGTTATTCTACATACAAACCTTCCAATTGTACACAATTTTCTAATATTTTCCTTCATACACAGATGAGACCACATCTTCATTTATGGTTGCAACAGTTTCCAGAACTTTTTGTTTTAGTAAATCTACGTTGTATTGTCTGAAAGTTATTTGTGGCATTCTATGAATATTCTTTCCTATTATTTGGGTTTTCTACCACATGTACTATTATCCTCTTCAAAACAAATCACCGAATCTACAAAATAATAGAATTATTGGAAAAAAACCTCTGCGCCCGTGACGTTTACGCCAAAGGAAAAGTCAGAGGTTATGTTTTGCAAATAATATAAATCGGAATAAACACAAAAATAATGTATTTTGCTGACGTTTCGGAAAGTAATCTCTTTCCGTTTTCAAAGCTATTTTTTGAAGAACTCTTATTTTGCTGTGTATGTCAAATACACAGCTTTAAGATTCTGTTTATGTTATTTCCATAGATACTTACTACTTACACAGAACATAGAACTGATGATATTTTTTTTTAGATAATGTTGAGTTTGTTAAGTTCTTCTTTTAACATTGGTAGCCAGGTTGTACAGATATCTACAGAACAATTCGATACGCACTTATCTTCATTTAATAAGATTATTGCTGATTCTTTAATTTTTCTTTTTTTGGTATCTGTTTCTTTTGTTAAAATTTTTGCCGAGTCCCAGTTTATTCTATGTCCGTTTTCCCAAGCATGTTCACAAATCTTTGATTTCTGAATTTCATTCTTTCTAATGTAATTCTTGTGCTCATCCAACCTCACACTGAAAGGTCTGGATGACTCACCCACATAACATTTATCACATTCGCACGGGATATTGTAAATACAGTTTTTTGAATTCTGCTCCCTGTTTAAAACAAAACCGATAAACGGGGAGCAGAATTCAAAAAACTGTATTTACAATATCCCGTGCGAATGTGATAAATGTTATGTGGGTGAGTCATCCAGACCTTTCAGTGTGAGGTTGGATGAGCACAAGAATTACATTAGAAAGAATGAAATTCAGAAATCAAAGATTTGTGAACATGCTTGGGAAAACGGACATAGAATAAACTGGGACTCGGCAAAAATTTTAACAAAAGAAACAGATACCAAAAAAAGAAAAATTAAAGAATCAGCAATAATCTTATTAAATGAAGATAAGTGCGTATCGAATTGTTCTGTAGATATCTGTACAACCTGGCTACCAATGTTAAAAGAAGAACTTAACAAACTCAACATTATCTAAAAAAAAATATCATCAGTTCTATGCTCTGTGTAAGTAGTAAGTATCTATGGAAATAACATAAACAGAATCTTAAAGCTGTGTATTTGACATACACAGCAAAATAAGAGTTCTTCAAAAAATAGCTTTGAAAACGGAAAGAGATTACTTTCCGAAACGTCAGCAAAATACATTATTTTTGTGTTTATTCCGATTTATATTATTTGCAAAGCATAACCTCTGACTTTTCCTTTGGCGTAAACGTCACGGGCGCAGAGGTTTTTTTCCAATAATTCTATTATTTTGTAGATTCGGTGATTTGTTTTGAAGAGGATAATAGTACATGTGGTAGAAAACCCAAATAATAGGAAAGAATAAAAATCTACGTTGTCTTCGAAATCGTTTTGGTATATTTTCTGTTTTAAATACCCCCGTAAGAAGTAATCTAACGCCGTTAGATTTGGTAACCGCGCTGGTCACATGTATACAGACACATATACACGTACATATTATCCAGAAATTTTAAATAACTTTGTTTTGGCAGATCTGGACAGTGAAAATTAAGAATTTAGAAAAAATAATAAATTTTTAACCAGACTGTTTTTCTTAAGGCGGCAAAATCCAATCTTATCCCTTCTCAAAATATTTCCAGATCCGGCACTGAACGAGACGCGCGTCAAGTGGTATATTCGTGTGTAGCATTCAAATGTTTTGGCGCTTTGTGAAAGTGATTTTTAGAACCAATGATACTATGTAAAAATTATTATTATTAGCCGTTACTCGAGTCCGAGTATAAAAATGTTACAGTCGATAAATTGTGTACAATAAAAAACAAGTAAAAGGTGTAGTCTATTGTAATTCCCATTCATCTACGGTGCACACGACTATGGCTATAGAGACCAATTCGGGAGAGCACATGTCGACCGCAGTCAGGACAAACATAGACCTGGTTAGGTCTCGGATTCGGCCTTCTTGCAGCAACATTTCCTTGATAGCTGGCCACAACCCCTCGCCATTCGGTTCTGTCCGCTGCAAGTTGTTCCCATTGCTCGTCTGCAATACCGCAGGATTTTAGATTTTCATGGAGAGCGTCTTTGAACCTCTTTCGTTGACCGCCACGCCTTCTTCTACCGCTTAGCAATTCACCATAAAGTGTACATTTAGGAAGGCGGTTATCATGCATACGATGAATGTGACCTGCCCATCTTAGGCGTGCTCTTGAAATAAGCACCTCAATTGGAAGGCTGTTTGCTCTCCTGAGTACTTCCACGTTTGATATGTGATGGAACCAACGGATTTTCATCATACTTCTGAGGTGTCTTTGCTGAAAACGTTCTAATTCTTTCACATGACGACGGTAAGTGACCCAGCTTTCACATCCATATAGCAGTGTTGGAATGACAACTGCTCTGTAGACAGCCATTTTCGTTGACAAAGCAAGGTCGTGGTTGTCAAATACTCTCTCTCTAAGTCCCCAGAGTGCTCTAGATGCAGCGTTAATTCTATTGCGAATCTCGCTGTCCATGTTTGCTTTGTCATTAACAACGTTGCCTAAGTAATTGAACTGATCCACCACTTCAAGAGAATTTCCGTTATGTGTAATGTCTATTTGGTTCACTTGATGAGGAGCTGACATAATCTTAGTCTTTCCAATGTTGATTTTAAGTCCCAAGGAATCATAGCTCTGGGCATACACATCTAAAAGTTCTTGAAGCTCTTCCGGCGTAGAGGCTAAAAGTGCACAGTCATCCGCATACTGGAGATCACAAATGAATCGTGTGCGTGTCTTCGTGAAAGCTCTAAAGCGCCCTATGTTAAAGAGACCGCCATCAAAACGGTATCTGAGACCTATTCCTCTGACTGTCAGTTTGTTGTCAACAATAATTGTTAGAGCAGTGGTAAACAAATTAAAGAGTAGGGGTGCCAGGACACATCCCTGCCTAACTCCAGTGAGGGTTTGGAAAGGTTCGGTTGCCTCATTATTATACATAACCTGGGCGTTGTTGTTTGTATGTAGACTGCGACATACTTCCACAAATTTTCTAGGGATACCTAAGCGGAACATAATTTTCCAGAGCACTTCCCTGTCCACCGAGTCAAACGCCTTGGTTAAATCAATGAAGGCCATGTGAATTTCTCCTTGATGTTCGAGTGCTTTTTCTTGAAGCTGTTTAAGTGTGAAGATTAAATCCGATGTGCCTCGGTTTGGTCTAAAGCCACTCTGTGTTTCAGGAAGTAGCTTTTCCATAACAGGTGTTAGCCTATTTGCCATCGCTTTAGTGAGTATCTTCCCTCCAACAGCCAGGAGAGCTATACCCCTGTAATTTCCACAGTCCGCAGCGCTCCCTGTGTTTTTGAAGAGGTTGATTAAAAGTGTATCACGAAACTCCTGCGGAGCTTGACCACTTTCCCACACGACATCAAACAGTTTTTTGAGGTAGGGTATGAGCTCTGACGACACAGCTTTAAAGATCTCAGCTGGGAGTGAGTCGGCGCCGGGAGATTTGTTATTTTTTAGCTGCCCAATGGCGGTTAAGATCTCTTCCGTTGTTAGTGGTTTATATAAGTCTTCGAAGGTGTCATATTGAGGGATAAGATTTATAATATGGTGATCGGCTTGACTTTGCTGGTTAAGAATGTTAGAGTAGTGTTCCTTCCATCGGGCTCTTATTTCCTGGTCTTCTTTGAGGAGATTTCCATTTAAATCTTTAATAGGGCACATATTTTTCCGACTGGGGCCGTACACTGCTTTTACTCCTTGAAAAAAATTCCTGTAGTCGTGTGAATCGGCGTACCTTTGAATTTCTCTGGCCTTGCTTGCCCACCACTCGTTCTTTATTCTTCTGATTTCGCGTTGCGTTTCATACTTAGATTGGGTAAAAGCTTCTGCTTTTGATGAATCGTTGGGGTGGTTGATAGCGTTTTGGAAGGCAATATGTTTGCGGTCAAGAAGTTCTTGTATAAAAGCTTCATTATCATTGAACCAGTCCTCCTGTTTTTTAGTTGCTGCAGTGCCAAGAATTTCCTCACTCGCACTTTTTAAACTGTCTTTAATTTGTGTCCAGGTAGCAGCGACATCTACAGAATTGGTTTCTTCTAGTGCACTCAAATTCTCTTGAACTTTTTGCTTTAGCTGTTCGACGGTTTGTTGGTTACGTAATTTACTAATACAGAGACGGAGTCTACGTTTTACTTGAGTTCTTCGGTGTTTGGGTCTCATAACAATTTTCATTTTAGAGACAACAGGACGATGATCGGTCCAACATTCGCTATCAATGCGCGCCTTTGTAATTTGGACGTCCTTGAGATGCTTCCTACGTACGATAACATAGTCCAGTAGATGCCAGTGACCTGATCTGGGGTGACGCCAGGTGCCTTTAAATTTATCCTTTTGCCGGAAAATGGTGTTTGTTATAACTAGATCATGTTCGGCGCACTTAGTTAGGAGTAGTTGACCGTTAGCGTTCATGCTGCCCAAACCGTTCTTGCCTATGATGCCTGGCCAGGTGTCTGCATCTCTCCCTACTCTAGCGTTAAAATCGCCAAGGATAACGAGTCGTTCTGTTTTAGGTATTCTACAGAGGGTTTCTTCCAGCTGTTGATAGAAGCTTTCCTTGGTTTCTTGACTTGCATCCAGAGTGGGAGCGTAGGCGCTTATTAGATTTACCGCGTTGCCATCTGATAGCTCATAGCGTAGCAGCATTAGACGCTCGGATAGGCCTTGTGGTACTTGTGTTAAGTTGGATACAAGTTGATTCCGAATGGCAAATCCTACTCCATGTTGTCTTCTTGAATTGGTGGGAAGACCTTTCCAATAGAAGGTGTACTACTTTTCTGTGAGAGAGCCTTCCTCCAAAAATCGAGTTTCGCTGAGAGCTGCAACGTCAACATTGAGTCGGTGAAGTTCTCTATCTATTAGAGCAGTTCTTCTTTCAGGCCGATCGGTGCGAGTGCTGTCATTCAAAGTACGAACATTCCAAGCGCCGTAGATGAAAGAATTAGTTTTGTTGGATTTAACTTGTCGGTGTTTTTTCGACATTCGATGAGGTGTCCCTGTGGGCACCCTCCCCCGGAGATCCGATCGGGAGGATATTTTACCTCCGGATGATTTTGTCCCACTTGAACGCTCCATCATTTTTTTTAAAGCCTTAATCGACTGAAAGCGAAGCTGCATTTGAGGTTTTAGCTGGAGCAGGTATGCAACTGACCAGCTCGGTTGCGGAAGGCGAGTGGTGTGGTCCCATGGCACAGAAGGAGACTGCGACAATGGGGTAACCAAACGATTCCAAAAGCAACCTTTGTGTGCGGTGAGTTATTTTTATCGCACTCTTCGTGAGAAGGTGGACGTGTTCACGGCAAAAGATAAGGGTTATTCCGCCCTTACTCGGTCGTTAGAGCCTCGTTAGTGAAAACAGGGTGCACCAAGTTCAAATTGAACTCATCGCGAAGGTGAGGTTAACAATTGAGTAGGAGAGGCTATAACTTGCGCTTCACTACCCCATTACAAATAAATAATAAAATAGTTTTCACATGAAAACGTCCCCACCGCCAAGACCCGGACCCAACATAGGAATCGTCTCCTTAAGTAGGACTACGTATCATAAAAGTTAAAGAAGGTACTCAATAGTCTTGGTCTACATCTTAATACTATTACTGAAAACCATTCAGTCGAAATTAATTTCTGGAAAAAAACGCGTGAAATCCACGCAAGGTCTCTGTTGCAACTATTGTGGCCAGCATGTCCCCTTTTTCATTATCTATGTTGTTTTGGTGCCTCGTGATAATGATGGGGCCAACGTACAAGATGTATTAATAGGAGAGGTTACCTAAAATAGCCAGACTGCCATCTCCTCGTCTGGCCGATAGTCGTGTTGATTAAGGCGCAAGGTGGCAATCGCGATTAATCACATGGGTATCGCGCCACCGGGTTCAAATCCCGGCTCCGGCAGTGACACTGTCGGAGGAAATGGTTGTATATTCGTGTTTTTTCAATGTGTAACCAACCCCCTTCCGCAAAGGCCTCTTTGTCGTTCCTTGCTTTAGTTCGGTATTATCATTTATTCCTTACGAGCGTGTATGTAACACTAAAAGTTTCACTTTTCAATAAATGATGTCTTGCTAGCAATTGATACAATAATACTACCTGTTAGTGTGTACAGACTGATATATATTTTTATAATTAATGCACATATGACGGGCGGTGTTATAGCATAAATAAAACATTATGATTAGTCTGGGTTTATGAATATTTTTAAATAAATTGTTTATAAGTGAGTACTTTAAATGCCTGTTAACTTGTTGACTTATGCCCTAGATATAACCTGCTAAATACTCCTATACTTCTAATGTAAATTATATCTTTGCTTTAATTTTCTCTTACCAAATATTAATCTTAAATAAAAGTTTTGACGTTGTAAAGTGAAAATGACTACACGACCCCCGTTCAATATATGCTGTAACTTAGAGTAATTTAACAATGTATAATTAATAATACAAAAGAAAAGAAAAAAATAAAGCACTACATCAAGATGAAGAATAAAAGCTATTTATACAATATTAAGCATTCCAAGAGAATTCATCATTGTAAGGAATTTGTTGTCTTAATATCATTAGAGAGAGAGTTGAATATTTCATTACCTAAGTAGATGCGACTTCTTTGACCAATTTTTTGTATCTTCGCCCACTCTATTTTGTTCTTCGTATTATGAAGATGGTCAATTGATTTCAGACTACTCTTGTTTTTATAATACCGTAACATCAAAGATTGACATAACATTCGTCTTAGATAAAAAAGTCTAAACTCTTCATTCAGTTTCTTAGATGAATACATCAGAGGTTTTTGGTAAATAAGTTACCAATTTTTGCACGGTTTCAAAATTGTTTATGTAATAATTTGTAGCATTACTCCATGCTGTAATATCATAATTTAGATGTGACTGAACCAACGCATAGTTAGTTTACTTTCATCTAGAAGTAATTTAAGAAATTTTAATTTTGAGACCAAGCAGCGAATTTTCTTGATAATACTTTAACGTGTTCAGCCCATCTCACATGGCCATTCATTATTATGCCTAAGTATTTAATGATTTTATTTGTTTTAAATTTTATTTTCCTTCATGACAAGGGAATCAAATTTTGGAAGTCCTCGATTAATGTCTGTAAAAGCTCAGACATTTTTTTGCAATTTACTGTAACTTACCATTAAAATATTTAGTAATTTGCAATATCTCACGCTCAACTTTATTTTTTAGAGTCTCCCAGTCACTACCTTAAAAAAATATAGCTATGTCATAGACAAAGCTGATTATTTCACCGCTGATGGATATATGAAATTACCCATTAACATATATTAAGAAGAGTAATGACCCAATAACTGTACTCCGAAAAACTCCGTAACTGACTGAGGTAACTTTGCGGAATTACGAATTCCAACATCATTTAGAGTAGCTAACAACTCCGGATGACTTACTGTGTCGAAAGCTTCTGCTAGGTCAACGAAGACACCTAGAGACTTTTTTATTGCATATAAAGAGTTGTACATATGTATTGTTAAGCCAGCTATTGCATCATCAGTCGACCTAGCCTCTCGGAACCCATACTGATTTTTTTATAGTATATTGAATATATTTAAGGAGCATATTAATCTTTGTATTAGAATGTTTTCATATACTTTCATATAATGGCAGTTTAAGTTTAAAACATTCGTCATAAAAGATATGTTCCCTGAAAAAAAAATACTCTAATCTGTATAATGTGTCTTCAATGAGTCGTCAATGTAGATCCCAAATCAAACGCTGTCCGTTGGAATGATATTTTTTTGGGTGTGAAGCGGAGAGTTGAGTGCTTCTTCTAACTCTTCGTTGAACCACGTTGAAATTTGATATTGATAGCATTTGTTTTACCTAGAAACCCACTAAAAATGGAATTTTTCGAAGATAAAAAAATGTTGGATATAAGAGTGAAGTTCCCAAGCCTTCAAAACTAATATCTTAAAATTTGGAGGTGGTGTTTGATGTAATTTTTATTACTTATTATACACTATAATAATACTAGGTATTTTATTTTCGATCAATGCAAATAAGAAATGACTGCTACAAGTAATACTTATTATCATCTATATAATATCGGATCCGCCAGAATGAAGTAATCATTTTAAATCGAGTTGTCCTTATTAATGGTTAAATTACACACAAAGTTCTTGAAGAAACACGGATATTTTATATTTTAAATGTAACATCAATCAAATGACCTCCTCCTCGCTGCTGACGTTCGTCAAGCGTGGCACAAAAGTTTTTCATCACCCCGTTCCAATATTTCAATTGGGATTATGTTAACGTTAATCTCTGTCTGAATATTATATTTTAGTTGTTTCAAAGTTTGCGGTCGATTAGAAAACACGTTTGACTTTAAGTTACCCCATAAAAAGAATTCACACACCGAGGGTTCCGGTGGCCGTGCCGATCAGTTGACGTCCCCAAATTTCGAAATGATATGGCTAGAAAATATTCTTAGCAAAATTGTCATAGAATCCCTAGCAGTGTGGAAAGTGGCTCCGTCCTGTTAAAACCGTATCCTTCGAATATCCACACCAACATTACGAAGTTGTTATTCAAAGTTACCCAATACCGTCAAGTTATTTTCCTCAAAGAAGAACGGATCAAAAATTCCAAAGACGGATACTGCACACCACACAGTATCCAGTATTTCGATATGCGATGTAAAGCAACGTCAGGCGCGGTTAGTAGTTGGATGGGTGACCGCCCCACCTGTTGTAGGGTATGTCCCCTACAAGTCAAAATACAAAAACAAAAAATTCTAAAAATAATCAAAAAATTCAATAATCTCATGCCACTTGGCAAACTAGATAAAAAAAGTCCATCAGACACCGTTAGCACCAAAAAACCACATTTCAATTCAAAAAAATCTGAGAAATTAAGCCGATCACCGATAATTCACAATTAACCTAAATTCATCCAAATCTAAAGCCAAACATTCATTTACACTCATCCGTAACCAATTCATCACAAAAAAGGACACTTAAAAATACAGCCCCCGTATATTCATTAAACTAGTCAAATTCCCCATTCGAATCCAAATTCTCATAATTTTAATTCAACGTCTCCATTTTATAAGCAATTTCCCATTTTAAAATATTCGAACTTCTTGACCACCCCTCGTATACGTAACCCCATTAAACTTAACCGTCGAGTCCATTTCCCCACGTTCTTAAAACAATTTCGTAATTTTTCTATTCTTACTTTCCGATCAACCCCTGTATACATCAAATCACGTTCAGTGCCTCGAGTCTCAAAAGTCCCCCATATCTTTTCACCGTATTTTCCCATCGAATTGCTATTATACTCTTTCCCCATTTTTCGATTACCCCTGTATAATAGCAGACACCCATACTATATCTCCATTCAGCTCGATTCATACCCGTATTGTACCTTGTTAATATCTTATCTTTTTATCTAACGCACTAACTGGAAACCTATTAACGGAGTTACAGATTGTTAACCGCGGACCTTTGTAATACATTACGGGGTCGAGCCAGATTTTGCCCATAAAACTTCTAATAACTTCCAAACAAAAATAGATTCAGCTTTCGTTCAAATTTTAATCAATTCCCCTTAGCATCGCCGATCTGCCCATATAAAAATTATTTCCAAATTCCAAAATTTTCAAGTATTGCGCAACATGATGCAATCGATGACTCATCCTTGAACGCACTGAGCGATTCCAAGCCTTTCCAGCTCTCCGCGAGACTCGACGGGGCGAGAAAAACGAAACCTTTCCAATTTAGTATAAATACCGGTGCATCGCAAGCCGTAGACAAGTTCAGTTTTGGCAGTGAATCAAGTGTAAAGTTCGCGTAGTGTTTTAGTGGAAATTAAGTTTCAAAGTTAGCTTTGTGTAACAGCTGTTGACGCTGGGTCCGGTTCCTATTTAATTTCATGTTGTAGATACCCGCTCGGCTAGGTTTTCTTACTCCCTATTCCTCGCAATTTTATCGTGACGAGCTGTTCCATTCTAGCTTCCCAGGCCGAAACCTGGTTAAAAAGAGTTAGTTTTTAAGTATCGCCTTTAGTGCCCCTAATTTTAAGTATTTAAATTTCTATTCCCGTCCAAAGCGACAATCCAATTTCTTACCGACCAAGCTACGTTAAAAGGACATTCTTCAGGATATTTTCCCAGATTTATTAATTTTTTAAAATATATTTTCATGATAACTACTGACAGAATTTATGTGTCGAATAGTTTCTACGTTTTAAAAAGAAACTTGTAAAATAAATTAACCTATTCAAACTCTGTTCATTATCCCTTCAATAAATATTTTGTATTCTCTTTCAATTCGTCGTATCATTATTTTTCTTGAATAAAAAATCCTTCTACAACTAGGGTGTAGCCGTTGACCCTTCAATAGCTATTATAATAATAAAATAAGTGCCAACTTAAATAAAGTGATAGCAGCCAGTGCCAACTACAATATACAGGGTGTAGCATTCAACCCGCAACAGCACTTACTAAACCAACCCTGAGACTCAACCCATCGAAAATAAGTGCACGGAAGCCTCTGGGGTCTCAGCTCTCAACCCCCCACCATTATATTTTTATTTTCAACGAAACAGAGGTCCTTTTCGTGTTCACACCGAGGACCGCGTCCTCGCCCCACACATCTTCCAGTGGCTTGTATGTCAGTGTATGCGCGGAAGCTATACAACCTTAGGCGAAGGTTGTATAGGGGATATACATATATCCTTCGGAGGGGATGTAAAGCCGCCGGTCCCTTGTCTATTAAATGTTAGGTAAGTAAAAGATCCTGGTTAGGGGTAGCTCGTCTACAGGCGTCGGTGTTAGACCTCAGTAGCGGAAATAGGTCGACGTTAAATAAATGTAATAAAAAAACCTTTTTGCTATGAAGCGGTACTTCGTGGAATTGCAGAGGATTTTCCGTCATCCAGTAGCGAAAGTTCTGTTTGCTAACATTATGTATATCTGCTAAGCTGTTTTTATATTGTAGAATGTATATTGAGGAAGCTTCTCTTTTAGCTAATGTATCGACGTGCTCGTTGTATTTTATTCATATATATGCTTTAACCCAGACGACTTTTTATATTTGATGAATGACATTTTTTATTTTGAGGATACATGGATTGTAACTGAAGGTGTTTGTGTTACTTAATATAATAGCAATGGCCTCCGCCGTGAAGATAGAGCAATTGGTGTTCAATCGGAAATAGTTCTCAATATTCAATAATGGGATGAAGTAAGCCCGGCCATGCCAGTCTGAAAAGTAATTTTAGATGCATCTGTGTAAATAAGCAGTGAGTCATCAAATTGATTCAGCTAATTTTTTAGATATAGATATATATAAAAAAATTATCCAACATATCTTTTTTTAGATATGTAAGGCGCAACCGCAAAAGTATATTAATAGAACGCCATGACATCATTATATGGAGACGAAATTATTTAACATCAATCTATTAAAGAATATAGAAAGGAAAATCGATCTATTTATTATCTTGATGAGACATGGGTAAACGAGGGTCATACAAAGGAAAAAATATGGGTAGATGACAGCGTCAAAAATCGACGACAAGCATTTATTGAGGATATATCTACAGGCCTAAAAAATCCATCTGGTAAAGGAAAATGTCTGATAATCGTTCATGTTAGATCTGAATTGGGTTTTGTTGATGAAGGATTGTTGGTTTTCAAACGTATAAAAACTACAAATTACCGTGAGGAAATTAACTTAAAAGTTTTAGAAGAATAGTTTCAATAGGTTTTACAATTATTACCTGATAATGCTGTCACTGAAATGGACAATGCATCATACCACAGTCGCAAGGTAGAAAGCATTAAAACAACATCGTCGAAAAAGAAAGATATGCAAGATTGGTTATCGACAAAGAATATTGATTTTGCTGTACATATGGTTCGTTCCGAACTTATACAGTTAATAAACCTACACAAAGAGCGATATTATTATATATAATTGATGAAATGGCAAGAAGAGATAATAAAGTTGTATTGAGGTTACAAAACCTATCACTATGAATTAAACCCTATCGAGTTAATATGGGCTCAAAATAAAGTAGCATTAAAGAATCGTATATTTTAATTAAAAGAGGTCAATGAACTTTTATTGCAAGCTATCAAAGATATTAAAAGCAGTCATTGGAAAATTTGTGTTGAGCATATCATCAAAGAGGAAGAAAAAATGTGCAAATTGGATGGAATCATGGAGACTATAATTGAGCCGTTAATTATTTCTATTGGTGCTGAAAGCGACACTTTATCTGAAAGTTCGAATACAGACACAGAATTCGCTCTTCAGTAACTTCAGTGATTAAGTGATTAGTGTTAAAGTATTTAAGGACTTATTCTAAAGGTGTATAAGATGACTGATATATAATTAATTATTGTTGTTACTTCAACTATGTATTCTGTATTTCACTTATACATTACTTTAAGTTTATTAATAATTAATTTTATGTAATAACATGTATTGGTATATCTCAAACAATATTCTTTTTTTGGAAATTTATTATTAGGAATGTAAAGAATCCTTACACCCCTTTTTAGTAAGTATATTAGACTGCATACACCTCTACTGTAGTCGTGTAAGGTTGGTTGCTTAGAACCCTTAACATATTCTAGTGTAATTTTCTGGTAACTTTTATAGTGTAAATTGGGAATCTACATTTAGTCCTCAAGGTTTAAAAACAGACTATAGTATAGATTTATTTGCAGATCCATAAATGATACATCCATCATAACCTATGACTGATCTAATATAATCTCTATAGAAACGCAATGCAATCGCCCAGTAGGTTTTAGTGATTAATTTTAAGAGATTGATTCCTTTGTTGCATCTAGTTATAATCGACTCAATAGAAGATTTCCCTGTTAACTTTTCTTCTAGCACTACACCTAAATATTTGACCTCTGGCTAATATGGGAATTTATAACTTCCCAATTGAATATTCAAAATATTTGGAGTACTGTGTCTGTAAAATATTGGAAAAATAGATTTTTCTTGTAACAATTCAAAACCGTTGGTGATATACCACTACCTTAGGTCTATAATGGTACATTCGAGAGATTTCGTTGCCGTATGCAATTTCTTATGTTCTACGTAGATGCAGAAATCATTTACATATTGGACTATATCAACATTTCTCGTAGTGGAATTGTGTAGGTCGGCTGTGTATAAATTAAATAAAAGTTGACTAAATACTGATCCTTGGGGTAGGCCGGTGTTATTTTGCCTCGGACCAATCCTTTCATTTTTATTATTTCTTATGCATATAATTCGGTTGGGAAAAAGACCTACAATGCATTGACCAATTTTTGTTGGAATAGAAACAATTCATATAATTTGTTCCCTAGAATATGAAGATCCACTGATTCATATGCACCCTTAATATCTAAACAAAGTGCACACAAATAGTTATTACGCGTAAAAGGGTTTTGTATATCAGTTCTAATGTTGATAGAGCATCCATAGCACCAAAACTCTTTTAAAACTAAATTGACATGGAGGGAGTAGATTATGATTAATAGCCACCATTCTAGTTTAGCTTTGACCATATGTTCAAAAGTTTTCAGAATGCATGGCAATAAAGAAATGGGTCTATAAGAAGAGAAGTCATTTGGGTTTTCCCTGGTTTTAGAATTTGCTGATAGATATGTATATTTCGTTAAGAATTTTCAATAAAAATATTTTTGCAGTATAAGGTAAGTAGCTGAGCATGGGTTAATGTCATCATGTCCAGGAGATATATACTCTACATTGTTTATCATAAAATTCAATTCGTTGTATTCGAAGAGTTTATACAAAAAATGGTTTGATTGTTAGAGCTATCAGGAATAATGTTTTGAAAATTGTCTGCTGAAGGTGGAGCTGTATTATTCAAAAAGTCGTTTACCCATGAATCATTGTCTGCTACTTTTATAGAAGTTCCGTTGTTGGTACAGATTCGTTGCATTTTTTTTGCTTGTGGCCATATAGTAATTAACTGGGTATTTTTGTTTAAATTAGAGCACCAGTTGACCCAACTAGCTTTAACAGTATTTTTTTAGAAATTTTTTTGTTTGAGCAGTTATTTTTTGGCAAAGTTTATAATTATGTCCAGTGGGATTTATTTGTAGTTTTCAATGGCTCGCTTTCTCTCAGAGACAGCTTGTGTCGTTGATTGAATATGGACAGTACAAGTTCATTATGACAGGAAAATTATTTGATCCGAGATTATCTGAAACGGTATCCTCCCATGTGATCAAATTAGCAAGATTTGGCGTACAAAAGGTGATATCGACCACATATTTTTGTTGCCCTGGATGTTCTAATCGGGTCGCATTACCATTGTTTAATGCACCAAAATTAAAGTCATATAAAATATTTAGTATTTGATTACCAACGTTGTAATTTTTAGAGGAGAACATTATGGGCATTAAAGTCGCTAATGCCAAAAAATTTTTTTGTGGCGTTTCGTTCTTGTATACACACTAAATCACATTTTAATTTTTTTACCCCCTTTAATAATAGAGTGGGGGTGGCATGGGGCGAGAGGGGGTAGCTAACGCCAAAAAAATTTTTTTAGACGTTTTTTTTTTGTATACTCTAAATCATATTTTATTTTTTTTTACCCCCTTTAATAATAGGGTGAGGGTGGCAATGGGGGTTGTAGAGATAGCTAACGCCAAAAAAATTTTTTTAGACTTTTCGTTCTTGTATACACACTAAATCACATTTTATATTTTTTTACCCCCTTTAATAATAACGTGGGGGTGGCAATGGGGTTGGCAGAGGGGGTAGATAACGCTAAAAAAACTTTTTTAGACGTTACGTTTTTTATATATACACTAAATTACATTTTAATTTTTTTTACTCCCTTTCATAATAGTGTAGGGGCGGTATTGGGAGTGATAGTGGAGGAGGGGGGGGGCTGATGCCTAAAAAATTTTTGAGACCTTAACTTTTCGTACATGCCCTAAATTGCAATTTTATGGACTCTTACTTGCTTGTTTTGCCTATTTACCCTTATTTACCCCCGAACCCTTCAACGGAATTAGATTAAAATATAATCTAGTTCCAGATCTCGTTACAATTCATAAGTGTACCAAATTTCAAGTCAATATCATAAACGGTTCCAGAGTAAATGTGCGCCCAAAAAAGTTACAGACAAACCGACAGACAGGAATTTTTTTTTTGCTCAAATTTAAAATCTCGACGTTTCATGACATTTTAGGCCTATTTCAACAAAAAAAATTGTTATTCATACCTTTAGCATTATTAATAATTAACATTATTAATTATGTCTGACAAGGTTACTAGTATTCAATTGTCAGACATAATAAGCAAGATAATAGGAAACAATGACGTTACTTATTTCATCTACCGATGTAGACGGTTAAGTCGTCGGCGTTCCACTTCCAACCTCGCATACGTCTAGCGTGCTCTACTGAACAGGAATATTTTTGGGTAAATTCTAATTTAAGATATTTAGGGTATTAGCTTTCGATATTGCCATATTATGCCGGCTTTTAGCACTTTGGGGCCCACGGAAACAATTTTTAAGCGGCGAACACTCTAGTTTTATTGTAAAATAAATGATTAAAATTATTACACTGAATATTTAAATTTAAAACACCATAATTTACTGGTAAATACATAATAAATCTTTAAACAATACTTAGTAGATATAATGGATAAAGCCTCAACAAGGAGACTATGGCCAATCTACAAGCGATGCGGGAAATAACATATTCACATCCTTAGTAAAAGATTCATGTTAGAAGTTCTGGATTATTCTCTATAAAGGAGTTAGATGAAACAAATTCAAATTAAATATTCCCAAGGAGCCAGCTAAGTTTCCAGTAATTTAAATACATTCCGAAATCCGAATGGAATAAAATCAAAATCCTTGAATATTATAACGTATTATGCAAAGCAGCCATCGTCGTTGCGACTGAAAGCTGCATGCAATCATACTAAAATTCAGCTTAATATTTTAATCGTGTGTGCAGTGATGTAATTGTTGCTTGCATAGATGGCAATTTGTTAATCCAGAAAACTATGAATATTTCAAATATCATAACGATTAATCTGGAATCGGCTTTGGCAGAAATTGGCTAATAAATAAAAATAACTTATTGTCTATTAACTTACTGCCCATAATTTTATCTACCGAAAAATTTCAGCCCCAGATTTTTTCAGTTTTAGCTGAAATTCGTTAAATTTATATTCTAATTATATGTAACCTCAGTAACTAGATGTTGACAGCGAACGTGTGTTCGCCAGGGTTAACCCAAAGCCCAAGATTTGGCGAGAATGGATTCGTTGATCGATGACGAACTTACAGAGAATGCCAACATATGGCATATAAACAGTCCGCTAGACAACCCGTCCCGCAACATCGCCTGGTAAGCATGCTCGATGAGTT
This sequence comes from Leptura quadrifasciata, assembly GCA_963675555.1. Lineage (NCBI taxonomy): Eukaryota > Metazoa > Arthropoda > Insecta > Coleoptera > Cerambycidae > Leptura > Leptura quadrifasciata. The sequence goes on along the minus strand of OY776674.1, from coordinate 106,047,479 downwards.
CGAGAAGATTAAGTGGCGCGTACTCAAAATTAAATCGGAGACACTCTTGTCGAATCGATGGAATATACAACAGTAGCTAAGTGATTTACACCGAAAGTTCGGCGTATTGCTGCCGGACTAAGACAACACTACACTCTAAATTGAACAATGCTGCAGTAGCACTGTCTAAATAGGATTCGAGTACTTATGGCTATTAAGAAAATATTAGTCAGATGAGTGCGGGGCATGGAACAAAACCATCTGTTCAGAACATGTCTCTCTAGTCTGTTCCAAGAGCCACATCGTTTGTCGAAACCCCGTCGTCTGCGTCTGTTGAGAATATAGAAGCATTCTGGAAAAGAATCTACGAAACTGTGAGTTCATTTGACAATGACATTCCAGCGATAGCAAACTTCGAGACCCTTTGTCACAGAATTTTAGAGGAACAAGTCCGGCGATCAGTGTGGAAGAAGTCCAACAAGCGCTTATTGGAAATAACAATTTAGCTGTCCCGAGTCCAGACGGCACAAACCACAGGTGGCGGAAGAAATTTCCTTCCACTCATCACCGTCTGGCCCGACTTTTCAACTCATAGTTGAACAAGGGGCAGCAAATTCCTCATTCATTTGCCGAAAACCTACATGCCGATTACTTGCCTCAATTCCTGCTATAAGTTATTTACACGTATTTCGTATGTCGGTTGAGTCGGTATTTAACCAGATATATTAGCAGCGTGGTAATAAGAAACGCGTGGCAAGCTGCAAAGGGAATCTACCGATAGACCGCTGTATTATGCAGAATTCTGTGCAATATAGGCGTAATCTATCAATGGCGTGGATCGATTACCACAAGATATTTGATAACATCGCATGCACTATTATTACACTTGCTTCAATGACTTGTGATACTTACCCCACTAGTGAGATACGTCGAACAACCGTTGTGGGTCTGGAGAACCCGCTTAACCATAACATTTAGTTTCGACAGGACATTTAGGACACAATATTTTTTAAATAAATAATACTGTGAGTAATGTGAGCAATACTATTTTATACTGTAGGCTTTCTATAATATATTTGTATAATAGTGTTGTCAACATAATAACATTAATAGTACAGTTGTTTTTTAAAAAAACTGGTACAACTCTTGTAATCGAAAATCTTAATAGTTTAGTTGTTTGCATATGTAAATAGGGCTGGCCAGGCATGTCGAGAGGGGGGTGGAAAAGAGGTGATTTACCCCGGACCTGGGTTTTTTGGAGGAGACCGGTTTTCTTAGTGTTTTCAAACTTATTAAACCTTTCTTTTTAATTTTATTCAAATGGAATTTTAAAAAATAATTAGAAAATAACTTTTTCAAAACATTTTCAAGTCTGCCATATTATTGTTTGAAAAAATAATATTTGTTACTGATAATTCTACTAATGGTTGTAATTGAAATATTAACTGAATAATGATAATTCTATTTTTAAAATAAGAACACAAAAAAATCACTTGAGATAAAAAAAAATGTAAACAATGCAGACTGAACATAAAAATACAATAAAAAAATAAAATAAATGAACTTCAACTACGTAATACAGAATTAACTAATATTTTGTCATTGCTCCATTAGCGTCTAAAACTGCCTGAAATCTTGCAGGCATGGACAAAATCAGATTTCTTGCAAGGTCAACTTCTTGCGGCAAGTTTTCCCAAGCGTCTTCAATTATCCCTTCCAATTCTTGGACATTATTTGGATGGTTATTTAATTTCCTTATATGTTTCACCATTAGTCCCCAAACATTTTCAATTGGATTTAAATCCGGACTTTTAGATGGCCACGGTATCAACTCTATGTTTTTATTAAGAAACCATTGCCTGACACGATGGGCCGTATGTATGGAAGCAGTTGTCTTGTTGGAAAATAAAATTATTTTACAGAAACACCTCTATTACTGATGGCAACATAGTATGGTCTAATATTTCAATATATTTAATGGAATTGAGATGACCACCACTGTTCCAACACACACCTAACCCATTTAGGCTCATCCAAGCCCAGACATTGACTGAAAACCTTCCTGTATTTGTGGATCGAAAGTATATTTTTCGTCGTATCTAGTGGAAGGGGGCCTATATACGCGAACATGTCCATCGTTACAGGATTTAAAAACCTTTTCGTCAGAAAAGACAACTTGTCCCCAGAGGTTTTCATGATTGATTATATAGTTCAGTGCAAAAATAATCCTACCCTGCTTCTTTTCTTCTGAAAGTTTGCATTTTTTAGCCGCTGAACAACTCTTCAACCCGCTTCCTAGTTTTATTCTTCTGCAAGCAGAAGGTACCGAAGCAGGGAAATTTGTCTCTGAAATTGCATTTACTGCAGTCTGAAAAGGGTTTTCTCTTAGGTAATTTATAAGATTTTCATCTTCTTAATTATTGCTCTTTCTGGGCCTACCGGAACCAACTTTACGGGATACCGTTTGGTTAGTTTCCCATTGCTCACTCATTATCGTGGTTTTACTCACATTGCATTCAGCAGCAAGTCTTCTTATGGACCAACCATCTTCAATTTTAGAAACAATTCGCAGTTTTTGAATATCTGTTAGATGTCGAACCATTTTTAATAATGACGCCACTGATTAACGTCAAAGTGGCATTTGTAAGATTATTAATATCAATCAAAGAACGAATGATTTATATAGCTAAAAGAAAGTGTACCAGTTTTTTTTTAATCAACTAATTTGGTATTTTGGTCAAATTGTAATTTTTTTTATTTAATTGTTTTTTAAATCTTTGAATGAAATCAGCAACAAATTTAACTAATCTTTTGTCTTGTATTGATTGTATTCGTGTTCTGGTAATCGTAATAGATGTGTATTCCTATAGATATAGATGTAAACTGTAAAGAAATAATGTTGCCTAATGTCAAAGATTTTCATTTGATCTAGTAATTGACCTAAGGAATACGTGATGCTTTTATTTAAAATTATCTTAAACAATTTTTTTTATAATATTTCAACAGATTTTATAAGATTGTTCAATACGCCTTCTCATCCCAATATTGCGCAAATTATGTGCGTATTAACCAATGAATGGTGCAATATTTTTAGATCTTTTGTTTCTAAAACAGATTTGATTTAATAGAAATAGATGGATACGCCTAAATATTTAATACTGTTAGCCGAACTAATATAATATGTCAATCGGTCATGTTCATTGACCTCCAGAGTATTATATGGCGGTAATTTATTTTTATATGACGAAAGAAGAAGAAAATAGTTTTCTCAAAATTAATCATAAATATCTTAGTATTAAACAATTTTTAATACATGTGAAATCTGTCTCTTCATTTTTAATTTAATCCAATCTGCCTTTGCAATATACAACTGCATTGTCCGCATAATTGATTATTTCTCATATTGTTTCAGGAAGAAATAAATTATTAAAATATGTAATAAATAGTATTGGGCCCAAAACAGTGCCTTGAGGAATACCATATTTAATTGTTTTTTGATTAGCGTACACTCTATTTAGGCTTACCTACTTAATTCTATCCCGCAAGTAACTGTTAAATGATTTCAAAGTGGCTCCTCTGACACCAAGATCTTCTAAGGGTTCACAAATGAGTGAGATACTTAAAGTATCAAATGCTTTCACTAAATCTAAAAATACAACTAACAAAGGCATCTGTTGGTCCAGCGAGTTATAAATCTTCTTTGTAGAGTTACAATAGCATATTGAGTTGATATCCCTGCCTGAAAGCCATATTGTTTTGTAGATACGATAGTGTATTTTTGTATACTGCAAGTATTTCTTGATAATCTTTTCAAAATTTTTGTGAAGTCAGTTATTAAGGATACGGCCCTGAAATTATCTGAGTATAATTTATTTCCTTGTTTATACAGCGTGTCCCATTTTGCTTGGGACCACCCCTATAAAAAGTTTATTTAATGTTCGATTTAGATAATTCTTTTTTAAAATATAAATCTTTGAGAAGCGCATCTTTGTGTTATATTAAATTTTACAAAACATATTAGTGTGACCTATTATGATTTTTTTTCGTGTCAAAAAACGGTGAAATACTATTAGCGATTTTTTATGTCTTCTTTGTTCTTCTTCTTTCTTCTAAGCGCGCCAGTTCAGCAATTCCCCAAATGTGTTTGTACCAAATTTCATTGAAAAAGTCGTATTTTAGGATTTTTCCTGGAGAAATAAAAATGTCCCGTTTTGCTTGGAACTACTCCTATAAAAAGTTTATTTAATGTCCGATTTAGATTTATTAACACGCTTTTATTAGCTTCACCTGTATGTTTGTTTGTTTGTTAGTTTGTTTGCTTGTAGTGGGATCTTTGAATGTGATATTCACCCACTTCAAAACGTCAGATTAAACTGAAACTTTGCACATTTATCAAGGACCGATGACAATACAATAATTTGACAACTTTGTCCTAATGTCCTCACCAGGATCATCAGGATAAAATAAAATAAAAAAAGCGACTAACCTATTGTGGAGATTTTGGTGGAGGCGCCGCTGTTAATATTATATATTTATAAATTATAATTTAAATTGAAAAAAATAGTAAACCGAACTAAAAAGTAAAAAATAATGTTTAAATATTATTGACAAAAAATTCATTTTATTGTAAAAAGCATGAGGTGCTTTTAACTATATTTTATAATTCTACTTTTATCAATAGCTACCAATAAAATATTTATAACAATTGATGTCAGCATATAGTTTCAGCAACTCCCCAAATGTGTTTGTACCAAATTTCACTGAAAGAGTCGTATTTTTGGATTTTTTCTGAGAGAACTAAAAATTCAGTAATTGTCGAAGAAATTTAACTGTTGCATGGGATTGTGTATTTATGAAAAGAGTGCCTTGACTGAAATAACTGTCAATTGAATGATTAATTGTTAAAAAAACAGTAAGAATTTAGAAATTTTTAATTATCAAACAATTTTTATCCCTTCCCCTTATAATGACTAGCAAAGCAAAAAGAAGTGGCACAAAGAAGTTTACCTAAGAATATTACAAAATAAATAAATAGAACAATTAAATGTAGGTTCTCTGAACTAAGCCACCTTCAACTTTTATACATTTATCTATCCTCTCACGATTATTACGAACGACACGTTTAAATTCTTCCCGAGATTACTTGACAAGCTAGTGTAATTCTGTCACATCGTCAATGCCTATTTTGTGGTCTAGATTTAAACTTTGCTTTTAAGAGTACCCCACAAATAAAAATCAAGGGGTGTTAAATCCGCGAATCTTGGCGGCCAGGATATCAATGGATTGCAACGTCCAATCCACCTACCGGGAAAATTTTGGTAGAACCACGTCGTGGCAATTACTAAATGGTGTGGAGTACATCCATCTAGTTGGAAATATAACTGTTGTCTTCCCTGCAGGTTTTGAATCTCGTTCCAAAACTGATTTCTCAAAAACTCTAGAAAATTTAAACTATTTAAATTTTCATTAAAAGGATAGGGACCAATTAATCGCTCGTTCAAAATACCACATCAGACATTTATTTTTTGTGAATATTGACTTCTGAAATTGATTACCTAATTGAGATTTTCCTCTGCCTAAAATCTACAATTCAAGTGAGGAAACAACACCGTTTATCGTGAATGTAGGCTCATCGCTATAGATGTTTTTTTTTTATCTGCATCATTCAAATACTTTCCTTGAGCCCACAAGCAATACTCAAACCTTCTTTCTTCGTCACCTACTTGCATAGTATGCAAAAATTTAGGTTTGTATGGTTTTCGGTTGCATGGTTTAAGCACCTCCAAATGGTGTTTCGAGACAGCATTCCTCAAGCTTGAACGAGGGTTTTCGTTAAAATATGCCAAAATAGCGAGATCATTAAGCTCTCTGGTGGACGAACCCTCTAGAATTTGTTTCTGAAACACTGCCGGTATCATCAAACATTTACATTATTTTTCGAACGATGCTATCGTTAAGTGGCTGTCGTGGATATGGATTTCTTCTATTAAATTCTCGGGCAGTTTTTCTTGACGATCTCATATTATCACCAACAATTATTTTAATACTCTCTACTTTTTCTTGAAAAGTTAACCGCCGTTGCGCGGGCATAATTATGATAAGAAGCAGGAATATAAATAAGCAATATCTACTCATCAACAATGAATTATTCATTTGACAGTTATTTCAGTCAAGGCATTAAATAAAATAAATACACAATCCCATGCAACAGTTAAATTTCTTCGGCAATTTCTGAATTTTTATTTCTCCAGAAAAATCCAAAAATACGACTTTTCCGACTAAATTTAGTACAAACACATTTGGAGGTTTGCTGAATTCAGTGGCACACTCAGATTTGAAATTGAAAAAATCTCTAATAAAATTTCACCATTACCTGAAAAAAAATTCAAGCAAAATGGGGCACACTGTATATTGGAATAACTATGGATGTTCTAAAGGCAGTTGGAATAATTAAGGTGTTAATTATGCTGTTTGCAATATAAGTTAACGGGTCACAGTTATATTGATCTATATATTTCAATGTTTTCTCCTGTATATGGTCAAATCCAGTTTTTTTAATTTTGAGTGCATTAATGGTATCGATGACTACTTAATGCCTATCAGTGTGGTTTACATAAATGAGTTTTATAATATTTCTCTTTTTGGGAAATCTAGTAAAATTTTACCAGTTCATTTTTCCTTCTGTTTCTGTGACAGTTTTGTTAAATATATTTGATATATCTTTATTATTAGTAATTATTTCATTCTGTTTTTAATTAATCATATTTTGTTATTGTGTTTATTTTTGGTACAAAATTGTTTAACAATTCTCGATATATCTATTTTATTACTTTTGTTTATTTCTAATAAATGTTTATGATAAACAGCCTTTCTCCTTTCAATCATTTTTTTGTGATTTTTTTTGTAATTTTGAAGTCCCACCTTTAATTCTATATTTCCGGAATTTTCTTTAGTGGCTATAAATAAAATGTTTTATAATTTCCAGAATTTACCAAAGAAGTTGTTTAATATTTTTGTGGGAACTTTTGTTATATTATGTAAACCCTTGTATTTTGTTAAATAGGATTTCTGTAAGGCGAATCTTTTAAAAATATATTTATATTGCACAAATTAACCCTATTTTAGAATCAGAATAAAGACAAATTCAACATTTTAAATATCATACGAAAATATAAGACAAAAAAATACAGAGCTCAACGTTCTGTAAATAATTTTAAAAACCAGGCATCAGTTTTGTCAGTAAATTTATCTACTTACTCAAGGTTTTATTTACAACGAGGTAAATTTTATCGTTTTGTGAATTAAAAAAATATATTTTTTAGCCAAACAGTCGGATAGAACCTCGAAAAATATGAATATTTTTTAACCTAACATGCTGAACACGGCGGTGGTTAAATCTCTCTCCGAGATCACCCCACCCCCAAATGGCAAAAAAACGATCCCCGAACGGGGGGCAAACCGCGTATCCGTTATCTCCTACCAGCCAAACCTGTTTTGCTCCTGTTTTCGAGGATGATGAGCACGACGGTGATGTCGAGACCCTTCCTCGATCCTCGCTAACCCCCCAAACGGCCAATAACCACCCCCAAAAGAGGTAAACCGCGATAGGCCGTCTTCTCCCGGCTAAACCCTTGTTACCTCCCGTTTTCCAGGATTCTGAGCACAATAGTGATGTCGAGATCCCTCGTCGCCCTCGCCAACCCCCCAGATGGCCAAATCTACCCCCGAAAAGGATAAGCTGCGTATCCGCCATCTCCTACCAGCCAAATCTGCGTTACCCCCGTTTTCGAGGATACTGAGCATGATGGTGATGTCGAAACCCCTCGTTGATTCCTGCTGAGCGAGGAGAGGTCGCGATATTTTTTCCTGCTCAGCATCCTCGAAAACGGGAGGTAAAACGGGTTTAGCCGAGAGAAGATGGCCTCTCCGCGGTTTACCCCTTTCGGGGGTGGTTTTTGGCTTTTTGGGGGTTGGCGGGGATCGGGGAGGAGTCTCTACATCACCATCGTGCTAAGCATCCTCGAAAATGGGGGTAGCACGGGTTTCGCCGAGAGAAGGCGGACTATCTGCGGTTTATCCCTTTCGGGGGTAGTTTTTGGTCATTTGGAGGGTTGGCGGGGGTCGAGGAGAGGCCTCGACATCACCATCATGCTCAGCATCCTCAAAAACGGGGGTAGCACAGGTTTTTCTGGTAGGAGACGGCGGATACGCGGTTTACCCCTTTCGGGGGTGGTTTTTGACCGTTTGGGGGTGGGGTGATTCAGAGAGAGATTTAACCACCGCCATCGTGTTCAGCATCCTCAAAAACGGGGGGAGACATAATAATCTGGTTATGTTAGAAAATATTCATATTCCTATCTGACTTATAGAATGCACTAAAAGACCGAAATTAAATGACGAAGTACAGAGAATTGAATAATAGAGGACCTAAATTAAACCCCTTTGGGACTTCAAATATAACAAGCTATCACCACAGATTGATATACACAACATTGTAAAAATTACTTTATTGTTTTTAGCTTTTGCAACAAAATGTTATGGTTCAATTTATCAAAAGATAATTTTAATGTTTATTTTTTCCTCAATTTAACTTCCCTTTAATTAACTTTAATAATCCATTATTTTTTAATTTTCTTACGATATACCGCTACCGAGCAGTTCTACCGTGATTTCAGATATCATAAGGCGAATAATTGTCAGCTATTACTATGCTAAATTACCATTTTTATGACTACGCTTATTAAAGTGAGCGATAAGAAAAATGTACGAACACTTAAAGAATGCAGTCCCATTTTCTACATCTTTACTAATGGCTTAATTAATTTTTACTTTAATAATATTAATTATTTCCGGTCAAATTATTTCATTAATAAACTATCAAATTTGTATGACGAAAGTAAAATGAGAATTTTTACTGTTTGTCATTTCGATAAGAGTAATGTCATGATTAAAACAATATGAGAACGAAATTCTTAGTAATTTTCTCTTTTAATCCATAAGGTATGGTTAATCTATGCCATTCCTTACCGCCCTGCCGCCTGCTGCAGCTGAAATTTGAACTAAGGGGACGAGAGCGACTAGCCGTGTTGTCTCTCACACAAATGTAGTCCAGCATCTCAACAACATATGATAAATCTCACTAAATGTACATGGGACTCCTTGGCCTTAATCTTAACAAGAAGCATTAAGATACTGAATTGTAGTATAGAAAAGAGCAGAAATTATAGTGGCAGAAACATATTGTAAATTTTGCGTAAGGTTAATCTTGATTTTAGTAAAATAAAATGGACAACTGTCAAACTAGCTTCTTATACATGCAACCAACTGTCAATAATACGCGAATACGTTCTGAAAGGTAAATATAAGAATATTGCTGAAATGTCTTCAGTTTCATATCATGATTTTGCGTTTTTGGTGAATTTACACGTTTTCAGGACCTCTGAAGCCAAAAAAGTGTTTCTTTAAAATGCCTGCCGTCTGTGGTCGCACCTAGGACCTAGGATGTTGCTCAAATTTTGAATGCGCATTCGAAACGGTCAGACATCGAGGCAAATTCTGCAAAATCGGCCCTAGTTGTGGAGTGGGAGGAGTTAACCCCTAAAAATCGATAAATAAAATGTAAAATAATGTATTTCTCAAAAACGGCTCTAATGATTTTGATCATATTTAACACATGGATATTCCTTTAGCACTAGTATGATATAACGTAGCCCGTTACTCCTAAATAATGCAGGGGTCGTAGCAGTGGGGAGTGAATTTAAAATAATTATTATTTTTACGGTTTCATTTCAAATTTGATACATGGATACTTCCTTAGTGTCAGTATAATTGTCTCAAGAAGGAATATTGCGAGGATGTGATTTAACACATAAGGCTGGTATATCCTCTACACAATCCTCGCCTAAGATTGCGCATACACTGATATACAGGCCGCTGGAAGATGTGAGGCGAGGACATGGTCTTCTTTGTGAAGACGTAACAGCTATTCTTAGAATTTTGGGAAAATTATATAAAACATAATGTTTCTACTTTTTTATTTCGCTGCTCGTGAGTCGTGGACTCTGCAGAAGTAATGCTTTTGGGTTTTTTTGGGCTGGCTTTTCAACACTCCAGAAAGTATTTCAGGAAACGTTTTCAGTACGTCGGGAAACAAAACTGAAAGAATTTGTATGACACATGAAAATAAGGTTATATGAACAAATACTTGCGTCATACACGAATAAAGGATTTAAATTAAGAGAAATTTTAATCGACACTTGTAAAAAGTAAAAATTAAAATGGATTGCTGACTGAATGTGGGTACTTTTGTTTGAATGATTTTTTGCTCGGGACTGTTGCACTTGTACTGTGGAATTTTCGCGTGTAGTAGACTGGGTACGTATACGAAAAAGACCGATGACACAAGCGAGAACACAAGAGTTTTTTAAAGTAATAATTAGAAGTCAGTTTTGTTGCACTTACACAAGATAATAACGCGACAATCGTAAGCTAGGTACTTATCGGTTGATTGCTAGGGTACAAGAGGTCGATTATATTTTCCCTCAGCTTTCTATACCCTTTAACTGAATGAATGGCATGAGCCGAAGATGCATTAAGATTGCGCATTGAGTTTTCTGTTAAGTGCTACTATAAAAAACAGATTTTCTTTGCATGAATTGCTTTCCGCCACTAGATGGCATTAATTTAAAGCACACGGCAAAATGAACCTTGAAATAAAGATATCTGTAAGTTATAGGTAGGTTAGATACTTATAAATTACAGATATCTTTATTAGCCAGATAGCTATTGTGGTTTTACAGGTTCCTGAAATTTAAAAGGAGCGTTTTAGATGTTCAGATAGGTAAGGAACGGAAATTAATTTAACGTGGAAAAGGCACGTCGCCAATAAACTGCTTTTTTCGGGACTTTCGGATAAATAAAGAAGGACTATAGTGGACTTTTTGAAAAGAGGAAATATTTATCTACATGCAGAGTACCGAAATTCGATTAAATAAGAAAGTTACAGGGTGTTGAATGGGAAAGTTCACAGAACCTCCATTTGGTATCCGTGAGGTCGGCACTGTAGAATTTCGTTTCTAGCATTAGCGTTGGACTTCCCCTTAACTGCTCGCGCTTCTGAATATTAGATAAGCACGTCATGGCGGCCTTTAAAGTTGACAATTTTTTATATAGGCTTCAGAAGAATTGTTAAGGAGTATAACAAGCTGTTTTTATAACGAAAAAATCTGTATGAAATTAGTCCAGGCCTTTTTGCCTGTTTCGAATTATTTACAGATTACAGAAAATATTCATTGCGAAAACAAAATGATAGTGCAGAGCTTGACTTTTTCGGTAATTTTAAATTAGCTATTGACTTTTTACCACGGTTTGACTTTTGATTCTAATTTAACTTGAATTTAGCTACAATTTGGTCTAAGAATTTTTTACATCGGAGTTGAGTTGAAGAGGTTCGATAGTACTTGAAACGGTCAACCATCCAAGTACTATACGCATCTGACGTTGCTTTACATTGCATATCGAAATATGTACATAGTAAAAACGTTCGCCCCCTTTTTCTTCTTTAGAAAATATGTTTTTCATTCTTTTAAATAAAGTTAGAAGACAGCAAATGTAACGAAGATCTTTAACTTTATTTGGTTGTGAAATTGTGACCTGTGGAAGAAGGAGTGAGCGTCTCCTGCACTAAAGTTGTGAGTAATAGTCAGGTACGCCATAAAAAATAACATCATAATTTACATGTTAATCAATTCCCGTAACTATTAATTTCATATATCGAAATTTTTACTTCGCTGTTATCGGTTAGGTTAAATTGAAATTTGCTAAATCAAGTATTTGCTGTTCTGATATGCTGTGAGACTGCGAACACGAGATAAAGTAATCGGTTAAATATTTCAAATTTTCACAAATAGTTTCGTGATATTAGGTAAGTAAACTTTATTTTTTGTTAATGGAAAGACTTTTATCGTTATTAAATGCAAGAACAATACAATTCCACAGAATTTTATATTCCTAATACTAGTTTGTTTAGTAACGCCCAATATTTTTTAATTTTTTGCGCTACTGACCATCAATCACAAAAATGGTTTTTAAAATTCTAATTGCTGCAACTAGTGTATGTGCAACAAAAAGAGTCCAATATTCACAATACCAATTAATATTTATTTATTAATAGAGATTAAAACGCAGCGATAATTGATTTCAAAACAAGGGTTAATTCTAGGCGATGAAAAAGAGCGTGTATGTATGATACATTTTACTTTGCGGTTATTTTGGATACTTCAATAACATCTAAAATTAATACGAAGAGGGCTGAAAGTATTGGTGAATGTATCACTAACATACATAGACACACATATATTTTTAACTATCGATCACGAGAGTACTATTAATTATTCTAAATATTTTGGAATTAAGCTTTTGCACTTTTTATTAAAATCCAATTTAAATCGTGAGAAAGGCCGTTCATCATCGACAGATACGTAGATTCCCAAAATATGTCAATTTTTGAAATACCACAATATCAAATTAGTTATTATTTTTTGACGTTGAAGGAATTAGGTACAAATCCTTTTTCAATTTAATCGGGACCGGGTAATTTTTTTATATTGGATATACAGCGTACCCCATTTTGCTTGGAACCACCCCTATAAAAAGTTTATTTAATGCCTGATTTAGATACATTTTTTTTAAATATAGATCTTTGAAATGCGCATCTTTGTGTTATTTATATTAAATTTTACAAAACATAATAGCGTAGCCTACTATGATTTTTTTTCCAGTCAGAAAATGGTAGAATCTTATTAGCGATTTTTTTTTATTTCAAATCTCAGCAACCCCCCAAATGTGTTTGTACCAAATTTCATTGAAAGAGTCGTATTTTTGAATTTTTCCTGAGAGAAATAAAAATTCAGTAATTGCCGAAGAAATTTAACTGTTAAGAGTGCCTTGACTGAAATAACTGTCAAATGAATGATTCATTGTTAAAAAACAGTAATGCTCAATTTAGAAATTTTTAATTATCAAACAATTTTTGTCCTTTCACACTATAATGACTAACAAACAAATAATTAAAAAGAAGTGACACAAAAAAGTTTACCTAAAAATATCACAAAATAAATAAATAGAACAATTAAATGTAGGTCCTCTCTACTAAGCCACCTTCAACTTCTCTATCCTCTTACGGTTATTACGAACGACATTTCCGAGGACATTTCTAAGTTCTTCCCTCGAGATTTCTTGACAAAGTAGTGTAATTCTGTCACATAGTTCCTGCCCATTTTGTGGTCGAGATTTATAAACTTTGCTTTTGAGAGTATCCCACAAATAAAAATAAAGGGGTGTTAAATCCGGAGATCTTGGCGGCCAGACTATCAATGGACATCCAATTCACCTACCGGGAAAATTTTGGTTGAGTGACGTTCCGACAATTACTGCATGGTGTGGGGTACATGCATCTAGTTGGAAATATAACTGTTGCCTTCCTTGCAGGTTTTGAATCTCGTTCCAAAACTGACTTCTCAAGAACTCCAGAAAATTTAAACTATTTAAATTTTCAATAAAAAATAGGGACCAATTCAGCGCTCGTTCAAAATACTACACCAGACTTCTGCAATTGATTAAACAATTGGGATTTTCCTCTGCCCAAAACCTACAATTCTGTGAGGAAACCACATCGTTTGTGATGAATGTAGCCTCATCGCTATAGATGATTTTTTTTTTAAATCTGGGTCTTCAAATACTCTCCTTGAGCCCACAAACAATACTCAAACCATCTTTCTTCGTCACCTACTTGCAAAGTATGCAAAAATTTAGGTTTGTATGGTTTTCAGTTATGATTTTTAAGGTACCTCCAAATGGTATTTTGAGACTTATTTAAATTTATAGCAGCATTCCTCAACCTTGAACGAGGGTTTTCATTCATCAGAACATACCAAAATAGCGAAATCTTTAAGCTGCCTCTGGTGGCCAGATCCTCTAGAATTTGTTTCTGAAACACTACTGGTATCATTAGAACATTTTATTATTTTTCGAACGGTGCTGTCGTTCGTCGATTTGGAGTTCTCGGGCAGCTTCCCTTAACGCTCTCACATTATGACCAACAATTTTAATAATCTCTATTTTTTCTTGAAAAGTTAATTTTTACGCGGGCATAATTATGCTGATGAACAAGCAGGAATGTAAATGAGCAATATCTACTTATCAACAATCATTCATTTGACAGTTGTTTCAGCCAAGGCACTATTTTCGTAAATACACAATCCCATTCAAAGATCTATATTTTAAAGAAAAATTATTTAAATCGGACAGTAAATAAACTAAGCAAAATGGGATACGCTGTATATGGTGAAATCAAAACGTTGGACGAAAAGGTTAAATATGTATAAGCCTTATTGTTGAAATATCAAATCTGGAACCGTATTTAAACCGATTCATTCGTTGCAAAGAAAAAGAGAAAAAATAACACATCATAACCCAACCCCCCGCCCTTCCAAATTATACAGTATGGCCCATTGGAAACCCCTCTATAAAATATCTCTATTATTTTTTTTTACGGGAGTTTGTTTAAAAATGGACAAATTTAGAGATTAATTTCAGTTCTCAAGACCTGCTACAATTTTTTTTTCAATCTCAAAAATGAAGAATGTTTTTTAATTAAAACTTTAGCTATACCAGTGGATTCAAAAACATCTCAAATCGGTAAATCCAGAATTTCGTGGAAAAATATTGAATATTGAGAGATTGTGTGGTGGAATAGCTAATTCTAAACTCCGCCAGGAAGGTAATTTAAATAAGGCGGCAAAATAAAAAAATAGAAGTTGACAGAGACCCTTAGACAGTCTTTGAAAAATTCAGTAGCTCTTGGTCTATCGTGTAAAAGCTTTATTACAGCTAATTTCCAATTTTCAGCATTTCTACAGGTTTTTTTTACTGATACAACTATTTACAATGAAGTAGATTCTTCCGGGTCTTGCCGTGGTCGTCGAACTTGACTTGACGTTTCGCTGATCATCCTGTCAGCTTCTTCAGAAGGATTCTAAAGACTGAATCTGTTGTGTTACACTCCTCGTTATATACCTAGGCGCCGTTTCGCTTCGCTGGTCATCGATCACGCTTGGTTCGCTTCGCTGCTCATTCATCGTGTATTTTCTTCACTGTTCGAAACCGTACACCGAACAGTGAAGAAAATACAGCAGATGCTTCCCTCAGTCAAAGACCCTGTCCCCAAACTGTTATCAAAAGGTGTTTACCAGTTGAAGTGCACATGTGGCAAGAGCTACATCGGACAAACAGGACGGAGTATCCAGTGCAGAATCAAAGAACACCAGAGAAATACCAGATTTGGATACACGGATAGGTCGGCGATAGCAGAACATGTCCATAATAACGAGAACCATAAAATCGACTACGAGGACATCATTATATTAGACAGGAATACGCGCTATTATCCGCGAATCATTAGGGAATCACTGGAAATTATGAAAAACGTGAACAACTTTAACAGAGAGGATGGGTATCGACTTAGTAACACGTGGAGACTGGTATTGCCAAGTACCAGCACCGTAGTAAGTCACGGTCAACCAAACACGACGAATGAGCAGCGAAGCGAACCAAGCGTGACCGATGACCAGCGAAGCGAAACGGCGCCTAGGTATATAACGAGGAGTGTAACACAACAGATTCAGTCTTTAGAATCCTTCTGAAGAAGCTGACAGGATGATCAGCGAAACGTCAAGTCAAGTTCGACGACCACGGCAAGACCCGGAAGAATCTACTTCATTAGACAACGGCCGTGAAAACCTGCATTCTACAACTATTTACAAGTCTGTACTTTTATCGGTACTGAGGTATATCTCACGGGAGGCACGAAGTGTGGCTTGGTAACTTCCTGATTGGCTAGCACTTCAATAAAAAGCGAAATGGTGGGGGTTGTCTAATATATCCGCCTACCTACTGTCAAACATATACAGTATGTGATTAATTAAGAATATTTCTTTATTAGAGATGTATATGAATTCATGAATACAGTAGGTATACAATGTATAAATATTAATAAGTACAATTGTCAAATATCGTCTACTTTGATGCATTCTCATTAAGAGAATTTTGTTTGTACAAGAGGTTTATATCCCTTGCAGACGTATTATCGTATTCATCCAAACGAGAATTGCATATAATTAAAAAATGGGATGAAACTAGGGCACTTAATCTTCACACGGTTTTTTTCTTGCTTTAAAATTTAATCACCATCTATTTCAAAACAGCATCTAAATTCCTTTACGTAATAATAGCATGTTGCTTTGTTGCAATAAACTTTAAGTTTATTTTTAACAAACTCCAAGATTCTTACCGCAATCTTTCATTTTCCATAGAGCTCGTCTGTGAAAACTCCGGGGGCACTGTAGCCTTCTAATTTAATTACGCTCTGCTATTCCAAAATGATTGTGCCCAATTGAGCTATCCTACCTGACTTATCAAGAGTTCACGATTAGATGTGTGTTGATGGTCGTCAGTTCTGTTAGGATTTATCTGTACCTAGGCATTAACCGCTTCCTTTGCAAGTTCTTGGAGCCCTGAGTTTTTTAAAATAAGAATGCTGGCTGGCTGATGAAGGTTGGAAACTGACAACTGTCAACTATGCACCAATCATAGTATTAATTTTGAAACCTCCGCAGGGTTCAAGTACTTGAAAAGAAAGCGGTCATTATTTCCTCTACATTTCCCGATGCCGCACCAGTGCCTTGCTACTACATAATCTATGGATTCTGATTCCTTTGTCCTTAATCTGCAGCTAATGTCCCCTTCGTATCTTGCAATTGTGTGCAGATGTTTCTTGGCATATCAATGTCTTGCATGTTTCTTCTATTCCTTTGTTTTGATTGTTTTGGGTATGGTCCGTTGATGAGTATTTTTCCATATTGCTCACCAATGTTTATGTTCGTTCTTGATACATTCTTTAATATCTCCCTCAACTGTGTATTTTGTTATTCCCAACACAGGTTCTGGGCTACGTCTAACAAGTTCGTTAGCTTTATCATAGACAGCTACTTCAGAATATTTCAGCATCCAGATGATTTCAACTCTGTTTCGCTGCCCCAGAATTTTAAGCTGTTCATGGCAGTTCAATATAAGTCTAGATGTCATCATAATGGAGGCTAATATCTCCAATGCCACCCGACAACCGGTATAATGGGGATCTGTTAGTTGTACACTCTATTTATGTTCTTCAAGAATTCAAGTATATCTAAAGTTTGTATCTAAGATACAGCGGAGTAGAGTACCAGAGAGAGATTTATACATAGATTTTTTGCATGTATTTCTGTTCCAGCTCTTGTTTTCACTTAGGTATCTGTATAACAGGTTTTAGGTAATACGTTAGAAGTTCCTGTTGGACAATTCTTTCTCTCTGCTATACGGATGTTGAGATGTTTGTCAAACCTGATTTTTGGTATCATGAGGTATGACTTCAACCGCAATCTGATCATTTCAATTAATCTTAATTATATAAATGTTTAATACCAAATATTTTATTTACTTTATTTATGTTATTTTATCTTCTTGTTTAAATTAACGTCCTGGCGGAGTTTAGCATTAATTATTCCACCACTCAACCAAGACACATACACAAAGACAAGTATACAATGACCATTCTCTACGACATTGCCGTCTGCCGCAACTGAGACTCGAACTCAGGAGTAGTACAGCAACTATCCATGTTGACTCTCACCCAACCTCGTCTAGTCCACTGCCACCAACTCAGTAACACACGAAAGCCACCACTAAACATCCATACCCTACTTAAGGGTTAACCACTGAGCCGGTGCTATTAATGCTGCAGTAATTGTAATTCACTCAATATTTTATAATTCAGCTATTGAGGGATTTTGAAAATTCCAATACTGTTGATATGATGTTCACAGTTTTCTACTTATTAATTAAACATTTTTGTTTTATTGTTTTACCATGATATAATCTTATTTGTTCGATTAACATTGTCTGGATTCATTTTAAACTTGTTATAATAACAATTTTAATAATTCAAATTATCTATTAATATTTTCAAGTCAAATCCGACATTGCTATATTTTGTAACACTCAACCTATTGATTTCGGTATAATTCCACTCAACCAGGATATATACACATACAATTACACAACGACTATTTTCTACGACATTGCCATCTACCGCAGATGAGACTCGAACTCGGAGTGGTACAGCAACTAGCCGTATTGTATCTCACACAACCCCGTCTAATCTACTGCTACCAATACGGTAACACATGAAACTCAACTTGAAAACTTAATGTTTAATGCAAATTACATATTGTGGTGACTTTAAAACCCAACCTTACAAAGGTAATCACCATAAAAGATGCTACCATATAAAGTTGAACGAACTTTTACAAATTCTAATAATATGGTGGTCTAATACATATAAGCAGTGGGTAAAGTCTGAATGTAATTATCATTGGTATTCAACTGTTCGTGTGCGTTTTAACCATAGATGTAATTACTGTTTATTATAAAGATGTAATAAATTTATCCAAAGTCATATCAAGAAGAACTAAATTCCTCTACGCGAGCCAATTACGTAATTCTGAATTAGTATAACATGGAACTAGGATTATACCAGACGCTAATATTAAAATTTTAGAATAATAAGGTCATTTATTTCTATTGTTATAGCGGGGCACCAAATAAATTGATTTAAAATTTAAATATATGACGCCAATCTAAAGAAAAGACAACTTCTCATTAAACTATTATATACCAGTTAGATAAAATTTTTGCAAAATAATAGAAGACAATAAATTGGAAGGTTTTTTGCATACTACTTAAATAATTTTTAATGAATTTACGACTGAAAAATAATTAAGAGAATAGTACAAAAATAAACGAGAACTGTTTAGACCAAGATAATCATAGGATCACAAATAAATATAAACACTCCATATATATAAAAGACAACCCCCCCCCCCCCAATCCAAAGCCAAAATCTGCCCGGAAGGGGGTTACGCGTTTGAAAAAACGCAGACAATTTCCATTACCTACCTATACCTATAAAATAAATAATAATATAATAAAAATAATACCGTAGAAGTGAAATATATTGGTTATTGTAATAATTGATACATACATGAAATGAAGAGCAATTGTGTGAAATATAGAATAAAAGAATCATTTTCCTTCATTATTATGCCATACTTTTGCAAAGTTATTTGACATCATATCCAAGTGAAATAAAAAGTACAGAAGTATGACTAATTCAAATAAAATCAAAATATATTTATTAGAATTAAATGGTACAGAACAGTTGCCTAGCCAAGGCCTGCCCCGGGGCCGATCTAGTGGTGCAGATCTGGCTTTGGAATAAGGAAACGTCCGATTGTAATTCTGACACATTTGTGCTGAGGAACTCAAAGGGGGGGCGGAGGAAATGACATGTTAAATGTATGGGAAAATGGTTTTTCGAAATATAATTCCGCGGCTTTCGACCTGACGAAAAATATCTTTAGACCAAAAATGAAGAGCTCACGAAAATAATAAAATTTTGCTCCCAACCTCATCGATATCAGACCATTGATTCGCGAGATATCTCGAATCCAAAGTGCAAAAATTTAAAAATTTAAATTCATTTATTTCATAAAGGAGTGGAGTTGAGTACCCAATTTTTATTTAATAGATGGGTATTAGTGGATATTCTGTTGAGCCCGAGGTTGGGGGTAGTGGGATAATTAGGAGGGGAGGGAGAGGGGGAAAACGAAAATATTTCACATGCTGATAACTCCCCGTGTAATTGGCCTATCGCGGTCAGGCCGACGTACATTTTTTTAATTTTTTTATGTGCTACAAAATAGCACTCGCATAAAATGATTTTTTTCGCAAGCAAACGCTTGGTGTGCGAAATAAAAATTGCACGTTTTTTTCCAGACAATTTTTTTTGCGCGGTGTGGGAAAAATCCTTTTGGCCACTTGATAACCTTTTTATTAACGTTTAATTTCCGCCCGGCCAGAACGCGATAAAATGATAAGGAAGGGAGCTAGAGGACGGCAAAAAAACTGTTTGAAAAAACGTGTAATTTTTATTTCGCTCACTAAGCGTTTGTTTGCGAAAAAAACATTTTATGCGAGTGCTATCTTGTAGCAAATGAAAAAATAAAAAGATATACATCGGTCTGATCGCGATAGGTCAATTACGCGGGGAGTTATCAGCATGTGAAATATTTCCGTTTTCCTACTTTCCCTCCCCTCCTAATTATCCCATCGCCCCCAGCCTCCTGCTCAATAGAATGTATATATATATATATATATATATATATATATATACATACAAACATACAGATATTTATTACCTACACAACTACACATATAAACTTACATGATGAAGAAGAGGGGAAAGAGGAGGTGCGTTTAAATTGATATTGTCTAACGTGAGATTAAACATATTGGTAAATTCTGATTTTCTCTGATATATAGTTTGATACTTAGCTTATAATTACTCATTTTTGTTATTTTGTTAGTTTGAGGGGTAATTGATTGTATAACTTAGGGCCGAAAAAGAAAACACATCCTTGTGTGTGACTTTTCCTAAATATTGGTAAATTAATGGAGAGATTTTCAACAAATCTAGTTTGTCTAGTTTCTTCTTGAGTGTCATACTTTGTTTTATTTAAAAACATCCTACCAAGCATTGGTAAGTGTAAATACTTCTTATATTAAATAGACCGCTTTTTTGGTATAGTAATTCAGTTGTATGTAGCCCATTCTTTTTAAGAATTACTTTAATAATAATTGTATTTTGCGTAGATTGTAGTCTACTTAAAACATTATTAAAGAAACCACCCCATGCAGTAATACAGTATCTTAATAATGATTTCACTAAAGAATAATAAACGATTAGCATGTTTTTTATGTTAAAATTTCTAAATAAGCTGTCTAAGTCTTTTTGTGATATAGAAAGCGTGTTCATTCCATCTCATGTGCTAGTCTACTATAATACCAAGATATTTAATTTTATTAGTTTTTTATATTGTCGGGCATGTATTGCAGTGTGTTATATTTGAACAGGCAACGTTATGTATTTTTAATCTTGTTTCTGCTGGTTGATCCTTTTCCAATAAAGTAAAGGTTATATATTTAGCTTTAGCAAAGTTTAAGGTCAGTAAGTTAAAACTTAACCATATATGTATATTTTTTAGATTATGTTCAAAAGTATAGTATATTTCATTCCAGGTATCCACCTGTACATAAAAAAAGTAAATGTACATGTAAAATTTGTAATACGACTAGTACTGTTGATGCATAAATGAAAAAGTATTGGGCCTAATATCGTTCCCTGTGGTACACCCATTGATACTATCCGTGAATCACTCATGCAATTATCTATTTTAACCAGTTGCGTTCTATCTGATAAATAATCTCGCAAAATATGTAAGGTTGGTTATCTGATACCATAGTTATATAACTTATCTATGAGTTTGTCGTGCGATACTGTATCGAATGCCTTAGCCAAATCAAGAAAAATGGTTAAACACCTTCTTGATCTGTCCATGGTATTCACAGTTGTTTTAAGGAAGTCTATAAGAGCACTTTCCGTATTAGAGTTATTTATAAAGCCACACTGTCTTTTAATGGTCACATCATGCATATCAAAGAAAGAAGTTAATATTTTTTTATAGTTTGCTCAAAAATTTTTGCAAAATTATTTATTATCGAAATTGGTGGATAATTTGTTAATTGTTCCATATCACCTGATTTTAATACAGGTGTAATAATTGAATATTTCCATTGCATAGGCAGATTTCCATTTTCATAGGCCAAATTAATAATATGAACCAATGGTTTAATAATATGTAGATTAATATTTTTTATCAATTCTGTTTTTATCTCATCTGGTCCAGAGGAGCAATTATTTTTGAGATTTGATATTAAATTAATTATTTCGTTATCTGTTACAGCTTCCAGAAATAATGTGGGTGCCACGGATATATCACTTAAAAAATTTGTAGGTAATTCATTGGATTTTTTTAACTTCTGTGCCATTTCAGGCCCTATGTTCGTGAAAAACTTATTGATAACATTAACCTTATCCTTATTATCTAATATTATATCACCGTTATTGTGAATGCTTTCGAAATGATTAGCTAAGTCGCTCACCTTTTGAGCAACTGTCATCGACGTCCGTAGTATAGCCTCCCGCGTACTTTTTAAGGTCCTCGTCAGCTTCCACAGCGAATTGTCCTGAGGATTTAACGCTGCCAGTTTGTCCCCCTATTTCTGATTCCTCACAAAGATTATGGAGGCTCTGATATGCCTTTGCAGCCTGACCATCTCGACCTTAGCATTGACATCGCGATTTCGCTGCCAAAGTCGTCTCAGTCTGTTTTGCAGAAATATGACCTGTGTATCTCCCATACGTTTTTTACCTTAAGTTTTGTGCAGTGAATACACCTGTTCAATTCTTCTGCTCACGCTAACATCCGATCTACGACATATTTCAACTACAACTGTTCTTTTTCCACAAAGGCCCACTGGAACCCACTAACGTTCTGTTCATTCTGTTGCAGAATGGTTTATATTGCAGTCAGAAGCTAAGTGAAATATGGTTGCTCCCATTAAATATTGCTAAATTTGTAGAGCTCCGTTTAGGAAAACACAATTCACATTCATGTAAAATATTAAGAGCAACCAACAGTTTTTTTCCAATTCACATGACATGGCATGTACTTTTTTGGTCTAACCACATTGACTGGCAGGTTAAAAAGACAAACACAAAAGTATCATTGTTAAATGAAACTTTTGCCCACTTGAATCCCACTTTATACAAGATATACAAACGTTCTCCCAGTACTTGAAGTCATCAATACCGTTTGGTTTCAAACTTTAGTGCGCGACTTAAATCTTTTGGAGAACGTTCAACGCCGCATAACTCGTATACCATCCGGACGCATCCGCCTGTATGACCTGTATGAAAATCAGCGTATATAGCACAAACTCACCATGTTGGTTACCAGAAAAAGTTGTAGTAACTTTTATTTATTCTATCGACTTATTTAGAATACCATCCTAGGAAAGTTTAGTGTTAACTATTCCACCACTCAACCAGAACACATACACACAGAGGGTAATTACAGAACAACCATTCTCTACAACATTGCTATTGTCAAAAATAAAACGAAATTAGTAAAATAAGGATTTTTATTTCGTTATAAATGTTACAAACGTTGGAAATTTCTACAATGATATTATTGTGGCTATGTAAATGTTAGAGTCTTGAGAAAGGACCATTGTCAACACCAGTGGGTAAACATGTATTTGGCAATAATTTAAAGTAAACTGGCTGACTCGATTAAGCTACCAAGAAAGTTCAACGGAGAAGGTTACCTGGATTCAGAGACCGTTATTGCTATTTTGCCGCTCTGTTTTGATTGAAAAAGGTCTCCCCATCACCTCAGTTCATTTGATCACCAACTTTTGAGATGCTTCATACAAAATTAATTTTTAACAATTGGCACAATAATTTTTCTGCGGTTTTTAAAATAAAATATTTAAATTTGGAGTGTTAACCATATTTCTGGTCGGCTACAGACACTGTTGAGCTTATCCCCTGGAGTTGGTGATTGGCCTTGGTAGCGGAAATAGGCCGACGTTAAATAAATAATTTAAAAAAGGAAGTCTCGGGATCCACAAATTGCGTATCTTTATCCTGTTCACTGGGAGTCCGCAAATGTAAAATATATGGGCAGTTTGCGGACCTCTATTCTGTAAGATACAATTTCGCAACTTGCGTTCTCGTATTTCCATTTGTTCAAGGTCCTCAAATAGCGGACTACTATCTTATTTTTGTAGGGATCCGAAAATCATAACCTTACTTTTTACCGCTGGATGTGTGCTGTAGACTTGTAGTTTGTGAGTAAAAGACTGAAATTTATTTGAAGTGCAATAAAATTAGGAAAATTAACTACCATTAAGTAAGGAATTCAGTTTAGTGACTTCTGTGAAAATGGACAAAATTTAATAGGGATTTTTGCTAAAATTTTTTGTTTTTTAAGTTAGGGGAGCAAGGTTTTTGTATATTTGATTGGAAATATTCACTAAAGCACCCAAACTAACCTTTGAATGGAAATAAGTTAGGTTAGGTTAGGTTCTTGTATTCTTAGGTTGTTATGTTCATGTAAACAATTCAGATTTGTACTTTGTGAATTTGTATGTAACAAATAAACAATTTCTTACAAATTCTACATTTAAATGTTTACTTCCCATACCCGCTTATTGTATATACTATAAGTACATGTTCTAGCAAATTTTTGTATTTTAACTTTTACATTTTTAGGGTTCCGTACCTTAAAAGGAAAGACAGAATACTTATAAGAGCATTCTCATGTCCGTCTGTCACAGAGGTTTTTATCAAAAACTATGTAACGTAGTAATTTGAAATTTGGCATAATGTTAGGTCTTGATAACGCAATTTACGGAACTCTATTTTACATAATACAGGTCCGCAATTTGCGGAACTCTATTATACATAATTCGGGTACGCAATTTACGGACCCCGAGACTCTTCCTTTAAAAAAGCCCATTTCTGTGGGACTGGATGTCCAAACATAGCCAACGATAATTATTATATGTCACGAATATCAAAATATTATTTTAAAAACTATAGAGAAAGCACAGATATAGGTATATTCCGCGTTACCCGATGTAGCAACGCAGAATATTCACGATATTTTTAAATACGTAACCTAGTTCAATGACACAAAATTTTGTCCCTCATCAAATTTTATGAAAATTTCCTTCGCAAGTACTTACCATAAAATATAATTATTGAACTAATATTCATATCCTCTCTTTCCGGTTTTAGGATTTTTTAATTCTTCACTAACTTTCACTTTCAAAATAATTTATATAGCTTACTTTGTTATCTATAAAGGAAATTAGACTATTTAAAATCGCATTTAATTAAACTGACCTCTAGAAATTACGGAAAAAGCCTTACTCTTTTAGAACAATTCTTTAGTCTTTTAAACCAATTTTGTTGTAACAATATCTTTTTTTTTTGTAATTGAAGAAAGTTATTTTACTTTATCATTTCGTGATTTTCTTTCACGTTGCATTTTTAAGCCCCTTTTACTATTACTGTCTAACAACAGCCAGTTTTACAATCGTTGGATATCTTTTTGGTTGAATAACCTGAACCTCAGAGTTATCTAACTATTAATAAATGCATTTAGGATGTATCACTTAACTTACGTTTCAATAATTGTCAAAACTATTTTTTTTTATGACAATCCCCAAATTTTATTTCAGTTCATGATTCTTCAATAAAAGGTAATGCAAACCTGCGTTAGTTTGCATATATCAAAAGTGTGCCGTCTTAGATATTTGCTGTTATAACAAAAGGTACTATTGCGGCTGAAAAAAAGTAATCGACTGATTTTCCCGTTGTAAATATGGTTCTCACCAATGACGCATCAATCATAATATATTTTATTATTTTTATTAGTGTCAATGTCATTGTGATACCCACCAATGATATCTTGTCAACTTAATTTAATTGGCATAACTGACATAAAAATCTCTATTTGTAACAGACTTTTCTTGAAAAAAACATACTACTTGATAAAAAATCTATTACTTTAATTCGGTCGCAATAGTATAATATGTGAAAAAAATTTAACATGTATTTTCAAATGATACTTTATATTTTGTCAACAATTTTCAAATTAAAGTGCATGTTAAAATAGCTGCCACTTGTTTCTAAATATTTAAGAACTCGCTTGTTTATTTCACCATTTGTAGCGGCGCTAATTGGCTGGAGAGTGAGTAATTTCAACACATTTTTATCAACAATTTTCTTTTGTCGGTAAAGAACTAGCATAAACAATATTTTTATATCACTCGATACAAAAAGTCCAATGTGATCAGGTCCGGACAACGCGGGGGCCACAATTGGAGACTGCTATTTGCAAACCATTAATCACGGAAATTATTGGTTAAAAAAGTGTCAATAATCCATCTACTATGTGTGTGAAACAGCCCATACCATATTTTCCGATGTTCTGCTAGAGGCACATAGTCCATGTATGGAACAGTAATATTTCCCAAAATTTCAAAATAATAATCTTTCTACTGATGTGCAATACAAGCTTTTCGATCAATTACACTGGCAATTTCAAAAATAGTAGAAACGTCATTTCAAAACCGCATAGATATGTATATCAGTCAAAATGGGCACCATATGGAGCACTTATTATATTTTTTTCCGCTCAATTATTTAATTATGTACATATCTGTCGATATGTAAAGTACAGCAGCGTCAGGCGAGTTTAGTACTTGGATGGGTGACCGTATCAAGGATACACATGTCCGTATATTCTGGCGGCTTGTATATCAATGTATGCGCAGAAGCTATACCAATCTTAGGCGAGGATTGCATAATGGATACATTATCCGTTGGAGGGTATATCAAGCTGTCCGTCTCTTGTCTATTAAGTGTCAGTCAATTAAAAGATTCCTACTCTTCGAGAGAGGGGCTCGGCAAAATTCTGGTTGGGGGTAGCTCGTCTAAGGCCTCAGTAGCGTAAATAGGCCAACGTTAAATTAATGTATAAAAAGAAAGTTTACTGAAAACTATTGAATAACCCAACGCTGCTTGGGCTATAAATGGTTTTGTGCAGATGGATGCATTAAACGGTTCCCGGTATTATACCCGCCTAGGGTGAGGGGGTTGGTATACCTACAATATTTTTTCTAGAGTGTCAATATTTATGTTAAATTTAGTGCAAATACGTTGAACGATTTACGATGTTACATCCCCAAAGCAGTGGATATTGAAATCCCCACTTATATAATCCGATATAATTATTATAATACTTGAATGAAGAAATACTTATGATATATTAAGTTTAACTTTACCTTTGGGGAGTTAAGTTGAGGGAACAAATATTCGAAATAAACAGTCCAAATTTAAAGACGAAAAGTCGATTTGTTTATATTTCTACAGCCGTATGGTAAGTAGCTAGTTACCTTACTGATGTGCGTGCGGTAACTACCACTTCTCACGTGTACGATAGAAACCTATCAGTAATGTCAAAATTTGACGTTTCGTTGACACTTCATTTAGAAGATTTTAGTTCAAGACAACATAATATTTTATTATTTACGATTTTAAAAATAATTATTTACTTTTATTAAATATTCTTAAGAATACTGATAACAAAAAGGAAAACGAAATTTCCTACTGACAATACACAGAATTTTTCGTTATATCTGCAATTTCTTTAGGAATCGCCTTTTCACTATCAAGTGACATTTTTGTGTTGAGGATGTATTCGACAAGGCAAGAACAGCCGAGACACAAAAATGACTCTACTCCACATATAACACGCTATTTTTTCTTCAAATGTCGAATATGAATTAAAAACTACTGTTACGTTTTCATCGAATATTTTTAGTGCCTCTCCATCCAAGGAATGGATAAAAAATGAAAACCAACCATTGAATCTGATATAAAACCAAATTTCAAGCAAAAAAAGTGGTATACAATTGTTTATGATAATTGATATTTTCAAGGGTAATATAACATATGGTTCGCTTATTATCGTAAGTTTTTTGGAAACATAAGGAATGGTAATCCCAACGATGAATTTTCCCAAGATCAGATTTGCCATGAGTTTATATTCTATTATTCTATTAGATTCTGAAGCGTATCACGAGTTATATTTAGGAAGAAAATAAAATTTTGTATGGAAAAAAGAAACAAGAACTATTAATATATTATATTTACTTTAGTTAAGATCTTTGCAATTAAAATTTTGAACATGAAAACGTCAAACGTCAATTTGACAATTTGACGTTTGTAAAAAATTGCCATTGATTAACAATAAGCTTCATAGTTACAAGCGAAAAATAAAAAATATAGTCCAAGAGCTCGTGAACCCTTTATATAACGGTCTTCCTGTAAGGCTAGAAAATTGTATAGTGATAAATTAAAATACACCAAGCATGAAAACGATGACCTGGCAGGCATCAGCCCTGCACATCCCAGTTATACAGCCTTTCGTGGTGTAGTGGTTAGATTAAACGCAGACAGGTATACCCCGATTGTTGAATTACACGAGAGGGCTAATATACCTCTCATGCGAGACTTCATCAACGAAACTGCCCAAAAGTTTTTCTCACACAAAATTCAACAGTCGGAGTTGACAAGAGACTTGACAAACAGACGAAGACATAATGGCCCAACACACGCACATAGACTTTTACACCAAAACCTACCAATATATGATATAAGAGACTGACTAACGGAAAACACGTAAAACATGAAACATATATAAAACGAGACAGACATACAACTCTCCCTATACCCCGCACAACATACATATACGAATTAGTGTAAATAACAAGACTAAGTTTAAGTTCAGAATAGGGGCGAGCGTAGGTGCGTCTTTACTATGTACATACTTCGATATGCGATGTAAAGCAACGTTAGGCGTGGTTAGTAGTTGGATTGGTGACCGTTCCAACGAAGACCACGTCCTCGCCTCACCCATCTTCCAGCGGCTTGTATATCAGTGTATGCGCGGAAGCTATACAACCTTAGGCGAGGGTTGTATAGGAGATATACCATCCTTCGGAGGGGATGTAAAGCCGTCGGTCCCTTGTCTATTAAATGTTAGGCAAGTAAAAGATCCCTACTCTTCCTAAGGGAAGAGGTTCGGCAAAATTCCTGGTTGGGGGTTGCTCGTCTACAGGCGTCGGTGTTAGGCCTCAGTAGCGGAAATAGGCCGACGTTAAATAAATGTATAACAAAAAAAAAAGTTCAGAATAACAATTTATTTATTTATTATTCCTTTATTGTATATAGCAATTTTAGAAGAACTTTCTTTCCTTTATGTATATATTGTAAATATAACTTAAATGTAGAATTTTATAACTTCATTTATTTATTTAGAATTATAAGCATAATTCAAAGAGGAATTAATTTAATTCAGAGTATATAGTTAATTCTAACCTTTTAACCACAGTAAACGTTAATTTTTATAAAAATAATTCATTTGTAAAACAGATTTTTATTTCTATTTTCCTGCACAAAAAATACAGACAATTACAACACAAGGAAACCTGGAACATTATTTAAAACTGCCTTGCAGTACAGTAACATATAAATAGCATAAACCTGAGGGAAATGCTAATAGAGGACAATTGTTAAAAATTTCAAGGAGTGTGTCATTTCGGCATCCATCGCCGACCTACCCTAAAGGATGTTTATACACCAATTAGAGTAGAGAGTAGTCATTATACGCACGACGTGCAGGCTTGTAATATATCTAAGTAGGAAAAATGACATAAATGAAATCAATTGTAATAGATAACAAAAATAAAATTGTTTTAATTGGTAATTAATTGGTTTCTCACACGTGAGGTCGAGGGTGAATTTCAGTTTTTTTTTTTTTAATACTTTTGTACGAGATGTATTTCGGCTTGATTAGCAAGTAAAATGCGTAATACGAATATTTTAGGGCAGGTTAGATTGATTTGAAAACTACAGTGACAAGTTTATTTATTTCATTTTTTTACACTTTCAAAAATATAAGGGTTGATGATGTGCAGGGCTGATGCCTGCCGCGTCATTATTTTTATGCTTAGTGTATTTTAATTCATCACTACACAAATTTCTAACCTTACAGGATGACCGTTATATAAAAGGTTCACGAACTCTCCGTCTATAAGATTTGCATTCTTGTTTATGTCACTTTTATCTAAAAATGTTATTCTCCAAGATATAACGATTTGAAGTTTGCGATTTTGGCACCAAAAAATTGGTACTCCATGACGGTTTTTTCGTAGATAACTGGGGGACGAGCGTAGGTGCGTCTTTATTATGTACATACTTTGATATGCGATGTAAAGCAACATCAGGCGCAGTTAGTAGTTGGAAGGGTGGCCGTTCCAACGAAGACCGCGTTCTCGCCTCACACATCTCCCAGCGGCCTGTATATCAGTGTATGCGCGGAAGCTATACAACCTTAGGCGGGGGATATACCATCCTTCGGAGTGGATGTAAAGCCGTCGGTCCCTTGTCTATTAAATGTTAGGCAAGTAAAAGATCCCTACTCTTCTTAAGGGAAGAGGTTCGGCAAAATTCCTGGTTGGGGGTAGCTCGTCTACAGGCGTCGGTGATAGGTCTCAGTAGTGGAAATAGGCCGACGTTAAATAAATGTATAAAAATAAAAAATAAACTTAAAAATATTATATTTACTTAAAATGTGCTTATGAAATGACAAATATCTCGTTTCTTTTTTCTTTCTGTGCGACGAATAAATATGACAATTTGAAAACGGCATCGGAAAGTTTATAGGTCGAGATATATTGTTTAAATCTCAAAATATCTCAAAAATAATAAGCCTGACGTTAACAATGGATATGGTGAAGTTTAGTATTCTCCTTGGCTGCAGAATGAAAATTCAAAAATCCGTAATGGTTTTTGTTAACTAACACCAACGTACTCAAATTGTTTAGGATTCTGACAACACTTATTTTATAATATGTTATATTTTGAATCAAAAAAATGTTTGATTTTAGTGAAAAAATATTTGTTGTACAGAAAAAAAACAACGAAATATTTATCATTTCATAAGCTTCTTTTTTGTGCCTTAGCACTTTTGCACTAATTATAGTATTTTTTGAGTTATTTACTAGAGACCGTCTAGGAGTACCAATTTTATGGTGCCAAAGTCGTAAATTTCAAATCTTTATAACATAAAATATCTTCGGAGAACATTGTAAACCACATTTTTTACTTAATTCTCTGTCAAAATCAGTGATTAATTTTTTAAATGTTTGTACACCTTCCCCCAGGCAAAAAACGGCTAGTTTTAAGTGGTAAATTTTTTTATATTGGGTGTCAACTAAGCAATTCCGAAGAGTTTATAGAAATCCATTCATTGGAACCGGAATCTAATGTCTATCGGTTTTACGGTCTAACGGCACTCCACTAATATGAAAACTTTATTTTCAACTGTCGTTTACCCTTCTATAATTCGATTCCCAAACATTGCGACTGAGAATTCGAAGGTAATGTTTTTTTAAAATTCAAATTAATATTTTGAATTACAACTTGCTACTTTGTTCGCTTGGTATATTATTATCCCATAAAAACGTATACTTTGTTACATGAAATATTTCAAATTGTTAAACTATGGTCATTTCCAAAACTTGTTATTTATCGTATATCTCACTGCAACCAAGAATAATTCGGTTAAAAACCACGATAGAAAAACTTACCTTTCCTTGGATGCAAGTCAAACATAACTTCCTCCTGTTCAAATTATACTTTTCGTCAGTAGTCAAATTTGACACACTAAATGACACAAACGCGGCAAGAATAATAATCGCGGTTTTAAAGCACATATTTTTTATTTTGAACTCACTTTGTGCACTCAATTATGTCTTCATTTAAAAACAAATATGTTAGACTTATCACCGATAGAAAGTGTCAACTGAATTGATGCCTAGTTTATAATTTAAACGTAGCTGTAGTTGTCAAGCTGCGCATCACAGACTGAATAGTTGAATACATTTGAATACCTATCTGTTTGAACGATTTATTCCCTACAGGTAGAAAATCGTTCCCAGAGCGAAGCTATTACAGGGATTATGAATTACGATAGTATACTAATAAAATAGTAAAATTATCAGGTAGGAAATTGTGTAAACACAAGAGGTATTATGGGTATCACGAATTATGATAATATATAAATAAAGTTTTAAGAATGACTGTCTGTGAACCGACAAATATTGTAAAAACAGACTGTTAAATGCTTATATTCATGGTCGTTGTTCTTTGATTTTGATACACTTTAATTAATAATATATTAACTACAACTCACAGGTAAGGTAAAAATTTAATCCATATAATTCATTGCACGGATAAGAGTGATGTAAAAATATAGGATTAGAAGAAATTTTCAAAATAAGACTGTATTTTGTCGAGGTGGGTTATCTGGGTTGTTGTTGGCGGACACATTTCGCTTGTCAGTCGAGGACATCCTCCACGCAAAATATGACACTTTTACTCCATATAAAGGTATAAAGCAATATACTATTATTTCTTTATTAGAAAAATTTATTTATTTAAATGCATTAAAAAATAAGCTGATATCTCAGGGGAAATGAATTTATTTTTTCATCAAAATTAAAAGAGAAGTCATTAAATTTAAACATTCGAATTATCTTAGAAAAAAAATAATGAAAATCTAAATACTGTATATAAGACTAAAAAGAAACAATATGAACAGAATCTTAAAAAGGAAAAGCAATTGTATAATAAAAATGAAATTGAATAGGGTTTTCCCAGAAAAAAAATTATTGCTGAAATACTTAACTCACGTAAAAAAATTATTTATGGCATATTTATTATCTTATTAATTTTACTAATAGTAACAAAAAAGAAACTTGAAGTTTGAAAAATATTGGGTTCATTTTAAACAGCCATAAATTGGCGCGTTGTGACGTCAACACCCTGAAATCCAATCACAGAGGTTGTCTCTGTTCAAGGCTGCGAATTATCAGCGGCACCTCTAACATATCCCTCTTCCACTTGATTCCATTTTGATTGTAGAATTAATAAAACATAAACCAAAAACTGGTAAAATAATATTTTCAGTCCAAACAATACAAACATAGAAATATAAATTTAACGTTTTAGGTTAGTCATCTGATGTGTAATGTCTGTGAAGGTTAAACCTAAACTACAGTACAAAATATTAACGTCCGACGCTTTCACGAATAACTTGTGCGGCATTTATCTGGATTCTGATTGGCCAATATTTACACGTCCACTGCTTTAGACCAATCACAGTACAAGCATTACAAATTGAAATTCTGAGAAGTTTTAGAGGAAAGCTTTCTTTAACACACAGTTAGAATCTATTACAAACTAATTATATCCATAATCTCATTGGTTTTCCGGGTAGATACGTAATTCTGGCGCGTAAAAATGCCCGTTTTAAAAAGCATTGAAATTATCAGCAATTGTTTTAACGATATTTTCTTAGAAATAATTCTTATTAGAAAAGTAAATTGTTGTACATTAATAAAATGTTTTATTATATCATTTTCACGACACAAACTGTTAAAATAAAATTAGTGGGAAAACCTTATTATCTGCCACCTTATGGAATACAGTAAATTCAAACTTAAATAGAAATAAACAGACCCTGGAAGACATCATACTTAACTGTGATGATACTGTTTGTCAGGGGTAACAAAAAAATTTCAAATGTTTTGCAAATCATTTTTCAAGTAATATAAAAACTAAATTGAAATCCCATTTTACTAACATCAAATAATTGCACTACTACTAAATGTGACAATATCCAATCACTGTACAGAAAGAGATGTCATACTAGAACTTGCAAATAAAAAATCTACTGGTATAATCTCCGGTTAAATTAATTAAGGAATGCGTCGATGAATTTGCTATGTGCTTTGATCTAATAATTAACAAGTCTGTTGAGCTCGGTGTTTTCCTGAGAAAATAAAAACAGCCTTAATTATCCCAGTTTTTAAAGAGGGTGATAATACCGACATTAAAAATTATATATAACATTTTTGGAAAAATATAACATACTGACAAATTTCCAGCATGGCTTCAGGGGTTGCTATTCTACAGAAACGGCAGCAACAGACTTAGTCCAAAAGGTATAGGAGAGATTAGATGCAAAGGGATATGTAATAGGTTTATTTTTTGATCTATCGAATGCATTTGACACATTCCATATTCCATTTATTGCCGACAAATTGAAAAAAAAATGGAATTAGAGGAAATGTGTATGCGCGGAAGCTATACAACCTTAGGCGAGGGTTGTATAGGGGATATACCATCCTTCGGGGGGGATGTAAAGCCGGCGGTCCCTTGTCTATTAAATGTTAGGCAAGTAAAAGATCCCTATTCTTCTTAAGAAAAGAAGTTCGGCAAAATTTCTGGTTGGGGGTAGCTCGTCTACAGGCGTCGGTATTAGACCTCAGTAGCGGAAATAGGCCGACATTAAATAAATGTATTTAAAGAAAACGGTGGAATACTGTATTGTCATCCGATCTTAGTAACTGTGCAAAATTTCGTCAATTGATTAAGTCAAGAAGTGTGTTAAATAAGGGCTGCAAGATTTGAAGACAATTTTCACCCCCGCGCCCCCTTCGTGAGGCTATTTGCAAAAATAATGACGGAATAGTGTATTGTCTTTCGATCTTAGTAACTGTACAAAATTTCATCAATTGATTATATCAGGAAGTGCTTTAAATAAAGGATTCAAGATTTCAACATAAATATTGCGCACGTATTGTGAGTTTTTTGTAAGTACTTCCCTATGGCTAATTGCAGCCAATTTCGTTTATTGAGCAATAATTACAAAATTCAAAAAGAGGTTTCATCAAATAATTTAGTAGAAAAAATTATAAAAAATGTTCCACATGTTGCCCATTTTGATTGACACACATCTCTATGCGCTTTTGAAATGAGGTTCCCACTGTTCCTAAAGTTGCCGGTGTGATAGATGTAAAGGCAGTTATTATTCTTTCCTTCATCTGTCTCTATAAACAATTTCTTTCACGTATCCCCATAAAAAGGAATCCATTTTTGTAAAATCTGGGGATCTAGCAGGCCATTTAGTGGGTCCATTTCTTCCTATCCATTGATTAGAATAGGTATTATTTAAGTGGTCTCTAACTGCATTTAAATAATGTGGTGGAGCACCATCTTGCTGAAACCACATCCTATTTTGAATTCTTTCAGGGAGATTTACTAATAATTGTGGCAAATAGTTTTTCAAAAAATGAATATAAATAGCTCCAGTCAATGTACCATCAAAGAAATGTGGCCTTATTACATGTTCCTCGATAATTCCTCCCCAAACGTTTATAGACCATCTGTGTTGGTTATCAACTTGCATAAAAAAGTGAGAATTTTCCGTAGCATAATAATGAAAATTGTGCCTATTAACAAATCCATTTTTATGAAAAGTTGAAAGTATTGAAGAAGTTGACATCATGTTGCATTTCACCTTTGGCCCAATTACAAAATTGTAGGCGCTTTTGAAAATCGTCATCAGATAATTCCTAGTGCATTTGAATATGATATGCATGCAACTTATTTGTTTTTAAGATTCGACCCACAGACCGTCTACTTATTCCTACTAATGAGCTCACTTCTCTTTGACTAATATGGGGATTCGTTGCCAGCACCACAGAAAACTCATTTTCTTCGTTCACAACACGTTTTATTCTTTCACTTTTTTATATTCGTCATTTCCCGTTTCCAGAAATCTATCGAGAAGGTTTTGGAAGCTGCTAACATCAGGAACCCTTCTTTCAGGATAACGTTGGTGATAAATTCTATTGGCAAGTAAAAAACAAAAGTCATGTCTACAAGTTCCGCTTTATTAAAATTCATATTGTAAAATTCCAAATATTTTGAATTCGATACAAATTCTAACGACCGATAAGTGTGATAAATGCTCCTTTGTACACTACAATTTATACCAAATTGAGGTTTTATTGCTTGTCGAATAACGAAAACAGCAAAAATATTTACAAAAAAAATTGCAGTAAAGGACCGGTTAAATACTATTTACTCATTTCAATGGATTGGAAGAAATTGTCTCACTGAATGGCCTCATTTCAAAATTACATAAAGACGTGTCTCAATCAAAATGGGCAACACGTCGAACACCTATTATAAATTTTCGTAATGAATTATTTGGGGGAATCTCTTTTTTTAAGTTTATTCTTGAATTTGACTTATTTATTTATAAGCCGAAAATGGTTGCAATTAGCCATAGGGAAGTACTTACAAAAATGTTGGTTTTTCATTTCTACATCACATCGTCGAAAAATATACAGGGTGCTCCATTTGAAAAAATTGAGAAAATTCAATTTAAAAAGTTCTTAATTGAAAAATAAATACTCATTTATTTATAAAATGAAAATGGGTACAATTAGCCATAGGGAAGTACTTACAAAAAATATTCGTTTTTCATTTCTACATCACATCATCGAAAAATATACAGGGTGTTCCATTTGAAAAAATTGAGAAACTTCAGTTAATATTCTTAATTGAAAAATAATTTTTGGCCACATGTACATTTTTAGGAAATGAAAATGATTCAAAAACATTATTAGATGTCTCGTAACTTGTATTCACATAAGTTTTTCTTAAAACCCATAATTGTGACTGCGGTGAGTTTTTTAATATCCATCTGCAAATTGCATTATTTCAATAAAACAAATTTATTACATCCAAATGGTTGGGAGATATTCAATGCTAATAAGGGAATGAATAGAGCCTAGAAAGAGGCTTTAAAAAATGTACTGATATACATAGCATTCCATTTTAAAAAAAGGCACTTGGTCCTGTAATTTAGTCTTGGCTCGCCCTGTATATTCGAAAATAATTTCCAGCTTACTTGTAATTTTTTAAAAAATTTCTAGCTATCGTAGAACTTGAGATATCGAGGTCCGATGCACTATTGCTCCACCCTGTATATTACTTTATAATTGGTATACAGGCTGTCCATTTTATCAGGGCACTCGAGAATATCTCGCTTAATATCAGTCGTACAAAAAAAAATGTTTTTACGAAAATTGTGTCGATTTATATAACTTACAAAATGGTTTAAAGACATTTGAAATCCGTGGCCTACTTTAAGAGTTATGGCGGAAAATATCGAAAATGCGGAAAACGTCTAGGCCAAATATCTCCGTTATTTGAAGAGATACGAGAAAAATTCTAAGGCGAAAATTTTTGCAAAACAGAGTGTTTCAACGAGGTTTTATCTATTTTTTTTCAAAACCGCTGTATTTTGAGATTTACTCTTCAGGCTGTTAAAAAAATTATTTTGAAACGGGCGGGAAATGGCGCCATTAAATAGAGTATTTTCCTCCATTTTCAACGATATATCACATGCCATATTTATTCAATGGTACTACGTTAGTAATTAAAAAAACATTTTTTTAAACCAATAAATTTTTTTTTAACAAGCATTATACTTGCTGTGGAGATATTTCCTCGAGGGCCCTGATAAAATGGACAGCCTGTATATTGTTCTTTTAGTAATCTGTGGACTTATTCTATCCAATTATATATTGACACAAAGAATTAATAAAAATCTATCTATCTACCTACCTATTTATTGCAAAAATCTTACACAAATTTATTACATCAATAAGTCCTTCCAATTTTACTCATTGTCATGTAGATATCACAAAAATCTTCTCTCCTCTTGTTCTTTTGTCACACAGTTCTAAATCTATGGCTTAACGCTGAAAAGGATGATTTTACAATCCCACTGTTCTAGAAAGCTGTTCTTTGACGATTATAAACATTTCTTTTCAGGTGGATTGTAGTTCTTCACCATCGAATACTGCAATAAATGCGTATACAAAATGCAAGGACTAATTTTTGCAGCATATACTAATAATACTAATTCAGTACAATACAGTAATTCTTTATCCACTTTCGTTTAAGATATTTAATTTGATAAGGAAAATTAATAGTTAAGCGATCTCTTGAGGTTAATGGGCTGGATTGTGAAATGTTATTGTTATGTGCACCCTTATCCCTTAATAGAGATAAGCTAGCAATATAATGATATAGTTCGCTACTCGGCCCAGAGATGGCGCTACTGGGTTCCTACCACAGAGGCACTAGAATAGAGTAGAACTGTCTACAGTTACAAACTAGAATGAATTGGATGAATCTGGAATAAGCGCCATGGAATATACAA
Organism: Leptura quadrifasciata; assembly: GCA_963675555.1. NCBI lineage: Eukaryota > Metazoa > Arthropoda > Insecta > Coleoptera > Cerambycidae > Leptura > Leptura quadrifasciata. The sequence goes on along the minus strand of OY776674.1, from coordinate 106,009,719 downwards.
GAAGCGGAACTAACGAATCAGCGCAGTTCTAATTATTCTAATTAGATAGTAAAGGGTTCAGATCAAGAGAAATAACAGTGATTAGTACAAAGTGATCTGTGAATTGTAGTAATGATTTAAGTAGTAGGTTTAAAGTAACAATTAGTGTGTAGTTATAAGGATTAATTATTTAATTTAGTATTAAATAAGTGGTTAGTGACAATTCGTGTTGCAATTTATTAAACCTACGCTTGAGGTGTTTTCTAGAGACTGTAAACACGTAACATTATATTTCTGTCCAATCAGCTTTTGTTTTTAGAAATATCTTTCTCATTAACATTGAGCCGCCTTCCAACTTTGAAAGATGAAAGCTCACCAGTAATTATTTTCATGAATTCTGCAAAACACTTAGTTGCCTCCATTTATCCTCAAATTTTGAGAAAGCGGTGAACGTAAACATAAGGTTCTTCAGCTCTGCAAAACACTTAGTTGCCTCCATAGTCCACGACTAGGCCTGCAGGTGCTTGCATCTATCCTCAAATTTTGAGATAGTTGTGAACGAGCATAAGGCTCTTCAGCTCAGGTTTTCATCTTGATTTTCATCTCTTCATCCGTAAATGAACATAAAAGTTAAATTGTTACAAAAGTTTAATTTAAACCTTGTATATAAGCTAGCCAGTACTGTTGATTTTTTCAAAAATGTTACTAGATTAGGTAAGTTTTTTTGTGCTTTCAAATAATTAACATATTTTGTTATAAGACTGTCTAAGCCATTTTATCGGGATGTGTCAGGAATTTTACTATAACCTGAAGGAGTGCAGTTTTCTTCACATTTTTCTGGTGTCCTGGAGATGTCGCCAAAAGCAAGTAATCTTTAAAAAAAAATAATAACTATTACACATCAAAATAATTTAAAATATGCTACAACTACATACCTCTTGAAATCGATTCCATGTAACTCAAATGTTCTATAAATTCACAATGGTATAATAAAAGCACACTAATGACTCGTTAGAAATGTTACTCTATATAACCCTTAACTCAACTGAGCCCTTGGAAACAACAGATGGTTTTTAAGAACCCCAAATTAATACTCCCAAGAAATGACATCGTCGAACTTTACAACCAGTACGATGAAACGGAAAATATCTCATTTGTCAATTAGGGTTTTGACTTTTTGAGAATTTGCCCTATGCGGGCCTGCTGGAAACACTAGTAGGTTTGTGGCCAGTACTCGAAGCAGGCATATAGCAATTTACTTATATCATTCTTTCTTTTCTTCATCTATCTCATTTTTTAAATTTCAAATGGCAACATTATGTTTCATATTATTCTAAAATTAAGGCACACATACTAAAACAGTATTATTTTAAAATTTCAGAAAAAAGCATTATTATTTTCGAGGATATTTATTTCAATAACTTCAGTCTTCAATGTCAAATTAGTTTTTCTTAATGGTGATTGGTAAGCCTTAGTCAGCAAACCGCACAAAAAGTGCGTGTCATTGTAATTATATTATATATTATATATATATTATAATTGGTCATTATAAATTAATTTCTTAATAATTTAGTTCTTTTTATTTTTGTTTGTTCTTCATTACTCATCTAATCCAGATTGTATCTTCCCCTTAAAATGGTTAGATGCTTATTTAGAATATAATATTCTTTGGAAATACTCACTACATGTAACAGTTGTTTTCTGTTCGGTTTTGCTTTATGGATCTTTGATTTCTAGGTTCCATCGACGAATATGCGTAATTTCCTCATTCTTGGTACCCACGTCCAAGTAAAAAACAACACATTTTTGACTTAGTGGTTCTGTTACGGATCTTTTCGCGAATCTTTATGCCATCTAGGCCGGTTCGAGTCCCATCAAGATTGTTGTCGTGCTTTCTCTAGTCAACTTGTCGAATGTTTCATTACATATGTTGTTCTGATCTCCTTGGATAAACTACAATTGCAGTTGTGTCCTGCCAATTTCACCAGGGATTCTATGCAGTCTTTTACCATTGAAGAATGTATTTTTTACTACCTTCAGAACTTTATGAACTGCTTACCAGTGAGTGATGATACAAATTTATTAGAATATCTTGGTACCATTTCTTGTACACACATTTCTATAGCTGTGACTTCTGCCTGTAACACTGTGATGACACAATTCAAGTTCATACTAATGTTTCGATGATGTACGATATCTGTAATTAGAAATATACTACAAATGCTACAAAGTTCAGTAGTGATGTTATGTCACTTTTACACGAAGAAGTTCACTGGACGGCCTAAAACCCCTAGAATTCAACGGAGTGGAAATTCCATTCGCCCGTGAGGCAAAATATCTAAGAGCCATCTTTGACCAAGAATTAACATGGAATTCCCTGATCCGAGAAGTCACATAGAAAGCAACAATCACCCTGGGAAGGTCTAGGCAAATGTGAAGAAAGACTAGGGGCCAAATCCCAAAATGAATCTGTGGTTATACACCAAGGTAGTGAGATCCATGATAACCTACGAATCAGTGGTATGGGAGACTAAGACGAGACAGCCGGGAGCAATAAGGCTGTTAAGTAGCGTACAAAGGCTTGCTTGCCTGTGCGCCACGAGGACCATAAAAACTGCTCCTACGGCTGCACTTGAGGTCCTCTCTCACCTGCCACCATTAAGTATATATACAAGACGAAGCTCGGTTAGTGCTGCACAGGCTAATGTAAGGCCAAACGCCAATTAGTCAGCAACACGGGATGGAGTACCACAAGTTATACTCTGAGATGAAGGCAGTTTCCGTTCTAGGCATTCCCACTGACAAAATGATCCCTAAGTACAACTTCAATAAAAACTTTCAAATTCTAATACCAGACAGGGAAGACTAGAATACAGCACAGACAGTCTGGTACACCGACGGCTCCAAGACAGAACAGGGGTCGGAGCTGGAATATGCGGGACAAGGCAAAAAGGCAGTATCCTGATAAGTTTAGGGAAATACGCAACAATATTTCAGACTGAAGTGGTCGTCATATACTCTTGCGCAAGGAAGATAATAAAGCAAGGTACTATCAACTAGTCGATTGCCACTCTCTCTGACATCTTCACATGATGGATTAATCATAAACCACATTGGCGCATGCACTTTCAGAATAAATTCCGTAATAATGTTCAGATCCTCACTAGAATTTTCTGTTCATATGTAGAGGCGTAAGATACGATTCGTCATAGTAAACCATCTAGAATGTGCTAACTTTCCAGAATCACAACTTGACAAATCAATTCCCTGTAGATATTGCACGACACATTTCAAAAATATACTTTTAATTGGTACTTAATTCAGTAAAATTAATGTGCAGTAAATCGCAATTGATAGGTTTGAAGTTGACAAGTGGATATATATCCTTATAGCAAAATAAGGATTTTATAGTGAATTTTATAGAAGAATTTGCAATTGAAATATTATGCTTTAATATTCTGCCCTCTAGAAGCACACTTGAACTCATGCTAAGCCCAGTCAGGCTATTTATTTTTCGATTACAACAGACACTTGATCACTAGATGGCACCTGCTGATTGTTTTGCATGTCTGTATGCTATGGATACCGAAATGTACCAAATAGTCGAAGGATCCTCGTATCGGTCGTCACAACGTACCTTGCATTGATAAGAGCCAACAGCTCGAAACTACAATCTGCAAGTGGTGTGGGACGACTGGCACGAGAGCTCCTTAAGTAGGAATTAGCCTTTCGGCCGGTGTTTGTTGCAGTCGAAGCATTTGCGTCCTGTTTAGTAATATGTAATTATTACACTTAACGCGCCAGGCTTGTAACTCGTAATTCAGCGCTCGACGGGGCACATAGCCCGAAGAGTAGCTGATGGTGGCAGTCTGGTTACGTTCCTTATAGTAAAATAATAATTTTAGAGGAGTTTTTTAACTGTCGTAGATGCCGTTTTCCATAAATACAAAATTTTATCAGTCAGATTCTCAAAAATTTCAAAAACCGTTGGTTCTTTTCCAGAATTGGGCAGTTTTAAATCGTATCTAGTCCATAAAAAACACCTAAATACGTTTTTAAAAGTCGGTAACATACACTCACTGATTCAAAGGGACACCAAATATAGGGAGGCCACTCTGGTAAACATTGTTCTCAATGAACTCATGTTGAATGCCAGAGAAAATCGAAAAATACCTAAAAAAAATACTTCACAAAACGCATAAGCTAACAACACGCGTGACTTACTCGATGTAAACACTTGCGCTGACAAGTGAAAATTGGAATATAGATCATAATCTGTTAATTCGAGTCGACATAGTAAAAACCGCGACAGGACCGTAACGGAAATAAGATTATTACACGAAAAACAATGCAATATCAACGAATTTATTCTATAATCAATGAAATTCGCTATTTTAAATTTAAATGTGTTATCTACACAAAATAGACTTTGATGTTTCTGTAATCTGCTGATGATATTATTTTTGCATAATTAATAGAAAGAACTTTTCGTTGGTACTGTTGAATCTATTTGACACTCAAGGGTGGTAGAGGACAGAAGAAATTATAATAATCCAAAACATTACCTAGATTTCATTTTTGTAATACTAGTAGGCAACTTTTAGCAGGTATCCCAGGACGATATTTTGAAAAATAAAAAACTATTTTCGCTCTACTGTGTAAATGCGAATTTATATAGTTTTATAATGAATATAGGAACCCACCTTGGCTTCGTCCGGTGCCATTTCTTTTTTTCTGCTTTTATTTTGCACTAATTTAATACCAGTAATGCAAATGATTTAATCTTTTATTTTATATATTTAATTTGTTATATTAAGCCGATAGCCGCTTTGGTTAAAGCGCGAGGTGGGAATCGCAATTAATCAAAACGCGTATCGCGCTACTGGGTTCGAGCCCCGGATCTGGCACTGGCACTGCCGGAGGATATCAATGGTTGTATGTCCGCGTTTTTTAATGTGTATCCACTTTCCGCACAGGCCTCTGGCTTCTGGAATTGGGGGTTGTCTAATTTCTCTGGTGTTTATTTATTTAAATATTTAAGTTATTTCCGTCCTAATAAGAATGGCAGAATGGAGTATCAATTTTCAAAGTTAATTTATGTAATAATATAATGAAACATAAATTCAAATCAAGTCGTCATGTTTTCGCAATATGTGATAATTTAAAAGAGTTGTCATAGCGTTTGCGAGAAATGTCAGTTTAGCTGTGAATATGTAGCGTTGATCAAATATTCAACCTTCTCTTGAGGTTGAAGCTTATTTTAGAAATAACTATTCTGTTGTAGTCAGCCAATGTTTATTTCGTCGTCACTTTCATTTAAATCCACGAGATCCAGTTCCTAGTCGAATAACAGTTAAAAAGTAAGTACACAATTTTCGGAGTACTGCTTCATGTGGCAGAGACAAACCAAAATTAAGAACGCGTTCTGTACACACATTTGAAAATACTGTGCTACTAAATCCTAAACGATCTGCAAAACGACAAGCATTAGCACTCAATATTTCGAACCGTAACTTATCGCCGTTCGGTATGCGATGTAAAGCAACGACAGGCGCAGTTAGTACTTGGATGGGTGACCATTCCAACGGAAACCGCGTCCTCGCCTCACACATCTTCCAGCGGCTTGTATATCAGTGTATGCGCGGAAGCTATACAACCTTAGGCGAGGGTTGTATAGGAGATATACCCCATCCTTCGGAGGGGATGTAAAGCCGTCGGTCCCTTGTCTATTATATGTTAGGCAAGTAAAAGATCCCTACTCTTCTTAAGGGAAGAGGTTCGGCAAAATTCCTGGTTGGGGGTAGCTCGTCTACAGGCGTCGGTGTTAGGCCTCAGTAGCGGAAATAGGCCGACCTTAAATAAATGTATAAAAAAAAAATAAAAAAAAAACTTATCGCCGCATTCTGAACACACTTCCATCCCTACAAAATTCAAGTTGTACAAAAACTTCTGCCTCAAGACTTTGGAACGCGCATTGATTTTTGCGAATGTTTCGAGGGGCTATTTGCTGAAAACCCGAATATCGCTGATTGCTGGCTAATGTCAGATGAAGCTCATTTTCATCTTTCCGGATTTGTTAACAAACAGAACTTTCGCTACCGGGCGACGGAAAATTCTCTGCAATTGCACGAAGTACCACCACATAGTAAAAAGATTATTGTATGTTGTGCAGTATCCGCATTTGAAATTTTTGGGCCGTTCTTCTTTGAGGAAAATTACTTGACGGTTACTGTTACATCACAACGATATCAAGAGGTATTGCGTAACTTTGGACAACAACTTTGTAATGTTGGTGTGGATATACAAAGAATATGGTTTCAGTAGTACGGAGCCACTTCCCAAACTGCTGGGGATTCTATGACAATTTTGAGGAGAATGTTACTTGGTCATGTTATTTCGAAATTTGGGGACTGGCCGGCACGGTCACCGGATCTCTCAGCTTGTGATTTCTTTTTATGGGGCTACTTAAAATAAAAATTGTTTTCTAATCGACCGCAAACTTTGGAACAACTAAAATATAATATTCTGACAGAAATTAACGCTGTCCCAATTGAAATGTTGGATGAAAAACTTTCGTGCTAGGCCTCAAGAGTGTTAGTAACTAGGAGGAAGTCATTTGACTGATATAATATTTTAAAAATAAAATTTCCGTGTTTCCTCAAGAACCTTGCATTTAATTTTTGAATAAAAACTTAACCTTTAATAAAGACAACTCAATTTAAAATGGATACTTCATTCTACCGGAGACCCGTTCTTAATAGATTTTAATTCGACACATGTATAGTAATTTAACAAATATTTACATTCATTTATAGTGGGGTCAAAGTAGATTTTCACTTCGGAAAAATTCCGGGAAGCGATAACTTTTTACTGTACATTCGTAAGTATGTTACGAACAACATATAAAAAGGTATCAACAAAAGAGTGCCTGGTTAATCTTTTATTTAACAAATTAATTGCAGAATACCAATTTTTTAAAGAAATTTCTTCAAATAGAAATTTTTATAAAAAAAACTATTATGGCCATTCGAAAGAACGGAAAATTTTACATAAAAATGATATGGAAAGTATTATTGTAAGATCAAAACTGTAGGTTGTAGCATTTTTTTTTGTACGCCCGAACATATGCCACGGAGGCATACAAATGCAGTGCGCGAGAAGCGCGCGGGCTCAGGCGCCAGGGGTGGATGGGACAGGGGGGCAGACACGCAAATTCCCGTAGAGCCGGTGGCTCTGGGGCCGGTCCGTCAGGCGTACGTAATGTGTATTTGTTCCGTCTGATAAAATCCCGACGGCCAAAAAAATTTTAACAGCGGCTCTTTTCCCTCCTTATTCTTAGAAAGAAATAAATCTCAGATGTGATTTGCAGGCTACTATTTTAAACTCGACCACTTATATAAATGCCACTTATCATTTATAAAAAGTTATTTCCTAATGACCTAATTTTACATGTTCGTTCCAAATTTCGCAAAATAGATCGATATTGACAATAAAATAATGTCCCTCGATTGATTTTCCATTATTTTATGTATTTTATACATCTATGTGCAAACTACCTATTTTAAAGTTGCACTGTGCAATTTTAAAATAACTATAAATTAAACATAATAAAAATAATATAGTGTATGATGTAATCATGAATCAACTGTGGCCTGTAGAAACGATATCGGACGTTGCAGTCCAATCAATGGAGTAACGGTTTTCTGCCAACCAAGAGTTATGCAGGGACTTGACAATTCTTGGTCCCCAAAATTTTGGGGAGCTCATCTACCACGAGAAGATACTCCCCGAAAATACCATGAAAGCTCTTTCAAAAAATTTTTTGAAATTTGAATCTGCGATAACTCCAACACAGATAAAAGAGGAACTGTTAAATTTAGCTGCTAACTGGGACACAATTAAGTTGATGATCAACGATAATGATGCAATTGATTCAAGTAACTTAATGTATCATGCATCTATTAATTCCAGTGATGAGGAAGATATTGATATTGATATGCACAGTAGTGACAATGAAGAACAAGACGATGATCATTGTCATGTAAAAGTAAAGGCAATAATATGTAAAAACCGGCAGATGTTGGAACTGTGCTAAATGCTGTTATATGGTAATACTGAAATACAATTTATTTCAAGGAGCCTATCCTGCTTTGGCCACTGCATACAGATATCTTTTGACGTTACCAATAACGCAAGTAAAATGTGAAAGATAATTTTCAATTTTAAGATGCCTAAAGAATAGGTTGCGAAATAGAATATCTGACAACAGCCTTGAGTCTTTGATGATGATGAATATAGAAAAATGTTTGTTCAATGATGTTAATAATATGGATGTGATTAACACTCTAGATGCTTTGAGCACTTTACTTAAGAAAGCTCTAATGTATTAAGGGGCCTTCTTTCTGTTTCTTTTGATCTTTTATACATAAGAATTTATTTTTGCTTTTTTTTTCTAAGATGTTTATATAGACAATATTAGGCATATTAATTATAGATTATTATATATCTACTGTTAAAATGTCTTATTTTTTTATTTCGTTCTTTGTTTCTCAATGTCAATAAATTTTAATAAAAAGTATTGATGTTTAGTGGCGTTTTTTTAAATGTTTTCCAGACGTAACAGCCTGCTCTAGACCATGGTTGAACCAGACAATGCGGCTAGTCGCTGTTACTAGATGTTCTGAGTTCGAGTCTCGGCTGCGGCAAATGGCATGCCGCAGGGAATGGGTGTTGTATAAGTTATTATCTGTTGTGTGTGTGTCCTGGGTCAGTAATGGAACATCTTTGGCTATACTCCGCCAGGACGTTAATATAAAGGTGTAAAAAAATAACAATTGAAATAGGTCGTTTTCCCACAATTGCCAGGGCCGGTTGGACCGACCCCATCCACCCCTGTAATTGTACAATCCAAAATTTAAATGAAAGTAGAGGATTCTAGGTATTGGATTCTTATATGTTAACGTGAAAGACATTGTATCAATATGTATGGTATGTGTATGAAGTTTAACCATAAGAAGTTTTTCTACAAAATTCGTTAAAGCTATGCCATTTCTAAAATTTTTAAGATAAATATTTAAAACTTTCAAAGTTTATTCTTAAAGTAATAAACAAAAAGATGTATGATGTGAAAAAATCTTAAAAATTTATTTTTTAATACACAGGACTTGAAAAATTGAAAAATTTGAGGTACCAAATTTTAATTTTTATGACTAATTTCAACAATCTATTCAGTTTAAAATATGTTATTAAAACTTTAAAGGTGCATTTTATTAAGCTTGAAATGTGTCCTCTAAAACGGTCTTAAAAATTAAATGTAGGCTCTATTTTATAAATGTACAAAAGAAAATTTTATGGACTATTACCTGGTTGCTTTGACTATTTACCCTTATTTACTCCATTTACCCCCGAACCCTTCAACGGAATTAGATCAAAATATAATCTAGTTCTAAATCTAGTTACAATACATAAGAATATATAGCAAATTTCAAGTCAATATCATAAACGGTTCCAGAGTAAACGTGCGCACAAAAAAATTACAGAAAGACAGACGACAGACAGACCGACATTTTTTTTTTTTTTTGTTCAAATTTAAAATCTCAACATTTCATGACATTTTAAGTCTACTTCAACAAAAAAGAATAATTGTTTTTGCGTTACTATACTTCCACTGGACGTGGACGTAAAATAATAATGCTCCAAAATTAATGAAAATTGAGTTAATATAAATCTTTATAATTTTTATAGAAAAAATTTCTCGTTGTCCTCCCTAACATATATTTATATTAGGACCTTGAGAGAAGTAAATTCCGTGTGGAAATATTTTTTTTGATATATATTATACAAACGTATACTTTTCACGAAAAATCGAAAAAATTACTTTTTTAGCGTAAATTGGCGCAATTTTTATGTTTTTAATATAGTTTTTCTGTTTTAGATAGTAAAAGCACAGTCAAAATATTGTCTCGGTATATTACCACCACTCGATAAATATATCTGAGAGAGATATATTATAAAAGATCTGTGCAGCTGTAGGCCTGCCGCATGTTGCTGTGTGCGGGTATATACAGATATGGGATCATTGCTAAAAAGTAGTGGGCCACGTTTTCATAGATTGTCGATTATCTTGTACTGTCAAATATTACAACGTGATCTTTACTCCTTGTTTAGTTTTTATTTTAATATTATTTTGTTTGAATAATTAGAAGAGTGGCAATTCTTGACTGATAGGTGTACATGGAAAATCAATGAAAAATTTAGCACAATTTTAAAAAAATATATTCAATATTTAAATAGAAATTTTGGTTCTAATGTCATTATTGTTTTTGACGGTTACTCAGCAAGTAGTATTAAAAGTAGTGAAAGAAATCGAAGAGCATTAAAACATCGATCGACGGATTTTTTTTTACATCTGACATAAACCAAACTCTTCAACAGGATAAATTTCTTTCAATTACAAGTAACAAACAACGATTCATTCTGGCATTGCAAAACAAATTAGAAGAAAAAGATATTGTTATTCATAAAGCTGGACGATGCCGACGTGCTAATTGTTTAAACGGCGATACAACAACCGTGCGAAAACGTTATCATCGTTTCAGAAGACATTGACGTACTTGTGATTCTAACAGCTTTGTGCCCAGAGATAGAATGACTTATTTTCTTAAACTAGGAAAAGGTGGTATAGAGCGAAAACTGTACTAGTCTCAAAGTTTTGTTTAGAACATTTCATCTTGTAAAGAGCGAATCTTGTTCATTCATGCCTTTACAGGTTTGTTCGGGGTAAGCGAAGCGAAGTTTGCAAAAATGTGCGAAGTAAAAAGTACTTACAAGATGCTATTGATGTTTTTTTAGCAACAAACCAATACTGTGTTGCTATATTTAATGCTGGAGTGACGTGCCTATTGGCATTATGCGGTGCTACGACACCAATAAAAAATTTGAACGAGTTTCGTTTAAAAAAAAATCAAAAAAGTAAAGAAATCAGAAAGCGAAACAAACTAAATTTAACGGCACTTCCACCAAGAGAAGGTACAGTTGATCTACGTTTTAAAAGTTTACTTTCAAGTACAGATTTGGCTAAGTAATAATTTGCAAGAATTGCAAGCAGAAGACTGGGGTTGGAGACGAAGGAATTCAGGTATGTCGTCAATTGTCGTCACCCACAATCCAGTCCCAAACGAACTGGTTCAAATGATTTTTTGCGGATGCAAAACAGGTTATGATAACCAGTGTGGTTGTAGGAAAGCTGCATTATTCTGCACCGTAGCCTGCTCCACTTGTTCCGGCTCTGATTGTCTGAACTGCCAGCCATTTTTTGATGAAATTGAGAAAGAAAATTATGTTATTTAAATATATTATATTGTTCAATTTTAAATAAAACATTATGAATTTTTATACTGCTATATATCATTTTGAAGAGACCTATATTCAATCGAACGACATTTATTTAATATTCATTTTTTATGAAATATTGTACAAATAATCGGCCATATTGAATCAGCCATTTTGATTTTCTAATTTTCAAGATCATATTCTTTTTCAGTGACCTCAAAATCCTCCTTTATATTAATTTATGCGAAATTTATTTGAAATACTTCGAGTTACGTCATTTTATAGGAAATAGTTTACATAAAGTCGGCCATATTGGATCAGTCATTTTGAATTTTTATTTTCCAGCATTATATTCTTTTTCAGTGACCTCAAGAACCCCTAGAATATCAATTTGAATACAATTGCTTTGAAATCATTTTGTTATTATAATTTTCCATAGAAAACGTTTTTGTTTTGTTTAAACAATTAGCGGGCAATATAACAGTATAACTTTTTATTTTAAACTATTTCAAGTGTCCATCAAAAAGTTTCACGGAAATCCAAGCTTCCCGTAATTATTCCGAAACATAGCGCGTTTCTGAGCTAATTTGACTCCACTATTGTTGTTATGTTATTAAAAATTGTTGTTTTACACTGTGTTGAATGTGAGTTCTATCATTATTTTAGCTTAAAAATAGAAGTGAGACAAGCTTTGTGTCAAATACTTGTATTTGCGTATCTTAATATATCACTCATAAATTTTCAACAAAAACAGTATAAGCAGGAAACGGAAAATATAGGATTTAATTAGGGTTTTCTGCAGACATTTAGCAATCAACAAGATATTTATTATATAGTACGTGCCAGCAATTACCGGAAGTATAAAATGTATTCATCGTCTACGACATTTATAGAGCTTTCCAAGTGAACCTAATAAAACCTTCATGGCGCCTTTGGTAGAGATCTGAAAAGATATCCACGAAATAGGAAAATTGAATTTTATTATCTTTTGCGGTATTTCTCTGCCTAACAATTTTCCAGTTGCCTCAAACCATTTTTTATCACATTAAAGACGCCGACAATGTTTACAATTAGTAATTTGTTTAATATCATCAGATGAGTTTACTTTAAGAGGAGGGCGCTTGCAGAACCTGCATTCGAAGAGTTCGTTTAATTCGTGAACGGAGACATATAGCAAGAAAATAAATAAGAGAAGTGGGTATAGAAAAAAATGAAGATCATTACGCAACCGGTTTTCCACTAAAGTATTACATTTTTTAGGCTAAGACAACATTTTGGGTAGGACACAATTTATTTTTGTTGGAGGGGGCTGTTCTAAGTTTAATTAGAGGTCGGCTGCCATCCATTTGGCCGTTATCTCAAAAATAGGGGTACAAACAATTTTTGCGTAATGCCTCCGTAACTGTCGTCTTACAAAAAATTGCGAAAAGGATTATTATTGAGAATCGAATTCCCTAAAACTTTACATGAGTAAAGTTGTTGTCGACAATTCAATACTTCATAAAAAAAACCAAAGAATATAGAAATTAGTTAAAATATTATCTTTTAAAATTCGAGTCGCAACAAAAATCTTTTTGCAAATTTTTTGTAAGGCGCAGAGGTACGGCGATATTACGCAAAAATTGTATGCACCCTTATTTCCAACATGACGGCAAAATGGGGTGGCCCCCGATCCCGAAAACTCTATTTTAAACTTGCAGATCGTTTAGGACTTCGTGGCATAGTTATTGCAGTATTTTCAAGTGTGCGCGTACAGAGCGAGTTTTTCCTTTTGATTTTTCTCTGGCACACGAAGTAGTACTGCGAAACTTGTGTACCTTTTTCAATTGTTATTCGAGTAGGAACTGGATCTCGTGGATTTAAATGAAAGTGACGGCGAAATAAATATTTGACCAACGCTCCATATTCACAGCTAAACTGATATTTCTCGCAAACGCTTTGACAACTGTCTTGAATTACCATTTATCCCGAAAGCATGGCGACTTGATTTGATTTTATATCTTATTATACTATGATATCAACTAACTTTGAAAATGGATACTTCATTCTGCCGGACCCCTTGGACATACATTCGATAACTGTAGTAAGTTGTAGTCGTTAAATTCAGTGGCAAAAATGCCAAATTATTATTTTCTAAAAAATAAATGGCATCTCAATTTATAGCTTACGGATTTTACAGATTTTACTAAAGAAATATCACCAAGTTCTTTAATATCCGAAAGTCATGCCGAGATAAAATTGAAAAATTGTACATAAGACAAGAGCAGCATCTTTAGAAACTAATTGTTACAACTCTACAAGTTTTATGAAAAATGTTTCGATTTAAATTAATTTTTAAAGGTCCAAATACAGAAAACTGATTTTTGGAGACTTAAGCCCTTTATCTTTTTGGGAACTAACTACAGAGAGTTTGGCCCCAGACCAAAAATGTTGCAACTTTCGAATTCTACAATTCTTGTCTTTAAATGTTTTCAAGATGGCAGCGATTCCGACACAGGTATGGATACGCCAACTTGGGATTATACCTTTCTGACATTCAGTAACAACATTTCAAGAATTCAGCCTACCTGCAGTTTTTTCGACCTATCCTTTTTACGACAGATTGACTAGTAAAATCACATTTTATCTTGAAAATAACCGAAATTTCACTGATTTTGCGCGTTCAAAAAAATTATTTTATTTTATTTAGTTAACATTAGGTTTAACGCATTGTTGCACTTTAAAGATAAATCTCATACCTACAGGATGCTGCTAATGATTTTTCAATATTTGCCTTGACCAACAAGTTATTGTTCTTCAAAGTTGGTCATTTCTAGTGGTTAAAATATGACGATAACTTCAGCTAACTGTAACTGTCCAAAGTTATCGTAAAGAAAATCCTAAGTAAAAAGAAAATAGTAAATTTTCTTAAGTTTAAGAAAAACCTCATGCATTTTTTTTATAAATCGCATTACATATTTATACGTTATATTAAAAATTGTCAAGAAATATTAAGAATATTAAAACTTAAGTAAACAGCATAATTTTAAATATCAATGTATTCGAAATTAGGATTATGACAGACAAATAATTGGCACCTGGGCATTCAGTAGCTTAGAAAGTGTAATTTAATTTTCTTTTATTTTGAATTTTTTTCCTTTTTTAATTTTAAGTTGATTAAGAAGCAAATTGCAAGTCATTAAATTTTCTATCGGAAAGATAAAATCCAATTTCTCCAAACAATGCACCGTTATTGAATATGTCAAACAAAGTACTCTCCATAAGTATTCCCTTTTCAAAGGATTGAAAAATTTACAATTTTCGTGTCTTGCTTAGTTCTTTATGAAGTTTAATATGTGAGGTGTTGGAATTTCGTTCTTCAAAGGAATTTAAAATGGTTATTCTTGATTATTTTAATAGAAATTAACGGGTTTCAAAACATGTTTTATGGAATTTAGTAGTGAATTTGGAGCTGAACCCCCAAACAACCTTGCTCGAACTTTTTTCTGTTTATGATTATGTGAGAGATTCATGCTATAAGAGTCTGAAGGATGTACCCCTGCGATGGGTCGACTTAACTCAGGCAGACGTAAAAAACAAAATTTATATTTAGATTTTGCTCAACGGTACCCCACAGATAGTATCAACTGGAACGTGGTTACATTTTCTTATATTTAATACTGATTATTATCTAACACTTTTTAATATTATTTCCTGAAAGAGATTTTTTACAATATAGGTGTATGAAAAATGCAGAAAGTTAACAAAGATATAGGTCCATACCAGACATGACGAGTATTTAGATGACCTCGTACAATGCTTCCAACTACCATCCAATGGCTTACGTTAGAGCAACTGAATGACACTAAAAAGGTTCAACTTAAAACTTTGATATTTGAAACTTTGTAGGCTTCGGTAAGTTCACTTAGGTAATTTCAGGCATAGTATTATAGAGCTTAAAATGTTTGAATCGCAGCAGATTAGAATTTTGTATTCAGACATTCGGGTAAGGCTTCCATTTATACAGAATAAAGTAATAGGGCGACATGTACCCCAAATCCCAGAGGAATCACATAAGGGCTATTACTGCCTAAAACGGCAAAAACCTACTGCTTACTTTGTATACTGATTTTTAAAAAATTCGACATTCTTGAGAAATTTCCTTCTGGGACTTTCTTGAGAGTACCAATCCATCCTCATCGGCTATACATTGCAAAGTTGCAGTGTTACTCAACATCCGATCGTAAAAGAAGATTAAGGGGGAGATTTTCCCTGGTTTAGAGCTGGTCAATATTTGGTTCGTGCAGGAAAGTTTTTTAACAAGTACCTATAATGCTAGAGAAATATATTATTTAGAAATTTCTCAAGCGAAACTTCCACACCGATAAGAAACTACTTAGTTATTTGTATTTGGACTTGTATATATTTTTTACAGCAAATAATATCTATAATGAGCTACCTTTGGAAGGTAGAACTGTTACTCAATCTCTATTTCAAAGCCAACTATGATGTTTTTAAAATGGGAATTTTGCAAAAGTAACATTAGCGATTGAGATAGAGGAAAAATGTATTTGAAAAAGTCGTTCAGAAAAATTAAGTAAGTTCAAATATGAAATTTCATTTGAAAATATTGATTTTTAGTTTGTTTTTTTTAAATAAAGTCAGAAAAATTCGAGGTTTGGGTTAGTATCCAGATTGCTATGAATTCCAGAAAATAGTTGGACATTTTTAATTTAATAAACCAGTTTACATAATGTTGATAATTTATTTAATTCAAAGAAAACCGAACACAATATTAACAATGCTAACAATAATCTGAAATATTTTTCCAATAGATCGCCTTCAATTTCAATGCATTTTAAAATTATTTTTTTATTATGATTCGATACTTTTCTTAATTCTTCAGGAGATATTGATCGACAAACTTCCAAAATTCTGTTACACAATTCTTGTCGTGTGCGGGGTCTGCTATTATAAACTTTTTCTTTAAGTGCACCCTATAAATAAAAATCCAGATATCTGAGGATCTGGGCGGAAACTTGCAAAGTGTACTATTACGTCCTATCCATTTTCGAGGAAAATTTCGATTAAACCATCCTCTCACAATCAAGACATTGTGTACTGCAGCCATCTTGTTGGAAGTGGACATCTCTTTGCAATGCAACTGGTCTATAGCATCGGACAATTCTGTGTTAAGGAAATCCAAGTAAACATCAGCATTCAAATTTCCCTCGAAAAAAAATGAACCAATCAGCCGGGCTCCCAGGATACCACACCATACATTCATTTTTTAGGAGTACCCAATTTGGAATATCCACAGACCAATATCTACAATTTTGTGACGAAACCACGCCATTAGTGGTAAATGTGGCTTCGTCTGAGAAGAGTATTCTATCGATAAAACGACGGTCCTCTAGAAAATTGCTTTGCAGCCAATAACAATATTCTAATCTTCGTTCTATGTCCCCTTCTTGCAACGTGTAAAGAAATTTTGGCTTGAAGGGTTTTAATTTATGCCTGCGAAGGCAACGCCAGATCTTGTTTTTTAATAAATTTAATTCCCACGCAATTTCTCTTACACTGGTTCGTGGGTTTCCATTAACAAAACTCAGTATAATATCGTCATCTGGATGCCTTTTGGTAGGTTTGAATTTTGGCTTTACAATAGTGCCGGTTTGATCAAATTTCCTATTAAGGGCAGCTACAGTGCAATGATGTACTGGAGGACGATTGGGATGTCCATGATTAAATATTTTAGCAGCTTCTCTGATTTACTCTGAAGGAACGAACATTATCTCCAACGAGACGAATAATTTCCGCTTTTTCTGGAATTGTTAATTTCAAAGGTATTTTGACGTAAAAATTGACAACTATGGTGTTTACAATAATTGATGTAAGTAGATTGACATTCATAGCAATCTGGATGCTCTAAACTAACTCAAACCTCGAATTTTTCTGACTTACAATATATTTAAAAAAAAAAAAAATATTTTCAAATGAAACTTCATATTTGAACTTACTTAATTTTTCTGAACGACTTTTCCAAATACATTTTTCCTCTATCTCAATCGCTAATATTACTTTTGCAAAATTCCCATTTTAAAAACATCACAATTGGCTTTGAAATAGAGATTGAGTAACAGTTCTACCTTCCAAAGGTAGTTCATTATGGGTATTATGTGCTGTAAAAAATATATACAAATCCAAACACAAATAGCAAAGTTATAGAGGTGGCTTAGTCGGAAGTGGAACACACTGTATTATATAATAATCATAATTTTATAATGCGCAGTTTAGATCAAAATGTTAAATATAGTACAATTTCATCATAGAAACAACTAAATAAGTTATATATTTCTGTTTCTTGTAACAATCGTGCTATAAGTGACAATAATAAACATTTGAAAAGGGCTTCCTTAAAGTTACTGGACACATAAACACAAACTTTATTTTCTATATTTTCTATTCGAGTTGACACGTTCGATACTGAATGGGCGACTATAGTCGAGGCAAGAATTCAAGCGATGCACGTCACAGATCGATTCTATAAATAAGACAATACTGCTAAGAAT
This sequence comes from Leptura quadrifasciata, assembly GCA_963675555.1. Classification (NCBI taxonomy): domain Eukaryota; kingdom Metazoa; phylum Arthropoda; class Insecta; order Coleoptera; family Cerambycidae; genus Leptura; species Leptura quadrifasciata. The sequence goes on along the minus strand of OY776674.1, from coordinate 105,991,858 downwards.
CATGAAGCCCCAATAAACCGTATCTATTTCTGAAAAAAGTTTAATAACTGGGTGTCAAGAATTACTCTTTTTAATGTAATTAAAGATTAAAAATTATATTAGTATTAAAATTTCTTTAATGAGATCACTCGTGACGTGCATCGCTTGAATTCTTGCCTCGACTTTATTTTATGGATTTAAATGATGCCTTCTAGTGTTAAGATACTCTTCATTGAACTAGAGTACCGTACGAGTTTGAGAGCTATCAGATACGGGAGCTAATTTGGAGCGATTTCCGTCCAACATATCCTGTCAAAAGAACAAGAGTGAAAATTAGTAAATATACTACCTATAACCCCTTAGTCAACTTAATGATAACACTGTTTCTTAAGAACAGTTGAAAATTCAAGCAATATTAAGATTCCTGGATCCGAATAACCTCAATGCCTCATAATAATCTAAAAATCAATGTAAAAATATAAAGAAAGTTAACTTCTAAGGGGTACATCGTATATCAAGTAGGAGTAATATTTCTGTGTTCTGCGATATTAGAATTGTTCAACATATAGACGTTTGAGACGGGCAACCATGTTTTTTTTCTAGAACAAGATCAAACAGCCCTTGAGAATGATTTAATAAGATAGATAGCAAGTGCAATAGCATGCCATATGTGTATAAAAATGTTTAAATCTTATTGTAGACTATAACTTGATCAGTAATATTTAGTTTTAGAAAGTCGATGATAAAGTAAATAAACCAGGGCGAAATACTACTCCTTCTGGGACATTGTTTAGTGTCTAGTTTTACTAGTTTTACAATAACTGTTGATTTATTGATAAGGTTTTAGACGATTTCTCTAAACTAGGAGTATTATAAGAAAATAAGTCATTTACTTGTACATTTTATAATTTGTGAGATACATTAGTCTCCAGCATGGGCGGAAACTTAGAAGGGTTTCCGTTGGCAAGTTTGGCAGCAAAAAAATCAATGTCCAAGTGGATAAATAGCCATTGTTTTTTGTGTTTTGGTAACTTTGGCGTTTGGAACCCAAATTTGAACTGATAAAAGCGTGGTTTTAGGCCGCTTAACTACGTAGTTGTGTAACGCGGGCTATAATCTCCCCCTGAACTTGATACTCAAAGTCCGCCTATGATCTCCAGACTAGTAAAACGACAGTAATTAAATTGTTGTTTAAAATGCCATTCAAAATTACCCAATTCCACAGACATATCGATAATACATTCCATTTATTTTTAATATCTATATCCTCCAGAACACTAATCTTAATGGTTTTTCAGCAGCTATTAGCTGACTTCCTTAATCTTACTTTCCCTAGTCTATAAAAAGTGAAACAGCATATTATACAATTTTATTTAAGAATTATATTGAATGTTTCCCCATAAAAAATATTTATAGCCTACGCCACTGGAAGTAGGTTGAACTGCTCAATTATTTCCGCTAAGTGTAAGAAGTAACAAGAGTTTAATAAAGTTAATCACAGTGAGATGTAACGGGGAAAATAGCTTATGGGTGCAAAGGAAACGTACAGCTTCCAGAGAAGTAGAGATAAAAACCGATGGAGATTCATGGATCAAGCAGGCAGTTTGTAAAAACCTGGCCCGATATTCGCAGCAATTTTTTTTTACACACATTTACGATCTATAGTTGTACAGGAAATTGGACTACACACAATAATTATTAATTTAAGATTTAAAATTTCATGCTTGTAGTTCGAACATGCAATTTTGATGAAATAACCGAAAATATTCACACATATTTCGCTGGTCTTGGTTTAATTACATTTTGACATGCTATTTTAACAATAAATAGTAAGGAACAATACAATGTGGAGAATCGCATGCTCTACTTTTTTTGTAACAACTTAGATGTACGTATCTCGTGCTAGTAATGAAATAATAGCAAAAAGTGATTTTACGCCGCTATTATCCAATATGGCGGCGCGAGTAGTAACCCCTCAAAGTCGAAAACTCAGAAATGTCAATAATATGCTTTATTGAAGAAATCTGTTAAGTATAAATTTTCCTGTATCTATTGCAAGGTAAAAGTATTGATTGGACTAATGTGCGGCTTCATATATTTTTCTTAATTCTCCCATTTTGTTAACCTAAAACGTTACAAACAATAAAAATCTCGGAGAAATACCCCAAAACGAAAAAAATTAAAGCACCATATTTAGTTATTGTATACTCGTAAATTTAAAGAGTAATTTTTTAATGTCGAAAGGGTAACGACGCTAAACCATAAATAATTTTTGGAAGAATTAAATATTACTGATTCTTTTTGAACTGAGACAAGATATCGCGAAAATTCTCCACTGTTTTCATTTTTGAGCGATTTTTTTTCGCTTATTCTCAATTTTTCGCTTACGTAAAGCGGTAGATAGTCCCCCCATTATTCTTTGTTATTATTTTTCAGGCACTGCCTGTTAGATTATGTCAATATAATAAAATTTTTATTTCATAATTTTTAGTGATTTTTTTTGAGGTCGGGTCAATTATTTGCAAAAAAATGTTTCCACCCTTTTTTTTGAGGTTGGGTCATTTCTTTGGGAATTTTTTTCCAACCATTTTTAGCGACTGCTATAAATTATTTACTTGTAATTATCACCAGCGCATCCGTCAGATATTCGAATATCTTTTTTAACCCTCCGCTTAAATTATCTGGAAGAAATTTGCCTGCTCTTTCAAACGAATTGTCCAAATAATGGGCCATAGTTCGAGGGTAGATTATTTGGAGAATATGAGAATATTATACAAATGCTTTAAAGTCAATCAATTTGAGGTCGAAGTTAGACATTTATTTCAACTAAGTATTTGGAAAAGACCTAAAAAGTAGCCTGTATGTACACGGAGTGAAACCTTCTTGTTGTAGCGTTAGTGCCCTCGTCATATTTTTGCTAAGGGACTTTATAAAAGAAAAAATAATAAAACAACAAATGAAATTTTGAAAGGGCACAATCAATATTTTTCGATGTTTGTAAGAAGAATAATAATAAGTTATTAAATACAATTTTTATGCAATTACATAAGCAATTTTTCTTTGAGCGTCACTGGTGGCTTTATCTAAATAAATAACATACAAATGAGATATACTAATTGGTATAAAAAACAATAATCTTCATTTTTTATATCTTGTAGATTATTTATTTATTGGACCGTTTTGGAGCAATTTTTGTTCTTTGGTACTTTAGATTAAAAGTTTCATAAAGTTTGTTGGAATTTAAAATTATATGTGGTAAAAATTACATGTTTTGTTTTGAGGATCAATGATTAAGAACAGCCGAGACGCAAAAAAATCACTTTACTCCACATATAACATGCTATTTTTTTCTTCAAACGTCAAATATGAACCAAATAAATAATGTAATTTTTTCTTCGAACACTTTTAGTGCCGTTCAAATGTGCTTTTAGAGGGCGGAATATTAAAACATAATATTTTAGTCGCAAACTCCTCTATATAATCCTTATTTTACTATAAGGAACATACTGAAAAACTGATCCTACTTAAAGGAGCTCTCTTGCTATGCTAAGCCTTAAGTAGGATCAGTATTTCGGCTGGTGTTTGTTGCAATCGAAGCATTAGCGTTTTGATGGTAATATGCAATTATTACACTTAACACGCCAGGCTTGTAACTTGTAATTCAGCGCTCGGCGGGGCACATAGCCCGGAGAGTAGCTGTTGGTTGCAATCTGGTTATGTTCCTTATAGTAAAATAAGGATTGTATAGAGGAGTTTACGACTAAAAATGTTTTACTTTTAGTGCCGTTCATGAGCGACAGTATAAACTGCCGCTCGGAGAAATGACAGAGATTCAAATTGTTGACATTATTGTTAAATACTTTCTTTTAAATAATGGTGGAAGCGCTTTGCATTTTGCTTTGACGAACAAAAGCATTCACACCTCCTCACGAGTGCTTTGCGAAATGAATTTCTACCTGTTGAATAGATTTAATTTCGATCAGGGGAAACAAAATTCCAACCAGGGGATGCGTGAAGTACTGACGTTCAATACCCATATATATGAGACAATACGGACGGTCTACTCCCTGTCCAGAAGTCTGTATCCGCTTATGGTCAAGGGTAGACTTAACAGACATAATAAAAAACTGTTGTACACGATGGTGGCCAGTGGCCGGCCACGACAATGAAAAAGCTAAAAGTGCTTGAGCACAAATTCATGCGCAAATTCAGGAAGGTACACCTCCCTCAGAGACCTATACGCACGCTGCAACGGCATAACCCCGATAACGGACTACGTCCTCCAGCATATCTCTCAAAACTTCTACTCGTTCAAACTGGGCGATAGTCCGCTAACAAGACACATAACGTAAATTAGACAGCATAATGCCCCATCTAGGGTTAAATACCCCTTACCGTACCAGACGTTACCGATTTTCCGGCAACCTTTGTAGCCAAGCTTCACCAACTATAACTTCTGCTTACCCTATCCGCCTTTACTAATGTTTCTTTGTCTATCTTTAAATCTTTCCTGTCGGCCTCTTCCTTTCTGTTTGTGTCCTTTTTGTTTGTTGTTTTCTTTTGTACTTTTTTGTTTTTCTAAATTCATGTCTCATCGCAAACCCTAACAAAATCAAAACCTTTTGGAATAAAAATGTTTAAAATCAAAGTAGGTCAGTCATACGCAGTCCAGCATTGGCGTATCTCGCGGAAGGCACCTCGCTCGAATTGAGGTACCAGCGTCATATTATACGAAATTTAGAAGTGTTTAGTGCGCGAGTTATTAGTTAATATGTATTTTTAAGTTTAGTTTAATCTGTTCTTAGATATAGTCAAATTTTATTACCTTTTTTATCTATTTTTCGTAGAAGGAGTTTAGGTTTAGTTTAGTTAAATTATCGTTTTAACCGAACCAGGCCTACCCCGCCCGATCCTGCAATCTGCCACGGCGACCAACATGGTAATGGCACGATCGGTCCCGGGATAGATTTTGGGGAGGTACATTTGTAAAGGTAATTTTAATAGAAAGTTTTGAATTGAATTGAATTGCATTCAATTGAATTGGATTGGATTGGATTGAATTGAAATGAGTTGAGTTGAGTTGAGTTGAAGCCCTCGGTAACGCCCCAACCATATTCCAGGCAGAAATTCATGCTATAGATCTGTGTGCCCAGGAATGCCTAAATAAAGGCATTCGAAGGGCAAAGATCTAGATACTATCAGATAGCCAGGCACCATTAAAAGCTCTAAGGTACTATACCTTTCAGTCTAAAATTGCCTGGGAATGCAAACAATCCCTGAAGCAACTGGCCAACAACAACAAGGTTATCTTGATGTGGGTGCTAGGGCATGAAGGAGTACAAAATCATGAACTTGCTGACCCTTGCTGCCTTGCGAAAAAAGGAGCTGAAGCACAATTCATTGGACCTGACTCGTTTTTGGCCTGGCCAAGGGACACATAGTGGAGGAGATCCAAAAATGGGAAAAGAAACAAAAGAGTCCTACTGGAGGAATACTCCAGGCCAAAGACAAACGAAAAAATTTATAGCTTATTCGACAAAGAATGCCACAAGGCTTCTCGAACTTGAAAAGTCCGAATTAAGGCTGATAACAGGCTGTCTAACTGGTCACTGCCCCTTGAGATATTATCTCAAGAACATGAGCAAGGTAGTAGACGATAGATGCAGATACTGTGATATTGTAACTGAAACTGCGGAACATATACTTTGTGAATGCAAGGTATTAATTCGCACTAGGCTAAAGTTCCTAGAGCAGGTGGAATTAACGCGTGAAGACATAGGGAAACTAGCCCCCAGGAAAATCACAAGCTTTGTAAAAAGTCTTGGAATCCTTGGCAATGGAGGGTTATTCACAAAAGATAATGAAGTAAGGCTACTTAAAGCCAAACGACTCTTGAAACAATCTACAATCTACTGTAACATTTTATACACACAAAATTGCTGTGATTTACAATATTTATAACTGATACCTAATATTGATGCGCTCTGAAACTATACTTTATCTCGCGTCATAATTGAATAGGTACTGAACCTGTTGAACCTTAAAAAGACAAAAGATAAACCGGGTCGCTCAATCCAACGCTCAATTATTTTAGCTAGAGGAAAATTAAAATTGATTGGTCAAGTTTTTCATTGTTAGACATCACTTTTATTTTTTATATGTTTTTTCCCTGTAACTGTTACATAGCGTTATACGCTTTTATTAAGTCATAAACGGAAATTTTAAATTATATTCATATTTAGTCGTGGGGCGACCTCTAGCAATGAATAGCAGTACCGCCCATTGAAACGTGGCGCACGGGAGCATGTGAAGTGTAACTTCACCAAAGACAAAATAAGGAAAATGGATAACTTTAAATAGATCTTATTCCGTTCTGGCCATAGAGATCTTCGAGCATATAACTTATAAGCAGAAAAATAGAGATGACAGTATGATTGACTCGTTATTGTCAACTAACAAATCGACCTCGGTGTTGCCATTTGCCATATCATATATACGGCGCATACCTAAGAAATAATGGCATATTTGAACAAAAATGTACATACCTTGCACAAAAGTACAGCAATTTTCAGAATGATAGTAAAATAAAGCCAATTTATGTTTTTTTCAATGAAATTAACATTAAAAATGTAAAGTAGGTACATATTCTGGTCAAAATTATATAATTTTAAAGATGACAGAAATATCCGAGGATGAAAATAAATAATATAATAGAGTTAACTTTTTTCATTATATGATTAAATCGTCATTTTATTTCGATATTTATCGGTGTTAGTCAACCTGCCATTATTAATAAACTTTGAATAATTTAATAAAAATTATAAATTTTTCATTATCCATACCAAGAAGAATATAGAGAAGGAGTAAACACATTTAAGGAAATATTGATGAAGTCTTATCCGAAATACTACGTATACAGACTGTCGCGTGAACAGCTGGATATTCTTTAACTATATAATAACTGTATTTGAATATTTTCCGCATTTGTGGTCCTCTATACAGCAGTTTTGCCTTCTTATTTCTACTTTTACATATTATATAGTTAAAGTATTTCTCCACATTATAACTTTTCTCCTACATTTTACGATCTAGTGGTGCCGGCAGGGTTTATAGCTGACGTCACGCATTACACTTGAGTGTTTTGGTTGAGGTCAGGTTGAGGTAACCATATTAGTCTATTGAAATTTTGGAATCCATAGTTGTTTATTATAGACCATTTTAACAACTACCTATATCCTGCAGTAATCAATGTCGTATTCTTATTCAGCGAATTTGCAGCAGAGGCTTAACAATGTCACTGACATAGTGCTAATCTGACATATTGCAACAGACACTGAATAGACCTCGATTCTATGCCTGAATTATGATATTTGCACTACATTTGTTCAAGATTTGCAGAAAATGATGACTTGCTACTATGCTAAAAATTTATTGTAATAGAGTTATAGATTTACATGTCAACAAAGTGTGGTGTCCTTCAAAAGTAAATTCTCGAACGCACTAGTCTCAACATCACAAACTAAATTCAATCAAATCCAATATGGTGTCCTGACAGTGACGTTTATGTTTACATAATTGTGTATATTCCCATAATTTTAGTGAAAAAGTAGAAAACCATTATAACAATCTAATTAATTTGAATAAAATAAAGTGCATAATATCTATTGTTGCAACAATTGTTATCGGATGATAACATTTATCAAGAGCATTCCAGATAATTTGTATTGTGAAAATGATAATGAATGAAAATAGGATTTTAGTTTAGATATTCTTCATATTAACAATTACGTACCTATTATTACCCCATGTACGACAAAGTGTTTGGGTAGAATTGCTGTTCATAAAACAAGATTGTAAGTATCTTCCATCAATATAGATAATTAAAAGATTTTTTTACTTCACTATTATATTTTCAAGTGACATTTCAGTGTAGAAAGTAGCCTTTTTGTTTTAGATCCGTTTTTGCGACCTAAATACCAATAGTACAGATTATATACTATAATCATAAAGAATTTGATAGAGTCTTTACATTACCAAATTACTCTTAGAACTATTAAAACTGTTAGATATTCTTTTGAGCTCTGGGATACCATATTGCTTTATAAAAAATCTATCCAACTTTCAAATACATTCCAAAGTAAGTCTTATGTTTTATTAAAATATTTATTTATTAAGCTGATTTACCTTGCAAATTTGTTCCTATTATTTACATGTTTTGTAGAGTTAAAAAAGTTTATATCAATAGTTATTACTTTTTTACTAGTATGTTACAAAATGATATCAAATTTGCAAGGGAATAGACAATGTTAATATGGAGTTTAAAAAGAATTTGCAAAACACGGTGCCATAAGAACGGTTTAAAATAGCAGTTTACCACTATTAATTCTATTAAGTATACCCAGTTTTATGGAAATATAACTAATATTAGTCTTACGGATTTATTTATTTCATTTACTAGGTGTACTGTTGAATGCCAGCTTGTTAAATAGTATATTGTGCCTAATTGGTTTTGGTTATATAAAAATGGATTTTAGTAATATGCTAAGCTTTAAATAATACTACCAATAAGACAATCTTTAAAAGTGTTTCCGCAACCAAAAAGTTTTGGACAAATTCTGCTGTCATAACTAAATATTGGGCACAAACTAAATGATTTTTTTATCAAATCTGATTTCAATTGTATTTAAATATTGACATTAACAATAATATACCCATTGTGGATCATTTGTATTCAGATTTTGAAACATCCTCTTTATATACTTACTGGTTATGCTATAAAATATTTCAATAGGTACCTACTTGGGATCGTTCACTGCAAAATACTAGGGTTATTTTTCAGCATTTTATGGTGAGACTTTCTTTAGATATTTATCTTAAATTAAAGAATATTTCATTTTGTTTCTGTATTTGTTCTTCGGAATATCTTTAGTACATATGTTTATTATTATTATTATTACACCACAGGTAATGACGATCCCCTTTATCCCGGAAGGCTCTAGAAGAGCCTTGTGTGGGAGGGGGCTACACATTTTGAGACAATGGACACACACCCAATATCCGTGTATATAGTGGAAAAATCCCTCTCACAGTATTTTCCACTGCCACGACCGGGGATCGAACCCGGAACTTTTGGGTGAGAGGCAAGTGCGCTCACCTCTCGACCATCAGTCATGCTTAGACTAATTTTCTCGACAAGCTGTAGCTTTAAAACTATGTGTGTATTATATGCTTTTTGTATTTATAATGTGTAAAATTGATTATAACTTTGGAGAACATAATCATTATCTACACAGATGTTCACTCTAGCAACTACAGTTGCATAACCTTTTGATTTCATGATATTTTTGGTGCAGAAATTGATGTGCCTTAATAATACTTCCTATGTGTACAAGATATCCTGCATTTTTATGTTGAAAGGTTAAGACCGTAAACTAAATTTAAATTCAATTGAATGGCAAGTAAATATAAAAGTGGTGGGTCTATCTTTGTTCATTTCAGAGATTGCATTTCTGTGGAGTCTTATGAAGACTAGGAAGCAGAATTAAATTCATAGACTAAATAAAAACTTATCTTACTTATGCTCCAGTCTAGTCAATGAGTGCTGAAAAGAGGGGTGTAGAGTACATGGAATATGCGAGACTTTTTGACTTCAGGACTTCGTTAGGAGTAGTTAGTAGGTAAACATACTAAAAGTCCCTGTCCCTGGGTGGTGGGCTGACGGTGGAAGGGGGGGGGTTCCCATTTTTCGATTATATCGGAAACGATATAATCTAAATAAAAATGAAAGCTAATTAAATTTCCGATAAAATTGTTTCTATATGTATTTGTCAAATTTTCGGGATATACATTATTGAAAATCGATGATTTTTGAAAAAATCATTTTTACCTAACTCTTTCTGTTAAACATTTGCTTCTAGTTCCTCCCACGATCGTTTATCAGAAAAATTGTCAAATGAAAGCTAATAATTAAATATTCTATACAATTGTCTCTTACGTACCTCTGGAATTCCCAACGGTTTTCGAGGTATTTAGGTATTTAACGAAAGTGAAATGAGGAAGTGCAGTACCATACACACTGTTTAAGGATTCCTAGTCCACAAAGTTGATTGGCAAAAAGAGACAACTGTATCAATCATTTGTGATGGTTGCGTTAAATTTCTGAACACCTATTATAATGGGAGAGGTTGTACAGTGGTTTTTGATAGGTACACTGACACATCAGAGAGCACAAAAGCAGCTGAACAGAGTCGGCGATATCAGTTCAGGAGAATAGATGTGTGGACATCAATGTCAGTTTGGAAAGTGAAATGAAATTGAAACGAAAGGTTTTCCTTTCCAACTTTCATAATAAGAGTCAGCTGATAAACCTGCTGATGATGCAGTTGCAGAAAAATAGGATAAATACGCTCCAAGCTACAGGTGATGCTGACGATATTATGAAGAAAGTTATCAACAAATCGCAAAATTACTCAGTAGCTGTGATTGGAGAGGACGTCGACTTGTCTGCTCTCTTGATAGCCAAAACCCCAACTGATCGTGACATTATGCTGGTAAAACATGGAAGAGGAAAGGTTAAGACTATTGTATATTTCTCACAACAGCTGCAGTAGGAGTTGGAAATGAAGGACAATGCTCATTTGTTATTCTTACATGCATTCACAGGCTGTGACTCAACATCCCAGCGTATGGCAAGAATAAAGTGGGTCTTGTCAAAATATACCAGAAGTCTAAAATCATACAACGTGAAGCTGAGGTATTTGCCAGCGGTTCTTCTTCCCCTGACTCCATTGAGACAGCTGGGATCATAAGTACTCTCTCATGGTATGGCGCTTCAGCCACAGAAATATCCCTCAGCGAGTTCTGCTACAAATCATTTGTCAAAGCAGCTGCATACATGAAGCCTGATCTCTCAACTGAAGGAGCTGTTAAGCAGCATGCATTCTAGACATACCACCAAGTACACATTTGGTTAGGGGAGGAACCTAATGGTATGGCGACGAATTGGCGTTGGGAGAGGAGGAATGGCCAACTAGTTCTGAAACTGTCAGAGTTGGATGCTGCTCCAGACGAAATCTTGAAGATGATTTTTTCCCGATGCACGAAAGGATGTGACAGTGGTAGGTGTGGTTGTAGAAAAGCATCATTAAATTGCTCTGTCGCATGCCCGAATTGCAAGAGCAGTTGCAACAACGGAGTCGGAATATTAATTCAGGAAGAAGGCGATGACGACGACATCGATACACTACCAATCTCTTTGGACAACGTCTCCACTGCTGACGAAGATGAATGAGCCTCGACTCTTCCGCCTCAAAAAAACCAGGATGTCACCTTGAATGCTCATTTTTTCATTTTTTAATTACTATCAGTCCATGTAAATACTTTCATTATATCAGTCATAATAATATAATAAAAGCTATAATTATAAAAAAAAAAGTATTGTGTGTCAATTGCAACTACCTTATTTCTATTGTTAAAATGTTGTTAATCATCATGGTCGCGTCAATATACTCATTTCTAGAGGAACATCGAGATTGAGCGTACATGTTAGAAATTCTATAACTTTTGATTGGTTCAAGATAAAGTAGCAAAAGTGTATATCAAAGTGACGGAAATTTTTTGCTCTACAACATCGTTTGTGACAATTTTTCTGAGAAATAATCCCGGGAGGCACTAGAAGCAAATGTTTGACAAAAAGAGTTGGGTTAAAACGGTTTTTTCGAAAATTATCGATTTTCAATAACGTATATCTCGAAAACCGTTGGAAATTCGACAAATTTGTATTTGAACAATTTTATCGGAAATTTAATTAGCTTTCATTTTTATTTCAATCATATTTGTTCTAAAGGCAAGCGTTTCCGTGATATAATCGAAAAACCTAAAAATGGGACCTTACCCCCCTCCCTCCGTAAGCTCAACTTCCCGGGGCGGGGACTTTTAGCAGTGGCGGCCCGTCAGGGATGGCAGGGTAAGCAGTGTCCACCCAATTACATATGTGGTAGTTATAAAGTTATATTTATATTTTTATATATTCTTGTAGTTAAATTATCAAGTAAAATTTTGCGGTTAATTAATTGTCGTATTAAAATTAAAAAATTAGTTTTATTTATATTATTGTTACTACATATTATTCTGCCTCATGTAGGTATAGGTACACGTACACTTATGAATCCGTTTAGAAACCGGGCGTAATGTTCTCTGGCGTAATACTGTTGAGAGTGTCATGCGCCAAGCCAGGGCGGGCAAGCATCGCTCAGAAATTGTGAATTCAATCATAATACGTCTACTTGCATGTTAGTTATTCACTTCGATCTTACGCCTGTAATGCATTTCAAAACGAGACGTACGTCTTGCATGCTTAGGCTATTTACAACCTAGAGTGGGCATGCCATCTCTGAGCAAAACTTGTAATAAACAATATGAATATTGAATAGAATATGTTCACAATTGAAAAGATATCAAACAGGAAATATAATTAACGTGTTAAAATTGATTAATCAATCCTTTATGAATATCGAATATGATAGTAATTTCTAATTTGATAAATAGGGACAAAACGAAGTTAAAATACATATCAGCTGTACCATATAGTTCAGTTACCTATATAACTATAATTTTCTTTTTCTTTGTGTTTTAAGGTATAATGTATGAAAACGCATATGCCTCTATATTATCCAAAAAGTACTAAAATAATGTTTAATTTTATTTTAGCAGTTTTAGATGTGAAATTAATATAATATGTAAATGAAATAAATGTATAATATTCAAATATGGGACTTCGCGCTCGGTGGGATGTGAACTCATCCCTTCCCTTTTCTTTTACAGTGTCGTGATGTTTCGCCAAGAATCGTTTCATTTTCGGACTTGTGGAGTCAAGTCAGTATTCGCGAATCTCAAACGTTGGAAATTGTTGCTGCTGTGTTCGAATTGGAAGATTTTGGCTTTTGATTAGGTTTGTGTAATGTTTTTTTATTCCCTAAATTTTATATTTTTTTAATTTGTAATCTGTGATCTTTGTTGGTATTTAGTAAATAGTAAGTGTCTACTTTAGCAGAAAAAAGTGTGGTGAATGGACAACTGACAAATTATTAATATTAAAATATTTGCCATGGCCGACATAAAACAAACGGTAAGCGATAATTCTGATATTATACATTTTTTATTAGAAAACTGTTTTGCCTCCCTAACATATGACAACAACATTTTTGTAACTAAATTAGAACGATCTTGCCCAACTATGGGAAATCTCATTAATGTAAATTCAAATTCGTCCAATAAAAAATTTCGTGTCACAGGGTATCAAAAATGTTTATGGCTTTCTAGAAGCGAAATAAAAAATAAACTTTATTGCTGGCCTTGCATGTTATTCAGTAAAAATAGTAAAAATTTTGTGAAATTCAACAGGGGTAGATAATTTAAAAATATACAAGGCGATTGAAATGGGCAGAGGCATCATTGAATGTTTCTTGCGTGATTTTTACACCCACTAAATTTCTGTGAAGATGTGTCATTATTATTCGGTTCTATCCCCCATCCTGCCCACCCAGAGCTAAAAGCCACGGGTCGCCACTGACTTTTAGTATGTTTACCTACTAAAATCCTGAAGTCAAAAAGTCTCGCATATTCCATGCACTCTACAATATATTCATTGACTGGACTATTAATAAATGCACAAAATTACCTGCCTCTCATGTTTCCAAATTTTTCACTGATTATATAAGGAGACATTATTTTAAATGGGTTGTATACCGCTACATTATGGAACTGCCCTCCAGGATTTCATTAATACCAGATACCTAAGATGGATTGTAGCAGACCTGTTGCAAGGCATATCATTAATTAAACATTTGTTGAGCAAAGTAAATTTTTATTTGAGCCGTCTAGATTCAAACACTGTCAAGTGCATGAATTGAAAAATTGAGATAACTACACCGTTTGTTAAGGAAACAACCCTTCTATGACTTGGCTAAACGGTTTCTTTCAATTAGCACCTTTTTTCTTGTAAAATCTCATCCACAAAATATCACGATTCAGGTGCAAAAATCTCATTTTACCAATAAGCAGATGCCGTTCACGTCATCTGTCACGTAACTTAAAGAACTAAAATAGGGAGTTATAACCAGATGACTGCCTTGACCAATTAAGTAGTCCACTCATTCCAAGTCACATACCTATGTCTAAAAACAGTCTGTAAATAATTTGAAACAATGCTTGCAGTGTGCCATGGTGCACCACTTGCTGAAACCACATATTCACACCGCATATTGATGGGAGCATCTTACAAAGTTGGATTCTTGTTATGCAGGAAGTTTAGGTATCTCTGCCTAATTAATTTGCCTTCATATAAATGCTGTTCTATTATATGCCATTTAAAATACCGCACCACACTTTGATTGCTGGTTTGTTTGATCTATTTTAGATTGTTGTATTATATAAAATATTGATTTTAGAGAAAAATATCGATCGAAATAAACTAAGGCTAATAAAATAACAAACTTATTAATGCGAGCATTTGATTTTTTCATTTGCTTTTGTTTGATTTGTAGTATACCATATCAAAGTTGAGAAAATTTACTGGGAAAAGTGTGTTTTAGTTTTTCTCTTTGAATATTCACCCAAAAAATTATAAAAATGTAAAAATTGGAACCTTATGTTCAGAACAAATAAAAATGGACTTACCACTTTTGTATTTTTTTGTCATAGAGTAAAAAAGTAGGTCTAGTCTCCACTTATGCACCCAAAGTTTGAATGTAAAGGTCTAGAACACCTTGTAATTATAATTATGTCAGCACCTAATCCAAATAACAATTAGACGTCTTACCTGCAAAAGCTTAACCATAGAGAAGATTTATTTTGGTGCGGAAAGGAAAAAGTCTGAGATCCTAGTTTTATTTATCAATCATTAAAAATTTCGCAATTCACAGAGTTTACTTTCTACTACATTTACAGCATACTATATTTTGGAGAACATCTGTAAAAGCCCAGGAATCTCTATATTCTGTACCATATCTTTTTTAAGTGCCATATTCATACATATCCTCTATCACTTATAATATGCAGCTTCCATATTCTAATTGAATTACCTAATACTTAAAACTCCATTGAAGGTGACTTGATGGTTTTCAACGTTAGAAATTCAAGGTACAAACTCTAGTCAATAAATCCATATTGCCAGAAACGCAGACTCCGATTTACTGTCAAATTTACGCGACACCCAATCTAAAATCGCATTCGATTTCATCTGCTCCCAGATTATAATCTGATTTACAATAAGGATGCCTCATATGCCAGTTATGAATCACTTTAAATTTTCATATGAGCAAGTAACTCCGAACGCTTTATTTTTATGCATAGCCCTTAGAATGTAATCCTTGATCTAGTCACCTTATGGCCAAAATTACTGATGATACCTGTAAAGATGTTGTAATTGCGCATGTACCAAGTTTCTTCTTCAATCTCTCTTTCTATAAATAATTGTGTTTGGCTTGTTCGCAGGGGTAATGTTTACAATAAGTCACGTGTTTACTGAATGTAATAATAATGATAATAAATTTGTTGATTTTTTAAACTACATAAAAAAATCTAGAAGAAAAAGAGATTAGTTAGAGAAAAATTCATCCAAGCTGTAGTACTTACAGGGCTTAAACTGTATATACAGTGTGTCTCACTTTTCATCACTACACCCCAATATCTCGGCCATTTGTTGATCGATTTAGATCAAATTTGGTATACTTGTGTTTCAGATTATAATTAAAAAGTTATTTAAATTTTTTTTTTTAATTAAATACGCCTAATATAATTAAAAGAAATTAGCAAAAATTAGGAATTTATATTAGCGATTGAGATAGAGTTTTTATTTTTACAGAATCTTGTTCGGCATGATCTAAAACCCCTGTATACCAAATTTCGTTAAAAAATATTCATTCCTTCACAAAAAAAAAATCATCTAAGATTTCAATAATAATTACCCTACTATTGAGTTATTTATTGTCACATTGTCAGATATTTACATAACTTGGTAGTCATATAATAATGATGCTAATTAAGCATTAGGACACATTTTTTTCTTTAAAGAAAATATCAAGTAACTAAACTTTTATTTTTATAAAGTCATTGTAACTTAAACAACACTTAAAATTACTACTTAATCAAATATATAATTTTAAAAAGTAAATATTAAATATAATCTTTCTCCACTAGTCCTCCATCAATTCTGATACATTTTTCAATTATTATTTTTAACAATTTTTCTTAATTCTTCACCTGTTACTTCATTACATGCTTCTCTAATTCTGTCACATAGTTCCGATCTGTTTCGTAGCCTATCTTTATAGACTTAATCTCTTATGGTACCCAAAAATAAAAATCCATAGGGGTGACGTCTGGTGATCTAGGTGGCCACGCAATTAAAGAACTATTTCTTTCAATCCAACACTTAGGGAAGTTGTTATTCAGCCAATTTTTAACTATTACTGCATTATGAATGGAAGTCCCATCTAGTTGGAAATAGAGGTTGTTGTGCGGCTAAAGGTAAATTTTGAACGGCGTCACGAAATTCATGTGTTAAAAATGTAGGAATCACATACTATTTAAAGTGTCATCAAAGAAAACTGGTCCAATCAAGGTCTCATTTAAAATTCCACACCAGAGATTTACTTTTTCGGAGTAGGTATTACCGTTTACAATTTATAAACCAGTGTTGGTTTACCGTTGACCAATACCTTGTGTTTTGCGATGAGATTATGCCATTTGTTGTAAAAGTAGCCTCATAACTGAAAATAATTTTTTTTAAGAATTTGTGTCATTTAAAAACAAACCGTGTGCCCAGAAGCAATATTCTAATCTCTCTTCCATAGTGCGTAAAAACTTGAGTTTATATGGTTTTAAATTATGACGTTTAAGGCACCTCCAAATTTTATTTCTGTCTACATTCAAGTTTAGAGGCAAATCTCTGACAGTAACACGTGGTTCAGCATTAACAGCATCTAATATTATTTGATCCAATGGACGATCAATGTTGTATTTTTTGGCTCTAAATTTAGATACATCTCCAGTTCTATTAAATATCCTATTAATTGAACCAACCGTGGTGTAGTGAATCCGTGGGCATTCTGGATATGTCTCAAATTGAAGATACTCACTGCATCTCGATAATAGTGCACACTGTCATCAGCAATTCTTATTATTTCAATTTTATCAGCAGTACTTAATTGTTGTGCAGCCATGTTTAAGTTTAAATCGACATTCGATACGATTGTCAAATCCACTCCAAAGCACTCCATATTAACAAAGATATTGGTATGCCAAGTTCTAAGCATTTTAAAAATAGTGTTTTGGATAAAAAATGTGTCCTAATGCTTAATTAGTGTCATTATTATACACGACTACCACATTATGTAAATATCCGGGCTATGTGCCCCGCCGAGCGCTGAATTACGAGTTACAAGCCTGGCGCGTTAAGTGTAATAATTGTATATTACCATCAAAATGCTAATGCTTCGATTGCAAGTGACCGCTAGATGGTGCCTGTTGACTATTTTACATGTCGCTATCCCAAAGATACAGAAATGTACTAAATAGTCAAGTGATCCTCGTGTCAGTCGGTCGGTCGTGTCACATGCCTACCTTGCACTGACGAGAGCCAACAGCTCGAAACTGCAGTCTGCAAGTGGTGTGTGACGACTGGCATGAGAGCTCAAGCACGAGCGGTGAAAAGTGAGACACACTGTATATATAGCAGCTTTTATTTATGCTGTGAGAGATTTTTACCAGCAATATTGTTCCACCAAATTGCTTTATAAACAATTTAGTAGTGTGAATAAAGCTTCAATATAACCAGTTAGCTCTATGAGTTACCATATAATATATTATTTATAAGGTATTAAACATAGTAAAAGGACCAGATATGTTACTTGGGTTATGTTTAGAGGAGTTGTATTTGGAAACACAGTTTATCAGACTTTGTCAGAGACTACAGACGTAATCAGACAAAATTGTTTGGTTGATTCTTACTAATGCATTAACTAATTCATGGATATGGTAAACAAAAATATTTTTACAGTATTCACATTTACTCTGATGGCCTTTTGCCCAACTTTTGTCCTTTGAAAGTAGTAAAGTTCTTAGCACTAACCAATATTTATTCTGACAGCTAATAATGAACATTGAATTCTTAGGATATTTAATTTGTTACTTAGTGGACTCAACAAAGGATAATGTTGCCCAGGTTAGCAGGATTTGGTCCACTAGACAAATTCACGAGTTTTGATTTGCATTTATTAATGATTCTGTCGCTTGCTGAATGTTTGCCTTTTTCCAGATGATGTTGTCCATATTGCTATCGCCATGGGAACACCAGGCGATAAGGCGAAAATCAGAAAGGTAGTGAAAGCAGAAACTCAGCTGGATCCAGATCAACCAAATCTACCATTGACCACCTCTGAAGTACCTCTTCATCCTGCCACAGCGCTTTCACTACCAAGTACGTCATCATCAGAAATGGGGGTAGTTAGTAGGTTGCCGCAGTTTGAGACTTTCTCAGTGCAAAATGTCGAACCGTCACTGTCACATACCATCACAAAACCCGAGGCTTTCCAGCAGACGAGTAGTATAGGTTTAGAACAAGCTACTATTGAAGACTATTTTACACAATCTAAGTATTATCCAATTTCAGAGAGTCTTCAACCTTTGTTTCCTGTTTTACCACAAAAACCAACGAAAACATTCCCAAGTATCGATCAGCCTGGGCCATCAGGTTTGCAGACACCTAAATCGAAACCGTCGACAAGTTTTGCAAAATTGAAAAGAAGTAGAAAGCAACAGATTCCAGAACAAACTCCTTCCAAGAAATCTCACACTTGTCATATCTGTCAGAAAAACTTTGCTAGTCAGGAAAAATTAAACAAACACCAACAAACTCACACAGGGTCTTCGCCTTTCAAATGTGAACATTGTAAAAAGAGTTTTACTTCAAAATTTAAATTAGTTCGGCACGCTTTAATACACTCTGATAGAAAACCATTTAGTTGCAGCGTTTGTGAAAGAACTTTTCATCGAAAGGACCATTTAAAGAATCACATAAAGGTTCACAGTCCGCAAAAGGAAGTGTACACGTGTAAAAAAGAAGGTTGTAAAAAACAATACACCTCGTTGTTAAGTTACAGAAAACACTTGGCGGTTCATGCCGCCGAAGAGGGGAATTTAATTTGTCAGATATGTTCAAGTAGTTTTGAGACTAAAGAAGAAATTTTGTACCATTTAAAAATACATGCTGGTAGTAGAACGGTGAAAAACCCTAACGAGAAGAAATTTACCTGTGAACATTGTGATAGGAGATTTTTTACGAAAAAAGATGTCCGCAGGCATTTAGTTGTTCATACTGGTATGAGGGATTTTCTATGCCAGTTCTGCCCGCAAAGATTCGGAAGGAAAGATCATTTAGTTAGGCATATTAAAAAGTCACACAATACAAAGTATAAGTCCGAGGAACCGCTTCCCACTGCCGTTAAAACTGAATTGGAAACATCGAAACCTGAAACTATTACTAAAAGTAGTGAATTAGATATAAAATCTGAATTTCCGGAAAGTACTATTTCCAATCCTGAGACTTTTAATCCTGAGCTTGAGCTCTCCCTCAAAAGAATTTTTGAGGAAGAACTCGCTCCGTTTTTAGAAGAGGGAGAGAGTAGTTTATTTTTACCATCCACATCAGGGCAAAGTGAACTGAAAGATTTAGGTAGTGCAATTTTAGAGGAGATTGAGGAGACCCCGTCTACGAGTTCGAGTATGGTAATGGAAGAGCAAAATTTACCAAGCACAAGCCAGGATGTGTTGGATGAATTGAATCCAGAACTGTTACAAAGACTTCTAGAATCATCCGGAGATAAAAATCTGCCTCTTCCAGGTTTTAGTCAAACTTTCCAATCGCCCCCTCCAGCACCACCTCAGTAACTAATTTTGTTATCTTTTACAATTTTAGAGAATCTTTGAAGTTTTCCATTTTCACAACAGCCTAGAAACGTAAATAGCTTTTTTAACAAAAAAAATTAGTAATTTAAATGGTGCTACATAAATAATTTTTAGTGTGATGGTATAGTCTCTAAACTTTTTGGCCGAATTTCAAGAGATGAGATTTTACTTGTAATTGTGTCAATATGCAGACCTAATCACGTATCATTTCGGCATAAAAGGAAATTTTGAAAAGAATAGCGTAAGACCAAACTGTACACAAAAAATATATTTTCTCGGGTTTGATCTTTGCCGCTCATGCCTTCCGTGATATAATGTTAAAACCAATATAGATAAATATTTTAGAGTGAAAAAAACTGCTTTATAATGGATTCCAGAGATCTTAACCAAAAGACAGACAAATATACATACCAATACTATTAAACTAGTGACGGTTTTGCTCAGTATGATTTTGGACTCTCAGTAACAGACTTGAGAAACTTTTTTGTAGTTAAAAACTAAATGTTTCTATTTCTTATACACTATTTCAATATACAGGGTATCTAAGAGAACTTGTTATTAACTTTAAGTGATGATAGTATTTGCAAAAATATGAAAATCTATGAAAATAAACAGGCTCTTACAGATATGTGTCCGGAAATATCATCTAAAGGAGTTAGGGTTCTTTGAGGATGACCCCCTTGAAATTTTGGTAAACTATGAGTTAGTAATGGAGCATGGGACCCACGCCAAACTTTGCTCACCCTGGGTTGTAGGAAAGTACTTGTTAAATATGTGCACGTGCAACATATCTTTTTTCAGAACAAGAAAGAAAATATATGGTTAAATTAGGAGTCAATGTAAAATAAAATTTCAAAATGGTTTAACTTATAAAAAGTCAAGATTTTTTAAAAAAATTAAAAACCTATCCTTATGTCTTCTTGCTTGTTCTGGAAAAAAAACACACTGCCAATATATTATAAGTACTTTTTTACATTCCAGAGTGGGCAATGCACTTTTTAAAAACAAATTTGCTCCCATACTAAGTTATAGCTTACCAAAATTTCACGGATCATCACTACAAGTCAGACTTTGTTCTTACTTAGAGATCATTCAGGGTATTTTAAACATGCACAGATAGACCATGGTTAATTAAATTATTATTAAACTTAGGTTAGATGGTAGTAAAATGATTCAACGCTGTTTTTAAATTAAATTTGTATAAGAAATATATGATCAATTTATATTATATATATAAAAGTTACTTGTAACTAATGGCGATGATAGCCATAATAGCCCAGATATCAACTGCAAAACCGATCAAACTATCAGCCTATTGAAATTGTAGTCTACAAGTGCCCTTAGTGTTTCATGGAACTAGCTAAGCTGAAGAAATTATCCTTGGCCTTAAAACCATCCCTTGCAATCAAATTAACTTGTTGCAATAAATACTTACGTTATAGAAGTGAATCAGGGTGGGGTATCTAGCGATTGGGAAATCACGGAAATCCGGCAATTTTACAACATTTTTACAATGTACTGTCGTGAGCAGAAAAAAATAGGACAACTTTTTTTTTTCTAATGTAAATCTGTCTCTATTTGAATATGTAATGAGTAGCCAAAATAAAACAGATATTACTTCTAATTTATTTTTTATTTTAATGCTGTAGTTATTGCTATAGTAAATGATGGATGGTTAATGAGACAAATTGCACTGTGTTATAACATTAACAAAAATTTGGTGTGTAACATTTCAAGAAAGTGGAGAATAAAAGAAGGGAGCATATTATTGTCTAAAATCCTAATATATGTTTCACTATTAAATCGTTCCTCAATATGCCACAAAACACCAGGACCACGTGCCGATATCCAAGCCCACATATTGACGGAAAATCTACCACTTTTATCAT
Source organism: Leptura quadrifasciata (assembly GCA_963675555.1). Classification (NCBI taxonomy): domain Eukaryota; kingdom Metazoa; phylum Arthropoda; class Insecta; order Coleoptera; family Cerambycidae; genus Leptura; species Leptura quadrifasciata. The sequence continues at coordinate 105,970,025 of OY776674.1, read as the reverse complement.
TGTTATATATATATTTCTCATCGAATCGAGTATTCGGAGGGCGGTAAATACGAATACGACTGCTGTGTGTTGACTGAAAAGTTTTTTCGTCTGTAAAGATTACAGTTCCAAAAATTTACATCATGCGCTAAAAATTCAAGCGCAAATCCTACTCGAGCTTCTTTATGTTCAGCTTTAAGTAAGTATTTCTGTGCTGCTGCATGACAGCGTAGCTCCGATTCTCTTACTCGCCTGCGACCAGTACTACTCGATCCAGGAAAATTCGTTTCTTCAGCAGCCTGAATAACTGAGTAAAATGGATTTTCTACTAAAGCATTTACCAATTGCAAATCTTGTTGTTGAGTTGATATCCTTCGCCGCCCTGATCCATGATTTCTATTAATCGTACCGTTTATTCTCCACTTTCTTAAAATGTTACGCACCGAGAATTTTTGTCAATATTATAACGCAGTGCAATTTGTCTCATTGACCATCCATCTTCTGCTTTAGCAATAACTCCAGATTTAACTAAATCACTTATAACAGGCATATTAGTTTTTTGCACACTTGCAATATATGCAATATATATATATACTGACAATGTCACAAACATTAAAGTTCGATGTACACAACTAGATTTTAGCAAAATACCGTTATAAGACTTGTCCTATTTTTTTTGCTCACGACCGTACATTAAAATGTGAAAAGTAGATCGCAAAGGGTCTAGCCATACTTCCACAGTAAAATTGTCTTCAATAGGAACCTATAATTTTGTCTATTATATCATTATGTAGAGGAGGTTACTAGTATCTGATATGTATAGATATCGTCCCACAATCTTGTTATATCATGGAGATAGTAAAAGCAGAGCGTCCGGAGACACATTGATATATTTACAAAATTACTAAATTTAGGAAAATAAAACTAAATATAAGTATTAAGGTGCACATTTCAAAGTGGTAAGCTTTAGTATAAATATTATTAAGATAAATATAAAAATTTACATAACCGATTTCTACCGGTTCTTATTGTATGATCACTTTGAAAAAATCTCTGAATATTGGTCCACATGTAACCTATCAAGTTTTATCAGAATCAGTGGTAAAGAAAAGAAATTAAATGTAAGTACATGTGCACTCAACTGTATATATTGATTTGAGAAGAATTGGTCCTTGGACGGTCTTTTTTATTATCTCCATCAAGTTGGAGCAGGGAATATCTAGATGTACTTAATTACTAGTAATATCCTGTACATTATGGATATAACAGGCATTATTACTATTGGGAGCAGTTCCACCAGGAAGTATAATTAGACCCTTTCGACCACAACCGTGAAATGAAATTTAAAAATCAACAAATTTTGATGAAATCGGTATCCATTCTTATATTGATATTGGCATAGAAAAATATTTCGATGGCCTTCTTTATAGCTTTGCCGGTGAAATCCCAAAAGAGCAGGCAAGACTTGACATACATAGTGCAGTTTGGTATAACAAAACAAATATATAAGAATTACTTAAAAGTCTAGCAGGAATATGGCGGAAATATATGGATATTTTTAGGTTAGAATTCGCTAGACTTCCTGTAAATTATTAGACTTTCGTCTTTATAGCTTAGTGTTCATAATTTAACAACGGAAAACTGTTTCTCACATTCCTCTAAAGGGCTGTAATTTGTTAGGAAATAATTTAAGCCATAGTTGTATTAAAGCATTCTATTTGAATAAGAAATCATCTCCCAAAATGTATTCAAAAGGATTAGAGACGTATACATTGTACACATTTCTGGAAACAAACATCTCTGAAATTAATGTAATTTGTTGGTAATCTTTTTCGGATTCATTTAATTCATGCATGTTTCCAGAGCAAAACTTATATCGAGAAACTATATTCCATGAATATCTCATGCCAGTAATTTGATTTTGACAGCAAAGTTTAGGATAGTTTTAGTGTTTAATTTTTAGGAAGAGAACTAGATGACAACTTTGGCAAAACCTAAATGATTTAATACATATTTATGGGGCCGAGACCATTAGTTAAATATCTGAATGGACAAGTGGCGCCGGGGCCCACGCTAGGAGCTATCAGCTGGTATCAATTTTTTGGCATTACATCAATGAAATGTGAGTTGACATCCACAGATTGATCGTGCGTTCAATCCACATTTTGCTTTTTATATGTGAATATGATTTTTCAATTTATGGAGTGTTATAACCCACTACCTTCTTAGCGGAAGTCCTTTTCTCGTTATTCAAAAATGATGTCTTTTATTTCTGCTGTAACAATTATGGATTTTTTTTTGTTCTTAGCAGCTAACTTATTATTCATTCAAGATCTAATATGAAAACTTTCTATATATACTGTTGATGTAATTCTGATCAGCTAGATCATTAATAAAATTAAATCTATGAAAAGATTGTGCAATAGTACAGTAGTAGATCAACTGTTATCACCTTATGCTAATTTCGATCACCAGGCTAAAGTTTATTACAATACAAAATCGATTTTCTTCTGACCAAAACTCCCATAATGCTGCAGTAGCCCGTAAAATGATTTTCCGTCCATTAAAAAAAAAAGGCGGGATTTTTATGAATATCAAAGCACGAATCGGTTTCTTTTTAGTTGAAAAAATGATTCTGCGTAGCTTTTTTTCAAATTTTTTTTTTATAGTTTGATAATATCGGTCTAGTAAAGTTGAAATAACAAAAAAAATTAACCCTAATCGTTTCAACATTTTACTGAGAGTGAACATAAGAGTGACCTCACAAAAAATACGATTTTTCCAAAATTTTTACTACAAACTGATGGGGAAAATCTTATTCTAAACACTCTAGGCACTTTTCATTAAAATCAATAAAAATGGCGCAAGTCGTGTTTTTATATGAATCCTTAAAAGCAAGAAAAGCGATTCAAGACGATAAAATGGAAGGGTTAATTGATAGTAGTTCCAAAATTTGTATTCTAATCATTTCTTTTCCTCTTGTATATGGGGTAAAAGTCAATACTAACGGAGATATTCACATTTTGAAAATGTAATTTTTTTACTACCATGATTACCTACTAGGACAGAACGCAAGGGTTAAGGACTAATATTTTTTAAATTATGTATTATGCAAAAACGTATTCTAAACATTTTCTTAATCTTTATATTTTTCTTAAAAACTAATAGAAAGAGCATAAATATCTTTTGTTCTATAAAAACGTTTCCACAAAATTGACTAAAAATGAAATAAAATGTTGAAAATTCTCTGACATGTTCAACAACAATATAGAAATATATATAAACTTACGGACCTAAAAAATTATTTTTACCTCTTTGGCAGCTAAAAAAACATTTTTTTCAAAATGAAATTGTGCGCTTTTCCGCCCTTTAAACACGATTTAAACTATTTTTTAAGGCTGTATATCCATTGATACTGATAATTTGCTAAAAATAGACACTATTAGTAATATTTCCATGTTTGTAATAAAAATTTAGGAAAAATCGTATTTTTTTGGGAGGTCACTCTATGTTCATCCCCAGTAAAGGGTGAAACAATTAGGGTTAATTTTTTTTGGTTATTTCAACTCTATTAGTCCAATATTATCAAAGAAATTTAAAAAAATTTTTAATGCAATTTTCGCAAAAAAAAGAGTCAAGCGTAAGAGGTTTTCCACGGGGGGGGGGGGGGAGAAACGAAAGAGTTAATAATGTGGTTACCAAAATGGTGTGTTCGTATGCAAAATGGCATTCTAAACGACTTTTTACTCTACATATTTTTCTTGAAAATTAATAGAAACGGCGTAAATCAGGAATTAAATCTTAAAGTCCGCTGTTTTTGGTTCACCATTTTGAATTTTCTAATTTTCACATCGGATTCGTAATCAGCGACCCCAAAAACCCCCATTATATGAATTTTAGTCGATTTCGTTGAAAACTTTGTGAGTTATTGAATTGGAGTTGTAAAATTGGGGCCGCAACCTTTTAACACTTTACATCTTGACGCAGCACTAAAAATTTCCGTTTCCATTTTTTCTTCAAACTATGCATATTTATTAACACCTAGAAACAGTAAACGGACGTAAGGCGATAAGTCGAAAATGTTGGTTACGGGCTGCCATACTATTACTAGGAGTCAACAACAATCTCAAAAAATATAGTAAAGTTTTCATACTGTATCAAGGAAAAAACTTACATTTGTATGAATTCTGTACAGCACGCATACAAACAGCAATTTCAGATAAGTCAGACATCTTTGCATTGACACATTGTGGAGCTTATTGTCTCAATGTTTAGACATAAGAAAGCTGGGCTCAAAGTTAAACAATTTTATTATAGATAAGGCCTGCTCCTCATGTACTCATATTCAGGTTTTTTACAGTTACGTGCTTTGTGACTAACCAATTTCTGAAATTTCATTTTTATGGCATTTATTAACATTAGGATTTGTACTTCTCTTTAATGTAAGGGAATTAACAGTTCATAATTCGATGCGTATACCTAAATGTCAATTATATAGAATGTAAAATATAGGTTTTGCTCTGATGTTATAGTATTTACCATGAGATACGACTAAAAGAAATATGTCTGATAATTTTAAATAAAATGAACTGAGATTTTGAAAATGTTAAATAATTTAGGATATAAATCAAATTTTGGGACACAGTACAGGTTAAAATATGTATTAGTACCTAGTAGAGAATATTCTATTTGCAGTTTTGAATGAGATTATGAATGTATTGTTTTAGTCAGCAGTTAAAATTCTGAGGGAGATTAAAATTATTAAAACTGTTGCCACACAACATATATGTTTGTTAAAGAAAAAAAAAAGGTATTCTATTAACTGTTAATTGAGAAACATATATTTTATTTTGTTAGTGAATAAAATTGAATAAGAATCAATCAAGAGGCTGTCGTAGGTCTTACCGCCTTAGTAATTTAAAAAAAAAAATTGAGATTATGTTAAAGAATTTTTATTATGTATAATATATATTCGATCTGAAGAAAAACCCAAAGTTTTAAAAAGGAAAATGATTTACCTTAAATATTTTGGTGCTAAAATTTTATTGTTAAATAGCCTATTTCATTATTACTAGTTATAACTGTTTCTTAATCTCCCGACAAAATGAATATGTGATGTGATTGTAATATAGGATTGACGCTTTTGTCGAAGATTGAGAAACAATTATATTAGTCTATATGTATGCTGTTATTTGTTTACTATTAATAAATATTGAATAAGAAACTCACCACTTAACATAATCAAGTACAAAAACCTTGTAATAATGACATTTTGCTGTTTTTAATATTTATTTATTTTACAAGCGTGATGACAAAAATAGCAAAATGGTTGCAGATATGAGTATGCTGGATAACAAAATCACTGTTCCACTGTCACATATATGATGTACAAATTTTATCACACAGTTTAAAAATTGTAGCTATATTTTACAAAAATAATATTTGATGCCTGAAATTCTAGGTATGTAGACTTGGGTTAGTATAATTCACATTAAAGGTTCATATTTAGTTAGGAGGCAAATTCTAGTCAAAACTCCGTGTCTATTTTTACAATGCATCAAGAAATAAGTGCTGAAAAGTACTACTTCACAGGGTAAGTAAATACTTACCCTGTGAAGTAGTACCTCCATGTGCAAAAAAGTGCAAGCTCCCAACATTGGTCCTTCGAACCGGATTGTTTTATTTTCAGTAAAATTAAATTCATTTACAGTTTCGTGAGATACATTTTTATGTTTTCACGAAGAGGAGGCGCAAATCTAATTACTTTATGGATGAATGAAAGTAAATGCATGAATTCGTTTGTGTAGTATCTCTTTGTTAGGCATATTCCTAAACTATTAATTGTCATACAATTACACTGTAATATGTAAATTATATTTTAGCTACTGAAGAAACAGTTTGTGATTGTTTGGTCTGAAGTATTACCTACATGAAATCACATATTTGTGCTTGAGTTTGACGTAATGTTTCAATTGAAACAGCAATACATCCACAAAAATTTGTGTTTACGGTATAATTTGGAAGGCTTTTTTCGTATTTTTTTCTAAAATACTGTAGTGCAACTCCACTTTGGCAGCTTTAAAAACAGTTTGATACGATTAAGATGTCTTACGAGTACGAGTTTTTTTACACCTTTATCTGTGTACAATATACATCCAACTGTTAGAAATTTTGTTGGACTTTTTAAATTCGAAGTATATAACAGGTCACAGTTGCTTCTCACACTTGGTAAATGCTTTTTAACCTCTCCACAATAAAATTGTGAGAGGTTACTAAAATTGGTTCAAAAACGAAAATTGAGATAACATCAAATCTGTACGGAACCCAAAAAAGTGGTTTTTGAAAAATGTCTGTGTGTGTATGTGTGTTAGCACGATAGCGCCGAAACTACTGAACGGATTTGAATGAAACTTTGCGTGTGCGTTTCTTTATTGCCCCAGAAGATCTGAAAAGGTTTTGGTTGAGATCGGATTACGTTTAGTGCCATTTTGACGCAACAAGTTGTTTATTTTATAATTACTTTCAATTTGCAATGGAACCATTGAAAAGCAGTTAAAATTCTGATTTCAACGATATATCACACTTCCACCCTTTCGATTTGGTTTCCGTGAAAAAAATTAAAAACAAAGCAAATATGGCATAGATCGCATTTCGCATAACATGATCGATGCGCGTAGCCGTTACGTCGTGAAACTCGTCACATCACGTGTCAATTCACGTGTGAGGGTATCTTCACTGCTTTAGAAGTAGAGCGGATTACGTTTAGTGCCGTTTTTAAATATATATACAGACAAATCGAAGAATTAAACTACAAATATTCCTCTAAAATCTAGTAAAATTACTGAAATGCTAATGTTTCATTTAACAAAGACAGCCGCGAGCGATTGGATTGCAATGAGCAAATTTTGACGATTGTCATTGTCATCGTTTGTCATCCGATAACGTTGGTGTCATGTCATGTTAATAAGATTCCGGCTTATTTGTAACTTTTAGTGGATTGTCACAAACTTTAAAGGTAGATGTAACAATATCAATATCATATGCTCTCTGTACCTTCATTGGTGAATTTATTATAGATTATCACTTTACCAATTTTCAGTTTGTTGCTTTACAAATCTGTAGTATTTAGGATAACTAGACTTTCTTAGCCGTTCAAGTGATGTTAAAGTTGTTAATATCCTAATAGTATATTATTCAACGAGCGATAATGTAGGTAATAACTCGCATAGATGATTGAAAATTCATTAAGTTGAGGGTTTTTTTAGTGCCCCAGAAGATCTGAAAAGATTTTGGATGAGATCGGATTACGGTTAGTGCCGTTTTGTCACACAATTTAAATGCTCTTTTCGGCTTCAAAGATACACCGAGTGGGGAGGTTCCAGCCGCTTCCAGTAGCTGCCGATTTTTTATGGCTGCAAATTTCCTGGTACACTTCTCGAACTTGGTTTTGTTAATGTATATCATGGCATAATGTTGGACAAACAAAAATCTAACTCATTCTAGATGCGCTATGACTGTAATTTACTGAGTGTATTTTGCATAATTTTTTAAATGCATATTTTATTACTTGACTGAAATTATTTTGTTGTCATATTTCTGATTTAACAAGCTTTTATTTAATTTCACTTGTTGGTATAATTGTTAGTTTGAGTCAAATCTTAGAGTTCAGTTTTGATCTACTTCCATACATCCGATGAAGTAGAAATTTTGCACACACGTAGCTCTGTCGGCAGCACAATTTTGTGGAATTATAATGCCCCCGCTCATATGAATTTTTTGTCCTAAAATTTAAACAATACATTGATACCCATGAAAATTCCTTGCCGAGGCTTGTACACACTTAATAATTGGTGACCAGCGGCTGACGGCATCTTTTTAGTTTAAATATGTCAATTGAGTACCTATTTTAATAATGAAAGGTCATGTCTTTACGTGTATTAAGTAATTATAATATGAATTTAAATTGAATCTAGCACTTAAGCAATTTAATCTCCAATCGGAAATGTAGAATATAAACATTAATTCGAGAAAGGTAAAATGTTTAGCTTTTATATCAATTTGCTGATATCACAACATACATATTGACACAATTTACAACGCCAGTAGATCTATTGTGGTAAATTGAGGTTATGTAACTTCTGTTGGGGTTGTGCACGTGCTTTTAAGCTTAACTTGCCATGTATTCTTGCCAAATTCTGGTTTTGCCCCCAAAGTTGCTCTTTCTAGCTTAACTTATTTCTAGCGTTTTGATTTTTTTTATGAACGTAGCCCAATAGTTCACCTATAATCCTCAAAAAATAGTTCTTTTATTGGCACTGAAACTATTTAGACAAAAAATAATGTTTTTAAGGTTTTATTGAAACAAAGGTTATTCATTAACTTTACAACACTGACGAAAAATAAATAGATTTATAAAAATACTTGTTTCCATCCTTTTTACTGGCAATCAACTGGATAAATTTTGCATCCAAAGTTTAAAAGGCAAAAACCACCCGACTTTTCAATTTAAAATATTATTTGAAAGGTGAGATAAATTGTACGGGTGTCATGAGTACTCACAGTGCAGATTGTTTAGAGTTGGAAAGACACAAAATGATCAACTGTATCTGATCTGCTCCCCACCAATGCTGAGTGCTAATTGCTCTAAGTAAGAGCCTTGTTATTGCCATACTTTCTTTCATTTATTTTACTGTCATCTTTTTTTGTTGGTTGGTTAAGTGTATACTATCATATTTTTGTGAAGTTGGCATATGTTTTGAACTTTTGAATTGGTCACCAACTTGGATTGTTAATACTTTGTAACGACTTGTCACGTTTACTGCACTTTATTTATTCTTTCAGTAGTTGATTGAAATTTGTTTATATTTTGTAGCACTATGACTTACTCGCAATGAGAGTATCCAGAATTGCATTACTATTACACTTACGCTGCAAGATTGGACCGAAACCAACCGATATGTAGAGGTAGACCATAATCTACTATTTATCCAACTAATGGCCTGGCCTCCAAGGCCACCGGACTTAAATCCGGTTGACTTTCTTATTTGAGACCACTATAAACAATTGATACTCCGTAAAAAATATGATTCTTCGTTAAAAGAACTGCAAAAAATTCGCCGAAGCGAATAAAAGAATTTGGGAAAACCAAGAAGCATTCCAAAAATTTAAGATGCTGTATGTGCATTGCCACTGAAGGTCACCATTTCGAACAATTAATTTAATGAAAGAAATCCACGCTTATTAACTTTATTTCAGATATTTTATTTCATTTCATGTGTAAGGGAGGTGAATGTGAGTGCGACTTTAATTTCGATATGTAATGTAAAGCAGCGTTAGGTGCATTTAGTACTTGGCCGGGTGATAGTTTCAGGGAAATGCATGTCCTCACCCCACATCTTCTAGCTGCTTGTATATCAGTGTATGTGCAGAAGATATGCAATCTTAAGCTAGGATTACGTAATGAATATACCATCCTTCGAGATGTAAAGCTGTTGGTTCCATGTTTATTAAATGTTGGGCAAGTTTTTCTATCTTTTTATTTTTTGTTAAGGTATTGTAAAGTTAAGGAATACTCTCAGAGAGTTTTTTTTTTGTACAAATATTTTTGGTTCCAACAAGAAGGGGAGAGACAATAACTGGCCCTAGAATCTGATCATTCCTTTTCGAAATTCACTAGTCCAATATTAAAAAAAGAAAACAAAGTTTGTTATTAGGCTATTTAATATTTATTTTATTTTCACACAATTCCGAATAATATTTAGGACTAATTTTGCAAATAGTTGAATGTATTGAGTCAATATTTATATTCTTCTGGGGTATGGATGTGTAGTGGTAGTTAATCCACAATTGAGTCAAGCTTCACAACTTAGCCACTGTTTCTCTCCTGAGATTGTTGATAGTTGTGTTGCTGGTTGTGAGGTGGAATGGTTATTGTTAAACTCTCCCAGAACCTTAATCAGAACAGCGCCGTAAAAATAAATCTCCATTGAACTCTTCTTCTAGATATAGCCACTTAAGTTAAGGTAGTAGTCATTGGCAGCAAGAGTTTTAACAAAAAAAATTACCTGTTTTGAGGGTAGCTAAAATATTCAATTACTAGAAGATACAAATTACATAATTTTGAAAATATACCTATAGTTTGAAGTACTTGGACATATTGTTTTTGTAAAGATCATGCAGCTATCAGATACACAGTTTTTGTTTCGGTTTTAGACTAAAATCATATTGCTTATAATTTTTTATAAAAAATTTTAATCGATAATCGTATTTGTTTGTTTAATAATACATATTTTCTAAAAACGTTTTTTACTCTTTAATGTTTTATTCTTTTTAAAGGAACACTGAAAAATAAAAACTGAATTTGTTTTTTGTTATCTTGGTGTGCTCTTTAGAGCCGATCTTTTTACTCCGATACTAATAATAATAATAATTAATCTACCTCATTTTGCAACAATTCATTGCTGTACAATCAGCTAGTCATAGTTTTAAGAAGAAAGTATAAATAGTTTTTTATGTATTGTAAAAATAGAAAAAGTAATATATTTTACCAATGGTTATGTATATAAATATTTAAGTGTATTTTAAAATATGTACAGACTATATTTTTATACAAATTATAGTATTATTTATATATTATGAATTGTTTTATTACAGCACAAATGATCCCATCTTTAATAGAGTTTGGAAGCTATATTAAAAATATTCATTAAATACAATTGAATTAATCAATGTAATGTTTTGAATACATTGGTCTGCTCTGAATGTTTAATCCATGTACAGGTTACAAAATTTGATGGGAACTCCAGAAGTGATAGTGGGAGAGAACCACCCTGTTAGGAACAAATAAATTATGAAAGTGCTCACAGTAAGCTCTTAGTGCCCGAATTGGGACTATTTTGTTTTATTTTACAATATGTCCTTATGTAACAATAGAGTTGAGGGCTTTTAAGGTTTTTTTAAGTTTAATATTACACCTTTTTCACATGTAACACCCACCTTCTTAAAAATAGTGTGCTATTTAATACTGAAGCGTCAATTATAATTAAATTCTCAACTCTATACCCTCTGCAATTTGTTCGATAAAGCCACATCTTTACTACAAGCCCTTGAAATAGTTCATCAGTATATGTTTTGAAAATATTTCGCATACGTGAGCCAGTGAAATTTGCAATGGACCACGCACTTTTCATATGGAAAAAGTAGTTTCCATTAAATTGTCTGAATTTTTTATGTTATGTATTTATGAATCCTGAACAAATGGTCACAACATCAAGGGTCTCGAGATAGCGGCCGTTTTTGTCAGTATTACCCGTTATTGTGTTTACAGTATGTGCTCAATATACTTTGACACTCTTTTTCTCATTCAGCGCGAGAAATAAAGCTGTCACTTTGACACTCGAGCTTTCTTATTTGTTACTCGGGCGCCAATTCAAGTTTACAGTGATTGAACAACACTATCCAAAAATCTATAAGCGAGACTAAGCAGCTCAGTGAAGAATCGGTCGATTCCAGTGGGTCAATAAGGTAAATTAGACTCACAAACACAATAAAATGCAGAAATTCAATAATATTTAAGTATATTACTGTAATCCTATTGGTAGCAATCCTAAACAGAAAACAAAATTATCACGAGTTTATATACATATATATAAGCAGTAGATGGAGAAGTAGCAAGCAATATTAGCGGCAAAAGCGTATAAGCGGTAAAATCAGCGAGTTTATGATAAAACGGTTGTTAAGCAGACAGTGTATGGATACCAGAAAATGCGAAGCAAGCAGAATTATTTACAGTAATAAAAATAAGTTATAAAACAGACCGGAAACTTGGCTAGTGCTTATTGATGTTAATAGTATGGGAAATTAAGTATAGACAAAATGAGCAAACACTTTTGTCATGAATCCAATACACTGTGCAAACAAAAGATTAATTAAATCCGTCCTTTTACTAAGGTTCAGCCAGGAAAAATGTGACCATAAAAAAAGGTGAGAGAACCTTGTAGGGATACAAATCCAGAAATGCAGGGGGAAAGTAGGAACTTGTAGGGACACGAGTCCTGAATAATACAAGTAAGAGAACAGCCGGACACAGGTCCTGATGCAAGGTAAGTAGGAACTTGTAGGGACACTGATGGTCCTGAATAATACAAGTAAGGGCAAGAGGTAGTCGCAATGTGAAAAATATTAAAGTAAAATATTCAAATAGTTATATATATATGAATTGAAAGCGAATTATATATAACAGACTTCTGGGTGCGCAGTATAAAATTTTCAATCAGAAAATAAACAGTGAAATTCAATAAGTATAATAGTTTCAATCAGTAAATATGAAATAATAAAATAAATATCAAGAATGTTCAAACAGTGTAAAAATTTCAATCAGAATAAAGGCAATAAAATTTCGGTAACTAAGTATAAAATTATCAATCAGTAAATACAGAATAATAAATGCACTAGCCAAATATATACAGGGTGGCTACTTTTTATATTGAACACTATTGCTATATCGTAAACCACAGCAATTACAAAGTCGGTTAAATGGGAAAAAAGTTTCGTATTTTAAGGGCCAATAAAATGGGCTACAAAAATTAAAAATATTCCGACTGGTTCCGAAGCTATCACGATAAAATCCGAAATAGCTCTTTTCCTGTTTTTTCTCTAGCGCTGTTATTACGAAAAAAAATGAAAAACGTCATTTGAATATTTTGTTATAAATTAACTTTGCTGCAACTGGTCGTATTTAAATTTTTATTACAACGTTTCGACTCTCCAGGGCCACCATCAACAATATTTTTTTAAATACGGACCTGTCTTTTTTATTTAAAATTTTTAAAGCATTCGAAATGCTAAATTCGTGGGTATGTCACACTTGACAATTTTACGTTTCGTCAGAAAAATAATCACCTTTCATTTTATTGGCATTGCCCTTCACAAAACTGTTTTGCTTGTTAAGCAATACAAGGGGTGACTCATCATTTGAAACTTTAAAAGTTTATTTTATGAACAATCCAATGTATTGACTAACTTTACTAGTCTAGTTCAGTTCGAGCAACGAGAAGCAGCAGTAGGCAGCTTTCAGTGAGAACCTGAAGATGGCAGATGAGATTCTGCCGAAACGTCGTTTAGACAACCGTGACTTTTGGAGGAGTCGATCATCGACGCGGGAGAGCACCCGGAAGTACAACACTTCATATATATATATATATATATATATATATATATATATGTTCCGAGAAGCTTCCGCGGTCGTTGGTATGAAAAATACTAGGTTCTCGGGTTGAACCGCGTCTGAGATTGTTAATGTCTCGACGTTTCGGCTCCCGTTTTGGAGCCATTTTCAAGAGAAAAAGTGAGTCAAGTGAAAATTGTCAAAGAAAATAATGCTAGGAGTTCGTGGAACTGGTTCGATTCCGGGGTCTCAATCTGCCTACTCCCCAGATCTCACCGCGATCCGTCTCTAAGGCCTCAACCTGCCTACTCCTTAGAGCGAACTCGAGTAGCGAGTAGTAGTACTCCTTAGAGGGAACTCGAGTAGCGAGTAGGCAGGTTGAGGCCTTAGAGACGGATCGCGGTGAGATCTGGGGAGTAGGCAGATTGAGACCCCGGAATCGAACCAGTTCCACGAACTCCTAGCATTATTTTCTTTGACAATTTTTACTTGACTCACTTTTTCTCTTGAAAATGGCTCCAAAACGGGAGCCGAAACGTCGAGACATTAACAATCTCAGACGCGGTTCAACCCGAGAACCTAGTATTTTTCATATATATATATATATATATATATATATATATATATTGAGAAAATAAGTACAGGTAATAATCTGTTGTAAATCAACAAAATAACTTCTGTTTTCTCTGCCATGGTAATCGTAACTTTTCCATTATGCTGCGATTTCTGCTTGGAATCACTTTCCCGCTATCTACCAGCAGTGATGTAAAATTCCCGGAATTTATTTTTGAAGGAAAACTCCCGCATATTTTCCCTGAATAAATAATAATAATAATGATAATTTTATTATAACATACATGCATACATTTAGGGAAATGTATTAATAAAGTTATTGTTAATAATAACATTTGATTTTAAATGTTTTATTACAAGAATAAAAAAGATACATAATATTCTATGTTATGTAAATAAACAATTAGCAAAAAAAATAAAAGTAAATAAAAAATAATGCTGCATATTGACATATTAACATTTTGGTCAGGTTAGATTAAGTAAGACTTAGTTAGTGTCAGTTTTGTTTGGTGAGTTGGAAAATAGGAAATTATCATCGGGGAAAATTCCCCATATTTTTCTGATTTATATTTACCCACCAACTGGAAAAAGTCCCGACTCACATCACTGTCTACCAGTAACACGAACTTTTTACTCCAACTACCAGACACTTTTCAAGTCTTTTCACGACTTATTTTGAAAACTCTTCAGCCTCTATTCAAAATTCTGCTGGAGACTGTCTTCAAGACGTCTGTCAAAACTCCTATTTATTTTAACCACTGTCTCTTGATCGAAGTCTAATATATTGAGCAAATACTGTAAACACAATAACGGGTAATACTGACAAGAACGGCCGCTATCTCGAGACCCTTGATGTTTCGGGCATCGTGCCCATGGAGACATTTGTTCAGGATTCAGAAATACATATACAACAACAATATACAACATATAAAAAATTCAGACAATTTAACGGAAACCACTTTTTCCATATGAAAAATGTGTGGTCCTTCCAATATTGAGTTCAAATAGAACCACAATATCAAAATGAGGCAGCCAGCAAAATTCCTTTGCATTTTTGGCAACGGCCCTCATCACCTTATCAGTTTAATTTGAAGTTATAACACTGATACCAAACGCAACTCGATCACTGTTAGAACAGTTGCATTCTGACAATCCTGAAATCCTTTCAGTTCAATATCACGTCTTTATCCTGCTGTCTCTTTGACTATTTTTAAATTGGGGTTAACAACTATCTTTTTCTTTAAGCGTCAAAAAAACATGATTTTTATGACAAATTTCGTGACCTTAAACTGTTATTTACCTGACACTTCATCTGAGTGGCCGTAAGTCTTTTACTCTTAAAAAAAAAGAACTAACATTTTATACAACTAAGTTGAGCATTATTCTACAGTAGACCTCCTACTATTACACATTTTTCTCAATTCTTCATACACAGATGAGATCACATCTTTATTTCTGGTTGCAACAACTTTTTCTAAAAAGAGGTTTTTCCTTATTTTGCAACTAAATTTCGTATTTAAGCTTTTCTTCATGATTGAAAACATTTAAAATTTTCATTAAAAATGTGAAAAATTTAGTTTACTTTAAGTCGATTTCATATTTTCTAATTTTTAGAATACCCTGTATAATTTATCTTAAGTTTCACAACAGTTTATGACTTCCTATGACAAGAAAGACTTTTTATCAAGAATTATTTTTTCTTGGAAAATCAAAAATAACGAAATTATGGTATCTCCATCCGGGGACACACTGTACGTGGAGTAAAGTGATTTTTTTGGTCTTGGCTTTTGCCAAATCTGCTTCCGTCAAGTACTTCTTCAACACAAATACTGTCGCTTTTACTCCATTTAAAGCAGTGTAAGGTAAGAGGTGGGATAAATGGGACCCCAATTTACAACTTTTAAAGTTTAAGCATGTGTATTTTTGGTGTATAAGCAAGAGACTGACATGTGTTATATACAGTAAAGAATGTTTTCCAGGAACTACATTTCTGGAGAATATTAACATTAAAAAGATTGTATGTATTTTTTTATTTTTAAATGTCGCATGATTCAGTTACCTCAAAATTTAAGGAGAGTGGGCCACCTCCACTTATTTCTGATAAGAACAGCATTGCGTAAAAAATATGTGGGGAACTGGGCCACTCTATGATTCTTTGTCTTTCAACATTTTTTTACAGATATATACCAAGAATATGGACATTTGGTTGATTTATTAATTTATATACAGAATTTTATTAGTAAAGTTGCAAGCCTCAAAAATTATCCGTTTATTGACAGTCGATAGGTTCCAAGTGACCTAGTTATTTCATATGATATGAGTTATTTGGTTGATGGAATACAACTAGTGTAAAGTGGCCAACATCGAAGACAGAATTTTCAAAGTCCCCTAGTTTTAGGAAAAATATCAATGGCCCACTCACCCCGGTGACCAACTTGCCCCACCTTACATTACTGTTATTATTTAATTTCATTCTCTTCCTCTGACTGATACTTATTCTTCTAAATCATGTAATGATAGTGCTACCATTCTCGTCACTTGAATGATCATGATCATCTAATGGATGTTCCTAGGTTTTTCTTCGGTATCGTCTTGAGTTTGTGACTTTTGTTTTTCTCCACTCTTTGATCATCTGAAATAACCGTTTCATCTTCTTGTAGAGATCAAATAAAAGTGTTTTTGTAGCCTTTCTTCTTTCTTAACCTTATTTTCAAATCATCTTCGTATATTTTCTTTTTTTTTTTTTGAAAATTTGACATCCATGTACCCACCACCATTATTAGCTTTTCTGCTTCAATTTTTTCATAATGCTGTGACCAAACTTTTCCAAAATTAAAAATCTTTATTTTCTTCTATCTTTTAATGGCTGCTTGTATCGTCACTAAAATCATCTGTTAGATGAATTTCGTGTTATTCTTGCCAGCCTTTAAAATTCTTTACAAGTCTACACTTAACATTCCAAATAAAAATTAAGTGATGATTTTCTGTTTGTATTTCTAGCTATTGAAGATGTCGAGCTACTGAAGTCGGTTACACTATCGTCCCACCATGTGTATCATCTGTCCTCCATTCCAGCATTACATACATTATTGTTAATTATGGACGGTATTACAACTTTTGTGGTATATTTGCTTTATTCTGTTTAAAATTTTAATATACACTTAGCCATTGATCTAGATACATTCTATTAGGTATTTGGGCTTTCCAATGATTAAGTATGATTAGCCACAGCTATACTTCACCAGTAGTTGGTCTTTTCAAATATTTACACCGTCAATAATAAAGCCGATTATTATTATTATTCTGTGAACGATTCTCACTCCATTCTCAACCAACTTAAGCAAGCTCTTCTGCTGACATATGGTTGTTTGCAAATGTTTAGTTTTGTGTCACTGGCTCTTCTTCTGAGCTAGAATTCTGTACCACTAAATAACTGATGTGGGAAAATTATAAATAAAACAATTTCAAAGAGAAATTCTATTTTTATTGCAAAATATAAATTACTCCATAATTTGTAATATAGAAATATTAGTTAAAATCATCCTAATTTAATATACAAAATCATAATATGAATTAATAAAATACTTTTAACATATTGCCTACCATATGCCCAATATACACATACATATTTATTTTTGGCATAATTAATAATTGTTAATGAATTATCCACACATTAAATATTACTGTCTTTTAGCCCAGGTGGTATTTGTTTGGAGTTGGGTGAATCGGGTAGTATGGCAGATTTTTGGCTTAATCGTTCCTAAAAATCATAAGAAATGATAATTTCACTATGCGCTAGTTTGAAAACGTGGGCGTAATTTTTTATTATACAAAATGTGAAAAAATTCCTGAAAATTCCGTTTTTTTTCTTCCTATTTTTTCATATATCTCAGTAACTATTGCTTTTAGAGAAAAGTTATAGAAATAAAAAAAGTTTTGTAATCAAATTTTAAATAAGATGCACTTGGTTGCGAATCCAAAAATTAATTTTTACTATTGAAATAATAGTAAAAATCGCAGAAAAAAATTTCTGGATTTTTTTTCAAATATATACTTATATTATAGGTAGGACCTTTCATACTTGGCTAAAGAAAATTTTTTAATTAATAAATCTTGCCATCAAATTTCATCAAGATCGTACTTTTAGTTTTTGCATTATAATTTTGCAATCGCAAAAAAATTTTGCAAAATTTCAAAATGTTGGTGAGGCTAAACTAAATTTAGAAAGTTGAAAATTTTTTGACATATAAAAGAACACTCAAATTTTCAAATCCATTTTGAGATATTAAAATCCGTTAATTAGGAGAGCCTAGGGAATTGTTTAAAAATTTGGTACATTTTTTTGGTTATAAACAAATGCAATAAATTTGAAAATTTTCAACAGATTTTTATTTTTAAAGTATATCTTGAAAGTACTCGGAAAAATGCTTCTTTAAAAAATAGCATGATGATTTGTTTATTAGAACCGGTGTTATGATAGACCAAAGTTGAACTCAATTTATAGGGGTATAATGTATGTTTTTCGGCCAATAGCTTTATTTATCCAAGTACTTAAATAAATTATAAAATAATAAATATAAATTTTCAATACTTGCACTCATGGGCAACCTTGTTAAATTGAGCAACTCAAGCCTGCGCAGGGCGGAAATTGCAGAGAGCACGGCCCGTCTGCCATCTCAAAATTGAAATCTTGTATTCAAACAATCGACGCGCTTAAAAATTTTAATTTTCTCAGCTTCTAGTGGATCAATTTTGTGGTTTTTTTTGTTAAATTGATGTCTCGCAATTTATTACGTTTAATGATGATTTTTTTTATATCACAGATAGATAGACGACAGAAAAATATGCTTCCTCGTATTTTTTCTTTTTTGTTAAAATTCAGGGTAAAAAAAAATATTTATTTCTGCTGAGAATTTAAAATCATTAAAAGATCTATCCCTAACAAATGACGTCAGTCGTAACCGGTACTGTTACTATTTGATTGTTAAAACCTTGAAACATTTAAAAAGAATGCTGTGGATAACCTATAAGATCAATACGTTAGGGATGTTCTGAAATCATTATCCGTCACATTAACCAATAATTAATGACAAGATTAAGAATAATAACGCAAATTAGCAAATTCAAGTGATATTAGTGACGTCAAAATGACGTCTAAGAAATATCATAGCATTTTCAGTCACGTGGTTTCATTTACACAAAAGTTCAAATTTTAATGTGGAATATTTACGAAGCAAAATTTTTCTATGAGTTTTTTTCATTATATTATCAACTTATATTATGGAAAAATAATAAAATTAAGCATTTTAAAAATGCATGCATCTTCCTCATTATCGTATTTTCAAACGCGTATAATTGTTTTATTTTCGACCTTTTAACATACTAATAATTATATCTTTTATAAATTACTTTAACAATCATGTCTATTATATTTAAATGCAAACACATTTATTTTACATTTTTAAAATTATTTAAACAATTTTACTAATATACATTATTATTCAAGCAGTTATTTTAATTAAAAGAAAAACATTCTGCTCGTAACAATAAAAAATTACAAGCAAGGTGATTTTTATTTATGAAATGTAATCTAAAATATTTTAAATGATTCTCGCTTTTTAGGTACTGGAAGTATTTCATTTTCTTCAGCAGGCTCTTCATCTTCCAAATCCTCATCCTGTAACTGAAAAATATTTTCTTCTTGCTCAAAATCTTCCATTTCTTTTTCAAGAGAATCTTCTGGGTAATCTAACTCTATGTTCGCTCTTAAATTATCAATATTTTTCAAAATTGACCCTGACAGTCAGATCTGAGCATTTTAAACCATGCTTAACGCAGCTGCATGGTCTTGAGCAGTTTTTCGTATAACTGCAACTTATAATTTTTAATAAATTTTCAGAATGTAATGGATGTTTGATTTGTACAGGCTCTAAGCCATTCTTAGTAAGCTCCCAACCCCATTCTAATGGATTTAAATTATTACCAAGCCACTGTTGAACTTGATAGTAAGCTCTGTAGCAGTGCTGTTCTGCTGCAGAAATGGTTGGGGGTAGCATCGATAAACTAAATTTTTTTTTGGCACAACCCTTTTTGTAACACAAAAATCTGAGAGTATCCAAATCGACTTCTAAACCTCACCACACACTTTCAATACATGTATACTACTACTAAGTTGATCTCCTGAACACTAATACTTAGTTGTAGAGATTCTGTTTCTTACAGTATATAGTACGTCATAATTTGTATTACTAATAATTATTGTTTAAACAATTTTTAAAATTTAAAATAAATAATTATTAGTACATTAAAAGGTTGAAAATAAACAATTATACACATTTGAAAATATGATAATTAAACGTAATAACTTGCAAGACATCGATTTAAAAAATAACATCAAAATTGGTCCACTAGAAGCTGAGAAAATTAAAATTTTTAAGCGCGTCGACTGCTTGAATGCAAGATTTCAATTTCAAGATGGCGCGGCAGACGGGCAGTGTTCTCTGCTATCCCCACCACTGCCTCCCGTACATTTCTCATGGATTTCGCGCAAGTATTGAAATTTATACCTGGTAAGAACTTGGATAAATAAAACTGTTGGTCGAAAAACAGCCCTTATATCCTTATAGTTTTATTGTAAATTGAATTCAACTTTGGTCTATCATAACACAAGTTCTAATAAGCGAATGATCGTGCTTTTTTTAAAAAAGAAGCGTCTTTCCAAATACTTTAAAAATATGTTCAATATGTTCATTCAAAATTATTGCATGTTTATAAGCAAAAAATTTGCCAAATTTTGAAACGATTCCCTAGGCTCTCCTAATTAACGGATTTTAATATCCCAAAATGGATTTGAAAATATGAGTGCTCTTTTATATGTCAAAATTTTCAGCTTTCTAAATGCTTTAGTTTAGCCTCAGCAACATTTTGAAAATTTGCAAATTTTTTTTGCAAAGTTTAGATTGCAAAATTATTATGCAAAAACTAAAAGTCCGATTTGATCAAATTTGGTAGGAAGATTTATTATATTAAAAAGTTTTCTTTAGCCAAGTATGAAGGTCCTATATATAATATAAGTATTTGAAAAAAAATCCACAAATATTTCAAAATTATTTTTTACGATTTTTGCAATAGTAAAAATGAATTTTTTGATTCGCAACCAACTGCATCTTATTTAAAATTTAATTACAAAACTTTTTCATTTCTATAACTTTTCTCTAAAAGCAATAGTTACCGAGATATATGAAAAAATAGGAAGAAAAAAAACGGATTTTTTTCCACATTTTGTTTAATAAAAAATTACGCCCACGTTTTCAAACTAGCGCTTAGTGAAATTATCATTTCTTATGATTTTAGGGGCGATTAAGCCGAAAATCTGCCATACTACCCGATTTACCCAAACATAGGTGATTTTTAGCAGATACCGCCTGTGCTATTTCTTAACTAAAGTAAAACATCATTCTGATGGCTGATAAGACACCAAAATAATGGCGAGAAATGAGAGATTTCTGGCAAAATAAAACTAGAAAAAATTAAATTGGCCAGTTCGATTAATACATTGTTCTGCTTTAGAGTGTAAATGTATCGTATTTACTCTTTCCTACTTCTACAATAAGGATCAGTGGTAACCAACATGCTTTTTAATCAAATTATTTCATAACAAAAAATTAACGGTACAAATATTAAGGGTCTCAACTCATTACAGAGTGGCAATAAAAATTCGTATTTTGCTTATAATTTGTTATTAACCATTCACCACATATAGATTTTATTTCATAACCACACAAATACCATAGATTAATAGTGAAATTTTTTAAAATTAAAATGTCATTGTAAGTATTTCTGTATTACAATGAACTCAGATAAAAGACGATTATACTTAAATAAAATTGTATTGTATTCATTAAAAAATTGTAGTAAAATATAATAACTTCCAGTTGTGCTTTAAAAGGCACCTAGGACAATAATTAATTTATAAGTATACACTCAAAACAATTTTAGTTTAGTACTCACTCTGTATATATAAATTGATAGAATGTTATTTTTATTGAAAACTATCTAAGATATCGAAAATTTTCAGTTGCTCTTTCTTATTATTTTCCCTTTTATATATAACTTCATAATTTTACAAATTCATAACTTATTTCTATGACCCATGCTTTATTTTTATGGTAGGATTCAGAGTACTTATATGTTAATCCTTTCATTACTATCGCCAGATATAGGTCTATTGCGGTAATAATTTAATTTCAATTAACTAAAACAATTAGCAGCATATAATTATTTGTCGATTTACTCTCCCTTGATAGCAACAATCCATTGTTTCTTTCGTTCCACTTCATAACTTCTAACTACCAGGAAACCCATAATTTTGAGTAATATTTTTCTTATTTGAGCAACCAACAGCACAGCAAGTTTTTGCCGAACGTACAATTTCATTCATTTTTGTCGACAAATTTCACTTGTTCATATTTAAAAGACCCAGCCATGCACATTATACCAACAGGATGGCACTAGCAGAGACACGCAACAGGCCTATATGTACATAAAAAGTTTCTCCAGATGAGAGAGCAACTGAATCTTCTTATGGTCTTGTTTTTACTGATGAATCAGTATAGTAAGGGTCAAAATCGGGAGGGTATATTTGTTTGCAATTTTACCATGCAGAAAAACGCAACAAAAACTTTGCGACCTCATTAAAATATCGTTACTTTCTGTACAATTTCGCCCGCAAATTGAATCACGTACCTTTATAGGTTTTTACTGTACGTCGGCTTGTTTGATAATACCATACCGAATGATTCACCGGCATTAATAATGAGCTCGTAAAGTTTTTATTGTCTTTTTATTTGCACCGTAAATCCGCAAGTTACTATAACCACTAATGTAGTCAGTGGAACAAGAGTAAATGTAGTCTTGTGTAATTACTTGTGGTCTTCAAGTAGTTATATAGTTATTTCCGCTATATATACTTATGCTTCAGAACCGCTATGTAAGCTTATCAATTTCGTTCGATTTGGCCATGAATTACGTGAACGTAACTTCAAACTTAAACAACTGACAAAAATATTCTTATGTTTTTCTTCTTCTTCTTAAGTTTTTAATTCATCCTTGTAAATGTAACTCTAATTGTCGAATAATGGCCTGCCCTTATAAGATATTTGATGTGACTTGTATTTCTTTATGCAAATGTGTAGAAACCGATTACAAAAATTTATACAAAGAAAAATGTTTTTTGCTTATATCTGTCTTATCTCATTACGTGTGTTTTTCTGTCTCATAGTTATTGATTCATTTGATAATTCATAATTACTGTATATTGTGGCTAAAAATAAACAATACAAAACTTTACACCACTTGCTAAACGGACTTCCTCAATAACTGGGGGGGCGGGGATGTAAAAAATTATAATGCACCATAAATTTATCTGGTAGCAGAATGTGTTTCTCATATTTTGCAAACTCATTTCCTTTCAGACCCCGGTCTATTATTCAAAATAATTTTCAAATTTCCATGAACATTAATCTTGTGATTCTTAAATAGTTTTCAGTGTATACGTATGCACACATAATTATTTATTGCACTACTAATATTAAGAAAATATATCTTCCAACACTGACGAGTAACAAAATTTCCCTTATATTTTAAACAAAATGGTTAATTCTCCTATTCTACAAAGAAAGTGATTCTAAATTATAGAGACAAACTGCAGGATCTAAAAAAATAGAGGTTCGTAAGCCTAAAATATCAGCCATATCGATTCATGTTCTTTCATGCATATATAAGACAGACAGAAAATAAAAACTTAAACATCCATGTCTTGTGTCAAGTATACCTCATATTTCTGCTATAATTGAACTTGACAAACAACTGAATATTTTTAATATGACTCATTGGTGTTAAACCGGCAGATATTTTACCATATGCTTGCACAGTAGATGTGAAAAGCAAATTATTTAGATTTTACTACAATGGGCAGGTAGACAATTTTTTAATTATTATTTTAATAACATCTACGCATAAAAACAGTTGACCCGTATTTTTTATTTTATTTTTATAATAATGCCTTATAGTAAAAAAAAAATCATGAAGTTTAAACTATGTTTAAATGGTTAGATCTTGCCGCAAATGTTCGAGCTATTCTATTGGCTATGACGTAATAGCATAATCAGCAGAGAAACGAGCGCTAGTGGAAAGGCGGAGCCAACAAAGTTGTGCAAAACGCATGTGTGGCGCTGTCGAGGTTATATTAAATGCGCGCGTATGTGACGATATTACGTCACGAGAAACCGGCAAACTGCCGTATTTTAAATACGCTCTAATTTTAAGCCTATTCGTTTTACAATAAAACCAATAATAGTCGGTAAAACTACCTTCAAATTATATTTATAACATAATGAAGAGTCATACTATAATACTATATTATTACTTTTGTCATTTTCGTTATTGTCTACTAGCCCATTAAATAGGTATATCTGGAAATTTTCATTACAAATTCTAGACAATAGACATAGACATGTTTCTAATAATTTGCAATAATTTAGAAATGTACGATAAGTAACCCCTACATAACAAGGTATTTAGTTTTTTGTAATTATTTTGGCCAGTTAGATGCCCCAATATGATCAGAAAATTGAGCCTGACATGTTCAAATTTTTTTCCAACGTTTTTGAGGTATTCGAGCATAGTGCTATATATACGTGGATGAACCTAACTTAAATGTTTTCTTAACCGCCTCTCAAGTTACCGAAGTAACCCCTTGGAAGATCACAAGGATCTTGTGCTAGGTAAAGAGAGGTCCTACAGTTTAATGTGGAATCCGAACCACGTTTGGGGCAATTTTTTAATGAATTGTTTCGCCTTGCAGGAATCGAACCCACTTCGCTAGGCAACTCAGTTTGCTAGCCAGACGCTTTAACACACTGAATTATACTTTTCCTTATTTCACAGTTAAAGAGAAAGTCATTCTTCATAAAAAGTTTTGCTTATCGTGAAAAGTCATTAGCCATACTCAGATTTTCAAAATAATATACAGGGTGGTTAGCAAATAAGGAAACGTGAACTTGTGCCAAGAGTAAAATATTCGTTTTTTTGAGAGCAATATAAAAATGTTACTGAAAGAAGTTGTTTCTAATGTTAATAGTAGCCCAGATATGAAATTTGAACGTCATATCTCAAAATTGATATTTTTGTGAAAATTATGATTAAAATAATTTTATAAATTCAACGAAAGCACATACTTTATTGAATAAAATGATAACAAAACATTCTATGTGTTGTATCCATAGCAACATACACAGACATGTATTTATAAAAAAGTCAAGTCCTTGTCAGAGGACTTAATGTTGACTCTAGAACAACGAATTTATTTAGTTAAATGTTACGGTATAGGTGAAATATCGTACAAATATGGAATTGAACTTTTCAATAGAAAATATCCCAAGGTGTACGCTTCAGTGAACTGTGTTCGAGAGTTGATTTTAAAGTTCGATAACACTGGGGATGTGAAAGATATAAAAAAACAGAAACGGATTCATGATGAAAATGATACTTGCTACATTGCTTGCTATTGATTCGGTACAAAATGAACCCAAGAAATCACTAAGAAAAAGGTCACTATTTAAATGTTAGTAAGAATCATTTGCAAAGAATTCAGTAAGATTACATAAGCTTGAAGAAGGGAATGACGCATTTTGTTTAGAATTTTGTATGTTAATAGGGGAACAAATCATGTTAGATAGATTTTCTACAGAAGGATTTTATTTTCCGACGAGGCAACATTTAGTACGAATGGAGTTGTTAGTTACCAAAATTGCAGGCACTGGTCGGAAGAAAATCCAAATTTCCGTATTATCGCTAAAAGTCAACGATATAAAACAAGTAAATGTTTGGTATGCGATACGTTATAAAAAAATTATTGGGCCATATTTTTTCGGCATAACCGTAAATCAGAACACTTACATGGAGATGTTGGAAAACTTTTTAATGCCTGCTCTGGATGACATAAATTTACAAGACAGAAGAAAACTGCATTATCAACATGACGGTTGTCCTGCACACAGCGCAGTTAGTGTAAGAAACTGGTTAGATTAACATTTCCACAATAAATGGATAGGACAGTTTGGACCAATGAGATGGCCTGCACGCTCCTCAGACATAACCACTCTTGATTGATGGGGATACCTGAAGTAAAAAGTTTATGCCCATGATTTAAAAGATAATTTAAACCTTTTAAAGGAGAAAATATCAGAAGCAATAGACGACATAAACGAGGATACATTTCATTTAGTATATGAAAAATATTGAAAAATGCGTAGCAGTAGGAGAACAACACATAGGGTAGTTTTGTTAACATTTTATTCAATCAATTATGTGCTTTTGTTGAATTTATAACATTATTTTAATCATAATTTTCGCAAAAATATCAACTTTGAGATACGACGTTCAAATTTCATATCTGAACTACTATTAGCATTAGAAACAACTTATTTCAGTAACATTTTTATATTCCTCTCAAAAAACTAATACTTTACTCTTGGCACAAGTTTACGTTTCCTTATTTGCTAACCACCCTGTCTGTTATTTTGAAAGTCTGAGTATGGCTAAGGACTTTTCACGATAAGCAAAACATTTTATATAGAATTACTTTTCTCTTAAAATGTGAAATAAGGAAAATTACAAGTATAGTTAGGTTAGGTATACATCGAAATATACACATGTTCACAAAATTTTGCATTTCCTTTTTGTGTCCTTTCTTTAGGGCATTTTTTAATGAGGCATATGTTTATGTCTCGTGGCCTGAAAGACACCCTTTGAAATAAATGTAATATATTCCATAATATATGCTATGCGACATATATGTTGTGTTACATTACTTGGAAGTTCAGACTTCTATTCCTTGTTTTAGACCTATTATATATATATAGCAAGTAAAATCAATTGCAAGGAAACAGTTGCCTTAGTTGTAGTAAACCACTTATGTAATTATTAGTAACATTTTATATAATCATATACCTTCAAACAAACAAAATAATTCAAAAATAAAATAAATTCTCCGGACCAAGATCATAGCGTGGTTTAGGAGGCCACTCTGTTTGTTTTCATATAGTAACTAGAGCAGAGCGACATCTCTACGATACTGCATCACAAAATAAAACAGACCTTAGTAGAGTATGTTTTTAACAGCCCTCTAGGTCATCTGAATGACCCTTTTAAGTCTGGGAGACATAGATATGTCTGAATAAGATGGGGCCCTACAGTTTATAGAGGAATCTGAACCACTTCTTGGGATAATTTACAATTGAAAATAACTTTGCAGCAGGTAATCGTCCCCGTTTGGCTATTTTAATGTTTAAAATCAGCTGATTGTGGTTATAAGGAAAACAATGAGATTAATTCAATACTTCATAATATACCTTTCAAAGACCTGAACTCAAAATTGCCTCCTTCCGCAACGCATAACTATTGATAATTTAACCATTTAATATAAGCAAACACACGATAAACCTAAACGAAACACCTAATTACTTATTGTACACACACCACTAGTTTTACGCAAAATGCTTATAGTTGCATGAACAATGTCAGATTTATTTGATTCTATTATTTTTAGACCCTGTTTCTAGCAAAGTTTGTCACAGTAATATCAAATCATACCGAATATGAAACAATAGTTTCTTATATACAAAATTTTTTCAATAGATTACAAACAAATAAGTTTTATATAAGGAATTTCTTCTAATTACCTATGAACTTGACACACCACATGTTGCTTTTTAAATTTAATCAGTCATTTATTCTGCAATTTTATAGTATAAAAGTGTCAATGTAAGGCCACAATTGTACTAATCTATCACTAAAGCAGCTGATGCATAACTTACAGATGAATCATTTATATTACGACACTGACTTGATTGGGCATACTTTAAAAATTTCAAAATGGCATTTTGGCTGGTGTCATTCTTGAGTATCTCCTGAATTGCATGCAGGAGGATCCCAATTGGATGTCTTCCACAAATGGTATTACCATATTTCTTTAAGTAGTTCGTGAACTCAGTTGGATTTAAATTTTCTATGATATTCATTCCCACTTTATCTAAACTCTCAATTGACTGATAAATATTATCATAGGAACGATCATAATATGTGTATCGGAACCTATGACCCCAATGGCAAAAATCTGAGGATATAACAAAGAGATTCTTAGGATCCGCTAGATAACTAGAAAGAATTCTTCCATACGATGCTTCCTTATCAGGACCCAGAGATCCCACAAGTATAGGTACAATCGTAAATTGATCTTTAAAGTTTTCCATCACTTTCGCAATATATGGCAAATGCATTTCAATGCTGTGTTCATTCTCATCAGTATCTAAATCCATCCATTCAAATTGACCAGTCATTTCTAATTCATTATTAACAGATATGTCTATATGAAGGTCATAAAGAGGGGTTTTATATTTTTGGGCGCTTGACAAGGCACAACCAGATAAACGAACATGATGGGAAGGTCCCAAAATAAAAATTCGTCTCACTACAACAGGACTGATTTGCCTATAAGCATGCCCACCGCAGGCGCCACAATATTGGTAGCCAGCATGCGGGGCAATAATTGCTCTTGCAGGACCGTGACTCAAATCTGCCTGGTTTAACCAATAATCAAGCTGCCTTGTTAACTCCGCTCCTGAATCACTGTACCAGCTTCCAGCATGAGTTGCTCTTCTCACAGGCATTTTTTCAGTCTTGCAACCTGAAACAAAGCTGCTCTAATACTAAATTATGGACATTATTCACATAACTACCTGACTTCACTAGAAAGAAAAATCACAAAGGAATATAGTACAAAGTGTCTACTTGCAAGCAAATGTAGGTAAAAACGAAAATAGTGAAAATTTGTAATATTATTTAACCTACAGCAGTCTAGTCTATCTAGCCTTATTTACCTATTCTGCCTTGGCATGAACTTAGTCAGACTTAGTCTCAGTGACTTTGGGTTACCAGCCCAGTTTAGCCAACACAGAATGCAACATTTATTAATTATCCTAGGGTGCGCCACAGAGTTGGATCATTTAGCTGGTAGCACAGTGGCGCGACCTAAGTAGGAAAAGGGAAGCCAGTTTTGACTCATTTTGTTGGCACTTGGCTTGATTGGCACTCATGCTCTGAGGTACGTTTAGAAAGCTAGAGTGTCACTCTGGACGAGACGTTATAAGAATTGATGACGTCACGACTTCTCAGTCCGGAGATTAGAAACGCACTTGTGGTGTGTTTATTGTTTCTTCTTGCTTGACGTTTGTCTTTGTTTATCTGAGGAGTCAAGCGTTGGAGGTTATATTGAATTTAGTTAGGAGCTACGATTTAAATTACTTTCAAAATGGAAAATATTAGCATTGAAAGAGTCATTTTAGGGAAAGGGTAATGAATCATGGACATAATTTTTATTGTTTATTAGAGCATAACGCGTCGCGTGAGTTACTCTTCCTTTTTTGAAATGAATTTAACTAAAATTTAGCAAATCATCATTTTTAGAACCCAACCATTATTTCGTCCATAGACTAAGCTTTATGGAACAAAATCCAAGAAATTGAATATATTGGAATCAATTGAAATTTATAAACATACAAATAAACCAAACATTTACCCTTCTTAATGACCAGTTAGAAATTGGAAATTCCACTTTGTTTGCCGCTCTGTTGTTAGAGAGGATTTGCTGCACTGTTTATTCTTAGATAATTTTAACATAAAATACCCCCTTTATGCAATGTATAAAGACCTCACAATTTAATTTGTAATTTACTGTGCTTGAAAATGTAGACTAGATAACTGCGAAACTGCAGTTGCAAATATTAAAAAATATATTGATATTTATTATTAACAAAGAAATTTTGTGTTCGTTATTTACTATAATGAAATATCACAAAGTAACAGACAACTCCACTGGTTTCATAAGAAAAGATATCATTACAATAATTTTTCTTAAAAAAAAAAGCAAAAATGTTAATTTTGTGTATTTAAATTCAAAAGATATCAACACAGTGCGCATGTCACACACCAAACGTCGTGCTTTCGACTGCGACGAAAAGTTGTCACCTTGCCGTTATATCTAAACGGCACAGCTGATACCTTGGGACGTAATTTCACAAAACGCCAGGTTTTTATAAACGGCTTTCACTTTCACCTGGGCGCATCCGGGCGTGTAGTATCTAAACGCACCCCTGGCGGCTCTGGTCACCGAAAGTCCGCAGATTTATGAAGCCATAACATAAAAATATGGAACTAATTTACAACCTTTTCTAAAGGTTCGTTTTTAATATATTATTATTATGAATCGCAGTGACATCATTGC
This sequence comes from Leptura quadrifasciata, assembly GCA_963675555.1. Lineage (NCBI taxonomy): Eukaryota > Metazoa > Arthropoda > Insecta > Coleoptera > Cerambycidae > Leptura > Leptura quadrifasciata. The sequence continues at coordinate 105,939,966 of OY776674.1, read as the reverse complement.
CGAACCGTAAGACTAAAGACCGGTTTATCAATGCAAGGTTAACTCGTAACCAAAGGATAAATGTCAAACAAAACATTCATTGTTTTGTTTGACATTTATCCTAGTAGTGTTAACCCTGTATTGATAAACCGATCCTAAATCTTTATGTATAAAGCAAATTATAGATTTCTGTAAAGTGTATTAATCCATTACAATATTTTCTATCTTAAAAAAAAAAAAACTATCTGAGGCAGGCCGAGAGCGACAGAAAGTCACGAATTTTAAGTGAATATGGGATTTATAAGATATTAAAATGTTAAAATGGGAATTTTAACTGTTAATATTTACAAACTTAGTACCGCACAGCTATACACAAATCTTTCCCAAGTATATACAATGTTAATAAAAATATATGTAAGTATACATTTTCAAGATAATCGTAAGAAAGCTTTTTTTGTTGGGAACGTCCTTAAGTGAAAGTAATGGAGTAGGTTTGTGATTAATGAAATTAACACTTCCTGAAGATTATTCGTAATTTATATAAAAAATAAAATGATCCGGACACTTCTCGTGTCGTAACGTCAGAATTCGGAATCTATATTGTTTGAATTGTTTGCATTTGAATTATATAAGTGCATGTAGTGATGCGTTCGTTCGATTTACACGATGTCATGATCATGATTAGTAAACCACAGATAAGTTTATGGAAGACAGCCATGAAATTGAAATATCAATTGTCAAAGTAAACGTCAACTGTCAAAATTGTCAAAATAAACGTCAACTGTCAATTATAAAATGATTTACTTTAAATTGAAAATTTTCTACTTGATGACTGGATAAAAATTAAAGTAATATTATTGCAATTAGAGAAGTATAGTATGTCTATTGTTTTAATAATAATTATAATTTTTACAATTGCGTAGTGTTTGTTGAGGTTATGATTTCCATGTTTACTTTTTTAGAAAAATGGGTTTGTTGACTGACCCTAGTGCTGGACAAGGGAAATTTATTAAAGCTCTGTTGAGGTATTACACAAAAATATGTATATTGTTGTATTTAGCTGGAATCATATGGTTTTGTGCTTTGGCTCTTCCATCAATGAATGCCAGTACTTATTTTTCGGAAAATGCTCTTTTACCAGGGCTTGTAAAGTCACAGTTTCATGAAGACAGATTAGCTGCAAGTTTTTACGATGAGCTGCTTGATGAAATGAAAAAATATGATAATTCAATTCCATATTCATGGATATTGGCAAAATTTAAACAAATTGGGTTAGATTCTTATACACATAATTTTACTTTGTACTCGCCACTAAATAAGAAAGAGGTAGTTATAATATGTTTCCTAGATTTTTTCCTAACTTCTATTGCCATTTTAGAAATATAGTGGAAAAAATGTTTATGGGATTCTGAGAGCACCCAGAGCCTCAAGTACTGAGGCCCTAATTCTGAGTGTTCCTTATAGGCCTCCACTGAGTGTACATCCTACAACTGCCCCATCTATTGCCATAATGTTGGCTTTTGCAAAATATGCCAATAGTAAGTAATTTAATTAATGATGGATTTTGAAGAATAATAGATGAAAAATTCAATATGGGAGGATAATTAAATAATAATATACAATTTCTGGCCTTGTTTATACACATTTTCTCCATCAGGTAGCATGGCCAGTATACTAGCATATATTAGTGCATAACATAGTATTTGTTAAAAATTTTCATTATAGTTTATTTAAGACCTGGGGGCTGTGTACAAAGTCAGAGTTAGAGAGAATTTCATACAGATCAGTGGCCTAGAGCACATTATGAGGAATAAGTGACTAACTCTGTCTGAATTTATGTACATTAAGAAATATTTCTAACTTTTTGATGTATTTGTATTTCTTACTAAAATTTATTTACTTAATGTGTTTCTACTATCATAGAAGAGAAGTACTGGGCAAAAGATATAATATTTTTAATCACTGAGCATGAACAACTTGGCATACAAGCATGGTTAGAAGCCTATCATGGAGTATCTTGTGGCAGTGAAAATACCCTGGATCATGGAGACCTCAAGGGTCGAGCAGGAGCTATACAGGCAGCAATAAATTTGGAACTCCACGGTACAAGAATCGGTAAGTAAGAAGAGTGCAAATCAGGTTAAAAATATATAGTAGTCACTATACATTATCTTCTATAGTAACTACTTTTTACTATTAAACTAGGCTGCAATCGATCCTTTGTATCCAATTGCTTGTTTTTTTGATACGAAGGAGATAGAGGAGATGTGGATGTAGAAGTTGTAACTGAAATTGGAAAAATGGATAAAGTTATTATTAACATAAGAATCAAACAATTATATTATTTCTTGTGTGTTTGTTATATGCGATATGTGATTACGTTTGTGATAATATGTTACATATGAATAAAATAATTAAGATATTTTGATATACAGTCATGGCCAGTGAATATGAGGCAGCTCTTGAATCCGATTTTTATGATATTTCAGTGTTATAATAGGGGCTGTACTTTGGCGGCATGCAGCGTTGACGCCAGGTTGAAACCAGGTTGACGTTAATAAAAGCCCACTTTAAATTGTACAAATTTTAGTGCCTCATATTCACTGGCCATAACCGTACAGTGTTAAATTTTTTTTCTAAAACTTTTTTATTATATATCCGTGTCTTATGTTTATTAACGTTTTAATACTATTTAAGAACCTCAATAAAGCTACTTTTTTTAGGCCAAATGGACATTAAAATTGAAGGCCTAAACGGTCAGCTTCCTAATTTGGATTTATTTAATTTGGCTTCTAAAATGTGTGCGAAGGAAGGCCTCTACCATACATTTAAAAATAAAGCCCCAGAATATCATAGAGATCCTGTGAAGGAATGGAAGTATTATTTCAAGAACCTTTTAGCCATGGTCGCCACACAGGCTACAGGGGTATGTAATTTTGGCACTTAATAAAGTGCATGTTTGCTTTGTTTATAGAAAAAACCTATATGCATGCTTAGATGTTAAAATAACATATTGAAAATACAGCATATATTTAATATAACCAACTTTATTATAAAGAAAAAATAGTGTACCTCAAGGGTCCGTCCTTAAACTCTTATTATTTATATTCTACCATAACGATTTGAATTATTTTAGTATCGTACATTATGTATGTATTTGTAGATTCCAAATGGCAACCATGGTCTGTTTCATCGTTTTGGCATACAAGCTCTGACAATGGAAGGTTTTGAACAGTCCAAGGCTAGGGGAAGCAGTAAAGTCGGACTAGTTAGTATTGGTAGAATTATTGAGGGGACATTCCGCAGCTTAAACAACTTACTTGAACGATTCCACCAAAGTTTCTTCTTTTATTTACTTCCATCTACAGACAGATATATTTCTATTGGTAATTTTAATATTAAATTATTCCCTCATTACACGATCATATATTAAATTACTTGTAACATACTTATGGTAACTTACTGACTTCCATCTCAACAATTACTAACTTAAAGAATTATTTAAGATTAAATCGTTTATGAATTTGCATAAATTAAAATTGATCAGATTTCCTATTTCTAACTGCCGATGTTATTTTTTAACACATATTGCATGGAAAATAAAATGTGGATAGCGCTAGAGGAGGGACAGCAAAAAGATATAACTTGTATAGTCGAATAGATGTTTTGGGTCAAAATAATATGAAAAAAATGTTTGAAAATATTTTTAGTTGCATACTAGGACCCCCTTAAATCTAGTAGATCTAGAATTGTCGGAGTAGGGAAGACGGAGCCCTACAGTTTATAGTGGAATCCGAACCATTTTTTGAGGATAATTTATTTTAAAAAATTATACATTTATTTAACATTGATTTATTTCCTCTACTGAGGCCTACTACCGAAACCTGTAAATGAGCTACCCTCAACCAGGTATTTTGCCAAACCTCTTATCTTTCAAAAAGTAGGGATCTTTACAACATTTAATAGACAAGGGATTGACAGCTTTACATCCCCTCCGAAGGAGGGGCAAGGACACTGTATTCCTTGATACGATCACCTGGTCAGGTACTATTCGTGGCTAACGTTGCTTTACATCACATAACAAAATGTGTATAGTAAAGACACACCTACAATCGCTGCACAATTTATAATTGAAAATTACTTCGCACTAGCTGGTGCATATTTTTATTATTGTCCCTAATAACTGAATTATATTGCAGCTCAGCTGGCTCTGTTATTAAAATGATAATTGTTACTTTAACTTGAATCAATAATGTTGATCATGGTCCTCAACTGTACCTACCTTATTATAAATAGCTCTGTTTTATATTCAAAGACGCACATACAAACATAAATAAACAAAATAAACAAAGACATTACAAAACTGATAACATTTCACCGTTAAACTTATTAATTTATAAATAAAGCCAAATGCTGGTGGGAAAATTACAACAAAAATGGCAATCATCTGGGTTTATGTGTTCATAATATGCGAGATTCATGTATAGAATTTAGGTATACCCGAGTTCATTTATTATCAGCACTCAAAAAATGGAACAATAACTTTACGACATAATTATTATCCCCATAGGCCAAGTGGCTTTTGTCATCAATCAAGCCGACGCACATTAAAAACCTATAAAGTTAAGCGAGTCAATTTGCTGTCGATGTAGCACAAAGAGTAATGGTATTTTAATGGTAAAGTTTTTGTTGTGTTTTTTGAGTGCTGTTAATAGATGAACTCGACTATACTACAACTAACAACTGTTGATTTGCTTATAAATTTTTTAAAATAACGGCAGCTAACTTCCTGTTCATTAGTAGCTAAATTAATTTAACATAACCTATGAAATAATTAGTAATTTATTGCGAGATAGCCATTAAGGGCAAACAATCCACTTGAAGTCATAAGAAAGGCATTTTTGTTGAGGAACTGTCCCATTGTGATGTTTTTTTTCCTCCTGTCTTTTAACATCATTATGCCGCTTAGAAATTTTTGGGAACATGTTCATATGTTCTTTGATGGAACCCAGTTAGAATGAAAGCAGACAAAGTTCTATTTTTAGAAGATACCATTACAAAATGGTAAGACTTATTAACATCTCATATTTTACGACAGACTCTGTGATGTTTGATTTCCAATTCTGTGATTTGAAACCACAAGTACTGAGAGAAAACATACTTTATCCTTGTTAACGTTATTTCCACAATCCACCGTAATGCAAAACACAGGTGTTATACTTTCAATAACAGAAATAAGTCTTAAAACCCATAAAAACAACTCGGAACACATAAAAGGTGAATTTATAAACTAGCCGCAGCGGTTACAGTTGCAGTTGCCGCACCTGTAGTGTTTATGAAGAATACGAAATGAATGTTTCCATTTATAAAGTCCGCTGCCGCTGCGGTTGCAGTTCATATTCCGCAGGTAGATAACCAACTTTTATCTTGAACGGCAACCGCTGCGGAATTACCAGCGGATAGCCAATGAAATTGTAGTTTTCAACCCGTTCGACGTCAACAGCAGCAAGAGTTTATAAATGACGAATTTTCGTGAACTGCAACTGATACTGCTGCGGCAACTCCAACTGCAACCGCAACTGCAGCGGAATAGTTTATAAATCGAACTAAAATAAAATGAAGTAATTTAAGAGGAAGGTTTTGTTTGTAAAATTCCACAATTCTACTGCTGCTTCACTAGCGCTGTCCATCATGTGTTATCTTTGCAATGTGAGTGTGTCTTTTCCATATGTACAAAATTTATATGATCTTTAATATTTATCGTTTATTGGTTTTTAGGTCTTTACATGCCATCTGTTTGTCTAATGGCTGGTGCATTATTTATAAAGGCCTGCGCCAAATGGTTTAAGTTTGATAGTAGTTTAGATGAAGATAAAACGGGTAAATATAATAATTAACATAATAGAGATAACTACTCTTTTTTTCATAAAATTTAACCCATGTCTTTGAAACCAAGCCATAACTTATGTGTGGTGACATTTTATATGCATTTAAAGTTTTTAATGCATTATTTCCTTTTTACAGAAAACACCCCCCAACAAGACATTTCTGAAGTTAAAATGGACAAAATAATATTCCTCTTCCTTTTAACTCACTTTTATGGAGTTCTAGTTATGAATCTACCCCAGTATATAACAGTTGTATGTGACAAACACAATTATAACTCAAGTACGTCCATTTTTTACGTACTCACGGCACTGTCTGCTACTTTTTTGCTGTTACCATACTTTGTGCCATTCCGAACATGTGAAAGGAGCATGAACGCCCTTAATATGTTAAGCATGTTGGAGTTGGGAACTGTGCTGATATGCCTTGCAATGAATAATTTTTCCTTGGGTATATTTTGTGCTACTGTCAGCGTACCGCTAGCACTTTTTATCAATCCAACCTCCTGTAGGTAAGTAAACTTATTAAGAAAAGAGCTCAAGCAAGTGAAGTTAAATGTAGCATTCCAAAATTTATTAAGACCATTTTTTTGTATTATTATAACAAGGTATCAAGAATACTAAATCTAAAGTTATTTGACGGAGAAAAATAAATAATACCGAACAATCCAAAGAAATAAAAGCTTTCGTTGATTTTTTTTTTTACTTTTTCTACAGTCCAATCATTTAATATACAATCTATATGCATCAATTCTTGGGAATTGACCTGACGATCAAAGGACCTCTATTATTTTTACATTTCGTTAATGATTTGCCAAAGTTTTATTATCTATTTAAATGTTTATTTCTAGGTATTACTTATGGCTTCAACGATTATTGTGGCTGCTGATACATCCTTTGATAGTGCTTACGATTATTGTATTGATTAATACACATTTGATGTTTCCTGATGAAAAACAAAAGGAAATACTCTCTAAAGGTCTAGATGCTACTCAGCAAGCCATTGTGTATAGCATAGTGGATTCTATGATTTATGGAAACTGGTTGTTTAGTGTAGTCACGAGCATTTTCATTCCAAATTGGTTATGCTTTTGGTGTATTGCATTTAGTGATATTAGCAAATCAAAAAATGTATTAACTAAGGAGAAAAAGACAAATTAATGTTAAAGCTAAGTGTTTTTTTAATTTTGAATTAAAATTTGTTTTACACATTAATGAATATTCTTTCGACCCTCTGGCACCCTCAATGTACCTGGTTATAGTTATACATCTCACGACAGACCAATCATGTTCAATTATTTTATCAAATATATATAGTTGCAGTTAAATCATTTTTAGAGATTATATATGGATCACTTATAAAATGGAAACGTAATTTGATTGTTGTTTTCATATAAGATTTGGCTATTTTCTGTCATGTATATTAAACTATACTCTATTTACTGCATAGAAATAGTTAAAAAAAGTGCGCCATATTTAAATAAAATCGATCTATTGCTTGATTTTTTAAACCCCATAATACAACCAACCATGTTATGTTTTTGATGTTTAGTTTTAACGTTTATTAAAAATTACTGTTAAGTTATAAAACAGTATTTTTCGATACTTTGGTGTACATTTGTATTAAGGTACGTGATGAAAATAATTAGATATTGATTAAATGTCAGAACCACTTTGTCTTTTTGAGGTTAGAAATTCTTAAGAAATGCTTTTATTAATTTGTCGCGTGTAAAAGTAGTCATTGCATATGGTCAAAGCAAATATAAGTTAATGGGGAGTGGTTTAACTATTTCTATTCAGTAAATAGGGTATAGTTGAATAGGTATATCGCTTTTCTTATTAACATGACCCCTATGGTTAACGTACAGAATAAAATACTCAAACTTTTTATGGGAAAATACATCTGTTATGGACCACACCCATCCTTTGCAAAGGAACTTTATTTCTACAAAATTTTCCAGCCCCAAACAATTTTTATTTGAAGCAATTGTTGGTTCTGTTAAGAATGGGGAACATTGTCTTTTATTTTATCCGCCAGAGTGCACCAGCTGTACTCGGTTGTTTGTCCGTCAATGTCAATACAAAAAAAATATGTTTGAATGAACAAAGTTAATAATTATAGGATGTAAAATGAAAACTTGTTGCTGTGTACCAAAGTGCTCTAACACAGTAGGACATTTTATTTCCTAAAAATGACCGTTTCCGACAACTATATGAAATCTGGTGTTTTTAAATTGTATACTCTATATCTTCATCTTCAAGTGTACTAACTAAAATATTGTCATAATTGATTAATCTAGAATAAAAGAGGATTTATAAACAAAAAATTCAACAAGTTCATAATTATATACCTTTCAACCAAATCAGCTTTTTTCCATGAACTATATAGCACTTCTTTTTCTCAGCTCCGCTTTTTAAGTTTTAAACGAATTAATGACCAACTACCGTAATCCTTTTCATAAATTTGGCTTATTTCTACGAATAAGAGATTGGGAAACTCTCGGATATCGGGAAATTTAAACTTTAAAAGTTATATATGATATAAATTGAGAAATACATTAAACTAAGTACGCATGGCGTCACCTATTGGATATATTAGGAACTGGCTTGGAGTATTCCTCATTCTTTTTATCGATTTGTCTCATTTCTACGAATAGGAGATTGGGAAACTCTCAGAAATCGGGAAATTTAAAAGTTATAATATAACTTTTAAATTGTTGTTTAATGTCATTCTCAATTTATATCATATATTATATGATACAAATTGTGAACGGTATTAAACCGAATACGCATGGCGTCATCTATTGGATATATTAGGAACTGGCTTGAATTGTTCCCATTGTATTTCACTCCGCCTGGAGCTGCATCTGATACAACGATTACACTGCACGTCCTTCAAGGTCGTTGTCTAGAGGTATAAAAACAAACGCAACATTGCATGCAGTAGTCTGTGCATGCAGGTAAAACAAACTTCAAAACGTTTAGATGCGGTTTTAGTCCATTGAAGAACAAACTAGCAAATGCTTTGGGCCTTTGATTATACAATGCTCCTCAATCGCTTTCGAGGGTGTTGAATCGATTTCCGAGGTCAAGCTAATTTTTCCACCTCGACAACCCCCTCAATTTGGCCAAAAACCACCCCTATAAAGTCCCCTTTTCCGTGAACACTTGTTTACTTTCCCCAGTTTTTTCGACTAATTGCTGTTCCCTCGAGTAGAACGGAAGGTCCCTCGAGGGACTTGACCCAGCTACCCCTACCCCAGACTTTCACCCCTGTAGGGGGTTGAAAATTTGATATTTTTATTGTGAGAAAAATAAATTCATATTGTACAGGTGTTGTTTTTGACGAGCGACCATAGGGATAGCAGTCATCATCGCCTCTGATTGGTCAAGGAATTCGAAATTTCCCGCTTCATTTTTCTTTTCTATTAAGAAACTATTAACTGTTAAAGATTGTTTTTATTAATTATATACAGGGTGTCTCGAAACTCCCGCCTTCCCCTTTAGGTGCTAATTCTCCACGCAAAAATAGTAAGAAAAGTTCCTATAAACATGTGTCCGGAAATGCTTCCTAAGGGAGCTACGGCCCTCTAAGGATGGCGCAAAAATAGGTATTTTTACTAATTATCTCGGAAATGATTTGGGACAACTTTATGAAACTTGGTTAACTATTTGCGATTATTAAAGGTTATTGTTTTACAGTATAAGCCAAAATTAATTTTATCCAGGGGCGGAGAAACGAGGGGTCGGTGTTCTTTGTTTCAACATATTAATTTTTCATTTGACATTATTAGTATCTTAATCCCTGATTATGATTCACTGGTTAATTCTGCAAAAAAAGGTCCTCTTTACAATTAGCCATATGGCAAACCGTTTTCGAGTAAAAGCGATCTAAACGAAATACTGCGTATTCGTTTACTAAATACGCATTATTTATTTTTCAAAGTAGGCGTATGTCATTCAGTAACAGAAATGGCTGAGTACACATCACAGGAGTATCTCGATATGATTATCTGTTATGGTATGATTTCCTAAAGGAACTATTTTCAATTATTGGGTAATAGTGGCAAAAGAAAAATTGTGCAAAAGTTTAATGAACATTTATGATTTAAAAAACAACCTGAATTAAGATTATTATTATGTATTACAAAATGTGCTCAAAATGCCTTCCTTTTCTTCTCAATGTAGGTCTCAGCATGGCGCACAATATTATTTGTAGCTCTTTGCGCCATTTCCCTGGTAATAGTGTCAAATGCCGCAATTATGTCGGCTTGCATGTCGTCCTCATTAATTGTCTCATTAAAATGAACCAAATTTTTTATATTGTCACGACCCCCCTTTCGGGAAGCCGCGACTGACGGCCACTTGGCTTGTGAGAGAGGGAGATTGGGTAGTCAAAGTAGAAGACGAGTTTAAAACAAATATAATTTATTAACAAAATAACAACAAACAGTGTCACAGTACAAACAGGCACAACAATAATAGTAACAAATTGGGGGCTCTTACCAATATCATTGATGTGGGGAAATGCGTCAAGATAAGGAGTCGCACTTCTTAACACTTAAGAATAGGACTGTCTTAAGAATTCGACTGACGCCCGCGTTAATAAAATTCGTATTTATAATTTTACTATATGCTTATTTAGCAGGTTACCTATTGAGTACAAGTTCGTATTTATTGTTTGTGTTTAATAATTTAATGCCAGGTCTCGTTCTCAATATTTGTTTAATATTATTGCAAAGTATATCAATTATTTATAACTTGGAAAAATAATTTGTATCAATATGTAACCTACTAAAGCTGTTTTATAGTTTTCTCCTCAAATATGAATACTCCCTATGTAATACATTTCCCCCTTTTAGATAGAGCTAGCCCCTAGCTCTAAAAAAGATATTTCTCAATATAGAAAAAAACAAAGTTTCAACCTAACACTAAAAAACAGAAATTCATTCATTCATTTAAAAACTATCATTCAAGATAACAAAATTATACAAATTGGTAAAATACGCTTCATCAATAAAAAAATTCTATAAATTAACAAATTAATTCATTACGAGGAAATATAGTTTTTGCGGGCACACCTTGTCTAGTGTTTTTGCACTTACACTGAGTCATTACTTATTGAGTGGATTGAAGGTGAAGTCGCTGAGTTAGCAGACGCCTGGGTTGCTGACACTTGTAAACCATAAACAAAACGTCTGTCCGAAGGAAGTTAGCGCAGCTATGATGGGAACATGTACTGCATTATAGCTAGATAGTTAGCTTCGAGAACTGCAGCAGAAATTTTAGCCCTTGGCTGGCTATAGATGAAATCCATTGTTACCACCATGTAGTGGTTGGGGAAGTTTAGGTCCCATGTTGCTTCTCTGAACATTTAATGACCTATATACTATGGATGGTCCAAGTATCTATTCCTTGCTCTGCTCAGGATCCAACCCTCCTAGTTTCACAATGCCAACTGCCATCCTCTGGTTTTCAGTGCCTCACCCTTGTGCATTTCATTACATGAAAAAAAAAAAAAAAATACAGAAAACATTACACTATAAATATTTTTACAAAAGCATTATTACTAAGAAAAAACTTTCTTTAAATCATTATTATATAAATATTTTTATAAGATCATTATTGTTAAGGAACAAATTTCTTTAAAACATTATATAAATATTTTTATAAAAGCATTATTATTCTAGAAATATTGTTTATTTCCTAAAGAAGAAATGTATCTAAGTTTTTTTAATTATTATTTCACCAGAGACCAGTAAATATAAATGAAAAATGGGGGAAGTTCTACTAAATTAATCAAAATATTTTTCTACTTGAGTTTAGTTTAACAAATTATGCAAAATGTTTTCCTGCTTCCGAGTATATTTAAAGTTAGTTTTATCTTTTGGCATGAAATTTGACTTTTCTAGAACTATTTCCTGTATAAACAACTTTCTACTCAAATTTGTACCCTTCGTGTTAAAATTGAACTTATTGCATATAAAAAAAAAATAACAGAACCCGTCTCACTTACGTACTTTTGTACAAAAAACTTTAATTGATGGGGCTGACGTTCAGTTTTATCGTGAAACCATCTTCCACGTCTTCCTCATCTATCACTTTGCATCACTTTGTGCAACAAACCTCACAAAATCAATACACCTCATAATATTCACCGTAAAACCTCATATTATTCATCGTCATATACTCCATAAAACACTTGCGTTTCTTTACGCAAAAACCTCATAAATATACTTGCATTTCTTCATGCAAAAACCTCATAATTATCAACATTGTACACTTTTATACATAATTCTTGAGACGTGATTCCCTATGCACATACAAAAAACAAATTCTTTAACACCTATTGTTTGGTACTGTGGTTCTTCTCTGTGTCCTTTTTTAAATACTTAATTCTGCCTTCCTAACTCTTAATTTACTATTATCTAATGTCCTTCCCATATTATTTTTGCCCACAGAGCAATTCAACAAACAACGTATGCGACGTTGGCCACTGTCTTACTGTTGGTGTAAATTACTCATAGGTTCAATAAATTATTTCATTTTATTATTAAAGATTTTTCAATTACTTCCCAGCAATTTATTTTACATTACTGCTTCTTCTATTATTTAAGAATAAATATTGACTGATATGGATTTAAAAATAATTAGCACTTATCCCAACATTCCCCGACACCATGTGATATCAGCAAGATCACTCCCATACAAATTCATTGTTTCTACCTGTTGTACATATGACACTCCACAATTACTCTATTTGTTTTTTACTGACCATGATCCAGTATATTGTTACGTTATTATCTATTTATTTATATATCCAAGTATATATATTTATATTAAAAAACAGTTTAATACATGTATACTTCATAAACCACAATAAGAATATTCAATAATCAATCAACCTACAATATTTATACAATATTTATATTTACCCATATAATGTAACACATGAAAAACAATTGCAATATTTAATAAACGACATACCATTCATAATAACTCAATATATTTTATCAAATATAAACATATCCTGGTCTAGTTTCACTACAATTATGCAACATCTGCCAGATTAATGATGCATCTAATTAGTTTTTTTGTTTGTCAGCAATGACATAAAATAGTTTTAAAAGGAACTCTAGATATTTTAATAAAAAATAACTAATATACAATCTGAAGGTCAAAACAAAAAATTATTCAATAAATTATCCTCTGGGAACCTCTTAGAACGCCAAAAATTATATCCCATAGAAGAAAAAATGGAAAATTGAAAATTAAATTCATTTGCTGAAAACAAGACCTCGTACTTTACGCACAATAAACGAAATAAAAACAAAACGCGATTATTGACTTAGAAAACTTTATGTTGTAAATTCGGGCCTACTACAACAGCCAAATCATTCCTTGCACAAAGCCGAAGCCGGCGCCTCCACCAAATGTCACGACCCCCCTTTCGGGAAGCCGCGACTGACGGCCACTTGGCTTGTGAGAGAGGGAGATTGGGTAGTCAAAGTAGAAGACGAGTTTAAAACAAATATATTTATTAACAAAATAACAACAAACAGTGTCACAGTACAAACAGGCACAACAATAATAGTAACAAATTGGGGGCTCTTACCAATATCACTGATGTGGGGAAATGCTTCAAGATAAGGAGTCGCACTTCTTAACACTTAAGAATTAGGACTGTCTTAAGAATTCGACTGACGCCCGCGTTAATAAAATTCGTATTTATAATTTTACTATATGCTTATTTAGCAGGTTACCTATTGAGTACAAGTTCGTATTTATTGTTTGTGTTTAATAATTTAATGTCAGGTCTCGTTCTCAATATTTGTTTAATATTATTGCAAAGTATATCAATTATGTATAACTTGGAAAAATAATTTGTATCAATATGTAACCTACTAAAGCTGTTTTATAGTTTTCTCCTCAAATATGAATACTCCCTACGTAATAATATGATCCCATACAAAATAATTCATCGGATTTAAATCCGGCGATTGAGGAAGGCAACTTATTGGGCCACTTCTTCCTATCCAGCGCCCTCGGAAAACTCGGTTCAAATGATGCCTTGTTACCCTACTAAAGTGCGCTGGAGCCCCATCGTGCATAAAAGTCAGATTTAAGCGAGAAAGCAGCAGGATTTCATCCAGTAAACCGGGTAGTTGCCTCTGGAGAAATCGTACATAATTAAGTCGTGCGGGAAGAAATATGGGACCAATCTGCATAATTTCTGGTAAATATTTTTTTCAAGTTTTACCTAACCTATTAGGTACCCAATTAGAATGTAAAAGTACTTACCATTAGATTCCCTATCTGTCCCGCCCAAACATTAATTGAAAACCGGTATTGTAGATGTGTCTGTCTAAATGAGGATTTTCATGGGCCCAGTAAACAAATTTCCTCGAATTAAATACTCCATTTGGGGTAAATGTCGCTTCATCAGTTCACAATTGACTGGATTGACTAAATGATTTTCTAAAAAATCTGTGAAATTAAAAAAAATAGGTCGGTTTAAATGTTTGTTTCTTAAATGTTTTCTTAACTGCCTCTCAAGTTACCGAAGTAACCTCCTGGAAGATCTCAAGGATCTTGTGTTAAGTAAAGGAGAGACGAGGTCCTACAGTTTAATGTGGACTCCGAACCACTCTTGGGGCAATTTTTTTAATGAAAAATTGTTTCGCCTTGCGGGAATCGAACCCACTTCGCTAGGCAACTCAGTTTACTAGCCAGACGCTTTAACACACTGAGCTACCGTACAGTGGTAGATTACTTTGAATTACAAATTTATCACATTTGTTTAAAATTTGTTTTTTATTTCATGTAGATGCTGCATACAAAATTCAGCTTACTTGTAGATCATTCGAGGTTCATAGTTTCGCGGTAAGAGTTGCTGAACCCGTCGATAACGATAACAATGTTGATTTTCACGTCGAAGGGTTCAATGTATACTTGTTTTTGTCGTCCCAAGTAGTCTAGCAGCTCGCCTAGTACTCAACTTTGGCTGATCAGCAAATGCATCAAGAATCATCTCTTCTTCAACTACTGGAATCCCTCTTGGGCGACCGTTACCTCGTCTATTAGGTAGGACATTTCTGTCCCATGTGCTCGTTGCGGGAATCTGAACGCGTACAGTCGTGCGGCTGGTACAGCTTGTTCATCAGCCACACCATAACAGATAATAATATCGAGGTACTTCTGTGAGGTGTACTCAGCCATTTCTGTTACTGAATGGTATGCGCCTACTTTGAAAAATAATAATGCGCGTTTAGCAAACGAATACGCAATATTTCGTTTAGACCCCTTTTACTCGAAAACGGCTTGTCATATGGCTAATTGTAAAGAGGACCTTTTTTTTGCAGAATTAACCAGGGAGTCATAATCATAAAATATTAAAAATGTCAAATGTAAAAAATAAATATGTAGAAACAAAGAACACCGATACCTCGATTCTCTGCCCCTGGATAAAATTAATTTTGACTAATACTGTAAAACAATAACCTTTAATAATGGCAAATAGTTAACCAAGCTTCATAAAGTTAAAGATAATTAGTAAAAACAACTATTTTTGCGCCATCCTTAGAGGGCCGTAGCTCCCTTAGGAAGCATTTTCGGACACATGTTTATAGGAACTTTTCTTACTATTTTTGCATGGAGAATTAGCACCTAAAGGGGAAGGCGAGAGTTTCGGGACACCCTGTATATTTAAAAATGCTAGGTAAGTACAATAAATGAACATTTAATTAGGAAAACTAAAATACTTAGTAAGAGACATATTAATATGTCAAGCAAGGGCGGCAAGGAAAATTATCTATCATAAGCAACTGTACTAAATCAAATAATATTCACATATTTAACGTAACGAACTAACCCAAAGAAATACTCGTATGATGTATTTTAGTTACTAACAAAATGTAATAAAAAAAAAAAAAATTACAAAAGGATTCGAACCCTTGAGCTCGCCGTCAATGGCGTCAGTCAACCAATAAGACTTTATTTCTCATTTTAATACAAAAAAGTA
Source organism: Leptura quadrifasciata (assembly GCA_963675555.1). NCBI lineage: Eukaryota > Metazoa > Arthropoda > Insecta > Coleoptera > Cerambycidae > Leptura > Leptura quadrifasciata. The sequence goes on along the minus strand of OY776674.1, from coordinate 105,924,081 downwards.
CCTCCCAGAACCCACACCGGGTCCGACCATGCAACCATCAACGTGCGCTAATGTGGTGGCAGATTGCATGGCCGGGCGGAGTGGAACTGGCTCGGCTAAAAAGAAAATTAAAACAACTAAAACTAGGCTCCTTTCGTCATAGACGGATTATAATAAAAGGTGTTAAAATTAGGAACATGTTTAAAGAACAAACTTAACAAAACAGAATAAAAACTATACATACTAAATTAAAACACTCGCGCACGGATCACTTTTAATTTCGTATCTGACGCTATAGCACCTCAATGCTGGGCTGCGCATGCCTGGCCTAAACTTTGATTTTAAAAAATTTGGGTTGTATATATGTTTTGATTTTCTAAAAAATTGTGATACGAAATGAATTTAGAGACAATATCCTATCAAGTACACCACGGATAGCTGTTGACAAATTTACATACTTCTTAGTATATCAATCAGAGAGTTGGAATAGAAGACAAATTTGTTTACCTACTTCAAACAACCGCATCGATAGTATGTGACAAGAAGTCGCCCCGCAGCTCCATGTATTCAATTTATGTAGTATACCAAACAATTCAAGTAGCGGCATATACGGATTATATCTATATATAGTCTATTCCAACTCTGATATCAATACGTCAATCTGTGATGTGTCAAAATGTGAAAACAAGAGAGGGGTAACCCCGACCCATTCAATAACTATCTGATTTGTGGACCAATCAGAGGCGATGATGACTGCTATCCTTAGTCGCTCGCAGTGTTGCCACTTGTAACATAATTATCAAATTGTAACATATTTTTTACTTAAAATTAACTAAACAATAATATGTAACATAATTGATAATTGTAACATATTTTTTAATCTCATCATCTCCCTATGTGGATTTTTTTTATTTGCAGTTCTACAACAAAGTATACATGAAAATCAGATCTACCGGCGGCACCGGCGCGGGGGCGGTCAGTCTGACCAGCTGGCCACCGCCATCTACGATCTACGTAAATATTGCAGCACTCGGTCTGAGAACTTTTTATCCTTTATTTTTTTTCCCCTTGATTTTTCTGAAATGTTAATCTTTCAAGAGCATAAACAAATTTTAGGTACATTTTTTTTTATTTTACAGAAATTCCTATTTGTAACAATTTTCGAGGAAAATTGATAATTCTGGCAACACCGTACCATAACTTCGTCATCGGCCTGTGGCAACACTGGTCGCTCGTGTTTTTTTTTTTAATTATTTGGTCAGGGTTGTGTAGCCACCTCCGGGGCTTGTTTTCATCCTTCAAAGGGGTGGAAATTATACAACATTAACAACACGGAAGAGAACTCCGGAAATCTAACTATGGATCATCATCATGCACCTCCGCGATAGCCTGCTTAGAATCAAAACTAAACATCTTCACATTAATTTCTTGTAAAATATCACCCGCTCCCTTAAATAGTTACATTTTTATTTAATTACCTACATTTTAATAAAAATTAAAGGTTCAATGTGCTGTTATGATTCTTGTCATTCCCTGATTAGTATTGCCTCGAAGTAACGACCTTAGGAGATGTGCAGTGCTCTGTAATAGGGGGTTTACGAAATTTCACTAGGAGTAATGTGAAAGTATCATTCTCATTTTCTAAAACTATAAGAATAACAAAGATAGAGATGGTGATTTGTATGGTCTGAGGAATTTTCGTAAACCCCTCATAGGTGCCACCTGTTTAGCTCATTGATACTGGCACCATCTATCAGTTAATAGCAAAATTTAAGAAATGGGTGATCAGTCAGAAGTCCCAAGCACAAAAAGAAAGAACTTGCCCGACGTTGAATGAACAATTAAGAGAAGAAGAAGTAGATGAAAGTGATACATTTGACATTTGAGCCGAGTAGTCAACAGCTGACACCCCCAAAATGTTTCGTGTTATTAAAAAGTGATCTTTTCACTGCTGTTTTATTTAGTTGTTTGTAAAAGGTAAATATTCCGATTTTATAATTACAAAATAAATAGTAGGTTACAGTTTTAAACTATAACTACACTAAATGTTCTAATATGGCTTGTTTTTGTTTATAACTTTTACTAGTGTTGTAAAATGATGCCAATAAAAGATAATCAGGATGTAGCTTGCTTTTTCTGCACCAAACATACTACATGGAAAGGAAAGTAAGTAAAATATTTATATTATACACAGTTTCTTTGACTAATTTGCATTGTAGATACAAAAGAATTTTTTCAATTGGCACTATGGGTATAACAACATATAATCCTTCGAACTTAGAAATAACAAATAGATGGGCTTACAGTGATTTTATTTCCGTCCAGCCCATAAAGGCTGGAGTGCCATATGAATTTCAAATTACCATGAAAAAAGAGCGTAAAATTGACAAAATGACTTTTTCAACCGAACATAGGACACATCTTCTGACAGAAGCCTTAAAATTTAGAAATTACTTTTTGGATAGACCTAAGGAATGTTTGGTAAGCCATATTACTTTGTAATAAAACCAAATAGTTGTGGAAAAAAAGTTTTATCAGGAAATATATATTTTTTATTTTTTTATTTTCGTTGGGTAGTCAACCATGAAAAACCTCTTGCATCTTTAATAATGCCTTGTTAGTCCATAATTTGTAAAAAATTTAGTTATTTTAATTGCTTCTGTTCAGTTATATCTAAATTAAATTAATACCTCATGGTAATTATCGATTACAGTTTTTGTTTGAAGGTATTGAAACATATAAAATTCAGATTTGACATTGAAACGTTTGTTTAAAATTTTTATGAAATGCATATTGCACATTTAAATATCTTTGCCACAATCATTACGATGTGATTTATCTAATATTTACTCATTTAATTCATTAGTTGTTAATTAAACATTAGATTATAATTCCAAATTTGTTAATGGCAAATTTTATTCCTTTTAACTCCTGGTGGTCTCAAATTACTCATTTTTAGATATAGGAGATTAACTGCTGTTGTCTGATCCTTTATTTATTTTGATAAAGGTATGAGTCACGGTTATCTAATATTATGTAAATTTAATAATTTTGAAACAAAATTTAATAAGATAGGTATGACTTTTAGGTAATCAGATCTAGATTAGAACAGGTCGTCCTGTAGCATATCCAATGACAGAATGCCTCATCAACATGTTTGTAAATTATTTACTGTTATATCCAAGGGTATGCTAAATGACTTTCCATGTATCATGTAACATCATTTGAATTACAAGATACTTATGTCAGTCCAGGTTTAGAAACAACAACCCATCTGCCCCTCTTTGTGTAAGAGTATAAAAGTTATTATAAATTAAAACCCCTACATCTTTTTTAAAACAAAAAATTAGATAATTAATTTTAAGAAAATATTACATATTACATCACATATATACTTGTGCCTTCTATTTGCTGACTTTGCTGTTCACAGCACGGATATCAGTGTGGGTGTAAGATACATGTAATACTTAGTAAGTTTGTATAGTCTGCAGTCTACTGTTTTTTTTTGAGAGAGAGATTGCTTTGATATTTTGAGTTTTCTATAATATAATATTGACAACTCACTAGCAGCATCAAATGTTATCAAAATTCAAATTAATTCATTTAAAGACGTTCCCGAAAGGCAGTCGTTCTCAACCTATAAAAGGATCTCTTCTATGTAAATTATCATGCGTATAATAAAAACTTGTTGACAAGCACTGCACTTTTTCGCTCCACTCTCTCTGCGCTTAAGTACAGAAATCAACCTACTGCGTCGCTTGACTCGATCTGGCAATGTCTCGTTTTTATACTTATCAGAATGTGACTTGTTGCTTTGGTTTAGAGTGCATTATGGTGGATTTGCCACAAGTATCAAGTTTTATTCTTACGATAATCCATATTTTTCTTAATATCTGTAACGTACACGCATTTATTGACATAAACTGTGCGTTGACAGCATTTTAAATGTTACCGGGTTATTGCAACGTTGTCAAGTCGCGAACTTCTGCTCACCAACTTATCTGAGGCAAGACAACAGTGACAGAAAGTCACGAATTTTTAATATATTTTACAGAAAAACGAATACCGAATATTTACAAATTTAGTACCGCAAGAGCTACTAAAATTTTTTCCGCGTATACAGAACATTAATAAAAATATATGTATACATTTTTAAGATAATCATAAGAAAATTTGTTTTTGTTTGAAACGTCCTTAAATTAATATTTAACTTTTCATACTATACCGGGTGGCCCATAGAAAACAAAACAGGCATGTTTTCCATAGATTTTATTTATTTTTATTTAAGTGGTGGTAGGACCCGCCTCTAAAATTTCAAATATCAATGGACGTCAAGTAGCAAGCACTTCTTGGGGTGATCACTCCTTAAATAAACAGAATAAATGAACGGGGCGTTTTATGAATTAAAAATATACAGTACTGGCAGGTAAGTATAAAACTTCAATCTATCCCTATAATAAGATAGAAGGAAAATAAACACCAAAATGATATATATGCTCTTCTCTATTACATAGGCATCGATTCAATATTTTTACCTGCCAATGCTGTAGATATGAACTTATATGTGTGATGGTCGTGATGGGCTATCACCAAATGTGGCTCAGCCCAGATTCATATGTGCCAATAACAGTCCATGTTTATACCTCAAGGCGGGATGCAAAAATATTTTAATAAATATTTTACATATTTTATCATGGTATAATTAGATATATATATATATATATATATATATATATATATATATATGAACATTTGATATCTATATTTAAGAAAATTATTTGGTCAGCGTTTTACAGTTTTATGATAATGATTAAAACATCTATGTTGAATATTTGAAACACACTTTAATAATAGTCATTAAACAACAAACAATGAACAAAAAAATAAACGAAGTTAAACAAACATAATACAGAATATCTGAAATCCAATATGTTTTTGCAGTTTTTCATTTATCTATATAAAATATAAAAGAAACACCTACACTAAAAATTAAAAGATCATTCAATAATAAAAAGGAATGCAAGAAATAAGAAAACATAAATGATATAGGCAAATTTTGTTGAGTAATGTAAAGCAAATTTTTTACTAGTGTTTTTAAATTCTTGTAGGTATGCCTTGAAATTCCACAACTTCTGCATATGGTCCGTGATGCTGCGTTATTTTCCACATTGAATGCTTTCCTCTGGTATTTTAAATTAACACTCCAAGCTGTTTTTTAACAAATTTTACCTAGATTTTATCTACCTTTGTAGCAAACAGTGGAAATTCATATAACCACTCTCTAGAACACTGCTAATAATGGGATGGTCGATGCTCCTCGCTCGATGTTCGCCGCGCCGTTGCCCATTTTATAGATTTAAGAAATTATGACATATAACAGGATATTTATCAAGCAATAAAAAATATAATATAAAGCTTGATATATAACCTCGTGTCCTGCTTCAAGACACCTGTTATGGGTTCATAAACCAAACAGTATTTAACAATTTTTAACCTCGTTAAATTTCTTTACAACAGTATTTCACTTCTCAAATTTGGACAAACAGCTTTTTGAAATAGGAAATTTAATGAATGCATCCTTGTGTAAGTACGTATTAAAGATTTTGATATTTTAGCTTTGTTTTTTCGCACTGGAAATATTAAGTAGTAAAACCGATGGCTGGTATTAAAAAGAAGAAAGACCATTCAGCGGGTTTATTGGTAACCAATATGTTTTATTTCCTGAACATAATTTCAATGAGCTGCGAATCATTATATAGAGTAAAACGTAAAATCATTCAAATATGATAGTGTTACTTTGGTAATTGAACTTAAAAAATTGAATCTAGTAATCCGCCAAACAATTTTAAGTGTTACCAGATATATAACTTATTTTGAGAGAAGAGAAACTATAGTGTAACTACACTTTTTTTTTTAAATATATGTGATTGGTGTAAATCAAATCTGCCTATAAACTGATATAGTCGTATTCTAAAATTTTGTAGTCCTAAAGATCCCTTTTACCCTAATTCTAAGTGCATCTTTACTTATATATGAATAATTTCATTTCAGTATAATGGTGCTGACTAATATTTCATTATTTTGTAGCGATATCAAGCATATAAACATCACTGGTCCGATATCAGGCTTCCTGTAATTTTAGAAATCACCCCATACTCTTTAGACCAACTGGATCCAGCTACAAATAAAGTTCTAGCAAGTTATAATTTCAAAGATTTCGAAGGAATATGTATGGTATCTGATTATCCAGGTATAAAAGAAAATAGTGGGTGGTTATTTGTATTATTTCTTTTATTTTGGATTTTTAGGAGGGTTTCTTATTGTATGTGGTGGATTTGGTAGACTCCATTTATTTCAAGCGGTAGATTTTGAGGATATCAAAGCTAAAATACTTGAATCTTCTACTGTTAATCTGGGAATAAATATTAAAGTTTTGAGTACTCCCATTAAATTAGAAGATTTTCAGTGCCAACGTTTTGGAAAATTTAGGTAAAGTCATTAATTTGTAGTTAATTACCATATAACATATCTAAGATAATTGTGCCTCAAGTTTAAGTTGTTTTGGAGCAGTAAAACTACCTAGCAACTGATTTATACTTAGCAAATTTACTTATTAGCTTCTGAACAAATAATAATTTTTTTTTTAGTGACGATGAATACGTAACTTCAGTGTCTGAATTTTCCGTCTATAAAATTCATAAGGCAAGACACGCAGATCCTGTTCGAAGGACTCTGTGCTTATCTGAACAGTGCCTACTAGAAAGAGATCCACAGACATACAGCATTTGTACTCTACAGCCCTTAAATAATATTTTTGCTTTAATTCGTGATAGCAACAACCTGCAGCTTTTCAGTATTGAATATATAAATGGACAAGTTAGGTCGTACACTACTACAGAACGGTAAGTTCTTGCAGTACAACAGTAAGTAATAAGTAATTTAGGATATCAAGTTTGTTTAGTTTCTAAAATCTTGTCTCAGTTTTAATCCTGTTTCTTCACTAACTGAAGTATGGTTACTACAGAAGGTAACGAAATTTTGTTTTAGGGATTCGTTATTAGCCTCATTGCTAGATGGCGTCAGGGCTGCAGGCAACAAAGACGTCCATGTAACAATGATTCCTACAGAAAGGGGCCTTAGATTAGGACCCCTGCATTTGCCAGTGGAAGAGGAAGCAGAAAGCCTACATTTGAAGCTCCTACTGAACCCGCCATCCTCAAAAGCTTTTTCACATTGTGTCAGAAGATTCAATGCTAATGTTCCTTACAGTGGACTGTCCTACAGTATTACACAGGAAGTAAGTCATCTTGTCCACCGGAGGTGGGCCAAAATTTTTTTCTTATATCCAACTGATGCTTGTGAAATAAAACGGTATATAAATGAATAGAAAATAAAAAAACTCCAGGCAAAGACAATATATCTAGTGAAATACTAAAAGAAATTCAAAATTATATATCCCCTGTGTTATCTTTTATTTTTAATAAAATTTTTGAATGTGGAAAATCTATCCAAAAGCTTTAAAAGAGGCAATTATTACACCTATTTTTAAAAAAGGTGATCCTAATAAAGTGGAAAACTATTAGCCTATTTCTTTGATATCAAGTATTGGAATAATTTTAGAGAAAATAATAAAATTTCATGTAGTAAAATACTTAAATAAATATAACTTAATATCACAAAAGCAATACTACTGGAACATATTGTTTTTGCATTAATTGTTATTTTTGTCGTTAAAACATATGCTTATTTGTTTTGTACATGAAAACCAATATGCATAGATGTTACAAATAATGTCTAATACAAATTCAGTGTAGCAACAATTCTCTAATGCGTTATGTTTTATAGAGATGGGCAAAAATTCAAATTTTCTTCTTATACATTGATATATAGGTATCGGCAATTTTGCCTTGCTAAGCAAAACCCCCGTAAAATGAATTTTTGTTAAAAATGAGTAAGAAACTATTTCATATAAATCATTTCAAGATGTACCTTCTTACTAAGCAAAAAACCTTGTAAAATGTTTCTAGATATGCAAAAATGATAAATTTTAAACCCCGTATTTTAAAAACTGTATGATGGTACTAAATAAAAACACAGTACAGAATGCGTGCTATAGTAAAACACGGCAAATAAGACAAACCGCGTGAAATTTGCAGTGTTTTTACTTAGCTGCTGTTAAGTACCGGGTTTTGTCTAGTACGACACCAATAAATTAGCTGTGTGTAATATGTTGTGACCAAGCTGCTACTGGAAGGGATAAATTTAATATTATATAATGATCTTAATATCTTAAAATACCTAATGTTTCCCTATTAAAATATTTATAAGCACTTTACTAGGCAAATAGTCAGTATAAGCACTATAAGCAGCATATACCGTGATTTTATTTAGCAAGGTAATTTTGTATATTGTTTATGGTACTAACTGTAAAAATAATTGATTACCAAAACTTCATTATGACTTTTTATTGTTAATATTATTTTTAGGGAATATTTTCTGAAAATAAGGAAAAACTAATTACAGGGGTTTTGCAATCGCTAGTGTCCAAAGAAGGGGACCAAAAAACAATACCCTCAGTGGATATGGAAGCCCAGTTTCAAGCACTGAGAAGATTGGCTGCCAGTAAAGTTGGTTATGCATGTTTCACGAAATTACCAGGGTGAGTACATTATTTCTCTATTTTCAGTCTTGCCATGAATACTTCAACATTTCAAATTTTATGGAAAACATTAAAAAATTGTATCTACTTCTAAAAAAGACGATGTTCTTAATGTAGAAATTATTAGCATGTATAATACAAAGGGATATACATGTTTTTTTTTTTTTCATCTACCAATGGAAAATAAAAATAATAGTGCATTCTTTATATTTACTCTAAATTGTCTTCGAACTAAAGCCTTTCACTACTTACTCAATTTTTATGATATTCTGAGGCAATGTATATCCAAGTGTCTGCTATAACTTTCCTGAAAAGTGTTTCGTTACAGCTTCGTGTTTTGCTTACTAACTTAGGGCAAGACCTGACTAGAGATTTTTTGTTCTGTGACATTTTGTCGCTTGTCTCTGGTCTATTAAAACTTATGGTAATGCGCGCACTACGGTGACGAGATATCACGAAACAAAAAGTTTCGGATGTCTGTGACAAGAGGGTGGCGTGATACAAAGTGACTGTCTCTATGACCATACATTCTTATGGAAGTGCGCTCACTTGGCAACTTTCTGTCAGTACTACATGTGGATTTTTGGTGTGTTGACTGTTGAAAAAAACTAGGTTAATTTTGTGAATGATGGCTTCAAGAATACAGCAGGAAGACATAGATAATGAAATACTGATTGAAGAAATAGAAAAAAGGCCAGCCTTATATAACAAGACGTTAAAAGAAAATGCAGACATTAATAAAAAAAAATAAGCTTTGGGATGAAATTTGTGTACAACTGTTTATAAATTCATGGGGCGAGTTAACTGTACAAGTAAAAGAAAAGACAGGTAAGGTATAATATTTATGTTATTTTAGGGTACAATAGGTTTTAACACATTTTTTAAATTTTATCATATTGCCATGGGATTGATCCTTCAGGTGAGGTAAAATAATTAGCAAAATAATTTCGCATATTTGTACATGTTATAGGTGGTGCATTCGCATTATTTCTTGTTACATTTTCAAGTGGACATTCATATGCAGTATCCATCTCTAACACGTACATAGTTATGTAAAATGCAACATGCTAAAATAATCTTGTCACAAAATTCAATTGGAACATCTAGAGGCCTATGTAAAATTCTCCATTTATTGCATAAAATGCCGAATGTGCATTCCACCATACGATGAGCTCTTGAGAGACGATAATTAAATATTTTCTTTTGTACCATAAGATTACGTTTAGCATACGGTCGTAATATGTTTTTAGTTAAACCGAAAGCTTCGTCACCTGCAATAGATAACAGCATTGCTTTTTCTCGTTTCATCATTAGGTAAACATCTTCCTGTAGGCACATGTAATAAATCACGTTCATATCGTTTGCCAAAGGCTAAGATCCAACGTCGATAAAAATGAACTTATAATCAGCATCGACCCATGCCAACAGCACTTCAGAAAAACACCTTTTATAATTAAAGAAATCACTGTCACTACCACTCGGTTTTTGCGATGTATTTGCCGTCGACAGCGCCAATGATGTTAGGAAAATTTGTTCTAGCATAAAATTGATTTGCAATTTCATTCCAGTTCTCTTCAATTTTTTTCTGCCATATATAGTGGTTGTAAAACTTCCCATAGACACTCACATGTTAATTTAACAATACCATGTATTGTTGTCACTCCAATTAAATATTTGAAAGATAATGAACAAAAACTTGCACCCGTTACTAAATAAGTAAAAAAAAAAAAAATTAATAGATTACTTTTTACACTTACCGGTTTTTTAGGGACGATTGTTCAAAATCGGTGGAAAAATTTGAAGGCGAGTTTTTGTAGACAGCTGGAGGTTACAGAAAAACACAAAATCCAGTCAAGCAGCAACCAAATGCAAAAAATTCGTTTATTTTGATAAATTACTGTTTCTACTGCCTACACTTGATCCAAGAGAGATATTAACAAATTCTGAAATTGTTGAAGTATCTGAACACGGACAGCTACGCAACAAGACGATACTCCTACTCCAAGTAACCCCTCAACAAGTTCTACGCAATACAACGATATTGCCAGAACAGAAAAATCAAAGAAAAAGCGTACAAAAACTTATGAAGAAGCGTTGTTAGAAATTCTAAGCAACAAGAAAGAAGAAAGTATGGTACATCGGAACGTTGTGGACCCAGATACCAATTTTGCATTATCTTTAGTACCAATGCTCAAGTGTATACCTTCGATGCGGAAATTGGAATTTTGAATGTTATCAAACAGTATAGCTCTTCAGCCTCTTCTCAAAGTCACCTTTTTTTAACATCTACTCCTACTTCTAGTGCCATATATGATTCTCCAATTGACAACAACTTTCAGCAGATGAACTTCCCATCAGCACCATATCCTGTGGCATCTTCTCCATCAACTATATATTCTCAAGGTGCATGCATTATCGCCCAACAATGAGTCAAATGAGACAATAAGTTCATATTTATCAAATTTGACTGATTTGTGAGTTGTCTAATTGTATGTTAACAAATTAAAGAATATAATGACATCTATAATTTAATTTAACGTACCTTAATGTGACTGCCAACCTTTCTTCGGCAGGAACAGCTTTTCGAAATTTTAAAATTTTATATTGTGTTCACGAAGTTCATTATACAAAGTATAAAATTTTTAAATAATCTTTCACAGCTTTCACTCAGTATGGGATGTACCCAGTATCGTTTTTTACGTTTAATTTTTTCCTACATATTTCAAGAGCGCAAATTATTGCGATATCTTCGAAATTCATCACGATACTACAGTTTACAATGACAATTTGACGCTAATGAGCATGCATATGGTGACATCAAGTGACACGGCGTGACAATGACAAAATATCATGGAAAAAAGAATCTCTATCAGCCCCTTGTCTTAACCTATTTATTGTTTCCATTTAAAAAAATCGATTCTAAAGAAAGTACTAACCAATTATTTTTATCATTTAGTTTTAGAGAGGCAATTGGTCACAAAGTTGTCTCAGCATTAAAGAGAAACGACTATGCTGTTACACAAGCAGCGATAGATATGATTTGCGCTCTGATGCATCCGATGCATGATGATTATGACTTGAGACAAGAACAGTTGAATAAATCATCTTTGTTGCAAAGTAAACCATTCTTAGAAAATTTGCTGAATATGTGGACTACACATATAGTAAGTATTCAATGCAAGATTTTGTTTTAACTTTTCCCTAAAACTAACTATATTTTAGGCTCAAGGAACAGGGGCGTTAATAGTTTCAGCGATGTTAGATTTTTTGACGTTTGCTCTCTGCGTCCCCTATAGTGAGACAACTGATGGCAAACATTTTGACACACTTTTAGAAATGGTCTCAGATAGAGGTAGAATGCTGTTCAGATTATTCCAGGTACATCCGTTAATTTATTATGATTCTAATAGTTTACATATATCAGTGTTTCATCTGATAAATTTCCTTTAGCATCCTTCGATGGCCATTGTAAAAGGAGCTGGCCTCGTGATGCGTTCCATTATAGAAGAAGGTGAAACAGAGGTGGCGGAGAGAATGCAAATGTTGGCGCTTGCGGAAGGAGCTTTACCTCGACATTTGCTGGCGGCCCTTTACACCCTTGGGACAGATGGTCGGTTACTTACACATAGACAGTTATCCAGGCATTTAATTGGCCTCTGGATTACTGGAAACGTTACAGCACTGAATCTTCTCAAAAGAATTATGGTAAATGTTTAGTGTTTATATTTAATTCATGTAGGTTGTACCTTAACACCATAAAAAGCAGGATATAGTTATAACCTGCTGTTATTTCATCTAGCCAACAGGTCTGATAGCTTTCTTGGAATCAAGCGATAAAGTTCCTCCAGAGGCCTTGGAACAAGAAATGTTAAATCACAGAGATAATCTTAAAATTGCCCAAGATCATGCCACTCGAGGAAGAAAACATCCGAACTGGATTGCTGTCGAAAGACAGTTAAAAAATGTAGAGAAAAGGGTGGAGCACTACACAAATCTAGCCTTGCAACATTGGGGTGCTAGGGTAGGAATACAATTGAAAAGAGAGGAAAAAATGAAGGAAAGGCCGATCGTACTAAGGAGAAGAAGAGAAAGAAAAAAGGCCGAGTCCAATTGGCCTTTGTTTTATTGGAACTTTAATCAGGATCATGCTCTTCCTAATTTAATATGGAATCACAAGGTAAGTCTTACATTACACGACAATAAAAATCCAATATAAAACTAGTAGTAAAAGTGTAGATACTCGTCAGCTCTGCACATAAAAAATTTTGGCAAAGTATTTCTAAATACATTAAAATTGTCAATTGTCCCAAACAGTTGGGTAAATTTGTTATTACAATTAATACCTTGAAAAATGTGAGAATTTTGGCCAACACTTAATTTTGAAAAGGGCATCCGAAGCCGATTGTTACGAGAATCATAGTTATGAACATTATTATTTTCGAAAAAGATATTTTCTTGTTTTTATATTTGTTGTAACTAAAAGTATGTAAAGAGATGGTAAAGTTAAAACTGATAGTGATATAAATGCTTTTTTACAATGGATCTGTGCAGGTAAACTAACCATACCTCGTATAATTTTCTTTTGTGCTATAAATACTTTAAAGGCGTGTGAAGAGTTTACCCAAAACATTAATTCATAAGATAAGTTAGACTGAACCAATCCAAGGTAGGCTAATTTCAATACGTTAAGTGATACAGAGGATTTTAAATATTTAATAAGGAAACAGGATGTACTTAATTTCTTCGATAAATCCTCAGTGTGCTCTACCATATCATTTTGTGATCCAACCTTAATTCCAAGAATTTTATTTCATCTGTCTGTACAATTGACTCATGGCCAGCTTTAATTGAAACACTAAAATTGTGACCAACATTCTTGGGTAAGAATGACATACAGAATGTTTTGTCAGCATTTAGGACCAAAGCATTGCGTAAACACCAGCCAGAAAACCCATCTACTGATTTATTAGCTCTACTGAGTTACCGCATATTAAAAAATTCGTGTCATTTGCATAAACAATTGAAGCATTTGGAGTTGGGCATATCATTAATAAAAATTAAAAACAATAGGGGACCTAGAATCAGGCCTTACGTTACACCAGTAGTAACGTCCTAACATCAAATTGATGTGAGTATAGGACTATAGCTTGCTTTCTGCTATTCAAATAAGAGGTGCTCCATTCATGAGCTACGCTACATATTCCCTATCTAAAAACTTTTTCTAAGAGCAAACTGTGATCTACGGTAAAGCTCTACTGAGATAAAAATAAGGCTATTGGTTATCGTTTGTTTTTCAGTTTATCATACAGGGTGACAACCGTGAACTGGATGATTTTGAAATAAGTGTTACACAAAGAATTTGCAAGATAATAAGGTTTTATTAACACCAGAATGAAGCTTACCCAATGCCATTTACGATGTGTATCAAGTGTGGAAGATAATGTCATCGAGATGGTATCCGTCGCGTTGGATGCAGTTTTCGACCCTCTTCATGAAATCGTCCATAACACGCTCCAACATTGCTTGATCAATAGTCATGATTTCGTAGTTTGTAGGGGTGAAATTTTAAATCCATATGCAAAATTTTCCTAACCGATTCCTTATTCATGTTCAACTCAATTGCATGTTTTTAGGAGAACCGTGAAGAACTTCTGATGAGTGCCTCTCTCACTCGCTCTATGTTTTCAGGGGTTCTTACGGTACATTGTGGACTTTGTGATTTTTTCGTCATTATGCTGCCAGTTCTTCTCAAATTATTGATCCATCTTATGATGATATTGCGAGATGGAACAACTACCCCGTCAACCAATATTAAAGTGAATGCGAAAAATTCGCTGTGTAGTTATCACTGACTCGCCATTTCGGATGAACGTGTCATATGCAAATATTCGATGCTCCACTGTCCACTGCTCCATTGTTACTGAAATGGCACAACATTATAAAGGTAGTAACATCGTAATTTGCCCTCCTCTAATCGTACTAAGCTCTGTACTATGCATTCCAAAAACATCCGGTTCCCGACTGTCACCCTGTACATATATTCACATAACTGTTCAATAGTGGTTATTGTTGATTTTTTCTTTTCTAAATCCATTAAAATATAGTGATGTTCTAAGAAGCTAGTTAATTTAAGAGAGTTAAAAAAATTTGGCCAATTGGTTTTGGACACTAACATTTCTATAATTACTTGCTTCTGTTCTAGATCCCTTGTTTTTATAAATCGGAATAAATTTTGATATTTTGAGTACATCCAGATACTGGCCACAGGTGAATGATTCGTTAATCAGATTTACTTCATCTATTCTTGCAGCAGATCTTCTGATTGTTTTGAGCAACAATTATCAAACTTCCGCCGGGCTGGTGGATAATAAAAATAAGTTATTTTGTAGTTGTTTTAACTTATCATTACTGAACCTTTTTTTCCCTTTCATGTGTAGTTTAATTTTTTTAAATGTCATAGTTCACACATTTGTTATGCATTACCTATTTGGACATGTGCACATTTTGCTCAACATAAAGTTTCATACCCGATGTCAGCTGAATCAGTAGACAAGCTATAATTTCTAGAGTTTTCAAGATGGAAGTCTTAAACTTGGCAGGGGTAATATATACCAAGAACGGCCAATTTGTCATTATTTGACACATTTCCATCACTTCCGGTTTTCCCGGAAATTGCTCCAACTTTGAAACTTTAAGTGGAACATCATTCATTTAAAAATTTCAGACTAGAGAAGAACTAAGAAGTGCCTTAGATACTGAAGTAAGAAATTTCTCGTCGGACAGAGAATTAGCAGGATCTGCATTAGTTGCCTGGAACCACCAAGAATTTGAACTTACCTATTCATGCCTTGCCGATGAAGTAAAAATCGGCGATTATTATTTAAGACTGTTACTAGAAATAGACGATCACAGCGCTGACTCACCTATACGCAAATCGTAAGCAGTAATAATAAGCTTTTCGACATTCTCCTTCAATATTGATCTTTTCAGATATGAATTCTTCAATGATTTGTACCATAGATTTTTGTTGACAAATAAAGTTGAAATGAAGTGCATGTGTCTTCAGGCGATGTCGATTGTTTATGGAAGATATTATGAAGATATTGGGCCATTTAGTGATACAAAATATATTGTGGGAATGCTAGAAAGGGTAGGTACATTCGACTAATCTAAATACTTGTTATGAAAATAGTATATTTTCAGTGTATAGACAAACAAGAACGCGACAGGTTGGTAATGTTCATCAACAAGCTGATTTTGCACTACCGCAATGTCAGGGACCTATTAGATATGGGTGGTGTAAAGATATTGGTGGATCTAATGACACTTGCACATTTACATACATCGAGGGCCATGATTCCCACCCAAACAAACGTTATTGAGGCTGGGCCGGGAATGAACATCGTACAGGAAAAAGAGTGGCATTACAACAAGGAGAAGGGTAGCAAAGGCCCGGTCAGCTTTAATGAGGTGAGGTGTTTTGCATTTTGGAACATTTTTGCACAATATCCATTCAGTTTTTTTTTTTTTTCAAAAATGTATGTACAATATTTGAAACTGCAAAATTTTTATTTATCCTTAAACAGGAAGGATATATTTAATCACCTAATTGCGTTCTTGCAAGAGACGAAAATTAAGTTATAGGCTAGCTTTGTTTCCTTTGTTTTATACCTGTGTTATTATACCCTTCTATCCGTGGTCTAGTTTTGTGTGTGCTGAATAAAATGTCCTGAAGGGCCCCTGGACGAGAAGTTTGTGACCCTTGTCATATCCTTTGTTTAGTTGATCATCATGTTTTTTTTTCTGGTATGTGGGTAGGTTGGAGTAGGTTTTTCCTTTTTTAAATAAGTAATGTAAGTTAATGCAAAAAAAAACAAAACAAAAAAAATGATCTTTCACTGCAAACATTTGGTCACAGAGGCTCAATCTGGTTTTGTTAAAGGCAGGTTCACTGTTACAAACTTAATTTTTCTCCAAACGTCAAAAAAAACGTGACTTTTATGACAAATTTCCTGATAGTTCATTTCTCTGACACTTCATTTGAGTTACAGTAAAAGTCGTATACGTCGTGTATGAGCAGCACTAAAAGTATGCAGAAAAAATGTAGTATATTTTTTATATGGAGTAAAATGACATTTTTTGTATTGATGATGTACTTTACACTAAGAACGGCCAATACACAAAAAATCACTTTCTCCACATATAACATGCTATTTTTTTCTTCAAACTTCGATTGTGAATTAAATAAACACTTAATTTTTCTTCGAATCGAAAACTTTTAGTACTGCTTGTGAGTGGCCGTAAAGACTTTTACTGCTTCGCTTGTCTGTCAAATAGATCCTCAACACAAAAAATGTCACTTTTACTCCATATAAGACAATATTCTATTGTTTGACAGAATAAGGAACACACACAAATTTTAATATCAAGAAAATTAGATTCTATTTTTAATAAAACAACAATTTTGATTATTAATTTCATTGAAATATGTTGGATTTGGCATAAAATTGAATTTGAAAGAGTGAAATTTAACCCACAAGGTAAAACGGGTTTGACGTCACTATTGAATTTTGACGGTTGACATCTATCAATGACGTCATGTTATTTGTTTACTTTTGACGGAGCCATGAATGTCTTAATAAAGTAAAGCGTTTTCAGCGTTTATCCGGTCGTAATTGCTTCCCATGGACCTGTAAATTAAAAAATTAATTAGTTACAATTATTGTCATATTTCCTGTTGAGCTGATTAATTTTATCATAATGATTTAAAATCTCAAATTTAGGCTGCATATTAACGCAATTTGGAGACACCCTACTAGACATTTATTTTCATTAATATTTATTTAAATATTAAGTTAGCTATATACAAAATATCCAACATAATGACACTACCTACTTGATAAATTATGATATACCTACAGCAAATAATAACACTATTTTTGTTTGGATTTTCAAACAAAATTTTAACGTAACCTATACACAATAAAATTTGCGAGAATTATAGAAGCAGATGGTCGATAGACGAGTGGGTTAAGCCGCGAGGTGGAAATCGCGAATAATCACACGGACCTCGCACCACCGGGTTCGAATCCTGGCACTGGCACTGGAAATGGTTGTATGTCTGCGTTTTTTCAATGTGTAACCCCCTTCCGCACAAGCCCTGGCTTCTGGAATTGGGGGTTGTCTAATTTCTGTGATGTTTATTTATTATATAGATGTAAAGCAGTAACACTATTAGATTAGGTAGATTTTAAATAATATTACTTACGATTGAACCTTAACTCCTAGAATTTTTTCGGCATTAAAACATCAATCATTTGAGCGAATGAATTCCATCAGCATAAAGGAATCAACATTAGGTAAATTATCACTTTGTGCTTTCACAAAATCGCTTTCTGCCATTATAATGTTTAAAAAACTTCTAAATTAATAATTGTTGTTTTATTTAACGCATATATTCGTTGAAACATCTTATAACAATCACAAACGCTCGCACTTGCTTAAAACAACTAGTAAATATGGACACCGAAAGTGAAATAAACAAGGGAATATACTTCACGCATGGATCGGGTAAACTTGACAAAACTCGACGGTTGCTGGGAAAAATTCAAATAATTTGAATTTCAATTATCATTTATTAATTATTGGTTGTATAAACAATTTATATTACGATATACTTAAGAAGACAGTTTCAAACATAAACTATCTAATAAAAACACTTTTAGGTGTAAAACTGATATTCGCTTGTACCCTATTCTTAATTGATGCTATTGATGGATGATGTTCCAAGCAGATGTAATTTATACTGATTTTTCGGAGATCTCTGACAGAATTGACATGATAGAAGAGCAGAGAGTGTCTCACTCTACTGAACTTCGCCCTTTTATTATTGTATTCAATAATAAATAGACTTTTTTTTTTTTTTCAAAAAACCAGCCACCCTACTCTGTGGCTCCGACCCTCACAGAGGGGAGCTGGTGATAAATACCAATAGCCACTCCCCACGCCCGTGGGGTGAGTGACTACCGGGTCCGCGAATCGTGTGCCCTGAGTAGACGTAATGAACTGAGGATGACAGCCTTCTGCATTCTGTCGGCTAAGATCTCTGCCGAATCTCGGCATGCCGGTATGATCTTTAGTTCCGAAAGCAGCATCTGTCTCATTCCACCAAGGGGGCTCCTAAAATCAGTACCACTATTTTGACAGAATGGCCCGGATAAAGCCTGCGGAGTTCGAAGAGCAAATCTTATATTCTTAATATTTTGTCCGTTTTTCCTCCTCTTTCAAGACAATGTTGCTCTCAGCAGGGGCTGAGAATTCCACGACATACATTATCTTGAGTTGGTGGTCGAGGAGTATTATGTCATTCTTGTTGGCTTGTGTTTGCCTGACGGTGGGAAACGAGTAGTTTCAATAAATTAGACACTTCTCCTTCCCCACAACAGACTCAATATCCCCCAGAGCGTAAGGCAGCACTGGTGTTTCGTCTATCCCATACGAGTGCCTTAGATGATAGTAAAGCACTCGTAATGCTGCGTCGTGTCTGTGAATATAGGCCGAGACTGCGTATGTCGGGCAAGCCGACAGTAGGTGCATTACAGCCTCCAGCGCCCTGCGGCAAGCCCTGCAGCTGTCATCAGGGACCTCCATACCCATGACACGAGGTCAATAGACGAGGGTGTTAAATACACCATCTTGGCAAGCCATTCTCAGACTTCAGACCGGCTGACCTTAAAAAGGCGAAGGTCAGCCTTTCAGATAAGCCGAGGTCTTCTATATTTTTGTAGAAGACTCCGTGCAATGGCTTATCCTTATGGAGCTGTAGAAGGATGTTGTGTTCTGCAGCTCTAATGTGGGCTTTTAGTCGAACGGGTTCCAACTGGGTGACAGAGTCGGCGTTTACCCGCTCGACGTCGAAGATGAGACCAAGTTCATCGGCTGCTCTCCTTGCTGCCTTAAAGATAAAAACTCCTACCTCTGCATTTTCGTGGTCTCGGACCATGCAGAGGAGGAGGTCCGAACTCCTGATGACCTTACATGCTCCATCCAGAACCATCCTGCTATGGAGACTCTCCAAGCTCAAGAGTCTACGGCCTCCCCGATATCGTGGGAGATATAACCGTGGAACGGACGATTTAGGATGCAAGCTGCTATTGAGATGCATCTTCTTGGGGGTTACTACATCAAATTGACGCAGCTTTTCTCTAGTCCATTTCACTACTCCGAAAGGGTAGATAAGGATCAGAACGGCAAGCATATTTGTAGCAGACACCTTGTTCTTCCCCGACAGTTCTGAAGACCAGATCTGTCTGAGTAGGTGCTGATACTTGCCGCGGAGAGCGTTTTTCACTACATTCACTTCTTGAGTGGAGCATTGCTCTACACCCAAGAAGTGTACGACTCTACGGCATCTAGATGGTGTAAGATGCTTCCATCCATGAGCTGCGCATTCTCTCCGTAGTCACCACATCGTCCTCTCTTGAGATGGATCAGTGCGCATTTGTCCAACCCGAACTGCATACCGACAGCCTGCGTGTACTCCTGTACCACTCTAAGGGACTGTTAGAGATCCCTCTCTCCCGAGGCATAAAGTTTAATGTCATCCATATAAAATAAATGGGTGACCTTATGCCTCCTGTTGTCGTGTACCGCAGTTGTAGCCACGGATTTTCCGGAGTGCGACAGATAATGGCAGTAGTGAGATGCAAAACAGAAGGGGGCTGAGGGAATCTCCCTAAAATACTCCCCTTCTGAATGTTTCCGACTCTGTTTGGACTCTATCATTACCCGATGTTATGGTAAAGCGGATCTTCCAGAGCGGCATCAGTTCCTCAATACACTCACTACGGGACCGGGTATTACAAGACATCGGAGCAAGTGAACAATGAGCTCATGCGATGTCATGTCAAATGCCTTGCGGTCGTCAATCCAGGCCATAGAGAGGTTCCGCTTATACTGCATGGAGTCTTGCGTGACATGTCTGTCAATCAGCAGGTTCTCCTTGCAGCCAGCGACACCTCTCTTCGACCCTCGTTGCTCATATATCCGTTCGTAAACCGGTTCAACTGAGTGGAGCACCCGCATGTACAAAATGCATGGTAGAAAACCAAATAATAGGAAAGAATATTCGTAGAATGCCACAAATAACTTTCAGACAATATGCCTGTAAACACCTTGTAATATGCGTTTAGACAGGTTACCGATCTGTAGTTCTTTGGGTTGGACAAGTCTCCGTTCTTGGGGATCAGCACTGTCCGCCTCTCAACAACCTAAGAAGGAATTTACTGCTCCCCATTCAACCAGGAATTAATAATTCTGGCCAAATGGTGGTGGGTGCTCGATAACTTTTTCCACCAAAAGTTATTTATCCCATCGGGACCTGGAGCAGCAAAGTTCTTAGAGCTCTCAAGAGCCCTACGAACCTCTTCTGGGGTTATTGTTTCGCACACTTCCTTTGGTTGCTGAAGCCTTTGACAAAAGGGCAAGGGCAGGAGAATCTCAGTTAAAGACATTATTATTATATACTTTTTTTTTTTTATATATATATTTATTTAACATCGGCCTATTTCCGCTACTGAGGCAAAACACAGACCCTGTGAACGAGCTACTCTCAACCAGGAATTATACCAAACATCTTTTTTTTGAAGAGTAGGGATCTTTTACTTGCCTAAGATTGCCTAGCTTCTGCACATATACTGATATACAAGCCACTAGAAGATACTGGGCTTGTTTTACATAAACATGTATATAGTAAAGATCGTAATAACTTTAAGGAAAAACATACGTTTTTTAAAATATTTTTTAAGCAATTTTACTAATGCTATCATGATTTTTTTTATCACTTGAATGAAGTACCTTCATATTGAAAAAAAAATTAAATTTATTTAAAACAAATTTGTAATGCGTTATTGCAATGGCACAATTATAAATATTTATTTATAAAAACAAAAGTCTTTTTGCATCTAAACTGGAACTACCCAGATGCATTGGTCCCAGTTTTTTATACTCTGCAACTCGTATTCCAGATCCTTCCATATGATTCTAGTCCGTGGCTCTAGATTCAGTTTCGTCTTATATCTAGTATGCCTATGGTAAATATAGTTCAAACCATGAATGTTGTCCATTACATCATCATTCTTTAATTTCCGAAAAAAATCAACTCAAGGTCACAGAATGGCACACATGAGTGTATCAATATTTGCAAAACACAAGTATTTTGTGATCAAAATATATGGACAATAATAGCATGCAATACAATGAATTTTATAACTTCCCGTTGCCGCATATAATTCAAGGTGTCTAGCGACCGGGAAAACCGAAAATTATACGGGATTTTTATAGTGCCCTTGAAATTGCGGGAAATTTGGGCCATACCCTTGAAAAAAATACGAAATTTCGTAGATATAAAATTTTTTTAGGTGAATTGCATAAATAATTCCACTTTCTTAAAAACCATGGAAAAAAGAGTACCTACTTACATCCGATTTTGTAAATGAAAGTGTTAAAGAAAGTGCTGTGATAAAATTTTAAAACGTTTAGGCAGCCCTGACATCAGGGGTTGGAACTTACAAATAGTCTCATAGTTATTGTCCCTAATTACAAAATCAAATGGTTTATAGTGTGTGACTATTTTCAGGGTGCACTGTAATGCTATAAATTTCACAGTAGTGTCTCATTAAATTCTATGGCTTTATATAAGTTCACACTGACAGTGTGTTTGTTTAGTATTCATCTGACGTATTGATACATACAAGAACATTTTAAATTCCAGATGTAGGACACCGATGCTTTCAGCAAACATGTGCTTAAAATAAAAAAAATGACCATTTTTATAACTTCTTCATTTTGTCCCAAGGGACTCTGGCTAGGCCGACAATAATACACGATATTTTTATTTTTGCGCATAGTTGTAGAAAACTAATAAAAAAATCTTATAATAGTATAAATGCAAATGAACCCCAATTTATTTTTAGTTTTTGAATAAACGCAAATCGAAAGTCTATCTTATTAAGAGTTTTTCTCAAAAATGTACTTGGTAAGTGTATTCCTAATTTTTAATCGATAATGCGGATAATAGATCTGCCGCTTATACAAATGGGAGGAGTTTAATTAAAAATAAGTTGTAAATAGACCTTTTTGATTTTTTACAAAGAAAGGAGAGTTATTAACTTGCTTGGTATGCTAAAGCTTTTATAGCACCTGCCTAGTAGGTAAACTGAAGAGATAGATATAAAAATCCAAGATTAAAAGTACAGCATTATATTTTGCCGACAGTACGCGCTAAGCAGTAAACAAATATACAGGGCGTCCCAGTTTATGTGTTGCACTTGATATTCTCTATAATTTTTTAGATAAATTTTTGGTTGAAAATCCAGTCTGACTTAGTTTTTTCTGTGAAATCCCATACTGTTTAAAAATAAACAATAATAAAAGTTATGGCTGAAAAACCGATTTTTAAAAACAATTCAGAATGGCCGATGTTTGCATAATTTTGATTGACTATAAAAGGGAAGTAAAAACATGCTTGTAAAATTTTTAATATGACTTCTGGTTTACACGGAAATGAGGTTATTTTTCCCAAATAATAAATTTAAAATCGAAAAATTTCATTTTTCAAAGAAGCTATTATTATTAAATTGTTTAAACTTTTAAATATTTATACTAAAATAGGGAATAATATTTTTGTTATTGTTTAGCATGTGACGGTATGAAAAAAAATGAGGTGCTACTAAAAAAAAAAAAATTGTTTAGATTATTTTCAATTTACAACATTAGAAGTTAGATACGCTCGCATTAGCAATTCACTTGGAACTTTAGATAAGTGGTTGGATTTTCATGAAACGTTCTGTATTGTATTTATATTATTATTTAGAAAAAAGTTCCTAACTTCTATTTTTGCCACTCTTGTTCAGGAATTGTTACAAATAATAATTATGTTGTTAATTTGTTAACTTGTAAAAGACTAGCAAAATAAAACAATAAAATAATTTTCGTGTTTTTTTGCTAAAAACTAACGACTTTTTACTTGTTAATTTAAAAAAAAACGCGTACATTCTGGGATACAGTGATGTGAAATTTTTCAAAAAGGGGAGAGGGGAAACCACAATATTATATAAAAATCCGGAAAAATTCATGTAAGTATATTTTTTAAATACAAAACCTTATTATCGGTTTTTCCACAAAAGGCATACCTGCAAAGTTTTCCCACCATATAAAATAATAATAACTTATAAGGGAAATCACTGAAATACATTTTCTTAAAAATCTGAAAAAAATCACAATATAGTACAACACTTATTTTTAAACAATTTTCGTCTCTATAATTAAAAAAAAAATGCATATTTTCCAAGGTACGAGTGAAATAATTGTAATTTTTTGCACCAAAAAATGTTCGTATTTCGAAAAATATGAGTTTCTAAAAAAATTAATGGAAATTGTTTACAATCAAATATTTTATTATGAATTTTTTGAGATTAAAAAAGAAAAATTTCAGAGATCTTCCTTCTCAGTTTTTATTTATTTTTATAGGTTGTTCCGGAAAACCTAACAGGTATACTTTTTGGAAAGATCAGTATAGAAAAAAAAGTTTTGTAATGCTTGACTCGTGAAGGACTTTGTGCTTTTTTTTTTCTAAAAATATTTTACGTTTCTATACTCATTTTCAATATATTTTATTATTGTGATGAAAAAATATACGGGAATGTTTTAGAAACTAATGGGAATATGCGAGAAATATATGGGAATTTCTAGGTTAGGTTTTGCTAGACACCCTGATAATTTTACAATTCACCTCATGGATTTGGCTATTACATCCAATCTTTTCTATACTGCACGGTGTTAGTCCGCTAGGCGGAATTAACGCCTGAAGACATAGGGAAATTAGCCCCCAGGAAAATCAAAGCTTTGTAAAAAGTCTTGGAATCCTGGGTAACAACTAGATGCAGGGTAAATCACAAAAGATCTCTTAGGCCGAAGTGAAGTAAGGCTGTTCGAAGCCAAACGACCCCATAAAACAATCTACAATACTGCACACACTGAATTGACAGTGAACTGACAGAATGCTGAACGTTGATTGCGGCTACAACTAACGCTTATAATATTCATTTGTAAAACGCATTAAAAAAATATTTTTAATTTTTCTTAAAATGTCAAGCACTTTTCTAAACATATAAAAATATATGTTGCACAAAAGTACTTCAAGATGGTATATAAAAAAAAAATTATAAATGCCCTAGAAAAATAAACCATTTAAAAAAAAGTAACAAAAATGTATGTTTTCTTTAAGGTGATTATGGTTATATGCTTCTTCAATATTTTTTTATATATGTGCAACAACATATTTTTTTCTGAAATCACCTCTACCCTTCAAAAGTTATAATTTATTAGGTATGTTAAATTTTCATATTCTAAGTTAACATATTGCCTGGCACTGTACTTTTCAGAATGTGTTTCTTTGAAAAATGAGATCTTACGAATTATCTCGTAGTTGACTTTGTATGATTATATTTTCTGTTCATTTATTTTATTATTCTGTTCATCTAAACCAACCTTGATTTCTTTTTCTTCTTCCTGAGGCCATCTTTTCATATTTACATTACACTGGTATGCTACGAATTGAATTTTATTGTAGCTGCACAAATAAGGCGAGTAAACAAAATACGAGAAACTCGTAGTTGGCTTCCTAGGTATAATGCAAACTATCTGTTATCTCGTAGTTGGCAGGCAACGTGTTAAGACAGACAAATTTATTTCAACTACTGGCTATCACCTGCATGAACGAATATAAAATAATATTCCCCTCTGCACAGTGTATAACAATTTAAATTGCTCAATTGACAGGTCCTGCAATATCCTGTCATTAAAAAAGCCTTTTATCATTGCTATAGGTATTTCTTCGATTCATTACAGTTGGTTATTCTATTTTTTTCTCTGTTGTATATTTACTTTTAATACTGATCCTGTTAATTACATTTTATTCAGTATATACTTTTTAGTATATTTCTCTATTCTCATCATTGCTTGTCTATTTTTTTTTTATTTTGTCCATCAATTAATATTATTGCAATCATAATTTGATGTTAAAAA
The DNA here is from genome assembly GCA_963675555.1 of Leptura quadrifasciata. Lineage (NCBI taxonomy): Eukaryota > Metazoa > Arthropoda > Insecta > Coleoptera > Cerambycidae > Leptura > Leptura quadrifasciata. The sequence continues at coordinate 105,898,358 of OY776674.1, read as the reverse complement.
TTCTTTTTAGCTAAAAGAGTTATTTGAGAAGGGAGAAATAAATCACAAAACTCGGTGCTGGGCTATGGCCTTACCTGGATGGCGTGCTCTGTCACAACTACCTCAACTCAAATGGTATCTTCTTGCCAAAGGTACACCAGTCTTAAATGAAAGTGAACTTTCAACACACATTTTAAATATTCTCATAAGAATGTGCGAGTACTATCCCAGCAGAGATGTAGACGATGCCGTAATAAGACCTCTACCAAAAGTTAAGAGGCTATTGTCTGACCAACCTGCACTTTCTTATGTTGTTCAGTTGCTGTTAACATTCGATCCGATTCTTGTAGAAAAAGTTGCTACTTTGTTGTGTGAAATTATGAGGGATAATCCTGAAATTTCCAAATTGCATACGACTGGTGTTTTCTACTTTATTATGATGTATACCGGAAGCAACGTGTTACCTATAGCCAGGTTTCTACAACTCACTCATATGAAACAGGCTTTTAAATGTGACGAGGTAGGTGAACGGAAATAAATGTTGTAGGTAGTATTATGGAAGGTATTTTTTTAGAATGCCACTTCACCTATTATGCAGAAAAGTATACTTGGCAGACTTCTTCCAGAAGCGATGGTTAATTACTTGGAAAATCATGGTGCAGAGAAATTTGCTCAGATATACCTAGGAGAATTTGATACTCCAGAGGCCATATGGAACTCTGAAATGAGGTAAATAAAACATTAAGTGTTCTATTGGGAAAGGGGTGGAAAGCGCACTCATGGAAAGTGTTGTCACAAACACTGAACATTGTAATTAACACGTTTTGCCAACTTACTTAAACACGAGTTTCAATCATCTCCTGACTATGTATTGAATAAAATGTTTAGTGCTTGTGGAGTTCTTTTGGCCATAATAAGTACATCCTACTTTGTTCTATATTAGGATAAAATTTGATTCAAAATGAAAGCAGAAAAAGTTGTAAGGGTTTTTTACACCCTTAAGTACTACCTACATACTGTATACAAAATGATTATTATTTTTAGGCGGCTACTGATAGAAAAGATTGCAGCACACATTGCTGATTTTACACCAAGGTTACGTAGTCATACAATGGCTAGATACCATTATATTCCTATTCCAGCCATACGTTATCCACAGCTAGAGCGTGAACTGTTTTGTAATATTTTCTATTTGCGTCACCTCTGCGATACGTCCAGATTCCCGGATTGGCCTATTCCGGATCCTGTAAGTATTCCATTTTAATAAGCATTTATTTATTAAAGTTTATCATAAAGTTTATTATTAAGTAGAAATAACAAAAAATATGCAAAAGAACTTACTTGTCAAAGGAAATAAAAAACATAGAATCATATCTGTTGCACATGGCAATAATAGTAATTGTTGACTGGCCGTGTGGATTTTAAAAATAAAATTGCAATTAACTTCTGATTGTTATATTAAAGGCAGATAATAAATAACTCATTCAATTTTATAAGCGACAACGAATAAAGAAACATAATGATATAATAATTCATATTTCCAATATAGGTTATGCATTACGTAACAATTGTAGGTTAAATTATTAAGAGATGTTTTGGAGGCGTGGAGATCGGAAGTGGAAAAGAAACCTTCATTAATGACAGTAGAAGAGGCGTATCGAAATTTAGGTCTGGAAGGCGATCACCATGATGAATCGACCATCAGAAAAGCTTACTATAAACTAGCTCAAATGTACCATCCAGACAAGAATCCTGAAGGAAGAGTAAGTGCGTTTTATACTCACCTGATTAATTAATGATTTTTACTTGTTGGTTGCTCAAAATAGGTCATTCTAAACCTAGAAGAGCACGTTTTTAATGAGATATTCGTTAAGCAATGATTAACAATTTTATACGATTGTCCTCCCTTTTTAGGATGTGTTCGAGAAGGTTAATCAAGCTTATGAGTTTTTGTGTAGTAGAAGTAGTTGGACGAGCGATGGACCTAACCCTCATAATATTGTGTTGGTGTTACGGACGCAAAGTATTTTATTTGACAGGTATACTGAAGGTAAGAATTTTGGTTGAAACTGTAATGCCAAAAAACTTCTTATTTTTTTTTATTATGTTTACAATGTAACAAACTTCCCTTGAAGCCTTCTGAATTGATTAAACTTCATATTTCTCAGAATTGCAGCCTTACAAATATGCTGGATACCCTCAGCTCATTAAAACAATTAAGATTGAAACAGACGACGAGCAATTGTTTTCTAAAAATGCGCCGTTATTGTCTGCGGCGTGTGAGTTGGCCTATCATACAGTTCACTGTTCAGCGTTAAATGCAGAAGAATTGAGGAGAGAAAATGGACTAGAAGTAAGTTCTATTAGTAGTTTTAACTTTCTTAATTCAATTTACGGATTGAGGAATATAGCTAATACTCCTCAAATAATACAGGGTTTCTATTGACTGGGGAATCCTGAACCAAAAATTATGTGGAATTTTTATAGTACATTTGAAAATGCGTGAAATATGTGAGTAATTTGCCACAATCGTGAAAATTGAAATACAATTTAAAAACTACGAAGTTTTGATGAAATCTGCATCCCCTTTAGAATATCAATCAATTCAATTTGTATGTGATCTAACAAGAATAACAACAGATGTAGGTACTTTCTCTCTCATTCTTATCGGCATTTAACAAATATTTTGGCGGGTTTCTTTATAAGTTTGTCATGGAAGCAGGTAAAAAGCAGGCGAGCACTGGCATACATGGTGCTTTTATTTTTGCGGTTTAGTATTGTGACAAAAAATAGAGAGGATCTCATAGAAACCTACTGGGAATGGGAATATGAGGAACATATGCATGAATTTTTAGGCTAGGATTCCCTAAATTCTTTGTAATATGTGCAGTGACCTGCACGTTAAGATTAATAATTGCAGAAATTACAATGATTGTCTGATCAGATAAACTGGTATGCTTAAATTAGTGGGAAGTGTAAGATATTATTTTCCAAAATTTTATAATACCGTAGATGTTTTATGGGATATAAATATGGGTTTCCTTTCAGCTATAGTTAACACTTGGTTTCATCCCTGAAATATTGCTATGTATGCTTTTTCTGACTGAACTATGGAAATCTTGAGAAAGCCCCCTCATAAACATGTCAAACTGCCGCAATTAAAGATTAATTTTTCAATAAAATGTATAATACTATTCTTTTATTTTCCTAGATTTTACTGGAAGCCTATACAAGATGTGTGAATGTTTTAAATAATTCTTCCAAGCCAAACGAAACACCTGTGCAAGTTTGTATGCATATAACTAAATGCTTTTGTGTGGCGGCGCAGTTCCCAGGCTGCCGAGAAAGAATGGTAGATCTGAAACAACTTGTCAAGGACTTGTGCAGGATACTTTATTTTAAGGTATGTAATTATTATTTGGTATTATTAATCCATTCATATTTGTTTCTTTGACTTAAACTTAAAAAATAGAATTTATTATTCATGCAGTGTTGAAAATCACTCCTATGCAAAAAATAATTTTTTTGAATTCAAAAATTGAGTAGGTATAAATCAAATAACAGTTTTACGATATATCTGTAGTTTTTCCCAACCATGCTAACAAGAAATCTTTAAAATTACCGGAACTCGAGCAGGTCATTGAACCTTAATCGAAGAAAAGCAGTTTGTTTTACTCAGACTATAGATGTAAACATTTAGACCCTAAAAGAATTACCTTTTCAAAAAATTGTTGAGGTGTTGCTTTTATTATTTTTTGCACAATAAATTATAAATTTTACAGTGTCTGATATTGAAATTGCATGTGATTTTCAAATAAAGGATAATTCCTTTTTTTACTTGCAGTTCTACATATTTCCTCTCTTTGATTGAACTAAACCTGGGCCAATAATTCGAGTCAGTAAAGAAATGCTAGTTGGCCCATATATAGGCGGAGCGGCACATGCTTTTAGTAGATTATGGTAGTGCGTGCATGGCCGTCTTGTTTGTCCGCTCCTTTCTTGTTGGTCACAATTACTGACTCGAATTATTGGCCCTGGTATAAGCTTTTCCATGATTTAAAATATTTACACGTCAGTAATCTGACTATTTATAAAACAAACTGCCTTTGAGTTTCAGTTTTTGTAAATAAATTGTTAAAATCTTCCATTAATTTGACTCCTCTTTCTGCAGCATCATTGTTGACTTGCAGATGTTTAACAATTTAAATCTAGCATTGTGGCTCATCATTTTTCCATGTCAGAAGGTTGTCCAGAAAATGTGTTTTGAAGTTGAATTTTTTAAGGACGTTTATGCATATATTTTTATTGATGTTCTGCGTACATGGAAAAAATTTAAGTAGGTTTTGTGGTACTAAATTTGTAAATATTAGCACCTGAAATTCCCATTCTAACGTGCTAATATCTTATGAATCCCATATTTACTTATGTTTTATTTAACTACAATGATGATTTGATTACGATTTTCTTCAAAATCTGAAAGCTATTAGAGAAAGAAAGAGCAATATTTTTCTCCAAAAGGAGTTACTGCTAGCAGCATTCATTTTACTGTAAAATATGTTGAAAAGTCATGATTTCTAGTCGCTCTTGGCTTCCTCAGATAAGTAGGTGAGCAGGAGTTTGCGACTTAGCAACATAGTGTTGCGTGTTTACAGTCTTCAGTAAACACTCTGTGGGTTCAAATAACTTGCAACAAGAAACTTCACTAACCACTATTTTATTAATCACTAAAATTACACTAGTAAATACTTTGCATACTTTGCCAACCTGTCCAGGTGCACGATCTTCATCTTGGACTTCTTACTACGTTGGATTCGGTAAACAACGTTATTGATCCTAGTGATGACAGAATATGGTCCTTCCCAAGGTGAGCGAGGCTTCGAGAATCCTTCTTCACTCCGCTGTGGGCTATACAGCCAAACTGAGTCCCCCACCTTGAATCCTGCCGAACTGGCATTGCGGTCATATCTAGCCTTCATTCGGTCACCACTCCCTGTAGGTGACCTCTTGGCAGCCACATTCGCATAAACCTTGCAACTGCGACACCAAGCCTCTACATCCTGACAGCTTTTTATCCAGTAAAATCGTTCCCGCACTCTAGCCAAGGTCTTATTTCTGCTAAAGTGCTTTCTGGATATTCCCTCGTGCACTTCCCGAAGTACTTTTGGTACTCGGCACCTGGGTATCAGCAACCGCATGGTAACTTCTTCCCCATCCGGGCTCTCCCATGCTCTCCATAATAGTCTATCTATAACCCTAAGAGAATCCCATTGCGCCCATAAAGCCTTCAGTCCAACACTTTTACTGGAAACGTCCTTCCATTCCGGGCGGATTCCTTTTTCTTTCGCCTTCAACATTGGTCCAATTTCATCGCCATTCAGTTGTTCCTCTCTTAGAACTTCCTTTGTCCAGTCCTTCGGAGCCTCTATCTTAACTGCCTTCACTTCTGCTATATCCTGCTGCTTCTTTACATTCTCGGCATTCACTTCCTTAGGGCTCCTCTGGGATTACTTTTGTCGGACCTCCAGCACTTCGCTGCTGCTTCGGCTCCTGTTTCGGCGGTTGCGGTTCCTGCTTCAGCTCCAGTCGCGAACTTAATTCGTTTAGTACTTGTGCGACCATTTTCTGTATGTCTGTTAACATAACATTTAATCTCATCTTATCACAGCGGACTTCCTCTTTCTTTGCAGTGTTTACTTCCCCATGATTCCGTTCTCGACACTGCCGCATCGTATGTCCTGGTTTGCTGCACTGATAACACCGAATCACCTTCCTTGGCTGTCCATCGCTCTGTTCTCGTTCCTGCTTCCTTGGTGCATCTGGTTTGGTCATCAACTGGCTTATCATTTTGTGCAGGTCAGCCATCAAAGATTCCATATTTGATTTTTCTAAATGGTTCTCTTCTTCTACTTTCATGGCTCGTACTCTCGGATGTAGAGTCTCTTCATAAGCGGCTTCAACTTCGAGGGCATGGATCAAGGCTTCGCTACCAGTCTTAGTTCGAGTTAATCTAAGGACTCGCCTGATCTCCTCGTCTCTTATGCCATCAATGAAAGTACCAACTGTTAATTGTTCCTGGAATTCTTTGGGTGCATCCGGGTAAGCCAGGTATGTCAGTCGCTCAACAGCTGCTTCAAAATCTTGTAGACCTTCCCCAGCCTTTTGTGTGCGTGATTTGAGCTGAGTCCGGTATACTTGGGCGAGGTGTTGGTCACCATATCTTAGCTCTAGTGCAGCCTCCGAAACTTTAAAATCCCGTTGCTGCGTCACTGGGATAGTCTGAAGCAACTCTGAGGCTTGACCTCTTAATGCTAGCACCAATGCCATAGCTTTGCCTTCATTACTCCAATTGTTTGCGTATGCCGCTGCCTCAAATTGTCTTTTGTAGGTTGACCAAGAAGTTTGATCGTCAAAGGATGGTGGTTGTAATCGAAGACCTGACGATGATAATACTAGCTCGCCTCCTTGCGCTCTCAACTGTCGCTTAAGTTGTTCTACCTCTGCCTTAACTACCTGAAATTTTCCTTCTATATCGGTAACTTTCCCTTCGACGCCAGTAACTTTTTCTTCGGCACCAGTAACTTTTTCTTCGACGCCAGTAACTTTTCCTTTGACTTCAGATACTTCCTCTTCAACCTTATTTACTTTTCCTTTGACATCACATATTTCAGTCTTTATGTTGCCCATATCCTCTTTAATTTCACTTTTGAGGTCTTCAGTTGCCGAAAGGATAACATCTTGTTGTCCCTGTAAAATTTTCCTTAATTCTTCTTCACGTTTCTCTTGTTCTTTTTCTTTCTGACGTCGTCTTTCTTTTTCTTCTTGACGTCTCTCTTGTTCTTCTTTTTCTTCTTGGCGTCGTTTCTCTTGATCTTCCTTTTCTTCTTGACGTCGTTTCTCTTGTTCTTCTTTTTCCTCTAGCATCATTTTTCTAAATGCGGCGAACATGTCTTGCATTTGTTTTTCAGAGGCCATGCTTCTTGTTTCCATTCAAAAACTAACAAACAACACTAACAAGTCTTATTTAAAGTCTGTGCCAGGTACAAGTCAAATATTTTCACAAAATTCAGAATAGAATGTTCATAAATTAGCACAAATTAGTCTTGTCTAATGTCTATATCACTTTCCAGTTCGACTCACTTCACTATCTCCAGGGTTTCCAAATAGAACACTATGAACTTTGTCGAATTCTTCAGAAATTCTGTTGCAATTCCGCTTCCGACACCAATTGTTACTTGTTTACAGTCTTCAGTAAACACTCTGTGGGTTCAAATAACTTGCAACAAGAATCTTCACTAACCACTATTTTATTAATCACTAATATTACACTAGTAAATACTTTTAAAAAATCACACAACTAATTATAACTTAATCTAATATAAATTCACTACTTTTAAAACACAATGTACTTTACTTTTCTTCTTAAACTTGTCAACTCTTGTCTAGGGGCGAGCGTAGGTGCGTCTTTACTATGTACATACTTCGGTATGCGATGTAAAGCAACGACAGGAGCAGTTAGTACTTGGATGGGTGACCATTCCAATGGAAACCGCGTTCTCGCCTCACACATCTTCCAGCGGCTTGTATATCAGTGTATGCGCGGAAGCTATACAACCTTAGGCGAGGGTTGTATAGGAGATATACCATCCTTCAGAGGGGATGTAAAGCCGTCGGTCCCTTGTCTATTAAATGTTAGGCAAGTAAAAGATCCCTACTCTTCTTAAGGGAAGAGGTTCGGCAAAATTCCTGGTTGGGGGTAGCTCGTCTACAGGCATCGGTGTTAGGCCTCAGTAGCGGAAATAGGCCGACGTTAAATAAATGTATATATAAAAAAAAAAAACTTGTCTAACCTAAAAACTCTCTCTGTCTGTATACTAGAACTGTACTGTATACTTCACTGAACTGAACTGAACTGTTCCCCCATCTGTTGGATTCACCTCTTTATATACACACTTGAAATGTACCAGAATCCTATTCTAGAATCCTCCATAGTTTTCTACTATGTACTAGATGATTGTTCGTCAATTGGCTCATAGACGGCGCCACCCTACTAGTCAGGGAGTAACAGAATAACAGGTTTCCCTTCACTTTGGCCAGGAACTTAATCACATCTCTCTCCGTTAGAGGGCAGCACATAACAATAGCAATTACATGGGAACATTTAAAATGCTCTCAACGCACAGTTTATGTCAAGATGTTAAGAAAATATGGATTATCGTAAGAATAGAAGTTGATATTTATGGCAAATCTACCATTTTCTATTCTCGAAAATTTTTTTTGTACTTTGTTAAAAATCACAAATATATTCTTAACCTCACAAAATACGATAATGCACTCTAAATAAAAGCAAGAACTCACGTTCCTATGAATATAAAAAGAGATATTGCCAGACTGAGTCAAGCAGTGCAGTAGGTTTATTTCTGTGCTTATGCGCAGAGGGGGTGGAACAAAAAAGTGTAGTGCTTATCAACTATTTTTTATTGTAAGCATGGTATTTTACATAGGGGAAATCCTTTTGTAGGTTGAGAATGACTGCCTTTTGGGAAAGTTCCCGTTGTTTAAAAAAGTTTTAAAAAACACTTTGCGACTTATGCGCCTATAGTTTAATATTTAAGCTTTCTCATAAAAGGAAATAATAATTCCATAAAACACATTTATAGAAATCATAAATAAATGAAGGATATTTATTGCAGCTAACAAAGCAACAGTATGTTTCAGGAATTTTCAGAGATAACCTTAGTGTAACTAATCAATCAAATCAAATTATTTCCTCAGAAAAAAACAGGCAAACGTGTAAGGAAAGTACATATGTCGTATCTGATTTCTTGTAAAATTTAAATAATATATAGTTACAATACACAATCGCATTAAATACATATTCATTTACACCTACATACATTTCTACTACTCTAATTATTACTCATTATTCATGGGACTAAACGTGTAGTATTCTTCTAGGTTATAAAAAACATTGTTTAATAGAAAGTGTTTCAGTTTATGCTTGAAGCTATTAATCAATTTTAGTTCTGCTGATAAGTGATTGAATATTTTAATGCCACTATAGAGAGTGCTCTTTCTTGTGACGTTATAATTATACATCGGTAGGAGGTATAGATTATTTTGACGAGTGCCATATTTGTGAATATCCGAATGATTCGTTAACTTTTCTTTATTTTGAAATATATGTATAATAATTATATTATTGTATAATTATTCGGAATATGTAAAGGTTTACAAGGGTCATTGTTCATAAATTTTATCGCGCATTGTAATTTTTTTATGAACAAGTTATAAACACTCTCAAAGATAGTTGAAAGTATTAGCGATTGTAACATTAATAATAAACGTAAGTGGATATTCAAAGTATATGAATTTTTCCAAAAATTTCATATTTTTGTAGTCCAAAATAATCCACTTCTTTGCCATTTAAAAGGTCTACTATATCTGACGTCACATCATAAGAAATCACAGTTTCTATTTTTACAGTCTATCAGCAATTAATTGAAAAATATTATTGAAATAAGAGCAAATCAGTGAATCAACTGTAATAAATTTTAGTGTATTTGGTTTACGTTTATGTTAGATCTTGTGTAGGAGTTGAAAAAGTGTGTGAAGTGTTTAAACGGGTAGTGGATTCATCAAAACGTCAGAAAATGTCACGTGGAATCCATCCTATGTCACAGCAAAAATTAGTACTGACCCTTATCTCCATATTAGTGTTTGATATACTTATAAAGTGCAAAACAAGCTTTTAACTTTATCGTGATCGGATAATTTTTTGATATTTCAATATGGGGGAACCAAAATGGCTGCCGAAATTCGAAAATTTAAAAGCTTTCTCTTCAAGCATAAAAAAATTATGATTTTTATGACAAACTTCGTGAACTTAAACCATCATTTCTCTGAAACTTTATCTGGGCGGCAATAAAAGACTTTTACTGTTCCGAACGGCAGAAAAAGTCGTTTACTGCATCACTGAAGTATTCAAAGGATAGGTGACAATATTCATTTAGTTCATATTCAACATTTGAAGAAAAAATAGCAAGAGTAAAGTGATTGTATGCGTCTCGGCTATTGTTGAATCCTCTTCACTGGTCCGTCAAGTACATGCTCGACACAAAAAATATCACTTTTAATCCATATGAAACAATATACTATTTCCTTCAAATGTCAAAAAAACATAACTTTTATCACAAATTTTGTGACCTTAAACTGACACTTTATCTGGGGCTAGTAAAAATCTTTTACTGCCGCTCACAAGTAGCACTAAACCATTTGGAGAAAAAATAACAGTATTTAGTTAATTCATATTTTACATTTGAAGAAAAACATGTTATATGGAGTAGTGATTTTTTGTGTTTCGACTTTTCTTAGACGATATTTCATGGAGCTACTTATTACTTTGAAATTTGGGTCACGGCCTCCAATTAAAACTTAATAACATAGTAAAACTTGAGAATAATCACATGCATTTACAAAGGCAAGAGTGGATTTTCCAAAAATCTAGCAATTTTTTAATAAAATCTAGTCGAACTTTAATTTTTCTTTAATGCCTTCTTTACATTAACAACCTGGCGGAGTTTAGCTACAGCTACTCTACCACTCAACCAGGACGGCGAAATGAACCCACCCATCTAAGGGCTTGACCAACTCGGTTTAACTTCGCTGATCAAGATCTTGGAACTTTTTTAACCATTACCGTACCTCACTTTACAATATATTCTTAATTAGAACCTTTAAAAAGCCATTTGTATAAGATTTCGTTGTAGTGGGTTCAAAGGTGGTTGAGGTAGAGATCACAAAAATACATTTTTATGTAGAGTTTCTTTTTGATTGATGTCATACACTTTTTATCGTGTTTTCCAGCATCTGACCAAACTATGTTCAGTAGCAACAGAATGTGTGTCCGCCTTGTCTGTGGATTCAATATTGCAGTTGGAACTTCTGAAAGCTGGTGCCCTGTGGCACTTACTTCTGTACATGTTCAAATATGATTATACGTTAGATGAGGGTGGAGTAGAAAAATCCGAGGAAGCCAATCAGCAAGAAATTAGTAATAGACTGGCGAAAGAATCTGTAAATGCTTGTGCTGCCTTGGGAGGTTATATCCCCGGCGAGGACAAACCTCCTCGTAATAACCTAGCTAGAGGAATTTTAGAGGTGTTGCTAACCCCGTATATGGCAGATCAGCTTGGAAATGAAAAACCAGAAGAGGTACATGTTTCATAACATGATTTTAAAATTACCTAATATGTATTTCTTATATTTTCAGATATTAAAAGTTTTGAACAGTAATAGCGAAACACCATATTTACTATGGGACAACGGCACTCGAGCTGAACTTATCGATTTCCTAGAAACGCAAAGAAGTGGTAGAGATGATATAGACATTAGTGTGGCAAATGATTTTAAGTATTCATCGCACAGTGGGGAGTTAAGGATAGGTGGAATTTTCATAAAAATTTACAATTCACAACCTTCTTATCCTATAAAAGTAAGTGGAAGTTTAATTATTAATTTTGGTTGGTCCAGAAAACTGTGAAATATGATGAATGTAGATGCTAAATAAAAATGGTCTGTACTTTGTTAAATCCTGTTTTAATCATTAGCCAAGCTATTAATGAGTGATTAATGCACTATTTCCCCGTATTTTTCAATGGTTTTTTTGGTTTTGCTATCATTTTTCCATGCATTGTGTAACACAGATTAGGCATTAATAGGCAAACAGTGGAACTACTAATTTGTACCTAATTTTTTTGTTTTATCGAAACATCTATAATCTATAAATAGTAATAAAAGTTTTGATATTTGTAAATGTAAAGTATTTATTTTATTATTGTTTAAACAATTGAAAAAATGTTTTTTTGAGAATAAGAACTTAACCCTTAAATCATTTAAATCGGACATAGTGTGTTTTCTGAAGAAAATAAAAATACACAAATTTTAACTCTTTCAATTTTTTCGAACGATAATATTAAATAATAATATTAAACAAAATAAGTTGAAAGTTTTACTACCATTTCATTTATTGAACAATGGATATAAGAACTTTTATTTTTAGGTCAAAATTTGAACTTTATAACCATCAACTTACGATTCAGGTGTTGATGTTATTTAAACTTTTTAATTTTATTGATAATAAATAGCAAAATTTTGAACCCCGCCAAATTATTGTAATGTTGTTGGATTTCGGTTTTTGCTAACATCCCAGGTAGAACACTAATATTGAACCAATATTGATTTAGTATTACAAAAACGTTGGCTGAATGCAAAATATGTAACATTGAACCAACAAAACATGTGAAAATTTTTCTATATAGATTCAATATTGGTTAAGCTATATTCAACAAATATTAAACATAATATATAATATCTTATTCCAATATAAATTAATATTTGAAGTCATTTTAAATTAAAAGCATTAGTTAAATTTTCGAATCTAATTATTACTTTTGAAGGAGTGATCATATGACAAAATTTAAAGAGTTAAAATTTGTGTAATATATTCTTCACATAATACATAGATCTGATTCCGATGCAGTTATGCATTAAGCTTTTATCCTCAAAAGAACACATTTTCAATTCTATAAACAATAATACAAAAAATATTTCACACCTACAAATACTAAAAATAACAAGATAAAACAAAGAAAAAAATTGCTTCTAACAGCAAGCCTATTTAAAATATTGCTTTACTTAAAATATAATAATCTGATACATAATTTTACAGAATATAATAATAAATGTCATCAATCTTTTGTTAGGTAATCGAGTATCATATCTATGGTCCATTATACATCATTGTTTTCATGAAACCCTGATCATACAACTGTGTTGTCTTAATATAATTATATTTTTCAGCAAGCCAAGAGCTTTACAATAGACCTGCTGAATTTCCTAAAAGAACAGTCAGACTGTCTTTTTAATCTAGTTAATATAGCTTATTCCGTGACAATAGAAGATAGGCTGAAAAATTCTGTGATGGCTCTAGAAGCCCTAACCAATGTGATAAAAAACAATACAGGTGTCGAAATGCAGTGTATTGGACATTTTAAACTATTATTTAGCTTGCTAAATGTCAGCCATATTCCGATACAGAAGGGAGCTTTAAATGTTATTTCAGTAGTAACCAGAAACAATGAATGTATAAACGACATTGCCGCCAGTGAAGTTTTAAGTTATCTCTTATTAGTATTATACACGCTGCAAGATTCTCAGCCGCAGATCTTGGACACTCTTTATGCCTTAATGGCCACTACGAAAATCGTGAAGGAAGCTTTAAGCAAGGGAGCTGTGATTTACTTGTTGGATTTATTTTGCAATTCGACTAATCAGAACGTGAGACAAACGTGTGCGGAATTGTTAGCTCGAATGAGTCTGGATAAGTTGGTTGGTCCTAAGGTCAGGTTGGCCCTCGGTGCTTTTCTACCTCCAATATTTGCCGATGCGATGAGGGACAGTCCAGAGACTTCCATTACGATGTTTGAGTCAGCGCATGAACACCCTGAACTCATATGGGATCAAGATGCCAAGGACAGAGTGTGTACAATTGTTGCCCGTCTACGAAGAGAGTAAGTATATTTTATTTTAATGCCTAATGTAGATTAATGACTTGGCAGAATATAGCTATAGCTGTTCTACCAGTTCTACCACTCAACCAGGACATAAAAATGAGATTCCGGTGAACACGCACTGGCTTTCTGTGTTTGAAGAAATAAAAAATTTTGGGCTGGGGAGCTTTGTGTGAGATTCTAGAGGCTGGAACGGGCCACATGCTTCCCTCTATATACATTCAGAGCCAAATTTCACTTTTATTTGTGTTGGCAGGGTCGAAGGCTACACCCTTATATTATTTTTGAGCTTAGAAGAATTAATAATAATAATAATAATAATAATAATAATTTATTGCACTTATTACAAACAGACATAACAGTTGCATAAGCTAGTCAACAGAGAGATATACAGAGTATATAAATAAAATTGAATAAAGAAAAACATGTATCTATAATCGTAGAATTATAGTTTAGAGTAATTTTATCGTAGCTGGTAGGGTCAGCGACTACACCCTGTATACTATTTTTGCACTAGTTTAAAATTAACATTTTGTTTTAAACGAAATTGAAAACAGATGTTTATTTAAGCGTAAGGAACAGAGTTGATTATTTAAATCTTTATTACACGATATAAATGGTTTAACGGGGGACGAGCGTAGGTGCGTCTTTACTATGTACATACTTCGGTATGCGATATAAAGCAACGACAGGCGCAGTTAGTACTTGGATGGGTGACCATTCCAACGGAAACCGCGTCCTCGCCTCACACATCTTCCAGCGGCTTGTATTATTATTATTATTATTATTATTTTATTTACAATAGTAAGCGGTTACAAAACCGATGAAACTATTGACTCTGCTTTGCTGTTGAATATAAATGACAATGACAATGTAAAAGACAAACGATATTGACATATATAAAAAAATGCAAACAATAAAGAAAAATTAGTATTATTGTCCATAGTGGGTGTCCATGTTCATAATTTGGGGGAACTCTCTATCTAATCGATTTTTGAACGAGTTTAAACGAGGGGCGGACACAGTATCCTCGGATAGGGCGTTCCACGTGTAGACTACTCTATTGACCAAGTAGTTTTTTTTTGGAAGCTTTGAACATTTCACTTTTTCTAGTTTTCTAGAGTGGCCTCTCAGGTTGATATTTTGATTTGGAAGAAAAATGTCTAGGTTGCAGTCGTAGTAGCCATGTAGAATTTTATATGTTTCGATAAGATCTCCTCTCAGACGTCGTTCTTTTAGTGTTGTTAACTGGAGCCTTGAAAGTCTTGTTCTATAGTCGTAGTTTGAAAGACAGTTTGGTATTTTTGTTATTTTTCTTTGGCATTGTTCGAGCATCTCAATGTCTTTAACAAAATATGGATTCCAGATGGACTGGCTATATTCAAGCTTAGGACGGATAAAAGTTTTATAGAGTTTTAATATTGAATCAGCTGAGCGATCATGAAAGGCTTTCTGCATACAGTACACAAGCGAATTGGTTTTTTTTACTATGTTGGAAATGTGTGTATCCCATTTCAGATTCGAAGATATAGTGATGCCGAGGTCCTTTTGTTCTTCAACATGTTTCAGGGTGATGTTATTCAACACATAAGGGAACTCTGTATTGGATGTTCCTATGCTAAGGACAGTACACTTTTCTTCGTTTAACTGCATTTTCCAAATTTTGGACCATGACTCCACTTCTGTTAGATCCTGTTGTAATTCGGCATGATGGGTTATTGGGTTTGCATAGAGTTTGGTGTCGTCAGCAAAGAACGTGATTTTTGATTTTATATTGAGGGCTAGGTCACTGATGAACACCAAAAACAGCAATGGGCCGAGCACCGAACCCTGGGGTACACCACTCAACACTCTATGTCTGTTCGATAGGGTGCCATTGACTCGTACTTGGAAGAATCGGTTCTCCAGGAATGCCTTGATCAGGTTTAGCAATTTGCCTCTGACTCCATGATGTTCGAGTTTGTAGAGGAGCATGTTGTGTGGCACCTTATCGAACGCTTTCTCGAAGTCTAAGTAGATAACATCTACTTGCTCGTTCCTATCAAAGCTGTTGGTCCAGTCATAAAGGCACAAGGTGAGGTTGGTTGTAGTTGATCTTTTGGGAAGAAAACCGTGTTGGAATTTAGAGATGGTATTATTTTCCAAGAAGAAAGGTGTCAATTCTTTAACGATGATTTTCTCCATACATTTGCACATGTTGCAGGTTAAGCTGATTGGCCGATAGTTTCCTGGGAGATGTTTGTCGCCTTTCTTGAATAATGGCGTCACTGTAGATAATTTCCACAATTCCGGCAGGGTTCCTGTCTCTAAGAACTCGTTCATAATTTCCGCCAAGGGAGCACTAATCGTATCCGCACAGTTTTGCAGAAAAATTACTGGAATGTCGTCGGGCCCGGCACAGGAATCGGTCTTAAGGTTTTTCAATGCAAGACTCACCTTTTCTGCTGTGAACTGAATTGACGATATGTCCACTGTGGAACGGGTTGGTTCTGGAAGAGTAGGAAGCTCATCTCTGTCATCCTCCGTTGTAAACACCCCATCAAATTGTTTGGCAAATGTTTCACCAACCTCGAAATCACTACTAATAAAGTCATCTGTGTTTTGATCTTTTAGGGTGATTGTCGTTACTTTAGAGTTTAATGTTCGCTTGATATGTTTGAAAAATTTTTTACTAGAATTTGAGGAAGCAATTTCTTTTTCGTATTCCGATCTTGAATGATTAATTATATTTTTTAGATGGTTATTGTGATTTCGATACGTATTATAGTTTTCGGTAGTGGGTGTTTTCTTATATTTATCCCATAGTTTGCGTTTCAGATCGATGTCTTTAAAGATTTTTCTATTTAACCATGGTTTTATGGGGTTAGTCTTAACTGGTTTCAAGGGGATATGTATTTCGATCGCTTGATTTAAAATTTCTGAACAGTGAGTGAATTTGTCTTTGTTACGGTTTGTAGGAGTAAAATTAGTTTCTGCGAGATAGGTGTTGAGTGCTTCGTAGTCCGCTTTCCAGAAATTTCTCTTAAGAACTTTGCAAGTATAGTTTCTAGTAAGTTTAATCTGCGATTTCCCAGTAATTATCACATGGTCGCTTTTTCCTAATGGAGCATCGGTGCTTATATCGAACATTAGTCTTTTATCGTTAACTAAAACAAGATCCAACAAAGAGGCCTGGTCATTTCTAAACCTAGTTAAAAACGGTACTAGTTGATGTGCATTCATGTCAAGATACTGTTCTAGAAACAGTTCGTTGCGCTTGTCAGCTGAAGTCAGGGATAGGTTTTTCCAATTTATGTGTCGGTAGTTGAAGTCTCCCATTACGAACACAGGCATATCCTCCGTGAAAGCTTGGGTTAAGGTATTAATCATTAGTTTGTCGTTATCTTCTGTGGAGTAGTCTGGTCTGTATACACATGATATGAGAAATTTGGTGCTTTTTATTGTAATGTTTATCCATAAGGACTGTATGGGTGGTGATGTTTTATATTTCTTGTTGATGTTTGAATAGATTCTGTGCCCATTAATGTTATCTTTGACTAATATACAGACACCACCCCCTGATTGGCCTTCTCGGTCTTGTCGATACGGGCTGTATCCTGGTATGTGTATGACACAGTCTGTTATTTTACTGTTAAGCCATGATTCGGTTATTAAAATGAATGTTGGATTGTGTTTTCTGATGGATGCTGTCCATTCGTCAATTTTGTTGACAATGGAATTGACATTGCTGTACCAAAAGGAGATTTCGGCTACCTCTGTTGTTTCTAGTTTTTTGTGACATTGTATTCTTTAGTTTTGACAATTTTTGGTATGGAGTTATGGTAAGTGATTTTCAAGTTTTGTTCGCCGTTATCTGTACGACTCTTTAGTTCTGCAACCACATCTTTGAGGAATTTTCTTTGCATTGTTGTTAAGTCACCCTTTATATAGATACCATTATTATCCAATTTTTTTTTGTGTTTTAGAATTTCCTTTGCGATTTGTTTTTCTGGAAAGATAATTTTTATGGGTCTGATCTTACCGGCTTCGGGTTTCCCCAATCTGAACAGTTTAATTTCGTTTGTAGCGTCCTGATTAATTTTTTTTAATAGCCCAGTTACTTTGTTTTGTTCTTCTTGATTTCTTGATTCCGCATTCTGGTTTTCTGATTCTGGTACGCCAAATAGTAGTATGTTTGTTGCTCGTTTTTCGCGTTCGCACAATTCCTCGATAATGGAAAGCTCTGTGTTGCTTTTGCTTTCCGTCTGATTAATTTTTTTAACTTTTTCTTCAAGTTTATCTAAGCCTCCTTTTAGTTCAATAGTATCGTTTGTCATTTTGAGTACATCTGCGTAGCTTTGATGTCTTGTCTTATCCTGCTCTTTAAGTACCTTGACATCTCTCTGTAGCTCTGTTAATTGCGCTTTCAGTTCATCTGCGTAGCTTTGATTTCTTTTCGTATCCTGCACTTTGAGTGCCTCGACATCACTTTGGAGCTCCGTTATTTCCGTTTTCAGTAGTGGCATTTGCTTAACTATGAAAAGGCAGTCCTCACAAAAGTAGGGTAGAACCCTCTTAACTTGAACAAGGGTTCTCACTTCGGTGGCAGAGAATTCGGCACAGGTTCTACACAGAACTCTTTTGCAGATGTCGCATGGAAAGCCGAAAAGATCGTTTTTACTCTCTTTGAAAATGCAATTTACATTGCATTTGCTGCAGATGCCCGACATTGCAAATTGGTAATATCTTCTGGAGTAGTTATTTGGTTCACTGTGTATTTATTAAGGAATTTATCAGTTGAACTTTTTGTTCACAAAAACAATAAACACTTTTTTTTTCACACTAGTCTTTCCTTATTTATTTATTTAAGTTTATATAAGAAAGCATATGCTACATAAGGTTATTTTATTGATCACTAGAGAGCCTGGAACTTTAGCTTTATTTTGGTACTAATTTTTTCATAAAATTAGCACTTTACACCACAAATTGAGAAGCATTCATGTTAACAAGCAATTCACTTCACAGCAATTCACTTTCACTTTTTCCACTGTATATCAGTGTATGCGCAGAAGCTATACAACCTTAGGCGAGGGTTGTATAGGAGATATACCATCCTTCGGAGGGGATGTAAAGCCGTCGGTCCCTTGTCTATTAAATGTTAGGCAAGTAAAAGATCCCTACTCTTCTTAAGGGAAGAGGTTCGGCAAAATTCCTGGTTGGGGGTAGCTCGTCTACAGGCGTCGGTGTTAGGCCTCAGTAGCGGAAATAGGCCGACGTTAAATAAATGTATTAAAAAAAAATGGTTTAACTTATCGACACTTGAAATTTTGTCTTAAGACGGGTTGATTAAAATTATTTTATAATATTCACTTGTATTGTTATGCGCGACGGCGATTTGATTTTATTTAATTAATGCACTGGTACGATTTTATGAAAGCACTTTTTTACTAGGATCTGCCTAGGAAGATTGCACGGGCACTGGATTAGATATTGCGAGATACACCGGAGCACTTGACTTGCCGGGGACTTGGCGTGCTCCCTTATTTATACTAATGATGGGGAATGGGCTCGCGGAGGTCTGGAAAAGTGCTGGATTCTCCCCTCAGCCGCTCTATGGATCTTAAATTGTGAAATATTTTGCGCAATAAATGCTGAAATTTTGGAATGTCGGGTCGAAAATTATATCAATAAAACGGCGAATGAATGAAGAATGAAACATTTTGATATAAAAATGTCAGTGGAATCTATTTTTTTTTAGAAATATGTACGATAACTGTCTGAATAACATGTTAAATTGAACTGGTCCCGTGAAGTAACGTTGGGAGCTGTACTTTAATCCATATTTAATGTTATATTAAGTCATATTGAGGGTATTGCATCGCAGGCGTTGATCAGAGCGAAAGTCAATTTTAGGGTTAGGTTAGGTTAGGTTAGGTTGAAATGTGAGTGGGTCTATACCAGACCCTCCACCGCGACCAATCAGGTCTATTGTAGCTCACTCCTAATTTATATTTCACCCAATAGGTTCAGCCTTTTAATAAAGCTGATAACTTTGTTGGGTGAGAGATTGTCCAAGTCCTCAGGCAAAAGCTGTCCTTTGCCAAATAATGAGAACCGGGTTCTTTCTGCAGCAGGACAAGTGCACAGGACATGCCTTGCCGTTTCATCTTCCTCTAGACACAGACGGCATTCGGTGTTTTCCACCAGTCCAAGTCTGTGTAAGTGATGATTTAATCTGCAGTGCCCAGTATATAGGCCGATTAGAGTGCTTAGGTGTAACCTATTCAACTCTAGCAGTTTTTTAGCTCTTGATTTCGAAGGATTTGTAATGAACTCCTTCGAATGAGCTAATCCTGGTAGTTCCTGCCAGTGGTAGAGAGTCTTGCTCTCAGCCCAGTCTAGGATATTTGTTTTGGCAGTGTTTGAAGATATGCCAAGAACTGGTTCTGGTCCTATAAATTTTGATGCCGCACCCTCTCTAGCTAGACAGTCGGCAATTTCATTGCCCTCCAGCCCAGAGTGGCCAGGCACCCAGACCAGAGTCAGTTTGTTGTTCTTACCCAATTGGGTTAGAGCTTTTTGGCAGTTCCACACTGCTTTAGAATTACAGCGATAGGATCCAAGAGCTTTAAGGGCTGCTTGGCTGTCTGAGAAAATTTTTATTGATCTGTGTCTAGGGTGGGTTGATTCCAGCTTCCGTACACACAGTTCAATGGCATATATTTCAGCCTGAAAAATTGTCGCGATATCACCCAGGCTCGAAGTTATTCTTACCTTTGGGCAGCGACTGTAAACTCCAGCTCCTGTTCCTTCAGGAGTTTTGGAACCATCTGTATACCAACAACTGTCTGCCTTCTGTAGGTCGGTTTTATTCCGATCCCACTTATCTCTTTCAGGAAATAGGATGTTGAAAGGCAGCTCATGGTTGGTTCTGATAGGCATCACATCAGAAGGCATACCTAGGATGCTGTGACTGTTTAGGTCATCAATCAATCCGTTGCGTTCCATGATGATAGCCTGCGGCATATTAATTGCCGATTGTTGGAGTCTATATGTTGCCCACCTAGCTTCTCTCTCCAAGTAAATATGGAGAGGTGGTAAGTCTAGGAGGATTTCCAAAGCAGCTGACGGTGTGGTGCTTATAGCACCAGTTATTGCCAGGCATGCTAGTCTCTGTAAACCAGAGAGTTTGGCTTTGGCCGATTGTTGTAGCCCTTTCGACCACCAAGCTATGGAGCCATACGTTATCATTGGTCTAATGGGTTTTAGGGTAAACAGAATGAAAATAGTGGCGAGTGGCTAGCACTCGATGGGGAACATGTAAATTGGACTTATATTCGGATGAATGTTTTATGGGCTGGTTGGGAAAGGGGAATGAAGGGTGTTTTGAGATATACGAATAGAAGACCGATCTTTTTTTCAGTAAAATTGAAGGGAAATTTGTTTATAGAAAATTTTCTGGAGTGAATAAAAATATTGTTTGGTTTGAAGTGAAACGAGTTACTGAGGGGGCTGTATTTTTTAGGGCAATCTTTTGTAAGGTTTTGGCTGTAATTCGGGGAGTTTTGATGTTTGGGTGATTTTGTCGATTGATTGAGGTTGTTTGTGAATTATCAATGTTGCATGAATTTTCTCAGAATTATTTTTTGAAAATTGTGGTTTTTGACTATTGCGAGTGTCTTAATGACTTTTTTATCGGGTTTTGACTGATTGACTTTGAAGATTGAATTATTTCGATAACTTTAGAAATTTTTTCCTCGGCCATCTTGTTAATATGGAGAACGTACTATAACACCAGATACCTGTCACTCATACAAGTGCCGGACTTGACCAACGCTGCTTAATTTCGCTGATCAAGGTCTCAGAACTTAAACCGATGACGGTACCTTTGAATTTTTTGTATATTTATGGTCCGGGAACTTGAGGATTTTTTTTTGCAAAATGGTCTTGATTTTTTAAATATTTTTACATTGTGGTTGTGACGAAAAGCAATAAAATATTTATCTGCCGAGTCTGAGCGAGTTGTTTTAGCAATGGTATCCATGGAAATTGTCAAAAGAACAAAACCCAACCATGTTACGTGTCCAAAGTTAGTTCTTGGTGTATTAAATATACCTCCACATATATAAAACATAGTGTCTACCAACTGGGAAAAAGATAGGAATTTTGGAAAGAAATGATCACAAATACCTCCACTTGTTACCGCCAAATGTTACTGCAAATTTTGAAGCTAAAGTTCTTCTAGCCACTTGATCTCCCTGCCTGCCACCTCCATGTTTTTATCCGGAACCAACTTCATTTGTCTTTTAAGCAAATTCAAACTGCATTGAACAGACGTGACGCCTACATTACACGTTCAATGCAGAATTTTGCAGATAGATGATCTTGGGTCGAGATAGAAGTTTGCTATTATGAGTGGGTGTGATCATCTCGGACGAGGAGTTTTATATAGTTATGATTAAACTTGAGTAACTTTGTTTAATCACCTAATTATATTTACGTCTTATCTCCAATATTACAACTGTAAATGTCGGGAAGTCTTCGAATATCCATATCAATATTACAATGTCATTGTCAAGTCTAAAAATTTGAAAAAGAAAAATTAAAAATAATTTTAACCTTAAAATAACTGCTGAAATTTGAGAGAAGATTATTATTATTATTAAGTCATTTTCCTCAAAAAAGAACGGCTAAAAAATTCCAAAGGCGGATACTGCACACCACACAGTAACCTTTTTGTTATGAAGCGGTACCTTGCAGAGGATTTTCTGTCGCCCAGAAGCGAAAGTTTTGTTTGTTAACATATCCAGAAAGATGAATATGAGTTTCATCTGACATCAGTAAGCAATCAACGATATTCGGGTTTTCAGAAATAGTCCTTCGAAACATTCGCAAACATCAATGCACGTTCCAAAATCTTGAATTGAAGTGTAAATAAGTCTCAGAATGCAATGATAACTTTGGTTCGAAATATTAAGTGCTAATACTTGTCATTATGCAGATCATTTACGACTTCGTAGCACAGCTGCTCTTACCCTTTACTCATTTTCAAGTGTGCGCACAGAACGAATTCTTCCTTTTGATTTTTCTCTAGCGCATGAAGCAGTACTGCGAAACTTGTGTACCCACTTTTTAATTGTTATTCGACTAGGGACTGGATCTCATGGTTATAAATGAAAGTGACGATGAAATAAACGCTGGACAACAGTTATCTTTTAAATAAAGTTCAATCATAAAGGAACGTTGATATTTAACCAATGCTCCATATTCACAACTAAACTGATGTTTCTTGCAAACAACTGTCTTAAATTTCGATTTATCGTGAGAGCATGGCAACTTGATTTAAATTTATATCTCATTATATTGTGACATGAAATGGATACTTCATTCTGCCAGACTCCTTATTTTATTTATAACTTATTATTATATCACCAGAAAAATCGGAAAAAAGGCCGGGAGAAAGTGGAAAAGCCGGTAATTTCAGCGTCCAAATTTGGTGCACATCCTTGTTCTGTTAAAATAAACATATTAATCCAAATGAGCACATAAATCAAAATCATTAAAATTAAACTTATTGCAGGCATCAAGCTGCGCAAAGCGAAAATCCATCTATACTTTGGAGAATGCCAGACACAAATGGCCTTACAAATATTGCATCTCCAAATGAAATTGTCGTTGCTGGCGTTTACCTCCGAATATTTATTGCAAATCCAGCATGGACCTTGAGAAAGCCAAAGGAGTTCCTTTCAGAATTAATGGAAACTTGCCTTACCTTGATGGCCAAAGAAAAGCCAAATGTAAGTAAAAACATATTGAGTTATTTCAGTCCAAGCTTACAGTTTAAACTGGGAACATAGGTTAGGTTAGGTTAGGTTGAAATGTGAGTGGGTCTATACCAGACCCTCCACCGCGACCAATCAGGTCTATTGTAGCTCACTCCTAATTTATATTTCACCCAATAGGTTCAGCCTTTTAATAAAGCTGATAACTTTGTTGGGTGAGAGATTGTCCAAGTCCTCAGGCAAAAGCTGTCCTTTGCCAAATAATGAGAACCGGGTTCTTTCTGCAGCAGGACAAGTGCACAGGACATGCCTTGCCGTTTCATCTTCCTCTAGACACAGACGGCATTCGGTGTTTTCCACCAGTCCAAGTCTGTGTAAGTGATGATTTAATCTGCAGTGCCCAGTATATAGGCCGATTAGAGTGCTTAGGTGTAACCTATTCAACTCTAGCAGTTTTTTAGCTCTTGATTTCGAAGGATTTGTAATGAACTCCTTCGAATGAGCTAATCCTGGTAGTTCCTGCCAGTGGTAGAGAGTCTTGCTCTCAGCCCAGTCTAGGATATTTGTTTTGGCAGTGTTTGAAGATATGCCAAGAACTGGTTCTGGTCCTATAAATTTTGATGCCGCACCCTCTCTAGCTAGACAGTCGGCAATTTCATTGCCCTCCAGCCCAGAGTGGCCAGGCACCCAGACCAGAGTCAGTTTGTTGTTCTTACCCAATTGGGTTAGAGCTTTTTGGCAGTTCCACACTGCTTTAGAATTACAGCGATAGGATCCAAGAGCTTTAAGGGCTGCTTGGCTGTCTGAGAAAATTTTTATTGATCTGTGTCTAGGGTGGGTTGATTCCAGCTTCCGTACACACAGTTCAATGGCATATATTTCAGCCTGAAAAATTGTCGCGATATCACCCAGGCTCGAAGTTATTCTTACCTTTGGGCAGCGACTGTAAACTCCAGCTCCTGTTCCTTCAGGAGTTTTGGAACCATCTGTATACCAACAACTGTCTGCCTTCTGTAGGTCGGTTTTATTCCGATCCCACTCATCTCTTTCAGGAAATAGGATGTTGAAAGGCAGCTCATGGTTGGTTCTGATAGGCATCACATCAGAAGGCATACCTAGGATGCTGTGACTGTTTAGGTCATCAATCAATCCGTTGCGTTCCATGATGATAGCCTGCGGCATATTAATTGCCGATTGTTGGAGTCTATATGTTGCCCACCTAGCTTCTCTCTCCAAGTAAATATGGAGAGGTGGTAAGTCTAGGAGGATTTCCAAAGCAGCTGACGGTGTGGTGCTTATAGCACCAGTTATTGCCAGGCATGCTAGTCTCTGTAAACCAGAGAGTTTGGCTTTGGCCGATTGTTGTAGCCCTTTCGACCACCAAGCTATGGAGCCATACGTTATCATTGGTCTAATGACCGTAACGTATCTCCAATATATTTGTTGGGGACCCATACCCCAGGATTTTCCACAAATTCTACGGCATGTCCACAGGGACAACCTTGCTTTATGGATTATCTTTCCCAGGTGGGAATTCCAGTTGAGTGATCTATCCAGCGTAATGCCTAGATATTTCACCTCATCCGAAAATGGAATGGTTTCACCTAGTAAGGAAGGCGGTTCTAATTTATCCAGCTTCCTTTTCCTGGTGAAGGGTACTATCACAGTTTTGCGGGGATTGACAGACATCTGTTCCCTCTCACACCAGATGTGCACTGTATCTAGTACCTCTTGAAGGGTATGAGAGAGTACCTCTTCAGATTTACCTTTAACCAAGATGACTAGATCATCTGCATATGCCAGAATCTCGGCTTCCCACAGAGATAAAATGGCCAGCAGGTCATCCACAAGTAGTGACCACAGAAGGGGGGAAAGAACCCCACCTTGTGGGCACCCTCTCGCGGCCCTGAAGCTGACCGTTTCCCCCTGTAAAGTTGTCGTTATGATTCTGTTTTCCAGCATAGCTCGGATCCAGTCAGTTATGGTTAGCTCGATTCCTCTAGCAGCAGCCGCTGTGTATAAGGAATCCGGCAGTGCATTATTGAATGCTCCTTCAATGTCGAGAAAAGCAGCCACTGCAATCTCCTTTTCCTGGAGGGATTGAGTGATTTTCCCGACTAGGTTATTAAGCGCTAGTTCTGTTGATTTGCCTGGCTGGTAAGCATACTGGTGGGCATTAAGGGGATGAATGCTCAGGATGTTCCCCCTAATGTATCCATCCAGCACTTTTTCCAGGCCTTTCAACAGAAATGATGTCAGGCTAATGGGTCTTAGCGATTTAGGGTCCGGTTCTGTCCGCCCCATTTTTGGTATATATACCACTTTAACCGCCGCCCAACTGGATGGTATATGATTCCACACCAGACTAGCTCTGTAAAGTCTGATGAGGAATGGTAGTAGTATCTCCAGTCCGTTTTGCAACAGCGCTGGAAAAATACCGTCCTCACCAGGCGATTTGAGTGGTTGGAAAGATTTAATAGCCCACTCAATCGTTGTTGCTGTGATAACTTTTTTAGCTACCAACCAATCATTTTTACAGGGTCGTTTATACCGGCTCCTCGATAGTGGCAGCTGTTGGTTATCCGGCAGAATCGAACTTCCTGGGAAGTGGTTCTGTGCTAGAAGCTCTAGGGTTTCCTTTCCAGATTCGGTGAACGAGCCATCTGTTCGTTTTACCGTTCCAAACTCCCGTACCGGTTCTCTGGAAATAATCTTGTGGATTCTAGTACTGCAAGGTGCATCAGTGATGTTCTCGCAGAACCTCCTCCAAGATTCCCTTTTTGCTTTCCTAATTTCTTTGTTATAGTCTGTTAAAGCAGATCTATAGTGTTCCCAGTTGCCCGAAGCTTTAGCTCGATTGAAGAGGCGTCGAACTTCTTTTCTCATTTTATCTAATGTTTTGTTCCACCAAGATGCCCCTCTGTTGTCTTTTTTAGACTTTAGTGGAGAATTTTCATGATATGCTGAAATGATTGCGCTGCGGATCTGTTCCGTTGCGATTTCCATTTCATCATGATTCCTGATTGTGGTGAGAGCGGACTCCAGATGCGACTGGAGAGATTGTTTATACCCTTCCCAGTCTGTGCATCTAGGATCTCGGTACGTCACCACAGGTCTTGGACCAACTTCTATATTAAATAGAATATGTCTGTGATCTGAACATGAAGGTTCAGAGGATACCTGCCAGTCAGTTATCTTATTGCTCACAAAAGTTGAGCTGATTGTTAAATCTAGTACCTCTTTCCTATTTCTAGTAATAAAGGTTGGTTCGGCTCCAATGTTATTCACAATTAGTTCCTCACCTAAAATATAATCAAAAAGTGACTCACCTCTATGGTTGATATCTGTGCTTCCCCACGCTGTATGGTGGGAGTTTGCATCACATCCAATTACGAGGTGAATGTTGTTCCTCTTGCTGTAGGTGACTAATGACCTGACTACTGCCGGAGGAGGTTGATCCGCACCCCTATCACCCGGGAAGTAAGCTGAGCAGATTATTATGGCCAATCTGCCCCCCTCCACTGGTACTGATATATGGATGGCTACAACATCCTGGGTGCAGTAACCTGAAAGCATAAAATATTCAATGTTATTTCTGACCAGGATACAGGCTCTAGGTCTTTCTCCAGAGCCAATAGATATTACCTTGCCAGAGGTATTGCCTAGTCCGTTTACTCGGCCTGAGGTGGTTGTCCAAGGTTCCTGAATAAGAGCAATATCGATTTGCTCTTCCTTGAATCTTTTGCCAAGGATGTATGTAGCGCCCTTGGCATGTTGTAAGTTCGCTTGAAGGCACCTGATGTTGGTGATCATCAGGCGGGAATGGGGATTTAGGATAAAGTGGGAAAGGAGCTGGTGAAGTTAAGGAGTAAAGGAAAGGGTTAGTTGGTTGGTTGGGTTAGGAGGTTTGTGAAGGGGTCGGGGCGAGTTGTTTTTTCCCTTTGGAAGGTGGTTTTGATCCACTCTTCTTCAGGGAAGGTTTGTTCGGGAGGATTCTTTCCTTCCCGATTGATCGGGGCTTAGCACCCTCTTTGGGGAGTGGTTTGGGTCCGCTCCCCTCAGCTGGTGCTTGCGCCGCCGATGTTTGAGGGGTGGATGTTTTCCCCACCCTGACTTTTGGTCGGAATTGTACCTGACCAAAGCCAAAGTAGGGTCTGTACCCCATCCCCTTCAGTGCAGACATAGACATCTCATCTACTGAGAATGTCCACGTCTGCCCAGAACCTGTTGGTTCCCGGTGTAGTATTACCCACTCCCGGGTATTTAGGCCATGGTTCATTTTCCTCAGCCTAGTTAGTACTATCTCGGATGACAGCTGGCTTCCAGCATCATCCGGGATATAAGCCACACAGATGTGTGGCTTGGGAAGGTCCTGCCCCTGCACGAACTTCAAGCGAGCTCCATCCCATGGTCGAAGAGACTTTGTCGTCACCTCCAACCATGAGACGCTCGCCTGGTCTGCACAGGTTATTAGGAGATATCCAGGCCGTTGTGAGCAGTTCTGGAATCTCACCTGAGGACCGCCTTCTGGGATTTGTTCTACAGCTCTCAGGATTGATTGCTGCAGAACGCCCAGTTGGGTGTTATCAAAGGCCGCCTCAGGGTAATCAGAGTGGATAATGCCCGCTCTGATACCCTGTGTGACGGCCTTGAAAGAAGGTTTAACAGTTTTGCCTTCCCGTGGCTTTTTTGCCAGCTGGGGGGGCGAGCTGCCATCTGATCGAGGGCGTTTCCCCGTTTCAGCACGCGCAGAGGTGGTTTGTTGTCCTTCCTCTGGCGGTTGGTTGGTTTCACAGCCCTCGGTTATAGATTTCAAGGCGGATTGGTAGGATACCCCGCTCTTGAGTAAGCGTTTGAGGCGCCTTTGTTTAGAACCTGGCAAACGCTTACGTTTCAGGGAGAGATTGCCCAAAGCCTTGGACGCCTCTTCTCCTGAATTGCCTTCTTCCTCGGACACAGGAGTTGGTCCCTTTGACGGTCCTGCCTCCTGATCCGACGGAATCGGGCATGGTTGTGGAGTTGGATTATTCCCTACCTCCATTATTTCTTCGATATGAAGATCGAGGGTTGGACCCCCCTCGTTGGGTTTGTTTACATTGTTGGTATTCATACAGTTCCCACGAGTAGCTAGGGAATAAAGTCCACCACGGTAGAGCCCTGCATTGCCGTGGTAAGGCAAAGTACTCCGGAAGGTTGCCCTGTTTTCCGGAGGCCCCGTTCATGACACCAATCACCCCAGTGCCATTCATCCTCTTGCACGGGTCGCGCAACACCTAGGATTAGGGGGGAAGTTATCGACCTACCTTGTCTAGATCCGCCGTGTTTAGCCGTACGCAGGGTCACCTCGAGCAGGATACGACCTAAGGTCGCGCACGGACGGTCTTGGGAAGAGCTTCCTTGAGGATGGCCCGGTTCCTCTCAGCTGTTCCCCTGGAGTTAGTGGCTTGTGGCTAACTCCTTGACCCCACTGGGAACATAAGACGGATGTATATATCATTTGAAAATCAGACAGAGATGTGGGCTTAAATGATGTTTCATTTAAGAAGTGTGGTTCTTTGATAAACCTAACATTGTCTATTGTATTTATGTGAAGTTTGTAAACTTTTAGGTTGAGTTATTGGAAATGAGCACCACAGCTCTATGCTCGCTCCTACAAGTGCAACCCGCTTTATTGGATCTAATTCCTTCCATGGGACACATACCACGATTATGTCGACAGATGGGGTCCAATATTCGCCAAACCTCAGTTCCTAAATCAGCAATATGTATATTAAATTCTCTCTCCATGAGCACTGTAAGTATGTTATTACATTAGTAGAGGCAGCACTAGGCGATTTCCACAATAAGAATAACTTTCACACGAAATAAACTATTTGCTTTTACGTACTAGACCAGTCCCAAAATAATCATATTTCTTTCAGATATGCATCTCGGCTATCGCTCAAACAGACTGTATGCATCCTCTGAAGCAAGCCATGCAAGTTCGTAAGGATATGGTGGCAGTTGCGTGTGAGGCATTGAATCGATTGTTCTCCAGTAATCAGGATCAACTAGTAAAACAGGCTCTCGATGTTGACTTCGTACAATATCTGTTGAATCTTCTGGAAGCAAGGCTGGAACTTATTGAAAATCCTGCCATGACTAAAGCACAGATCGTTAAGGCCTTGAAAGCAATGAGCCTAAGTCTCCTGTATGGTGATAAGGTGAACTCGATACTCGAAAAAAGTAGCATATGGTCGGAGTATAAGGATCAGAAACATGACTTGTTCATATCTAGTACGAATATATCGGGCTACCTCACAGGTGAGATAATTTCAATTTATATGTTTTATTGTCAGTTTGATTTACTATTTTACAATAATTATAATTCTTTTTCCCTTCCCGATGCGTGCTGATTCCATAATTATCATTCGTTTATCCAATTTTTCGTACCTAATACTGGCATTTAGAAAAACATTTTGAAAAGTATCTAACGATTTGAATTATAATACTTATCGTTATAAAAGTGAGACAGATTGTATATCGAAACTTTTCCCTTTGGCTTTTTTTTTCAAAAAGAAGTATGTTTTTGTGCTTTCAGCAAACACAATCTAAAAAAATTAACAAAATTTATAAATATCCTTGCCTACCAATCTAATTGAGAAAAAATTATTTTTCAGCTGGTACACCTACAACTGCTGGATATTTAACACAAGGGCCAAGTGCTAAAGTTAATACGGGCCCGCCACCAGTTGATAGAGAAGATCCTCTTACGAGATCTGACGGTCTTTGACTTACCTTTACGCCATAATTGTTATGGTTATACGTGTGATAAAAAAACTTGCACCAGAGTCATAAGTGATTATTAGTGAATGAACACATTCCTAGGTTTTTCAAGCAATAGACTTAACTTTTATAAATTTTTGTGTCTTGATGTAAAGAGTGTAAAAAAATTTGTACATTAATGTTAATTTAAGTATAAAGAAGGTACTTTGTACACTTTATTAAGAATATTCATGATGCGTTATTTACAAAAATATATATTTTTTATTGTAATTAGATTAATAATTATAAACTTTGTTTCCTAATATATTTTAGAGTTACTTTGTACAAAAATAAACAATTTTTAAATATTGTTTGTCTGGTATTATGTAAACTAATGGTGTCATTTGTATCTATATGTTGAAATAGACTTCCAAAATGCCACTTAGATTATGCTAACCCATAATGGCTTCTTTCCACTTATTCGCATGAGGTGGTGCGGATCTGTAGTTCACAACGTGTCCTACTAAAAACAGAAACTACGAGTGCAGGAAATGCAACCTCTGAGTGTTGGCAGTCAAATTAAATACTTTACGATTGCCGCACCAATATTCTTGGCCTTGTAAATAGTCTGAGATGATCAATGGTCGACTGGGACTATCTCATCGGTGTAGACCTGGATTAAGCCTCATGATGGGCGTGCCTGCTACACTACCAACCCCACTCACAAATGTGGGTGATTTGGCAAATCTCGCCCGGTTCTGCTGGGTTGCCTCTTCTGACGCTCTTTGGTCCTTGATCTTTCTTCTCTGGCATCTCTTCGTTCCTTAATCTTTCTTCACTGGCATGTCTACCCGTAGGGGTGTCATCTGTTTCAACCTCGGACAGTGAGCTGCTGAAGTTCGGGGTGTATTTGAATACTGCCTATTTGAATGACAACAGCTGGTACCTTCTTTTGGGCCCATTAGGATGGAAGAAGGATATGCCCGGTAAAGGAGCCTGTTAACAGACTGGACTGACGTTGGGTTTTGGGAAGACGTTAGGTTTTTCAAACAGCTGTCGGTTGTTTGTAGGCCCTCTGGAGATCTGATAGAGGTTGTGTTATCATCTGTATCTGTTCAGAGGGTACCATCTTCGTCAAACTGAAAGGTAATCTAGATTATATATAAGTTTATACTCACCCATTAGGCCTCTTTCAGACAGATAC
This sequence comes from Leptura quadrifasciata, assembly GCA_963675555.1. Lineage (NCBI taxonomy): Eukaryota > Metazoa > Arthropoda > Insecta > Coleoptera > Cerambycidae > Leptura > Leptura quadrifasciata. The sequence continues at coordinate 105,867,102 of OY776674.1, read as the reverse complement.
GAAATTTGAATGTTTTTGTGCACAATTCCGGTAAATTTGATTTAAAGGCATTCAAGGCCTAATATCTCCAGCTTTACTTATGAACCCGAAACTCTTTCCGGTGGACATTTTGCAGAGTGTAATAAATCTGATGATATATCAAAATAGCAAGTATAACCTCAAAATTCTTTTCGTAAACATTTTAAGATCACAATTAAAGTTATGAGGTCTTCACCATGAATATTTTCAATTCAAATATACTGGAATTTAATATTTCAGTCGGAAGCTCCTCTATAAAATCCTTATTTTACTATAAGGAATGGAATGAGACTGCAACCAACAGCTACTCTCCGGGTTATGTGCCCCGCCGAGCGCTGAATTACAAGTTACATGCCTGGCGCGTTAAGTGTAATAATCGCATATTACCAACAAAACGCTAATGCTTTGATTGCAATAAACACCAGGCGAAAGACTGATCCTACTTAAAGGAGCTCTCGTGCCAGTCGTCCCATACCACTTGCAGACTGCAGTTTCGAGCTGTTGGCTCTCGTCAGTGCAAGGTAGGAGGTAGGCATGTGACGAAGGACACGAGGATCCCTTGACTATTTGGTACATCTCGGTATCTTTATGATAGCGACATGTAAAATAGTAAGCAGGCGCCATCTAGCGGTCCAGTGTCTGTTGCAATCGAAAAATAAATAGCCTGACTGGGCTTAGCATAGTTCAAGTGTGCTTCTAGTATTTTAATATTTCTGCCCTCTAGAAGCATACTGCAAGTGGTAGGAGCTCCTTTAAGTGGAATCAGTCTTTCACCTGGTGTATGTTGCAATCGAAGCATTAGCGTTTTGTTGGTAATATGCGATTTTACACTTAATATGCCAGGCTTGTAAATTGTAATTTAGCGCTCGGCGGGGCACACATAGCCCAGAGAGTTGGTTGCAATCTGGTTACATTCCTTATAGTAAAATAAGAATTTTATAGAGGAGCTTGCACTGAAATATTATGTTTTAATATTTCTGCCCTCTAGAAGCACACTTTATATATATATTAGCATATATTAGCATATATGAATAAAAATTGTTTAAAATCGCATTTTCCATATGTCATGGTATTCGATTTGCAATTTTCCCTTTAGTTTTCAGGAAAACGGAAAAATTAACATATATATAATTTAACTTTTTGAGAAAATATTTATAAAAGTTTTTGCGGTTTTTCGTTTTTCCGGAAAACTAAAGATAAAATTGCAAATCTAGTAGCATAGGTATATGGGAAATGCAATTCTAAACACTTTTTGTTTGTCATAAATTTTTTGAAAAAACGCATAGATAGCGACATAATTGAGAAAAACTATATACATATATATGTTGGTTTTTCCGTTTATCCGGAAAACCAAAGGGAAAATTGCAAATATAATATCATGGTCATATGGAAAATGCTATTTTAAACACTTTTTATTTTATTTTTTCAAAAAAATGCTTATTCTACGAGATATTTGCATTTTTTGCTAAAAAAGTATATATATGTATATATAAGAACATGTTGCGACATGTTTGGAATTTTTTTTAGTATTTATCCCGTGATCAGAGCATGTTTTTACATAAAGGGTCCAAATATCCCAAATTATCCAAAATTTTCTAATTTGGCCGTCATTTTAAGCTTCGTTTACCGTTATTTGACATAATTTCCACAAACATCAAAACACTTGAATATACTACTGATGCGCGCCTCGTCAATCGTGTTATCTAGTACATGGAGAAATGGGTTCTAATTATCTCTCGATGATGTTAATATTGTTGGTAAAACACGAGTCGAGTAGTGTACCCGTGTTTTAAAGTCTGTCAAATTCTTATTACATTTTTTATTTGTGTAAAATCACAAACGTAGGGTAGGGAGACACGTTCAACGCGTTAACATAGTGAATATGAGAGTGAAAACTAAAACTACTTTCCCTTTGTAATTACGGCCGTTTGGGATCATTTCCCGATCGAGTAAGAATTATATTTTCAAACTTCATAGCATTTGACTGATCTAATTTATGTTTACAAACAAAAAGTAGATAAAAATATGAGCTCTTCAGCATTAAGCCCCCCCCCCCCCCCGTTCAGGTAGTTGCGGAATGCGAATTTGTTTTGTGCGAATTTTTATAAAATTTGTTCTAAAATAGTCTAATTTTCTTGCAGGTGTAGGGAAATGTTCGTAAGACAATTCGTTCACTTTTAACTAGAAGTTAAATTAGCAAATTAACGTAGCTTTAAGCAAACCTATGTGGAGAACGATCGGAATCATCCTATGGAACACGTCAAGGGAATAAGGTTAGTGACTTCCCAACCGATATATACCGGCCGACATCAAAACAGCCGGTAATGACGTCATTGAGCGATTGACGTTAAAACGTATTCATATAGACCGCTTTCTTTGCAAGTACTTGGAGCCCTGGAGGCTTCAAAATTAATACTATGCTTGGTGCATAATTAACAGTTGTCAGTTTCCAACTTTCATCAGCCAATCAGCATTCTTGTTTTTAAAAATTCAGGGCTTCAAGAACTTGAAAAGAAAGCTATCATACCCGCTTCTCAGGCGTGGGACTATACGGAATACATCTAGAGAATATGTGTGTGATGCTGAAGGGCGGCGTGAGCATCATTGCCGCATTCAACCGACCCGTGAACGGCTTCACAGCGGGTTGTCTGGAGAATTTATTGAACGCAAGTCCACGCTATTTTCTCATAGGTGATCTTAACGCTAGACATTGTAATAACGCAAACGGCAACACTCTGACTATATAAATAGTCATAATGTCATCTTGCAGTATCCGGACGATCCAACGCCAACAACTCTTGACATAGTGGTCAACAAGGGCGTGAGAAACTCCATGCCGCCAGTGGCGCTGGAGGAGTTCACGTCCGACCACAATCTAATCCTCTCTTGGAATTGAATGATGTGTCAAGGGAAAACATCACACGGAAAATCCCTACTTTTAGAGGTGCCAACTGGTAGCTCTACAAAGCACACGTTAATGCTAACGTAACTGCACAACACCATCGATACATTTACCGAGCTGGAAAATGTAGTGACAGAGTTCACAACGATACTGTAGGATGCCAAACAGACTGTTGCAACTACAACAACAGTAAGCCCATACAGGGACAACTCGACGTAGTGGTCATACAAAACATACGAGAGAAAAGCAGATTTAGACAGCTTTGGCAGCGAAATTGCGATATCAACGCTAAGAGAGAAATGACGAGATTGCAAGGGCAGATTAGAACCGCTATTAACGCTGCAAAAAACCAGAGATGGGAGACAAGTTGGCAGCACTAAATACTCAGGATAATTCACTGTAGAAGCTGACGAGGGCCTTGAAAAATACGCGGGAGGTCATACCCGCGCTGACGCGCAAAACGCGAATGACCTAGCCGACCATTCCGAAAACACACATAACAATAACATATACCAAATAATTTGGAACATGACCGCATAGAAAATGACATTAACCAGATCGTTGGTCATGATGCAGAAATGACGCGACGAGGAACTTTCCGACGTACGGTACATCATCAAACTCATTCATTCATACTTGACGGGCAGATCTCTGCAGGTTTGAGTGAATAATAAGCTGTCGTCCCAGCTAGATTTTCGCGCAAGGGCCGTGTCTATCACCAAAATTGTACAACTTGTATGTCTCCGATTTTTCGGAGTTCCCAAATACCAAGCTGGCATAAGTACGCAGACGACACAGCCATCTACGCGCATTCTCACAATGCTCAAACAGCCAAATGCTGCTGAAGGCACGCATGGTCCGTGCTGCAGCGTATTAGAACCGATGGAAGATTCGGGTAAAGGTCGAGAAGTCGGAAGCGATAGTCTTCACGCGCCGCGCCGGTTTACCGAGAACGGAATTTTGACACCTATTTCGGTCAGAGGGCACCAAATTCCAACAAAACGGTGCGTGAAGTATCTAGGGGTGAGGCTAGACCAGAGACTTAAATTCAACAGACACATAAACGAAACAGTACGGGCGGTCTACTCCCTGTCCAGAAGTCTGTATCCGCTGATGGTCAGAGGGGTAGCAGACTTAATACACAAAACAAAATAAACTGCGTTGTGTTCAGGCCGTCCATCACTTACGCAGCATACCGGCCCATGGCAATGAAAAAACTAAAAGTGCTTGAACACAAATTTATGCGCCTCATTTCAAATTCTGGAAGGTACACCTCCCTCAGAGATCTTTACGCATATTGCAACGACATAACCCCAATAGTGGACTACGTCCAGGAAATCCCCCAAAAATTTTACTCTTTCAAACTGGGCGATAGTCCGCTTACTGCAAACGTGCAAACAGTACACGAATTAGACAGCATATAATGCGCACCATTTAGGATCAAACACACCCTACCATACCCGACGTTGCCAATCTTCCGGCAACCGCTATCGCCAAACCTTCACCTCTACTATAACTTCCGTTTACCCTATCCACCCTTTACTGATATTTGATACCTTTCGTATCTTTAAATCTTTCCTGTCCCTTTCTTCCTTTCTGTTTGTATATTTTGTTTCTTGATGAAATTCATAATTCCGATAAACCTCAGTTTAGGCAGCCTTGCACTGTAGTGCCTCATTTTGATGAAGGTTCCCCGTTTTAGATTTGGGTACCTGTGTCAGCAGCAAAATTAGTTCAGTGCAGTACGACAGGTTCGAGCTTGTTTAGTCTTTAAGCTTTTGTTAAATTTTATTTTTAAAATGTTTTTAATTATATTGTCCTTTTTGATTTGTTTTTAACAAAAGGAGTCAGGACTTCTCTCCCTAATTTCTTTTAGCCGAACCGGAACCTCCCCGCCTGGCCATGCAACCCGCCATCGTGAACAGCGCAGTGGTTACACGGTCGGTTGGTCGCAAGGGAAGTAAATTATGTATTAATTTTAATAAAATTTGTTTGATTTGATCACGCGTGGGATCGAGGGTTCGAATCAACTTCTTACAGTTTTTTTTTTACTATATTTTGTACGGGATGTATTTCGTCTTGACTAGCAAAACAGCATGTCGCTCGTCGCAATTTTTTTGGTGATTTATTTATTGTTCATTTTTAACAAAAAAAAAAAAAACAAATGGTATAAAAATAGATTTAATTAAAAAACAAAAATGTAACAAAATAATACCTAAAAAAAGAACAAAAAACAAGACAAGACAAACAAATGTCAGTAAGTTGCTTTACTCAACATTTTTTTCCCTCGCTTTAATATGCGCAAAAGTTGATATTATATTAGGAACATCTATTTTTCTGGCAATTTCATTTTCTCTTGAAATAATTGATAAAGCAGACAATCTTTGTTCGCCCATAGTATTCCTTAAAAAGTTTTTAACTAATTTTAATTTTGAAAACGATCTTTCCGCCGAAGCCACCGAAACAGGGATCGTGAGAAAGATAATAACATGCAGTTAAAATGCCACTAAAACTACTGCACGAAGAATTTTTTTTATTAATATAAATTCGGTTAATCCCATTATGGAATTTATTTTTGGAAAAATAATGTTTAAAACATTGTCTAAATGAGAGCAATTGAGACGAAATCGTGTCCGAAATATCTTCCGAATATTTTACGTAAGCTCCTGGTCCATTTGATACAATTCTTCTATTCTTCATCAGAAGCATTGCATAGAACATTTGGAGATAAAACGTGAAAAGTTGTGTTTATGTCATTTGGCCCAGAACTTCGATGTTTTAATTGAACTATAATATCCAATATTTTAAAAAATACATTTATTTTGAACCAGTCTTCGTTCGACTGTATTTGAAAATGATTATTAGTTTCACCAAAAAATCTTTTTGACCTAGATATTCTTTTCCTCGCGAATTTTGTGTTGTTCCCCGTTCGCTAGCTAAATTTTTGCTTCATTTTTTATTAAATGAAAGTCTCCCGCATATTTTTAATATTTTCATATGAACCATTGCACATGTTTGACGCACCTTCAATATTTTGCTGTCTACTTTGTAAAAGATTAGATACAGTATCTATATATGTTTTAAAAATTTTGTTTCAAGAACAATTAAAAAGACCATCTCGATTTTTTCTAACTGACTTTAATGATTTGGCTTTATCGATTTCAGTTTTATTATCAGATTTTAATATGATTTTTGAAAGGGCTTTATGTCTTGACGACCATCGGGTAGGTGTTAATTTTTTAAAACTTATTCTACTTTTTGTTAAACAAGATTTTTTTTTCTAAAAGAGCCCACCTTTTTATGCTGTGCCCAAAAAATACATAAACACTGTCAACTAAATCATAACAATTCCAAATTACCTCAACATTTGTAACAGAGTTGTTGAGTATTAAATTTAAATTATGAGCCGCGCAATGTACATATGGTGCATTAGGGGCAACTTTTAATATTTCGGCTTGAACGCCTTTAAATATCCCGCTCATATTAGCGGCGCCGTTATACCCTTGTCCACGAAGCTTTTCTAAAGACAACTCATTGTCTCACAAGATTGCTAAAATATTGTTTCTTAAATCTGAACCAGTTTGACTTTTAACTGGGACAAACCCCATAATTTTATAGTTGTAAAGTCGACCTAAACTACACGCGTCATAAGGTTCAATTTGTTTTTACTTTCCACTGCAGTATACGTTCACGACTCGCTGTAGTATGGAATTGCATACATTCGGGCGCTTTTAACTAGTCTTGACGTCACCGCTAAACAGGTCCATTGGACAGAATACTTTATACTTTGTAGTGTTATGAATAACAAAAAATGTGTATTCGTGTGAGCTGTGGGCGGGCCCCTTGAGGGCCCGGGCCCTTGTTCCTCGGAACAGGTGGAACTAAAATTAAACATTCCTTGTCTATATCATGCCCCGTCAGTCATTACCGGGTGTTTCGATGTCGGCCGTTACAGGTTGGGAAGTCACCAAGATCTTGGGAAGTCGCAGCGTTGAAATTATGTATAAAAGCATATGAATAACTCTATGGTTGCAGCGCCATCTCTGGGCCGATTGGTGAGCTACCATTCTATTGTGCTTCTCTCTTTAAAAGTGACTAGAGACCCTATAAACTAGGGATTGGCCACTCGAGTAGAAGGCACTGAAATGAAAAGTGTATGCATAATGGCGGCGCCAATAGGAGTTGCTTTTGTTTTGACGAGCATAGTGTCATTAGACTCAAGACTCAATGTAATAGTTAAAATTAAAATAACAGTCTGTTATGGCTGATTTGGTCACGAAACAATTAATGGCAACGTTATTACTACATATATATTTCCACTTTATCAAAACGAATACTGCAACCTGCTTTTGAAAGTTTTGGCACTTGCGATACGTTGTAAATACACTGATCCACACGCGCGCACACAAACCATCGCCGTCATTATGCATCCACTTGGACTGAGTTGGGGCAAAGTGGCCAGTAATTCAGCGTCTCCAGCATACTTCGCCAGTCTCTCCAGGTGCACAATTTTCATCTTTGCCTTTTTACTACGTTGAATCCGATGAACAACATCTTAAATCGAGTGATGTCAGATTATGACCTTCCCAAGGAGGGTGGAAGCTTCGGACATCTCCCTTTGAATCCTGAAGAAGTCCCCTTTCGATCATAAAGCCATAGCGAGCCTTCATTCTGTTACTAGCTATCATATATAAGAAATGATAATTGCTGGTTTCAAATCAACTCATGGAGATTCCTTAGACCTCTTTCACACGGTCGGGCGATCACCCGGGCGGACGGTGCTCGGGTGCTCTCTTCACACGAGTGTCTACCAAGATCCGGACCTCGTATTGTGTTCAATTTGCCGCTAGCATGGAGAGTAGATGCAGGAAACATACGTATTAGCTTTATTAAAACATCGGTGACAAAGAAAACGCGATAAGTAAATTTAGATTCACCCTTTATTCTAATAAAGGGTATTCCATTTAAAAATCGAAAGTTAAAATCAATTGTATATCAAAAAGTCCGCTTACTATGTATATAGTATATCCTAAATTTCAATCAATTATCTTCAAAATTAAAGGAGAAAAGTATACCATGATCCTGTTACACTCGGTATAACGATAGACAAATTACAAATGACGGGTTATGAAGCACCAAGCAAATGGCTTCCTATTTGGTAGGTAACTCTATTGTTCAAAAGTAGTATTAAAATGAATAATATATTTATGTATCTCACAATGGGGAACATTATCTTTTATTTTATCCGCCAGAGAGCACCAGCTGTACACGGTTGTTTCACCACAGACTAATACAAACGTCCAACTTTCAGAATTTTCATGTATTAGATTTTATTTTTTTAAGCTGCTTTCGCGCATAAGCTGTATACTACCTCGGGCCGATAACAGATTTGGATTGACCAATACAGGCGTAGGCGCATTAAAACTGAGAACTACCACTTGGCGCATTAAATAAAGACAAAATATCTGTAAAAATAGCTTCAAAGCATTCCAACAGAGTTGAACATCTGTATTGGTCTGTGATTTCGTCAATACGAAAAAGTATGTCAGCTCCGCTTTTATACAATTTAATGATCAACTACCATAATCTTTTTTATTAATTCGCTTACCTCTACGAATAGGAGATTGGGAAACTCTCGGAATCGGATATTTAAACTGTGTAAAGGTTAATATGTTGAGAATGACATTAAATCGCGTACGTATGGCGCCATCTATTGGATATATTAGGAACTGACATGGATTGTTCCCTATTATCTGTAATTATTAACGCCCTCTATTATCCAGCGCACAAATTTCTATGTTTTCTCTCAGAGGGTTACTATAGATATAAATATAGTTGGAAAATTATATATGCAATTTGTTATACATTATTTTACAATTAATTAATGAATATTATTACAATAAAAGAACTTTAAGTTGAAAAGCAAAATAAGTGTGTGGTGTATTAGTTTGAAAAATTATTAGGATTTGGTTGAAATAATATTTTTATTAGTGAATTAAGATTAAAATTTTGTTCTGAATTTAGGACTAAATTATTATCAGATTAGTCACGTGGCATTGTAATCTTCCCCAAATATTACACGAGCCGGTGAATGTTTCGTAGCCTAATAGGAATATGTAGCCCTGTAGCCATCAGAAAAAATCTAATTGCATGCGATTCAACATCATCGATAAGAGGGAGATTAATTTTGTTCATTGTCTTTTTTGTAATTTACTAAAGTCTCTAAATATGTGAAAATCTAGTAGGTATACTAACTACTGGGATAAAATATACACTGTTAAATTGGATTTAAGTTAGATTTCATTGTAGAAAAAATTGTATGATGATGGGGACTGAGCTCAGTGGGTTAGCGCGACTAGATTTCTCTCTACATGCATGTGCATACCTAGCAAAGGGTTCGAGCCCCACCTACTGCGAAGTAATTTTAAATATAAATTATCCCCAAGAAGTGGTTCGGATCCCACCATAAACTGTAGAGCACCGTCTTCTTTCTCGAACAAATCTAGATGTTCCAAACTTAGGAGGGTCGCTCAGGTGACCTGGAACGCGGTTAATAAACTTTTATTTACACTCCATCCTAATAGACATGTTACATTTGTATGTATTTGTGTTATCGGTGTTAGCATGAATAGTTATACCTTTCAGTGCACTTTCATTAGGTGCTTATATTAAGTATTTTTTACAAATTTTTTCTTTAATTAGGTGATAAAACTAGTTATTTTCAAGTACTTATAATAAACACTATTATCAGTATTGCTTTTTCACCTCTAGAGGGCAATGACAATAATTTTGCAATGTTCAAAATACATTTCCATTAGAGAGGTGCCTCATAAATTGCGGCGGGTAGAGGTTGAGGTTAACAGAAATTAATGCCCTAATTTTTATTCACAAAATTAGAAAAAGAAATATGTATGCTTGATTATTTTAATGAGATTTTGCAAGCTTTTGAACATCCATATAATTTAAGAAATCGTGATAATTTTAGGCTAATATAGATAATAAGAAATACAAATCTACCCAAAATTCAGTTTTTTAGGACTCTAATTAGTTGTAATAACTTAACAAATAATTTAAAAGTATTGAATGTACAGTCATTTAAAGTAAAACTGAAAGAGCTATGTTTAAAAAATAATGTGTTACGTATGTAATAATATACGTAGTAGTAGAATTGAATTACATGATAATTCGTCTGTCCTGCGTGGTGCAAAATTTGATGAGATGTCTATTTGTTGGAATGTTATGAAGATTTAAGTACTCAGTTTATATATTATAACATTTCTGGGTTTATGTAGCAATTATTTGTGCTAAATAGAGATTATAGTATTGTTATGTGCTGCCCTCTAACAAAGAGGAGAGTTGTAATCGCTCCCTGGCGAGTAGGGTGGCGTCATCTGTGGACCAACTGGCGAACCGCCATTTAATAGTGCCTAAGAAAACTATAGAGGATTCCAGTATATTCTGGAATATCATTGTAGAATGATATTCTAGACATTCCAAGTGTGTATATATAGAGGTGAATCCAGCAGATGAGGGAACAGTTCAGTTGAGTATACAGTACAGTTCTAGTATACAGAGACGGATTTTTTTTGGTTAGATAAGAGTTGACGAGAGTGCTCAGAAAAGTAAAGTACAGTTGTGATTTAAAAGTAGTGAATTTATATTAAATTAAAGTTATTATTAGTTTTGTGATTTTAAGGATTAACTATTGTAATTTAAGTGATTAATACAATAGTGGTATGTGAAGATTCTTGTTGCAAATTATTTGAACCTACAGGGTGTTTACTGAAGATTGTAAACACGTAACAATTGATGTCAGAAGCGGAATTGCAACAGAATTTCTGAAGAATTCGACAAAGTTCCATAGTGTTCTATTTGGAAACCACTGGAGACAGTAAAGTGAGTCGAACTGGAAAGTGATATAGACATTAGATAAGACTTATTTGTGCTAGCGTGAGAAAATTTGTAGAACATTCTATTCTGAATTTTGTGAAAATATTTGACTTGTACCTGGCATAGACTTTAAATAAGACTTGTTAGTGTTGTTTGTTAGTTTTTGAATGGAAACTAGAAGCATGGCTGCCGAAAAACAAATGCAAGACATGTTAGCTGCATTTAGAAAAATGATGCTAGAGGAAAAAGAAGAACAAGAGAGACGTCAAGAGGAAAAAGAAAGACGACGTCAGAAAGAAAAAGAAGAACAAGAAAAGCGACGTCTAGAAGAAAAAGAAGAACAAGAGAAACGTGAAGAAGAATTAAGGAAAATTATACAGGGGCAACAAGATGTTATATTTTTAGCAACTGAAGACCTCAAAGGTGAAATTAAAGAGGATATGGGCAACATAAAGATTGAACTAAGTGATGTCAAAGGAAAAGTAAATAAGGTTGAAGAGGAAGTAACTGAAGTCAAAGGAAAAGTTACTGGCGTCGAAGAAAAAGTTACTGGTGTCGTAGAAAAAGTTACTGGCGGCGAAGGAAAAGTTACCGATATACAAAGAAAATTTCGGGTAGTTGAGGGAGAGGTAGAACAACTTAAACGACAGTTAAGAGCGCAAGGACGCCAGCTAATATTATCATCGTCAGGTCTTCGATTACAACCGCTTTCCTTTGATGGTCAAAATTCTTGGTCAACCTACAAAAGACAATTTGAAGCAGCGGCATGCACAAACAATTGGAGCAATGAAGACAGGGCTACGGCATTGGTGCTAGCATTAAGGGGTCAAGCCTCAGAGTTGCTTCAAACTATCCCAGTGACGCAGCAACGGGATTTTAAAGTTTTGGAGGCTGCATTAGATCTAAGATATGGCGACCAACATCTCTCCCAAGTATATCGAACTCAGCTGAAATTGCGGATACAAAAAGATGGGGAGAGCTTACGAGAACTTGAAGCTGCTGTTGAGCGTCTGACACACTTCGCTTACCCGAATGCACCAAGGCAGTTCCAAGATCGATTGGCAATTGACGCGTTTATTAATGGCATAAAAGACGAGGAGGTCAGGCGGGTCCTTAGACTATCTCGGCATTAGTCTAGTAGCGAAGCATTGATCCATGCACTTGAAGTAGAGGCCGCCTACATGGAATCCTCAGGGCACAGAGTACGAGCTGTCTCTGTGGAAGAAGCCCAATCAGAAGAAATGGATTTGGACACCAAATTAAAGGACATACACAAGATGTTTACCCAATTAATGACCAAGACAAGTTTTCCAGGAAAACATGAAAACGACAAGGAGGTGTAAAGCCTAGCGGAGGTATCCAGTGTTATTGTTAAAGAACACGGTAAAACCCTCGGTATACTTTTCGACGTTGTAACAAAATTCAACTTAGGGAATATTTCGCATGAAAAGAGTGCTTCACGTAAAAATATCGTGGAAGAGGTTTTTAATATTTTAATCATATTTTCGCTCTACGGAGCGATTTTTATGCAAAAATTTCCATAACTCCTCAAGGAGCGTCATATTAGAAAGTGTAGTAAATGTCGCTGCACAGGGACGTAATGTCGCCCCGACCACTAAAATTTAGAAAGTGTAAAAAATTTGACTTCAATTTCGGAAATTTCAAAATTAAAAACCCTTTTACGAATCCACGTTGTTAAGCACTGCAACTCATGCGCGGTACTAAATATGAGGACAAGTTAATCCAGCTTCTATCCAAAGTATATCGTGAGTTTTAGCGAAAATAATCCTTAGCGACATGGGACCCCCATCATTTCCTAGCAGCCGATTTTGACGGGGAAATGATGAGTTTTAACAGGATTTGCCCTAAACCGGTTCCTCAGCGATTCGGTGTCAGAAAAGTATCTTTACCATGTACTCATATGTACACGCCTGAACGTATAAAATTGTAATTGCAGAATACAATTCAAAGTAAAAGCGATTCAAGCATTTTCAAGCTCCGAGGAGCGACCAAAATTGTTATTGAAATAAAAATACGTGAATAAGACAGGCAAGCAAAAGCCCACCAAATTTCAGAAACATTGAACTTCTCTTGAATCTTTTTGTGTAATCGTTAGCTCACAAAACCGCATTTTGGATGGTAGTTGGTACATTATAAATCGTTCCGTTCCACACCATGTGTTGTGCACGGGCCAGACTAATGTTTGTTAAACATATTTCTTAAAAGTTGTTGTAAAAACATAAATTTTTGAAGAGATTCAATATATATTTTTGAACTTTATATTGTCTTTTAATTGTGTTTTCTAACAAAATTCTCTTTCAGGTATAATTTTAAGAAAGTGTTAGTACATCCAGTGTTAGGTTTATAGTGTTACGACGTCCAATAGATACCATCAGAGCAGCAGTTAAGCAAAAACGAACAGTAAGTATAAATTTTCATATTATTCTCCGTCTGAAACAGTCATCTTGAACCCTAATTTTGTAAACGTTAACATTCATTTTTGAAATATATATAAAGTCATTCAGACTCCAAAAGATGAATCGTTCACATTATCAGTGCAGCAAACCAAGACATATGATGCGAGAGTGTCGAAGACGGAATCCTGGGGAAGTAAACGCTGCAAAGAAAGAGGAAATCGGATAAGATGAGATTGATTGTTATGTTAACAGACACACAGAAAATGGTCGCGTAAGTACTAAATGAATTAAGTTCGTGACCAGAGCTGAAACAGGAACCGCAACCGCCGAAACAGAAGTAGCAGCGAAGTGCTGGAGGTCTGACAAATGGAATCCGCTGTTATAATTGCGGCAAATTGGGGCATGTCAAGAGGTACTGTTGCCAGAGGAACCCTAAGGAAGTAAATGCCGAAGATGTAAACAAACAGCAGGATGGAGTAGAAGTAATGGCAGTTGAGATAGAGGTTCCGAACTACTGCACAAAAGAAGTTCTAAGAGAGGAACAACTGAACGACGATGAAATTAGACCAATGTTGAAGGCGAAAGAAAAAGGAATCCGCCCGGAATGGAAGGACGTTTCCAGTAAAAGTGTTGGACTGAAGGCTTTATAGGCGCAATGGGATTCCCTTAGGGTTATAGATGGACTATTACGGAGAGCATAGGAGAGCCCGGATGGGAAAGAAGTTACCATGCGGTTGCTGATACCCAGGTGCCGAGTACCAAAAGTACTTCGGGAAGTGCACGAGGAAATATTCAGAGAGCACTTTAGCAGCAATAAGACCTTGGCTAGAATACGGGAACGATTCTACTGGATAAATAGCCGTCAGGATGTAGATGCTTGGTGTCGCAGTTGCAAGGTTTGTACGATGTGGCTGCCAAGAGGTCACCTACAGGGAGTAGTGACCGAATAAAGGCTAGATATGACCGCAATGTCAGTTCGGCAGGATTCAAGGTGGGGGACTCGGTTTGGCTGTATAACCCACAGCGGAGTGAAGAAGGATTCTCTCACCTTGGGAAGGATCGTATTGTTGTTTATAGGATTCAACGTAGAAAATAGTCCAAGATTCAGATCGTGCACCTGGACAGGTTGACAAAGTATGCTGGGGTATCTAAATTTTGCCTGACCGGGACGTTCAGGCTTAAGGAGGGGGCAGTATTATGTGCTGCCTTCTAACAGAGAGGAGAGTTCCTGGGTGGCGCCATCTGTGGGCCTGTGAACGATCCATGCTTTTGATGGAAGTCTGAAGGACGTATTTTTTTTTGTTCGAAAAACTTAGAAAAATTGAAAAAAAATAGGAAAAAGAAAAAATTAATTTTCTTTTTCCTCAACCTTTTCTAAATGCTAAATAAAAATATTACGTTCACAAAATTTTTAGGGTTCAAGTGACTGTTTCAGACGGAGATTAATGGATAAATCATACTTACTGTCGTTTATGCTTAACTGCGGCTCTGATGGTACTAATTGGAAGACGTCGTAACACTATAAATCTAACACTGTCTGTTTTACACTCTCTTAAAATTTAAATCTGAAAGGGAAATTTTGTTAGAAAACACAAGTAAAAGACAATATAAAGTTCAAAAAATGTATATTAAATCTTTAAAAAAATTTATGTTTTTTACAACAACTTCTTCAGAGAAAATGTTAACAAACAATGGTCTGACCCGTGTACAACACATGGTGAGGAACGGGACGATTCATACGGTACCAACTACCATCCAATATGCAGTTTGAAAAGCTAACGATGCACAAAAAGATTCAAGGAACAGTTCATGTAACTGAAATTTTGGTGGGCTTATGCTTGCCTGTCTTATAAACGTATTTTATTAATTCACATAAATTTTGGTCGCTCCTCGGAGCTTAAAATTGCTTGAAGCGTATCTACTTCGTTTGTATTATGCAATAACAAATTTTACGTTCAGGCAAGGCAGATCCCATGCACGTGTGAGTACATGGTATAGATACTTTTTTGACTCTGAATCACTGAGGAACCGGTTTAGGGCAAACCCCGTCAAAAGTCATCATTTCCCCGTCAAATCCGACTGCTAGGAAATGATGGGGGTCCCATGTCGCTAAGGGCTATTTTCGCTATAACTTCCGATATACTTTGAATAGTCGTTGGACTAACTTGTCCTCATATTCAATACCTCGTAAGAGTTGCAGTGCTTGACAACGTGGATTCGTAAAAGGGTTTTTAATCTTGGAAATTTGGAAGTTCAAGTCCAATTTTAGTATACTTTCTAAAATTGGATGGTCGGGGCGACATTACGTCCCTGTGCAGCGACATTTACTACACTTACCAAATTAACGCTCCTCGAAGAGTTAGCGAAAATTTGGCATAAAAAACGCTCCGAAGAGCAAAAATATATTTCCAAGAATTAAAAACCTCCTCCACGGCGTTTTTACGTGAAGCACGCTTTTCTTACGAAGTATTTCCTAAGTCGGATTTTGTTACAACGTCGAAAAGTATATCGGGGTTATAGCGTTCTTTAACACTCCCCTCCTTTCCGTGAATCTTTTTGTGTAACGTTTGGTAAATTGGTTGTTTGAAAATAAAATGGATCATTGGATGTAGTCTCCCATGTGTTGTATTCGGTTATAGTTCAGACCGGCCTATCTGAACAAAACATAGATGCAAATCTAAAAAATGATTATAAGTTTGAACATATATCGATGCATAGCATTCGATTGAATTATTGAACATTGGGTTTCCAAAATGGCATAAAAAAAGAAAAAATCGAAAATCCTCAGATTCTCGATGACACAACACAAACACTTTCGACGCACTTATCTTTCTTAGTGTTCTTCCACTAATGCGGGCTTGCGTCTGCTCCTCCTCGTGTCTATGCCTCGTCGATCACCTTCGGTGTCGAACTGCCTTCTGGAACAGCTTAGGTGGTCCTCGGACTGCTTGGCTCCAGCTATACATTGGCTCTGCTCGGTTTATATGAAACAATAAAACAAAATTTTAGTAAAATGTTTGTTTACATCCCGTCTGGGGATCTGCGACCGATAACATATCGTCGTCTTTGAGAATAAGAACACTGAATTTTGTTGACTTATATTGGTTGAAATGGTTTCCGAGTAGTTAAAAATTCTCTTCTTGGGAGAAATCTGCGACAGAATCTGCATCCGTCGGATCGTTGCATCTGCCCCTCCAGCAGACGTGGCGGCATCTCGCCCTTGAGTTGCTAGACTCGTCTGAATCGCGCTCTGCGTCAGAGTTGTCGTCTTTCCATGCCGTGCCAATGGAACATTTGTTTGGACCCTTTGGGTCGGACTCTGCTTACAGATGAATGTTTAGTAACATTTGAGGACTTTGAAAAAATTATAAAAAATACCAACTCTGCCGGACACGGTCAGAGTTGCTGCAGTGAATTTGGAAGATTTGTATGTGGATACAATATCCTCAGATGAAAATAACTTGTAAAAAATGCATAAAAAATACCAACTTTTGCCTGACACGACAAGAAGTTGGTATGGAAATTTTGATATAAAATAAACCTAGCACTAAGTTAAAACTTAGCCTAGGTTGAAAAATATTATAAAAATATAATTGAATCTCCAGAACTTGATTCTGAATCAGAAGTGGAAGCATCTCGTGGCGGTGCATGAATTTGTACAACCGTTTGCTCCGGCGGTGGAGGTTCTGTGGAATCGTCTGAGAACGGGGAATCATTTCCATCGAGTGATGTTCCGCCTGGACTAGCATTTTCTTCATCGGAAGATTCGATTTCCAAGTTGTGCTCCTCTGGCGGGGCTGGTCTCAAATCATCGACATGTACTCTTGTCGTTACATTTCCCTTTTGCACGAGATACACTTCGTCTGAAAACTTCTTCAGAATTCTGGTCGGGCCTGACCAAGACGGCGTGAAGGTATGTACCTTCTTTTTTCTCTTACTCATGACTCTGTCTCCTACTTTGTAGACGATCGGAGTGACGGCCTCTTTCGGCGCATATTTCTGTTTATAATTTTGTTGGGCCTGACGGGCTTCCTTGATTCGCTCGTATCGTGGAAGCGTTTGTTGCTTGGCTCTTTCTTGCCTCCAGGCATACAAATCCCATTCGCCTCTTTCGGCTGGATCATATCCTAACACGACCATGCTAGGTGTTTGATTTGTAGCGGCGTTCCTACGATTTCTTAATATATATGTCATTTGATGCACGTAGCGATCCCAAGTGTCGTTTGGCTTTTTGAATAAAAGAGTCTTTAAAATTTTCTTACATTCCTGCACCCGTCGTTCCACGGGGTTGGACTGTTGGTGATATGCTGGAATTAAGTATCGTTCGATACCATTCCTTTCGCAAAAGGTGATGTACCATTCGGAATTGAAATGACCACCGTTGTCTGATATTATGACTCGAGGGACTCCGAATCTTGCTACTATTTCTTCGTCGATATATTTGGCTATCGTTCTGCCGTCGACCTGAATGTATGCCTTTGCCTCTATCCATTTACTGAAAACGTCTTCGACGATAATCATATATCTGTTTTCGGCGTCTTTAGTCCTCTGCAGCGGGCCAATTACGTCGACGCTCAAGGTTTCAAATGCATTTTGTGGTGCATGACTTCTAAGTGGAGCATTGGGTTGGGCTTGTCTTGTCTTTACAGACTGGCATATCAGACAGTCGTTTATGTATTTGCCTACGATCCTGGCCATATTATTGAAATAGTAGCGTTTCGCTATTTTCCTGAGAGTCTCGTCTCTTCCTGGATGACATGCTTCATCTCGGTCATGATAATGGTAAATCAATTCTTTTATTTTCCTCTTTGGAACTATTAATTTAAAATTTCGATCGCAATCTCTAAAAAGTACATCGTCTTGGACGTGAAAATTTTTCATAAAAATAAGATCCGCATCGGAACGTTGTTCCTGTTGAAATAGATCATTCCAACGGCGGATCTTGTCTTGAATATCTCTTGAACTCAATTGAGCCTGTACGATATCTTCGTATATTTCTGAGTGCGTTAAAACAGAAATACGTTCTGGACACTTATAATTTGGTAGGAACATTCTTTCCTCTTCATCGTCTGTCTCGACATACTGATTTTGTGGGTTACGACTTAGAAAATCTGCTAATAAATTCTCCTTTCCTGGACAGTGTTCAATTTTGAAAGCATATTCTTGCAATAGTAATGACCATCGAGTAAATTTTGTCTTGTCGTCCTTATGTTTGTTTAACCAAAGTAACGCCCTGTTGTCCGTCTTCACCAAGAACGGTTTGTCTGCTAAGTACATCTTGTACTTTTTAATATAGTTCACCACCGCCAAGCATTCTAGCTCATTTATGTGGTAACGTCTCTCCGCTGGAGATAACGTGTTGCTTGCATACGAAATTATATATTTTTCGCCGTTGTCGCCCAATTGATATAATACGGCCGAAAGGCCTTGGAGGGATGCATCTGTTTGCAAAATGAATTGACGTGAAAAATCCGGTCGATGGAGTTCCAGCGGTCCGGATAATAATTCTTTTAACTTTCTAAACGCTTCATCGCATGTATGGTTCCAGTGAAAACGATTTTCCTTCGAAAGAAGTTTCGTTAGTGGCTTCGTGATCATCGCCACATTTGGTAGATATTCTCGTACCCAGTTGCAAAGCCCTAGGAAACTTTGTAGCTGCTTTTTTGTAGCTGGAACGGGATAATTTTGAATTTGTAAGACATGTTTTTCTAATGGTTGGGAAGTATCAGTTCTAATTGTATGGCCTAAATATTGAATTTCATTCGTCGCTATTACACACTTTTCCGGTGACACTTTCAGATTGTGCAGACGTAGTCTTTCAAAGACTAATCTCAAGTGGGACATATGCTCCTTCACGTTTACGCTGTAAACGATTATATCATCTAAATACACTTTACAGAAATGGTGCAGGTAACCCGTTAAAACGTCCTTTGCCATGAATTTCTGAAAGGTACAGGGAGCTGTCTTGAGTCCGAAAGGCATGACATTAAATCTGTAAGCTGCCCCATCAGGAGTGGTAAAAGTCGAAAAATCTTTTGATGCTTCATCTAGCGGTATTTGCCAATATCCGCTTTTTAAATCCAACACAGAAAAAATCTTCGAATTTCCTAAATCTTTAATACTTTCGTGTATTTTGGGTAAGACGGAAGCCTCGTCTTCAGTCATCTCGTTCAAATGGCGATAATCGATGCAGAATCGTGGTTTCTTGTCGGAGCGTTTTATTATCACTGGTGGTGAACTATATTGGGCAGTGCTAGGTTCGATGACGCCAGCTTTTAACATCTCTTCGATTTGGTCGTACATAATTTTCTTAGTACTCGGAGACATCGGATATGGTCTGATATTAAATGGTTTCGTGTCTTTCACTGTAATTTTGTGTTTCACAGTCACTGTGGTTGCTTGAGTCGGTTCCGCAGTGAACAGATCGACAAATTCTTCGAACAGCGGCCGTAGAAATTTGTCATTTATAACAAGCTCTTCAGGAAGCTTTGCCTGCTGTCTCTCCCTCTGAGAAGCTTGATTCCAGAAGACGGTAATACGCTCTTCTGTGCCGGCATATAGGCATTTTCTGCCATAATCATACGCGACATTGTTCATATATAAGAATGGTGATCCTAATATTATCGTTTCGTTTAAATTTTCGATTACTTGAAAATCAATTTCAAAAGAGGTGCCTGAAATTATTACTTGTAATTTTGTCGTGCCAAGAGAGTCCACCATTCGATCTCCGCACGCCATAGCAAATGATCGACGTGTCGTGAGATTTTTAAAATTATCCAACATCCTCGGATGGATAACGTTTCGCGTCGAGCCTGAATCTATCAGTGCGTCGACCGCATGTTCATTTATTTGAACTTTTATACGAGGCAAAGGGAACGCTTCGCTCATATAATTTATTGACTCTCTTGTCTTGTGCAGAGGAGCGTCGTAGTGGTCATGAGTATCGGAAAAAATTACTGGACATTGCTGCCGCCTTGGTTCGGCCGTTGTGCCGGGGATCTTGCAGATGGACCCTGGCCTGGGTCTCTGGCCCCTCGAAAGTTTCCCGGTCTCCTGTTGAGATGAGGGTTATTCGGACACTGACTATGGAAGTGCCACTGCACTGTGTCTGTGCAGTATCGGCACGGGGTAGCCGGTCGGTCGGGTACTCGGAATTTCCCCGATCCGCCATTAAAATTGTTTTGCCTGCGGTCAGGATTCACTGATCCGCTTGATAAATTAGGCATAAAAATAGGACGACCAGGCGCTCTGCCTGGACCGTCCTGTCGAGATACGTCCTCTCGGAAATGCACCCTCGGTGCTGTCGGAGTTGGGCTTCCATTGCTCCTTATACTTGAATTTTGTGGACTTATGTGTCCCGGCTCTCGATAGTAAGACGCGCGGGACAGACGTTGATCAATAAGCTGGATTAGCGACGTCTGTTCGTCAGCTGAATCCCGCTCGACGTTAGTAGCCGCTGCTATTAACATTTCGGTGTTTGAAATTAGGTTGCTTCTCAAGCGTGACCTAATTTCTGGACGCAGTTGGTCCATGATGACCCGAGCTCTGATGGCTTCGGATTTAAAGGGATCAATACGATCGAAAAGACAGGTTTTCCTTGTGATAAACACTGCCGTGTCGTCTAAAGACGTTTGCTTGACGGCATACAGTTGAGCAATAGCTCGTGACTGTATGTCGGGAGAATTAAATCTCGTAAGGAATCTTTCCTTGAATAAGGCATACGAAGTAGTCAACGTCCTAAATTGTTCGGACCATCGTTGAGCTTCGCCCTTGAGTTGGCCGGTTACGTTATGGAGGCGATCATAGTCGTGGCTTATGCGAGCTCTGTCGAAATATTCCTCCATAATTTTCAGAAATGCTTCTGGATCTTCATGATCAAGCCCATGGAACGTCACGTTCGGACATCTTTGTCTCTCATGGGGCGTACAGGTCGACACGTTCTGTATCGCCTGCACGAAGCCCTCTGCCATTTTCAGAAACATACTCTCCATCGAAGCAGTTTGTGGCTGTGAAGCTGATAAATTAACATTATCTCCCTCCGGAAACAGTCGCTGTGGTTCTATCCCTCTAGAACCGTCGTCGACGAGCGGTGCGGTGACTCGCTCATAAAATTCTCTTGGGGTCGACCCCTCGGAGTCTTCCGCCATGAATGAGAAAGGATTTGTTGGGTTTGGGGACGGCATGGTCCCTGCTCGGGCGCCATGTGAACGATCCATGCTTTTGATGGAAGTCTGAAGGACGTATTTTTTTTTGTTCGAAAAACTTAGAAAAATTGAAAAAAAATAGGAAAAAGAAAAAATTAATTTTCTTTTTCCTCAACCTTTTCTAAATGCTAAATAAAAATATTACGTTCACAAAATTTTTAGGGTTCAAGTGACTGTTTCAGACGGAGATTAATGGATAAATCATACTTACTGTCGTTTATGCTTAACTGCGGCTCTGATGGTACTAATTGGAAGACGTCGTAACACTATAAATCTAACACTGTCTGTTTTACACTCTCTTAAAATTTAAATCTGAAAGGGAAATTTTGTTAGAAAACACAAGTAAAAGACAATATAAAGTTCAAAAAATGTATATTAAATCTTTAAAAAAATTTATGTTTTTTACAACAACTTCTTCAGAGAAAATGTTAACAAACAATGGTCTGACCCGTGTACAACACATGGTGAGGAACGGGACGATTCATACGGTACCAACTACCATCCAATATGCAGTTTGAAAAGCTAACGATGCACAAAAAGATTCAAGGAACAGTTCATGTAACTGAAATTTTGGTGGGCTTATGCTTGCCTGTCTTATAAACGTATTTTATTAATTCACATAAATTTTGGTCGCTCCTCGGAGCTTAAAATTGCTTGAAGCGTATCTACTTCGTTTGTATTATGCAATAACAAATTTTACGTTCAGGCAAGGCAGATCCCATGCACGTGTGAGTACATGGTATAGATACTTTTTTGACTCTGAATCACTGAGGAACCGGTTTAGGGCAAACCCCGTCAAAAGTCATCATTTCCCCGTCAAATCCGACTGCTAGGAAATGATGGGGGTCCCATGTCGCTAAGGGCTATTTTCGCTATAACTTCCGATATACTTTGAATAGTCGTTGGACTAACTTGTCCTCATATTCAATACCTCGTAAGAGTTGCAGTGCTTGACAACGTGGATTCGTAAAAGGGTTTTTAATCTTGGAAATTTGGAAGTTCAAGTCCAATTTTAGTATACTTTCTAAAATTGGATGGTCGGGGCGACATTACGTCCCTGTGCAGCGACATTTACTACACTTACCAAATTAACGCTCCTCGAAGAGTTAGCGAAAATTTGGCATAAAAAACGCTCCGAAGAGCAAAAATATATTTCCAAGAATTAAAAACCTCCTCCACGGCGTTTTTACGTGAAGCACGCTTTTCTTACGAAGTATTTCCTAAGTCGGATTTTGTTACAACGTCGAAAAGTATATCGGGGTTATAGCGTTCTTTAACAGGCCAACTGACGAACCGCCATTTAGTAGTGCCTAAGAAAACTGTAGAGGATTCCAATATATTCTGGAAAGTTCTACAATGAGATTCTAGACATTCCAAGTGTGTATATAAAGAGGTGAATCCAGCAGATGGGGGAACAGTTCAGTTGAGTATACAGTACAGTTCTAGTATACAGAGACGGGTTTTTTGGTTAGATAAGAGTTGACAAGTGATTAGAAAAGTAAAGTACAGTTGTGATTTAAAAGTAGTGAATTTATATTAGATTAAAGTTATCATTAGTTGTGCGATTTTAAGGATTAACTATTTTAATTTATTTGAATGATTAATAAAATAGTGGTGTGTGAAGATTCTTGTTGCAAATTATTTGAACCTACAGGGTGTTTACTGAAGATTGTAAATACGTAACATTATTATCATTATATTTCACTATCATTGGAATTTGTCATAAGGCAGGTGTTAAACTACATCATATAATGAAAAAGAAATAGTCGGCATCGATATCTCTTAGATTTAGATATAGAGTTTCATGTTTTCTTCAATTAAAGAATAGAAAACTTATGTGTTTTTTGAAACTGTACAGTTGGGCAAGCGAAGAGGCAAGGGGTAGCATTAAAACATTACTCAATGCACAGAATTGATACTCTCAATAAATATTCTAATTATAGTTTCTACTTAAAAGATCGTTCTAGTATCTCACATATTTACATACGAAGTTTTCAATAAGACTGGCATATAAAATAGATATTTATATTGGACAACTAATGGACGTAGCTATAATTTCATTTATATAACTAACGTATGTCAGCATTATTTACTGTTATAATCACAATAATTTATGTTTAACTTTCTGATAATAAACTTTAATCCTTGGCAAATATAATAAAACGATACGTTTTTATAGTGTAACAAATTTGTAGTCCTTTGACTTTAGAAGTTCTCTTTGAAAAGTAAACTACGGACAATAATCCTAATGGGTTCAGAAGATATCAGTAAAATTTTGTCAGAGGAAGATTGCAGAGAGTTACTTCGTCGATTTGATGAGAACAAAACATTCCTCGATTTCAAAATTAATAAGTACAGTGAAACGGTTGTCGGATTTTTGGCAGAGCACTATCTGTTATCGATCAGTTTCTCAAAACAAAATGAAGATAATCCAGTGTACAATCAAAAGTTCTTTTTGAAAACATTGCCCTACCATAACAAAACTCAGAAGGAATATATAAAAAATATGGGTGTATTCAAGAAGGAAATTTTAATGTACAAGAATTTAATTGGGCACTTTTTGATACTGACTAATAAGCGCATTGCTCCAAAGTACTATTATTCAAAATCTGATCAGTGCATTGTTATTGAAGATCTTTCATCGCATAACTACCAGGTTAGTAATTTATATTAATAAGCGAATCAGTCGCTCAGTGTTTACGTATTACTTTGAAGGGGATACGGGTTCGAATACTGGCTAGGGTACGGATGCTTAGTGTCTCCAGGGTTTCTGTTTCAGCTGTGGTAGGTAGCAGGAAATATTGTGCTGTTGGTTGCGTGTGTGTGTGTGTGTGTGTTTTGGTCGACTGGTGGAATAGATGTTAAAAATAAAAAATACGTATTCCAAATAAGTAAGTTAAGGGTTTCAAGGAAAACTAAAACTCTACATCATTTTCGTCAAAAATGAGAGTTACAGAGAGTAAACTTTCTGTTGACTAAAAACTAACAAAAAACAAAGATAAGAAACTCATTAATGTCCTAAGTAGTTTACAGGGTGTCTCAATAAAAACTCCCAGGCCGGATATATTCTAAACGAAGAGATATTTTAATTCTGTAAAAGTCAGTTTGTAGAGCATAAAGAGAGTTCATTTTTGAATATAATTGTTTTTTGAATATATCAGTATATAGATGGCGCTGAGCTCTAAAGAAATATTTCGATGGAAGAAACTTTGAAATGGGTTTATGTGAAAGAAAATGCATTTCGAAGCAGATTATGTTAAAAAAATACCATAAAACTAACTGTTTTCGAGATATTTGAATCCAAATGTTGGCATTTGCCAATATTGAATAATTGTAATCTCTTCAACATTTCAGTCCTTTAAGTTGGACAATCTTTATTTAATTTACAAATTTTGGAAGAAAATATTTAAATAATTTTTCATATAATTGCTTTGTTATTAGGTTAGATTATAATTAAAAATATTTGATATCTAGTGAGTATAATAACCCTTATACCTTATAAATTAAATACAATTAAAGTTACCTTTGGAATAATAGTTTTGACATTTCTCAATTTCAATCACATTTTGTTTGTCGGTGTGTCAATAGAACTGTATTATTTTACCTAATTATTGTTTTCTTTGTGAATATTTATTATTAAATATAGTTTCTCATGCAAATGAAGATAAATTAAACATGATTATAATTTATGGGGAATGTCGTAAAAATGCTGCAAGAGCTGTAAGTTTATATCGAACACGCTTTCCTGGCAGACCTTCTCCAGATCGGAAAACTTTTGTAAGTTTGTGTTCTAATTTGAAAAATGATGGAGGTTTTAAAAAACCAAAAACAACAAGAAGAAAAAGAACTGCAACTGATGAAAATATTGCATTGGTATTACATCAAGTAGAAAATAACCCAAACATTTCAGTACGCAAGTTGACGGAAGAAACAAATATTGCACGTTCCACCTGCCACAGAATTCTTAAAACAAAAAATTTTTTTCCATATAAAGTTCATTCAGTTCATCATTTGATTCCAGGGGACAATGAGCGGAGATTAGATTTTTTGGCGCAATTTTCAATTCCCTTAGCAGCAATCATAACACATAATTGTCGTTACTGGTCTCAAGATAATCCTAGGTGGATGAGTCATACCAGATCCCAGAATCGTTTTGGTGTAAATGTTTGGTGTGGTATCGTTAATGGTTACATTGTTGGCCCATACCTCTACCATGAGAATTTAACAGGTAAAAGATATTTACAATTTTTGCAAAATGATTTACAAATACTATTAAGAAATTTGCCCGCTCAGTTGGATAATATGTGGTTTCATCAGGATGGAGCAGGCCCACATAATCATCACAACGTTGTTAATTATTTAAATAAAACATACCTAGGAAGATGGATTGGTACCAATGGAGTACTTAGATGGCCCGCTCGATCTCCTGACATTACTCCATTAGACAAAAGTCTAAATTAAATCCCCATAAATAAAAATGTATGGGGATTTTTAAAAAGTGAAGTGTACAAAGAACCAATAGAAGACATGGCAGATCTTTATAATAAAATTTATGCTAGTGCTGCATATACATTATTAAAAGTTTGTAGATCTGAACTAATTAATAGGTTTACGATGTGTGTTAATGAAAATGGCAATAATTTTGAACACCTATTAATATAGTTATTTTAATGTCATTAGTTTGTAAAAATTGTTTTACGTTCTTAATTGTTTTTCTATTGTTTAAATGTTTGAATTATATGATAAATAATATTTTTAGTCTCTTTTTTCAAGGGTTAGTTCAAATATATTTAATTCATAAGATATGAAAAATTCTTTAAATATTTTCTTCCAAAATTTGTAAATTAAATACAGATTGTCCAACTTAAAGGACTGAAATGTTGAAGAGATTACAATTATTCAATATTGACAAATGCCAACATTTGGACTCAAATATCTCGAAAACGGGTATTTTTTTATTATTATCTTTTTTTTAGAACATAATAAGCTTAGAAATGCATTTTCTTTCATTTCAAAGTTTCTCCCATCGAAATATTTCCTTATAGCACAACTATATACTGATATATTAAAAAACAATTATATTAAAAAATGAAGCTCTCTTTATGCTCTACAAACTGGCTTTTAAAGAACTAAAATATCTTTATTCGTTTAGAATATATCCGGCCTGGGAGTTTTTATTGGGATATCCTGTATGTCTTTGATATCGGCTTTCCATAGAGATTCTAAAACTGGAAAAATATACAGGGTGTTCCATTTAAAAAAAAAGTAGATAGCATCTATAACCGAAGCAGCGATGACGTCGTAGCTAAAAATCAGAAGATGTGGATTCAAGATAAAAATCGGCTTGTCCATGGATTCTTACAAAATATTTTCGTATTCAGAAATAATGATTTTATTCCATACGCACTGTTATGTCGAAATTATTCAATGTTCTTATTTCTATATTTCATTTCCATGGTGTAGAAATACGCTTTTCCTTTCTTAAAACATATTCAAAGAAGAAAAATTCCACAGTAACATATATCGGTATCAACGGAATCATTTGGCAAGCCATAGCTTCTAGAGTTTTCAAGGTATGGGACTTAAACTTGGCAGGAGTAATATATTCCAAAAGCTGTCAATTTGTGATTATTTGACACTATTCCATCACTTCAAATTTCCCCGAGAATGACATTAAACCGAGTACGCATGGCGTCATCTATTGGATATACTAGGAACTGGCTTGGATTGTTCCTAATTCTTTTTATCAATTTGGCTCATTTCTATGAATAAGAGATTGGGAAACTCTCAGAAATTTTTGAAATTTTAAATGGAATACCCTCTATATTCTTACATTCTTTTATTCCGCAGACGATTTTAAGTGCGATTGCATAGTTTATAAAAAAAGTTTAACACTATTTGATTTTTTAGGGCCATTTTTATTTTTGCATCTAGAGTACAGTGAATACACTAAAATCAATCAAATGGACCAAAATGATAAGAGAAAATGTAAACGTGAGATTCTTCGAATTGGTCTTTACCACCAACCAAAATTTCTGACATCATTAATTTGTAATTATGTCAACTTTTTCAAATCGCAACATCTTTTAGACATCCAGTTGTTAAATACTAATTTTTACGAATAGAGGTTTGATATTAACGCAAATACACAAGTTCTTTGGCAAAGAACAGTTTAAAAAATTGGGAAAAGTGTGTCATGGAAATTGATAAATAAAACTAAATTCTGGGCCAACAAACAAAACACTGTAAATAAAAGAAGTGTGCTGTGGAAACAAGTAGAAGTTTGGCAAATAATAATATAAAATGTGTATTGTTAACTTAATATCTCCCGCTCTTTATCGTTAAATTTGTTGTTTGTTGTTTTTCAATTGTTGTTATTGTTTAACATATACAGGGTGTCCCGTAATAACGTGCAAACAATTTAACTGTAGATTCCCTGGGTACTTTGTATACAATTTTTCAAAATAACCCTTTCCTGTCCAGCTAAACCCACCTTAAAGGAATGTGTCAAAACGGTTTTTAATTTCTATCTCAAAGTAACGTAATCGGAAAAAGACGAAATTTGGCACATCTTATCAAAAGGTATCTAACGAAATTATTTCATCCACCTTAGCGTGTACACAAAGGGGTGAAATTAACTACTCTTCTTAATTTTGTAAATATCTTTCTGCCTGCTATTTTTTTTTTCAATTAAAAAAAAAAATAACTAAACATTACGATTCATTTAGAAACTTTTTATCTGTTGAAAAAATTTCATAAAATTGACCATTTTTGAGAAAAAATTAAATTATATCTGCCTAAGGGATCAATCAAAAGCGATGAGCACAATATTTAATAATAATTTAGTGTAAAATACTAAAAGTAGGCTGGTGTCAAATTATAATTTGACAATATATAATATTACGTTGTTTCTTGCCTTTGAAATAATAAGATAATCATTCCTTACTACTTAATACTAGTAGGGTCAAATGGGGTAAGTGCGTTTATGGGGTAAGCGCACCGATTGCTTTTTGATTGGAAATAATTCACTTTGCAGTATTGCCATCTAGTAGCTATGAAAGTAAACATCTTTCGCGAAATAACTTAGATTCCCACTTTATCGGCATCGAGTTAGTCTACAAAATATATGATCGACATAAAAGCTGTCAGCTGATTCACTCGTATGTTAAAAGCGTTATTTCTGTGGAAAACTCAAGTATAATAGAAGTTAAGGTATGTATGCCGTTATTATATATTAGGGTAAGAAGTTTATAAGTATGTTAAGCAGTCTAAGAAGCAAAATAATTTAAATCTCAATATAACTGAATTTTAAGTGAGTAGATGCACTTGCCCCAAATTTTCTGCGTTTGGGGCAAATGCACCCATTTGTATTGAGGAAACTGCACCTAGCAGATGCACTTTCTCCTTAGTTTGTTTTGATTTATGTAATTGATTGTTATTACACATAAATTATTTTTCTTTAGGTATAATGGTTAGAAATTACCAAAGAAAAACCAAAAGAGTGCCTTACTCGGTTAAGGATTTACAAACAGCTGCGGAGTATATAAGAAGTGGAAAATGTGGCACATTGCGTGCCAGCAAAATATTCAAAATCTCCAGAAGTACTCTAAAGGATCACATAAAAAGCCGTAGAGGTGTAATGTGTGACACCACCTACAGCCTACAGCTTTGCCAACCAAAGATGAGGAAATACTTGCAAAAGGAATGAAATTCCTCGAAAAATTGGGGTTTGGGCTTAGCCGCAAGGAAATTCTAGAAATCGTGGGCCAGTATGTTACACAAAGACAATTCAAAACTCCATTTAAAAACAACGTACCTGGGGAGGATTGGTTTTTAAAATTTAAGCAAAGACATCACTTGTCAATTAAAAAACCAGAAACCTTTGGAATATGCGAGAAAGAAGAACACGGACCCGTTTATAATATACCCATATTTCGAGTAATTTATTAAAAGACAATAAAAAAAACTGAATCTAGAAGACAGACCAGGCAATATTTGGAATATGGATGAAACTAGTTTTTGCAGTGATCTTTCAAAGACGAAAGTTGTAGGAGAAAAAGGGCATGCCTCTACTCGAATTGTATCTGGTCCGGGAAGAACAAACACCAGTGTTTTATTTGCCGCTGCTGCTAAGTCAAGTGGTTGTAGAAGATGATTGCTGTGTGTTGGAAATTTTATAATGGTAATATTTGCTGCCATAGCTGCATTTATTACATCTATGTCGATAGTATGGCCGTCATATACGACTAAAACAGGACCATTACCCCCAAATGGGGTATGAATGTTTTCAAAAAATAGTTTTTAAACGGAATCTTTTGGGACAAAAATTACACAAAGATAAACTGGCTGAAATTGTGAGAAATATTTAGAAATATGCAGATCCAAAAATTATTAGTGAAGGATTTAAGAAAGCTGGCATTTACCCTTACAAATGTGAAGTTATACCACATGAAAAATATGATCCATAACAATTGAAACATTGGAAAGCTCAATAGATAACGAAAAACTCTGAAAATCAAATAATTGTTACTGATGTGCCTATAAGCGAACTGCCGATAATTCAAATTGAAAGGAGAGAAGGTATACCGGTTGAAATAGAAGAGGAAATTGATGTTATACCAACTCAAGTGAATGAAAGAGAAGTATCGATGGAATCAGAAGAAGATATTGCAGTTCAAAAAGACGAACTGAAGTGGGTGAAGAAAATCGACATACTTTTGAAAAACTCTTATTAAACATGGTAAAAGGAAACCAATCTACCGAAAAAGTCCAGGAAGAGAATCTGCTCCGGGACTGAATTAATAACAAGTGATGATGTAAGAAAAGATTGCAAGAAGCTAAAGACAAAGAAGCTCAAAAGAAGTTAAGTGCCAAAAAAAAAAAAGAAAACTGAAATGACGGCCATTAAAGAACGGTAGACTAGAAAAGAAAAGAAAACGGACGAAGGTAAAAAAAATGAGGAAAGTGAACCATAAGAAAATGGATATGCAGTATGATTCAGAAGAAACAGATGAAGATGAACATTTAGATGACGAAGAAAGCGATTTTGAAACACTTTCTGAAATGTGTGTAGAGGAATTGGAGGCACTTGATTTCGGAAGAAGTGTAACTGATAGACAAATTGGAGACTGGGCATTAATAAGACTAAACTCGGAGAGAAAGAGTTCTCAGTATTTTGCAGGAAAAATAGAAAATATGAAATTGGAGACTGGAAATCCCATTGTAAAATTTTTGCGACAAATAAAGTCGAAGATACTGAATTCCAGACCAGCCTTTACATGGCTTGATTTATTTCAGAAATTGTGCCTACGGATATGATTTGTATTCTACCTTCTATCATAGGAAGAAGAAGTGAAATCAAGTTTGAGGTCAGTTTTTCTAATTATAATGTCAATTAATTAAGTATAAATGTTTATGTTCCTGATTGGATATGAATAAAAAGTTTATCATTTTATAATCAAAGCTTTTTATTTAACAGAATTGGCATTCCATCAATCAAATTTTAATATCTCCTTAACCAATTGATCAATTTATAATCAAGCACCAAGAGATTCAGAAAACTCCAAGCTAGTTGAACTTGCCCCATGAATCTGTTTATACATAAAACTCATGAAATAATCTGCATTGGTGCTGTTGCCCCAAATATGGGGTAAGTGCACTCACACGTATAAAAAAAAATTAAAATATTCAGTTACTGTCCTGTATTATATTTAAAGCAGGATTTGAGCCTGCAGTTTAATACACCTTTATGTGCCAAACATACATGCTAGATATTTTATTTCTACTACTTTTCTGAATTATTTTAGACACGATTAAAGTTGAATTTTGCATTTTGGTAGATGTATTTACCCCACTTTACCCTGGTTTTCTAACCAGATTTTAAAATGCATAGTTTTAGTAATGATAGTAATGATGAATATGGAGACATATATTTAATTTATGGTGAATGTAAAGGAAATGCTTCGGCGACAAAAGAACGATATCGTTGTAAGTTCCCTACTCGTACTGTGCCAAATGTTCATATTTTTCTAATATTCACTTGAGGTTAAGAGAAAAAAGAAGTCATTATTGTGATCGTCGGAGATAAATAGGAGATGCAAATATTACATTATTTTGGTGAACATTAGACATTAGACAGGCTGCTCTTCAATTCTACATAACAAGAACATCAGTATGGAGGATTTTGAAAAGGCAAGGACTTTACCCCTATCATTTACAGATAATACAAGAGCTGTTCCCTCGTGACTTTCCAGTAAGATTTGATTTTTGTAGAATTATACTTAGGAAGCCATTAGATTTTACAAGAAATGTACTATTCACAGACGAATACAGCTTTACTTGACATGGAGTTTTAAATTTTCGTAACCAGTATTTATGGAGAGACGATAATCTTCACGCTGTTGTAAATGGAAGATATCAATACAACTTTTCCATAAATATATGGGCCGGAATTATAGGCAAAAAAATAATAGGGCTTTTGAGTTACCAAACAGATTATTTAAACTTTTTACAAAATGACCTCTATCAACTTATAGACGATTTACCTCTTGCATTTCGTTAAACATTGTGGTTTATGCAGGATGGTGCACCACCTCATTATTCTTTAGAGGTTCGAGAATGGCTACACTTAACATTTAGAAATTGATGGATTGGAAGGGGGCGAGAAACCACAATTAAATGGCCCCCTCGGTCCCCAGATATGAATCCATTGGCCTTTTACTTTTATTGCAATTTGAAAAATGTCGTTTACTCGACATCTGATCCTAACGTCGGTGTTTTAAGAGAGAGAATTTTTAATTCTGTCAATGAAGTTCGAAACTCTCCATATGTTTTAAATAGCTTCTATGACCATTTTAGGAAACGGTACGGTTGTAAACGTGTATTCAAGTTGGAGGTCGTCATTTTGAACAAATGCTTTAATATCTAAAAACAACAATCGTCGTTATGTTTAAATTTTTTACTGTTTAAATTCATCTTTTGTGTATTTTGTGTTCGTTTTTTTTTTTTGGTTTGCTAATAAATTTGCTTTTCAATACTTTCGTCTTTAATTTGTCTCGTGCAATTTATAAACATCAAATAATCTATCAGTACGTAATATTGTCAAATTATAATTCGATAATTTGACACCAGCTTACTTTTAGTATTTTACACCTAATATAATTGTGCTCATCACTTTTGATTCATCACTTAGGCGGATGTAATTTAATTTTCTCAAAAATGATCGATTTTACGAAATTCTTTCAAGAGATAAAAAAGTTTCTAAATAAATCATAATGTTTAGTTATTTTTTTAATTGAAAAAAAATAGCAGGCAGAAAAATATTTACAAAATTTCAAGAAGGGTAGTTAATTTTACCCCCTTGTGTATATGCTAGGCGGATGAAATAATTTCGTTAGATGCCTTTTGATGAGTAACCGAGATGTGCCAAATTTCGTCTTTTCTCGATTACTTTGATTTATTTGGGATGAAAAAGTGGACAAGTTATTAATTTTTGGAAAATACCACAAAAATTCTAGAAACGCCGCAGAGGCCCAAAGAACCAAAGTATCGGAACAGACATCATCCACGTTTTCAATATTTTTTAATTGTGGAGAAACAAATTAGGAAAGGAATTGACAATAATCGTGAAACTTTTATCGTTGATGAAACGACAGAAATTAACGTGTTGGCTTTTGTATTTTGTTAAATATCAATTGTAACAGCATTTGTACGAAGATGATGGCAACCGAAGATTAGTTTATTGTGACTGGTTACTTTGGAATGATACTGCTAACCCGAATTTTCTTTCTTTCATATTGTTTTCTGACTAGTCGAGAATATCGAGATTCACCAACAATGGAATGTTCAATAAACAAAATGTATATATACTGGGAGCAGGAAACTCAACATTTAATGGGGCAAGGCAATTTTCTAATTTTTGGGTGTCTAGAAGATGTTGCCGTTTGGAAGAGTTGACTTAATTACAAATTGGTGATTTAGATAATTTTGGTTGGCCGTAGGTACCAACCAAACCAATTCGAAAAATCTCATCATTCCATTTGATTGATGTGAGTGCACTCACTGTATTCTAAATGCAAAAATAAAAATAAACCTAAAAATCAAGTAGTCTTAGAAATGTTGTTAAAACTATGCAATCGTACTTAAAATCATCTCCGAAATTAAAAAATGTAGAAATATACAAGGTCCAAGGTTCCATTTAAAATTTCAAAGTTGGAGGCATTTCTGGAGAAAGCAGAAGTAATGGAAAAGTATCAGTAGGCTGCAAATGAGAATAGCATACTATATCCCCCACCACTCCCAGTACACCCCCCCACTTCTCATCCCCAAACTCTCATCTGATTGGCCGATTGGTGGGAGGTATAGTACTATTCACATTTACATCCTACTAGTGTCAAATAATGAAAATTGACCGTTATTGATATACAGGGTGATCGCTAATTGGTGGTATTTGTTATTTTTAAAAACATAACATTAACAATTCGACGTTATATTTAAAGGAAATGCACAGTAAACGTGTGATTACATTTACCCATTCTGTAAAATAATTTACAATGACGTTTAACCTCACTTTAAAAACCGTTGGTGGTATAATTCCTCTTCAAGAGAGGTATTTTAGCCCTCGATTATTGAAAAACTCAACTGCTCTACTGATAACGTAAATAAACTAATAAACACTGATCAACCAACATCGAGCGCTTACTGAGAGCGATGACAAATGTAACGTGCAACGTTGCCGGCTTGTCTTAGTTTCCCATATATCTTAGAAATTAACTAATTTTTATTTCGGATATTTGGCATTATAGACAAAAATATTAAATGGAAAAGTTACTCCATTTTATAAGCACAATTATTCTTTAAAAGGACTACTAAGTACTAGTATATTACCACTGCCAAGTTTAAGACTTATATCTTGAAAACTCTCGAAACTATGGCTTGTCAATTAATTCTAATGACACCAGAAGTACAGAGTGACGCAAACATAATTATTAGCACAATGCCATGTCAAAGACTTCTCTGTTGTATAGAATTGAAATACTTATCAGACCAAATAAAATGTGTTTATATTTCGACAGGTTTGTGGAACAGATTACTTAGATTTCGAGAAATGCAAAAGCGCCCTGGAAACCATCGCAACGTTTCACGCAGCGTCTATAATCTTTGAGGAAAGTAACAGTATTGATGGAAAACCATTTAGGATCAATGAGCATTTCTCTCGAGAAGTTTCAGAAGCAACATTTTCTTTCCAAGAGGGCCATGTGAGAAATATGTGGTGCAAAAGCGCAACGAACTGCTTGGGAGACTTGAGCAGGTTCTTTACAGCAAATAATCAAGTAGCTGAAAAAATAATTGAATACGTATTTTCGAAAGAGGGTTTAAGAAAGTATTTGGAACCTTCGGAAAAATACCGAAATGTCGTTTGTCATGATGATTTGTGGCGTAACAATCTAATGTTTAATGAAAACAATGATTGTGCTTTAGTAGATTTTCAATTGTCTAGGTATACACCACCTGTTTTTGATATGCTTCTGTTTTTATATATTAACGTCGAAAGAAATTATTTAAATAACAATTTTGATTCATTTTTGGATCTGTATTACAACTGTTTCGAAAGCGAACTGTCGAAGAACAATATAAACATTCAAAAGATTATACCTGTAAGTGATTTTGTGGCAAGCGTAGAGGAATATACTTTACCAGCTTTAGTTGAATCCTGTTTATATGGTACTAATGTGTATTTGTCCAAGGAAATGTCAAATAGAGTTACCTCTAACATGAAGACTTTTGAAGAATTTTCTTTTAAAAATAGATCTCCTTTTATAATTGAAGAATTTGAAACAAATTATAATTTTAGAGAAAGATTCTGTAATGTCCTGAAGCCTCTGTTTGAAATTTTTGAGGAAATACATGAAATTAAATAGACAAGAAAATGCATTAAATATTGATACAATTACATCACTTACATGAAGTTATGACTAATAAACTATGACTTTAGCATTTTTAAAGTGTGATTTTTTTTTTATTTCTCTTACCTAATAAATTAGAAGAAACAATCGATCAATTTTAAAATTTGCTAGTTAAAATTTGGTCTGCAAAGTTAATAAAGCATTAACACGATTTGTATGTAAAATTATTTGTAAATGGGAATCACTCAAGGAATGTAAGTAATTTAGCTACGAAAACACGTATCTGAAGGATTTTGAGGTAGCTGATCGCTAATCATCGAACCAAAACTCAAAACGACAGATTCGATGTGTAGTCCAGTACGTGGGGGTTTTTTGAATGCAAAAGGTGGGGTAGTAGTAATTTTTTAGTATGTTGTTAAGCTTGGGGCCCTAATAAAAAATCCAAGTTTTCGACCTCGAGGCGCATGCGCTCGAGCCGCCATCTTGGATTTTAGGTAAAAAAAAATTGTTTTTTGATAATAACTCAAAAACGGTGGCTTTCACGACAAAAGATGTTCTATACAAAGTTAAAGAGGACAAAATTTCCTACATTATTTGTTAAAACAATTTTTTTGTAGCACACATATGTTAGGAGTTACAGCTCCGTGAAGTTGCACTATTCGAAAAAAAATGCGGAAACTTCATTTTGGTTGAGTTTTATTTTATTATTCTTATTACATATCATTATATTTGTACATAATTATAAAAAAAAAAACTAAAAGGCAATTGAATATTATCATTAAACAGTATTATATTTATCGTAAACAAAGTTAAAGGCGAAAAGTATATCGCATTTCCTTTTAAAATTTAAGAATAGTAAATTATGATTTTAGAGCGTTACAAAAATTAATTTCTACTACATTTTGGTACGTTTCGATGGTCCGGGTTGGTTATTGTCGGTGTCCTGGTCGTAGTTTTGGTCCGTAGCCTGAAAAATGTCGTCATCCTCGTCCTCGCTTTCAATACGGATTTCCGGCATATTTCCGCAAGATTCTCCGTTGCAGAAGCCACATACAACCGAACATTTAAGTCTGCCTTTCGGCAGCTGTATGCCCCACCACACCCCTTTTTGCAGTTACAAGATACCGATTTTAATACGGAATCGGGAGCTGGTTTTTCCGCCATTGTTATGGGTGTGAGCCCGTAAACGCCATGCTTCCAACCCCAGTCTTCAGGATTTTTCTCTATGCCTCTCCATTTCTGTACTTGGTGGTACAGGTTTGTAACCTGTGTCCCGGAAGCAGACGACAGGCGATTGCTTATGTTTTTCAATGATAAGTATATCTTCTTCATATTTATTCATAAGACGAGCTTTTACGGTTCTCTGATCTGGACGGTATTCCCCTTCAATTTGGTCCATGAGCTCATCAAGCGAAAATTGACATTCTTCAGAATTCTCGGTAAGATACGAGTAAATATATTCCATCGCTTCGTCAACATTAGTTGCAGGCCGATATCCTCTTTTTTTTCCCGATGGCACTCGATTATACAGACGCTTTTGACATGACATATGATATCTTGCATCTACTGCAACCAAGTCTGCCACATGTTCAATTCTTTTTATTATTTCCCGTCCCCAGTCATCATCCAGTTCTTCAGCTGCTTTTAACATTGTAGTTGTCACTCCCAATTGTTGCACCATACAAACGAAATCTCGATGAGATGAGTAATATCCTCTTTTTTTTTGTTTATTTAAAAAGTCCGGTGTAATTTCTTCAGTACAGAGAAAACACTGTGCTTTAAAATTAAAAGTCGATATACTAGATCTGCGGGATGTCGACGCTACTTGAGGTTCGTTATCTTTTTTACGACAATACGCGGCGATCAGTTTTTCATTAATATAATTTTTTTGACATGCACCATGCACAATTACAGAAGACAGTGTTCTCAAAATGCGCGCATGTGCGCGATTAGGTACCTCGTAACTCACTCGACTTTAAAAGTGTCTTTACATCTCTTTCCTTTACAACGACAACGTCACTTTCACTTAAACTTTTCTCACAAATAAAACAAATCAATTTGGGGATTTTCCATTATAACAGCATAACCTTCTGCAAGCTAGACAATAAGCACACTGACGCATACAGACGCGATGCACTGAAGGTCACTTATGACCCTCTCTCAATACCTACTAGACAGCAGCTGTTCTCTCGCTATCTGCCTATCCGTTAAGGTTTAGGGCAACCTATTAATATAAAATTAAAGTAGAGTTCTCTTTAAAAATTATTTCAATATGATTGGCATTTGTTTAAATTATTTATTTTAGTTATTAACAGCCAAATAACAAAATATAATACTTTTTTTTTCAAATAGTGCAACTTCACAGAGCTGTAACTCCTAACATATGTGTGCTACAAAAAAATTGTTTTAACAAAAAAATGTAGGAAATTTTGTCCTCTTTAACTTTGTATAGAACATCTTTTGTCGTGAAAGCCACCGTTTTTGAGTTATTATCAAAAAACCAAATTTTTGCACCTAAAATCCAAGATGGCGGCTCGAGCGCATGCGCCTCGAGGTCAAAAACTTGGATTTTTCATTAGGGCCCCAAGCCTAACAACATACTAAAAAATCACTACTACCCCACCTTTTGCATTCAAACACCCCTTTTTGATACCCACGTACTGGATTAGTGATCGACCTAAATATCAAAATTAAGCGTATTTGCAGTCGTATTCCTTTTGCAAATAAGTTTTTCGGATATTGGAATTAATAATCTCATCTTTTTAGACCTAGACTTCGGGTGACATATCGCCAGTCAAAACCTAAAAGATATTCTTTGTAAGGGCTCTGTCACTTTGTCAGCTGTAGAGAGTTCATCAAACAAATTACACTTGGCTTTTTCCTTTCAGCCTTGACAAAGCACTTATTCCTTTAAATATTTAGACTTTGGCGCACCCATACAATCCTAAAATACATTTCAAACCAGTTTCAAAAAATCTTCACAGGATTTAAATTACCAAGCAACTTCTTAATGATCTTTTCTGATTTCTGACAATTTAGCATATTTAATTTTACTCTTAAATAACATATTCATTACTGTGAGGAAAACTCTCCTACAAGCTATTTGAAAAGCGTGCTTTACTCAAGCATTTTCCTTTTCCTAGTTTGGAAAATATATTTCTTTCTTGAATGAAGTATGTGCAGAAATGAGTACCAACAATTTCTACTGCACTTTTACCTGAGGAATATCTACGGTTTAAAGTTTATAGGCCATTATAACATAAAATAAATAGTAGCCGACTCATAAGAGAGGATTTAGGCAACACATGTGAAACAGATATGTTTTGTGAATTAATATTGTTAAATGCCACACAGTGTGTTCTATTTTGCAGGTAAGATCAAAATGATCTAAAAAGCAAGTCACTAACTTCGTAATAATACAGTTTCTCGATTAGTATAGGATGAAAAATACAGTAAATAGTAGTTTGTGCAAAAGGAGTGGATATTATAACCATATTGCACGAGAAAGGAGATTGAGCACGACGCCGTATTTTTTCTACTCACTTATGTAAATTTGCTGTTTTCCGTGTACAGTCTGTAGAATCGTAGAATGGCCAGTCCAGTTAACTGAACGGATATATTTCATACTAGCTGACTTGACAGGCGTTGTCCTGTCAAAAAATCACTTTCAGTTTTTCCATAATTTTCCAATTTTCCGGGCAACTTTTTAAATTTTTCTTTCTCTAAAAACCTTATTCGGACTATTACGAACATCCCTGTCACAACGAACATCCTTGTCACAAAAAGCTCATTCAGTTTTTCCAGGGGTACTGCCGCCTTCATAAAATGTTTTCACTTAGAGCAAAAGATTAAGCAGACGCTAAGTTTGTATATTAAAATTTGATTAAAACTACTTATTTATAGTTTTTTCTTAATCCGGTCGTAGAAAAAGTATACTCGAGGTATACTGTATGGTCGTGAGCAAAAAAAAATAGGACAAGTCTTATAACGATATTTTGCTAAAATCTAGTTGTGTACATATAACATTAATTTTTGTGACATTGTCGTTGTCATAATTTATTGTATGTGTACAAAACACTAATATGCCTCATATAAGCGATTTAGTTAAATCTGGAGTTATTGCTAAAGTAGAAGATGGATGGTCAATGAGACAAATTACACTGCGTTATAATATTGACAAAAATTCGGTGTGTAACATTTTAAGAAAGTGGAGAATAAACGGTACGATTAGTAGAAATCCTGGATCAGGGCGACGAAGCATATCACCTCAACAACAAGATTTGCAATTAGTAAATGCTTTAGTAGAAAATCCATTTTACTCAGTTATTCAGGCAGAAACGAATTTTTCTGGATCGAGTAGTACTGGTCGCCGGCGAGTAAGAGGATCGGAGCTACGCTGTCATACAGCAGCACAGAAATACTTACTTAAAGCTGAACATAAAGAAGCTCGAGTAGGATTTGCGCTTGAATTTTTAGCGCATGATGTAAATTTTTGGAACAATGTAATCTTAACAGACGAAATAACTTTCCAGTCAACACACAGCGGTCGTATTCGGGTTTACCGTCCTCCGAATACTCGATTCGATGAGAAATATATATCTAACAATGATAAAAGTGGTAGATTTTCCGTCAATATATGGGCTTGGATATCGGCACGTGGTCCTGGTGATTTGTGGCATATTGAGGAACGATTTAATAGTGAAATGTATATTAGGATTTTAGACAATATTATGCTCCCTTCTGTGTCACAATTATTTCCTAATAATGAGTTCATATTTCAACAAGACAATCGTTCCGTTCATACTGCTCATACCGTAATTAACTGGTTTCAAGATAACAACATCAATGTCCTTAACTGGCCCAGTCATAGTCCAGATCTTAACCCTGTGGAAGAAGTATGGGGACTACTCGTAAGAAGCAACCAAAAACGAAATGTGAGACCACGGAATGCCGAAGAATTACTGGAAATAGTAAATAATGCATGGGAAAATATTATTACTAATGATTATTGTATAAGATTATTTACTTCTATACTAAACAGACTTATAGAACTTATAAATAGAAATGGTGCAATAACGAAATACCTGCTAATAGCTAGTTTCTTGTGAAGTTTCTTTGACCTTTGATCCAGGATTTCTACTAATCGTACCGTTTATTCTCCACTTTCTTAAAATGTTACACACCAAATTTTTGTTAATGTTATAAAGCAGTGCAAATTGTCTCATTAACCATCCATCATTTACTATAGCAATAACTACATAAATAAAAAATAAATTAAAAGTGATATCTGTTTTATTTCGTCTACTAATTACATATGCAAATAGAGACAGATTTACATTAGAAAAAAAGTTGCCCTATTTTTTCTGCTCACGACAGTACAACTCGAGTGGACTATCCATATCGCACTCGAAAGGCGTCGTGCTCGATCTTCTGTCTCGTGTGATATGACTATCATATTCACTCTTGTTACCAAACTACTATTGAAGAGGCCACAAAGGTTAAAAGCTATGTGTTTCATCTTTAAAGTTAAAACCACCGACTATATAACGGCTTTCGGTCTGAAATTAAACCGTTAATCGATATATTATTGTAGAATAAAGGAACTGAGGCTGTGGAGGATAAAGTTAAAAGAATTATTTTTTTTGTTTTTCTGACCGACTACTATCATAATTTTTTTCTGATAGAACTACATAAATAAGAATCATATCCGTTTATAGGATAACGCTATGTAAACTGCGGAGCCAGATGCGCGCTTCCCATTCTACGTGTTATATCTCGAAAACGATTAATCATGCGAAAATAATGCATATAGCCAAACTTTTAGATAAGTTTTGTAATAACATCTAATAACATGAAATGCATAGGAAACGAGCTAAAAACTGATTTTCGTGAATTTTGATCTTTGATATCTTGACTAGCGGGCACGAGATCCTATGAGCCTGTTCAGCCCGTCTTTAGAACATCATAACAAAGGTCTATGCAAATTTTCAGCTTTCCGACTTTCATTCCGATACGATGTTTAGTCCGTATTTCATCTCATTTGATTAAATTAATATATATACATTGAAAATAACTCTTAACTAGCTACTGATTTTACTAATGTTTTACACTGGCAGCTGCCAATTTTACAAGTTAGT
The DNA here is from genome assembly GCA_963675555.1 of Leptura quadrifasciata. Lineage (NCBI taxonomy): Eukaryota > Metazoa > Arthropoda > Insecta > Coleoptera > Cerambycidae > Leptura > Leptura quadrifasciata. The sequence continues at coordinate 105,825,630 of OY776674.1, read as the reverse complement.
AGTGTTAACATTAAAAACTTCTGCTTTATGAGCTTAAAACTACGCTTGCGGCTTCATCTAAAACAGATTCTGACACATTCATATCATAGCTGAGTTAATGAAGCCCAAAAAAGGCCGCTCGGTGGAAATAAATCGTGTAGTCCTAGATTTACGTACAATGGTAGAGGGTACCTCCCTGAACAATATACTACAAGTCCTGACCGCTGTGGTGTGAGCGCTAGGAGGGTCGAAAGGTCCGTTTTCACATATTTCGAAAACGGCGACCTCTAGCGGAAAAAACGCCATATACAAAATTAAATTTCCTACCAAAATAGTCATATTCATTGTTTTTCTAGGATGAATACTTATTCTGAAAATTCTGACTTTTTAAATAATCTCTACTATAAAAACCATAAATACATTTGGACTATGCCGAGCCCTTGTCCGTGACGCAATAACGACGGCCGAGATCAGCCACCTCCCTCCTTTGTGTTCTATGTCTCTTGCAAATGAAAAAACAACCAGGCTTATGCAACTGCTCAAAGACAAAATGACATTAAGGGGAGTAGAAACGGTAGGTGCTGTGAGTTGGAGAAAGCTACCCTACACCCTAATTTCACAATAATTGGTGAAGATGTGGACTTGACTGTTTTACAACTTGCTTTTGCACTACCAGGCAGAAAGATATTCTTTCTGAAACCTGGCAGGGGCAAAATGGAGTCAAAACACTCTACACCACAACTAAACTCCAACAACTTCCTTTTATTGAAACTCTCCTCCTTCTCCACTCCTTCAGCTGCTGCAATACTACCTCGGCCACTTAATAATAATAAGAGTAAAGGAGGTATGGTTAGGCTGTTCAGCAAAATGCCTAGCCAAATGAAAAACATCTAAACCCTTCGGCAACACGAGAGATGATCGCACAAACTGGTGAGAAAATGTTTTTGAAAATCTACCAGGCGACTCCCAATGAACAATATTAGAACACACTTCGATACACAGCCTTACTAAGAATTTCAACTAAGCCAAAACTGAATCTAACCTCAATACGACAGGCCAGAGGAGCAGCAAAGCAACAGTCTTTCAGAGTTTATTTACAGGTATTATAATTTTCTTCAATTAATGATTTTTTAATGTTGAAGTATTTACTTACTGCACCTGCATTTGTACAATATTTGTTCAGCTTTGTACAACATTTCTTGTCCCTAAAGTGGTTTCGTTTCTCATTAACAGATCCAGCAATGGCTGAACATTCCACCATACGACCGATCGGTTGGGGATGGATCCGAGGAGAGGAAGGCTCATTATCCCACTCACCACAACAGACCCATTAACTCCAGAAGCCATTTTGAATAATATTTTCTACCGATGTGCCACTAGATGTGGAGGTCGTTGTAGATGTAGGAAAGCTCCAGCGGAGGATTTACTCGACGACTATGAATATTCCGAGGACCTTGACGATTTTTTCTTTTAAAATTTATATGATTATTAACGATCAAATACTTACTTTTGCCATTATTTCTAAATTTGTTGTACACATTCACTTTACTCGAATAAAACGAGTTTTTCATACTTTCTGATTTTTCCGCCCTCCGTATCTCGGTAAGTATTGATCGTAGAGAAAAAATTATTAGGACTATTTTGGTAAGAAGTTCAATTTACTTTAATTTTATGTATAATACTTTTTCCGCTGGAGGCCGCCGTTTTCGAGATATTCACGAGAAATGTGAAATCGAACTTTTCGGCCCTCCCCCCTCCCAACGCTCACACCCATCCGGTCAGGACTTTTAGTATGTTGTTCCCTACCCTACAAAAATTTGGGCCTACGCGGTTTATTTCCACCCATTTTGCTTCGTTGATTGGACTATCAGTACAATTTAATATCGGTAAGCTTTGCAAAAGTAGTAGGTATTTGCATAAGTTATTTCATACGTAAAAATTGAGTTAGGAATGTCACAGCAACACATCGAAAAGCCTGTTCATTTGCGTATTCAGGGCTATTAGAAGACAATGTTCGGTACTCGGTCTTTGACATTTCTGTCACTGAAAATTCTCTCTTGTTGAAACTGTTAGGATTTGGTTATAATTTTTATTTAAAAAATATTTACAAATGAATACCAATAGACCAGGGCCAAATCGTTTAAAATATCGTAATAGACGATAAATTCTTAGCAGTATACGAATGGTCGGAAAATGTAGTTAATGTTGTAAATAATTAAGGAAAAATCGTCCAGACTGAGTAAAAGTTCGGGAAGGGGGGTTGGGGTTGTAATATATACGTTTTTAGGGGTGGGTACTCGTTTTTTGCGATTTGCGGCGAAACTATGCATCCTATCGAAAAATGTTGAATGTAAAAGTTATAGATAATGAAAAAATCTAAAACTTTCTAATTAATCATTATTGACCATAACCTCAAAATTATCGAGAAAAATGCAAAAAACCGTTTTTTCGGTTTTTAATTTATAACTGTCGCAAACATGTTTATATTTTCATAAAAATTGGTGAAAATGTTCTTTTTTGTGTTTCAAACAAGCCCAAATTTTTTCAAAGCGAAATATTTAATTTACGATGTTTTATGAAGAAAATAAAAAAGAAGACCTAATTTTCAATCGAAAAATTTGGTTAGCAAATTTTCGATTAATGAACTTTACTAGTTCTCATTTTTTTCGTTGAAATCTCAACTTTAATATAAAATTAAAATATAATATTGTTTATATACAAAAATATCGTTAAAAAAGCGAAAAACCGAAAAAATCATGAATTTATTTTTCTTTATTGTAAATAAACGTTTACATTCATAAAAAGCAGTAATTCTCATACAATACTATGTTATACAAGTAATGTACATGTACCTAACTGAGGCGAGACTGTTACAATTGATCCATTACTATTATTTCAGAGAATTTCGCGAAATATCAGCAGAACAGATGATATGAAAAATTATTTACAGTATGAGCTTGCTCCATTTCCTATGTCGTTGTTTACAGAGAATGGCTTCAGAAAAAATGTTAAGTCACATTTATATACAGAATTTGCGAGCATCGATTCGTTACCAACTTCGAGTAATATTGTACACGTTGTTGATGGCGGGCTTCTCTTACACAAAGTAATCTGGTAAAAAAACGATACAATTAATGAAATAACACAAAAATATTTACATTATGTACAAAACAACTACGCAAAAAATAGTTATATGAAGAAGATGCAGATTCCCTAATTATTAATACATCCCTTGAAGTAGCAAAAAACTCCGATAAAATAGTGGTAGTTGTTGGGCAAGACATAGATTTTTTAGTTATTTTAAATCAATTCAGTTCACATGAATTGAATATCTATTTCCACAAACCTGATGCAGGAAATATTAATGATACTTATTACACCTCTAATAGTTTCAAACATAAGTCACATAAACATATTGTAGCATTTTTGCATTGTTTTTCTGGCTGCGATACAACTTCCAGTTTTGCTGGGAAAGGAAAAAAAAACAATTATAAAATCATTATTAGCCGATAAACATTTACCTAATCTTGCAGAAATTTTTTACAATACAAATGCAGACAAACAAACGATTACCGAAAATGGATTAAAAATAATAGCTTCTATTTACAAAAGATTTGAACTCTACCGAACGGCTACTGTTAAATCCTCATTTCATTTAAAAAAATTACCTCCAACTGAAGGGGCAGCTAAGCAACATTGTTACAGGGTGTATTTTCAAATACAAAGTTGGCTTGGCAATCAATTAACAGCTACAGATTGGGGATGGAAACATCACGTTAATGGCATCGTACCTATATTTACAGAACAAGAATTAATTCCTGAAAATTTATTGAAAATTATCTGCTGCAGCTGCGAAACAGGATGCGATAATAACAAATGTAGGTGTCGCAAGCATGGCTTAAAGTGCACAAATTTATGCTCAAATTGTCACGGTTCTGATAAATGTTCTAATGCCGAAAAATCGTTGTACGAATAAAATTGTAATCTCAAGGACATCGAAGACGAAGACAGTACCCACAGTCTAATAAATAATAATAAAAATAATGATACTGAACTGGACAATCCAGAAGAACTCCAAGAAATTGAAGATATAGAAAATGAACGTGAAGAAATCGAAAGTTTGATCGATTCTGGCGATGAAGAATTGCCCACGAAGAAAAAAAGATTTCAATAAAATTATTTTACTTTTAATTTTTGTATTTTATAATCAAATATAAGACTTTGACGTGATAATTTGTAAATACTTACGAATCACAAGAAATAATTAACAAATTTTCTTAGTTCACAGCCTTTGTGTTTTTTTAATTTTTACCTATTTAATTGCAGTTTAAATAATGTTTTCGGGACTTTGAAATTCGAGAATAGTTAGGTACATGTACATTGCTTGTATAACATAGTATTGTATGAGAATTAACGCTTTTTATGAATGTAAACGTTTATTTACAATAAAGAAAAAGAAATTCATGATTTTCACCGAAAACTCGATTTTTAAAAAGTAGTTTTTCAGTTTTTGGCTTTTTAACGATGTTTTTGTATATAAACAATATTATATTTTAATTCTATATTAAAGAGATTTCAACGAAAAAAATGAGCAATAGTAAAGTTCAATAATCGAAAATTTGCTAACCAAATTTTTCGATTGAAAATTAACGGTTTTTTGCATTTTTCTCGATAATTTTGAGGTTATCGCCAATAATGATCAATTAGAAAGTTTTAGATTTTTTCATTATCTACAATTTTTATATTCAACATTTTTCGATGGGATGCATAGTTTAGCCGCAAATCGCAAAAAACCAACCAACCCCTAAAAACGTATATATTACCACCCCAACCCCCCTTCCCGAACTTTTACTCAGTCTGGACGATTTTTCCTTAATTATTTACACCATTAACTACATTTTCCGACCATTCGTATACTGCTAAGAATTTTTATTGCCTTAAACAGAATTGGCCCTGGTCTACAAATAATAGGTAGGTATATTGTGCATCACACGCAAGGAGATAACAATTTCTACTGCTTCTAAGAAGCAGGCTCGCCAGCCACTTTCTCCTATTACTAGTAAAAACAGTTTTACCTTGCTTGTAATGTAAAATACTATTTCTAAATGGGAAAGTTTGTCCGAGTTGTCACGGACCGAATTTTTTAAATTCTGAATTAAATTTGGTATATGTTCTGTATTTTATCAGAGGCTTTTTAAATTTGTGATTTAATTTTTGTTATTTATTTTTTCCCACAACAAATGGACATATTAGATGTGAGGTATTTTGGATAGACATTAAATTACCTATAATAAAATAAGTGTAGGTAATATTTGACATTAAATATTTTCAAAAATTTAACACTATCCTTTAAGGCCGGTTTATTAATGCAAGGTTAACTCGTAACCAAAGGATACATGTCAAACAAAACAATAGATAGATCGTTTCGTTCGACACTTATCCTATAGTTAAGTATTAACCTTGCATTGATAAACCGGCCCTTAGTCAGACACCATAGAGTAAAAATTATTTTACTCCGACTAATGGATTTAGTGATACTGAGTCTCTCTGTTGAATGAAGGTGATATTACATTATATTCGTCCACATATTCATTACAGTTTTCTGGTTTCCCTCCTCGGATTGAGCTCTATAAATAGAGCAGCAATATTTCGGTATCTGTACAAAGCGATTTTTACACACGATAGATTGTGCAAGAGAACACTAGGATATGTAGTTTGCCTCAGAAATTAAATTAATTTTTATGTGATTAAATCTGGAAATATTTCATTCAAGAGGCTATTACATCGCAGAAACAGTGTGGATAAAAATTTTCAGATTGTTAAATTCAAATGTTCTACAAAAATAAACAAACTGAAAATTTTTTTAAAATAAACAATAAGCAATATTTTCCGAAATTTTGAATTTGTTCCATGTCTTATCAAGATTTTGTATTGTAGTGGAGTAAATGTAGATTTGCAGAGAAAATTGTGCATGGAGCAACGCGAAACTAAGAATACCCTGAGTTTTCTGCTTCGAGTAGGTTGGGGAACCTGTTCTTTGGACCCTTTAAAATGCTAGTTACGAAACGAGAACGGTACCCTCTTATTGTGGATGTTCAAGGAACCTTCATTTCAAATTTCCCACGATATGTATAATAAATATATTGAAAAAACGTAAAAAATTGAATTACGGCTAACTTGGCCAAAATTATACCGAATTTGATGAAATTTTAGACGAAGTAAGTGATAGCCTGCCAAATTTTAGCAAAAATATCCAGCAGTTTGGCCGCAATTCCATTTTTAGCCCAAATTCCACAGAATTTTCAAAACTTTCCCCAATTTGCTTAAATGGTCGAACGAATTTTTCTTAACAAAATGAAGGTATTCTTATGTACCTTCACGTGATGTAACTAAAAAATAACTTTTTTTTGATATAGCCGATTTTTTGTCATTTTTTGTATATACATGCTCGCGGCGATTTCCCGTAATTTTCGGTATTATACGTATGCGCGCACAAGTATATGTGTAATTGTTCATTATAAAAATTACTTAATAATAAAAAGTGATTGTGAGCAAGTTTTAAATTAGATAAAAGAAACTCTCGAAGGTAAGATATATTTTCTTTTTAGAAAATTCACTTGATTTTTAGTAAACTTTTTACATATATTGATTATTATTTTATTTTATTCATGTTTTCTTTTTCTAGTAGTTGTACTAGATGTGCTACTGCAAGAAGTGTCTACTTCCGAATCGGTAACTGGAGTTTAGAATATTTTTTCACCCTCGTCATCGCTGAAGTCGTATGCATCTGAAATATTCTCCGAATATTCTATCTAAATATTTAAAACCTGTTCACAATCACTTTTTATTATTAATATTGTAATTTTGATAATGAATAATTACACGTATACTTGTGCGCGCATACGTATAATACAAAAAATGACGGGGAATCGCCGCGCGCATGTATACATCAAAAATGACAAAAAATCGGCTAAATTAAAAAAAAGTAGTTTTATAGTTACATCACGGAAAGTACATAAGAATACCTTCATTTTGGTAAAAAAAAATTGATCGACCATCCCCACCTACTCGAAGCAGAAACTCGGGGTATTCTTAGTTTCACCAAATCAAACTTATTTTTCTATATCACGTTGCTCCATGTAAAATTTTCTCTATCGCTTCATTTTGGGCTATTTTTACTTCACTATTATGAAACAAAGTTGAATGAAATACATTATAAAATTAGCACAGGTAATTAATTATCTACGAAAAGGTGTAATAAATCTTTTGTTATAACCCGTTCATCTTAATGGTTTAAAATTAATGAAATATTGTCATGTTATCTTCATAAATTATTATTTGTAAATACAAGGTTAGTCTAGAATCTACTTATATTGTTCGCTCCTCACAATTCATTATACCACTAAAAATTATATACAGTTATAAATTTCTCAAAATTGCAGGAGGAACTACGCACGATAAGTCATTTATTAGCATAGTACACAGACCCCTTATTAGTATAGTTTATGCTGTGTCTGCGGCCGTCAAATCACTTAACGTTATCGAGTATAAAAAATTTCTATTGTTAAATAACTGATTTTTTAACTAAGAAATATTGTAAAGTATTATTTGGTCAAATAATTTTAGGGATAAAATGATACAAATGTTTTACAAAAATATTCCCCCAAATTCCAGGTTTTGTTATGTTCTTAGTATTCCAGCTATGCCACAAAAGACATCCCCCTTCATTTTTTCTCTGGAGATCCAAAATTTCGTTAAAAATGGAAATATGTATTAAAAATGGGAAAACAAATTAGTACATTCATGTGTATTGTGTGTGTCTGCAACATTGTTTAGAATATGAAACGCGAGGTACTGTGTAGTATATGAAATACCTGTGCAGTACCATGAAGTGTGTATGTACTGTGATGTAGTAGAAACTTTATTTAACCAAGAATACAAAAAATAGTTTTTGGCAAGTAACAATAAGTATATGGTGAGGGCACCATAACTCCTCAACTGACCATTAACATTCATATTTTAATGAAATTTGAATAAATAATCTGCAGCTTCAGCGGTACTTTTTACAGATTTATAGACTGAAAATGAAAAAAAATTGGAATGATAGCGTTCGACATTCATTTTAATAATATCCAAATGACATGTATTGAAATGTCCCCGAACGAAATGTTATAGCTCTTGGCATCAATGTTATTGTAACCTCAATTTACGGTCTATCATGAACGGGCATATTATACTTAATTTTTTGAAAATTGATTGCCAGTGATCTCCCAGCCAGAATTGTCAATTAAACTAACAGCTCTCTTTTGCAACGCATTTTATTGGAGCCATACAATCAAAGAAATAGTTAATATATAAAATAAACAGCAAGGGCCCCCAGAACAGAATTTTGAGGTATCCCGTGCCTTATTATCAAGAGAGAGAGAGAGTTAGAGAGAAAATTAAAGTGTCAATAGTAACACATTGTTGTCTGTTGTTTAAATAGAAATTGAAGAGATCCAGAGGTAATCCTCTTATGCCATAAAAGCTTAGTTTTCAACCAGTAGCTCATGTGACACAGTCGAAGGCCTTTGAGAAATCGCACAGGCTAAGAGCCACATGATTACCAACCTCAAGGCCTCAACTATGTCATTCACTAATTTAAGAACTGCCTTCGTGATATATCATTTATTTCTGAAGGCAAATTGACTGCATATTAAGATATTGTTCGCATCGAGATGATTAACAAACCGCATTTTGAGAATAAGTTCAAAATTTTTGAAAAAAGTGAAATTATTGAAATGGGATGGAAAGTATCGATATTATTAATATCTCCTCCTTTTTAAAAAACAGGTAAGACTTTAGCAACCTTAAGCACACTCAGGAAATAGCCTTCACTAATGCAAACATTGATCATTGTGAGTCGCAGTCAGATAATAATTTTTTTTTTTTAATAATACGACAATTTATGCCATAGATGTCAGTGCAATTGGAGTCTTTTAACTTTTTTATTGCTTCAGCAACTTCATTAGAAACCGGTTCAAGAAAAAAGAGGACGCAAAATAAGGTTGTTTCTTAAAGCAATCTGTTGCAGGAATATTTGAATAAGTGTCAGACTAATGAAATGTTCAGCTATAGTAGAAAAATATGGAATCTGAAAAAATATTGTGATTATGAGATTGTAATGTTGACTTGTTACGTTCGAAATTAATCATTTTTCAGTTATCACGAGCCTTATTATTAACGTTACTAATGAAAGTGTCATACGTAACTTTTTTTTGCTTTTGCTATACAAGGCTTATATTCCTTTTTTAGAGAATTATATACCTTAAAATCCTTAGTGCAATTTACAATAGTCTTTATACAAGAAAGTGTATCGTAAACCGTTAAACCACTGAATAGGTGGGTTATGATTAATTTTGTATTTTTTTAAAGGAAAAAGAGTTTCAAGTGTTCGCTAAAAACTCTGTTAGAAAGTTTGCGATATGATTTAAATTTTCAAAGAGACTCCAGTCGATTTTATATAAACGTACCTTAACTTATCGGTATCGTTTGCACTGATGTTTGTTCTCCAAATATTACTGCAGGAGGCAGTTTTCTAGGATTCCAATATGGCCGGATAGACGAGGATCGATTACACCTGTCTAGTAACTGTCATCTTCCAGGTTTGTATAGGTCATAGTATGTGAGGTAATTCTAGTGTATTCTGAAATTGTGTCTTGCCGGCCAAAAGATGAAATGAGGCAGACTTATTCTGATAAGGAGTGGGAGGCACTGTGACACCGCCATGCTTATTTTTCTCTACAAACATATGTCGCTAGTTTAAAATGAGGAACATTAATAGAATTTCCAGATTTACCGGACTTCAAGAACTTGTAGCGCAGTGGTGGTCCGAATGGAGGAGCCATAGGAGCCCCCCCCCCCCCATTACCAATTATTAAGATTTCTCTACCATATATTTAGTTTCACCAGATCACTGGATCATGACATTGGGGTACTTGACAATCACAGTAATTTTGATCCTTCAAAAAATTTTCGCCCACTGCTATAGCGGTTCAGTAAATTTATTCTCTGAAAATTCTATTTTTTGGGCAGTAATGTTTTGCACAAATAGATGTTAATAAAACTCATTAATAGACCTCTAGTTTGATTAACTTTTTAAATTTCAGTCCTGATAACTTATTGTATAATGGATAACAAATTAAGAAAAATAAATCTGTAGAGATATATAGATTATTGCTTTATTTATTTTAATATCAAATAAACGGATATGCTGATTTGGATGTCATCTGAGCTAACGCCAGTCATTTAACTTATGTGACATATGCACATTATATCTCTTATGCCAAATATGGATCTAATACAAGTATTTTGAACTCATTGTACCGTGTATAGAATCTTTATCAAGACATAGATTACAAAACACAGACAGGTGCATAAAACTAACACTGTCATAGAACCAGCATCCTCAATGTCTTGATTTAAACTTGATTTATGGTGCATATGCCTTAAAGCTGTTCTTGGATGTTTGATATCAAAGTCTTAATCACTGACTCCAAGGTTTTAGTAGTCGTGGATAGTGATATGTGAGTTTTGTTAATATTGCTATGTAAGATCCCTTATAATGTCATATAGTCTGCCTTTTTACCGAACACAATAACTGCTGATTTTTTGAATTAAGAATTAGGAAATGATCTACAGAAATTTTAGATAATATTGCTAAATATTTACTTGTCTTCTATTCAGCTGTTACATAACCTCTGATATAAAAAGAATAGTAATCCGAGTGTCATCAACATATATATGAATAGTACAGTGCTTAAGATATTTAGTGAACTAATTATAATATATTGTGAACAGCAGAGGTCCTAAGACGGATCCTTAAGGAACACATTAGTGTGAACGATCCATGCTATGGGCGTCTGAGGGACGTTTTGTTACTGTTGCTGAAATGGATATTAAGATGTTCACCTGAAAGTTTCGATGCGACTCATTAAGGCGTAAAACACAAGATTTATACTCACTCTTTAGTTTTGTTTAACTGCTGGTACTAAATGGTATTGATTGGACGTCGTTACACTGTCTTAAAGCTAACACTCCTTATAAATAACACTTTCTTAATTAACTTGAAAGGGAAATTCGATTAATTTGACTTAGTAAAACATAATGATAAGAAAAGATATTTGAGTAAAGGTATACAGGGTGTCCCGTAAATAATGGATAATCCTGAAACGGTAATAGGCTAGACCAAAACCTATCAGAATATCACAACTTAACCTTATTGAAAACCCTACGGTTTTCGAGATATGGGGACTTTTTGAAATTTTGACTATTTCTACTATAGGATAGTATTTTGCATGCCACTGCCACAAAGTAAGATTTTTTCATTCTGTTTTTTGGTAAGTATACTAGAGCAGTTGTGCTGTCAAAGGTGTATAGGAGTTTTTGGATAACGCCGACAGTATGCTAAACAAACACCGACAGTATTCTAAACAAAAAATGTTTTTCTTAAATTTCAGTTCCACCAAAATTTCGCCTGCTGACTTTGACCTTTTATGGTGAAAACAAAAGTGCCAAGCGATACTTGCTACTTATCTTAAAAACTTCCCCACTTATATTAAATTTTAAAACGGTATAAAAATTCTGAGTTGTACTGTTAGTAAAAAGATACAGCTGTTTGAATGGCGGATGAGCTAAATTTATCAGTTGAAATTTTTAACAAGTAAGCCCCGCTTTTAATTGTATTGCTTAGTCAAAGCATTTGTCGATATTCTCGTATGTGACACATGTCATTTTGTACGTCTGGCGTTAGTAGCTACCAGTCATTCTTCTGAAATTATTTAAATTCATTGAGATCTGGCTGTAACGTTTACATAAATTTTGTGCCCTAGACTTGGACCCTATTTTGTTACCGATTAAGACTTTGCTTTGTCAATAATATCGACTTGGCATTTCTTTGGACTTTTTGGAACTTGTTAAAAACCATAATGGGTATGGTAATATGCATTCTATTTACGGCCGACTTATTGTTATTATTAAAACATTTTAAAATTCTGAGGGAGGAGGATGAAGAAAGAACGAAATAAAATGAAAAGTTATTTCAGCTGCATTTATTAAACATTATTTTAAAAAATATTCAAACAACTTATAATACATTTTCGAATTGCTTTCCTCTAGCTCAGATGCAAGCTCTGTACCTTTTAATGGTGAAACGTTTTAAATTGCGTAAATACGCGGATCAGTTGATTTTTCAATTCATTTAAGGATTGAACAGGCCGAAAGTACACTTTTTCTTTATGCATCTCCAGTAAAAAAAATCTAAAGGACTTAGGTCTGGTGACCTGGGTGGCTACAGAATTGGAGCTAAGCCATCCATCTTCCAGGGTATATCAAATTTTGGTATGCTCTCACCTCTCTTCCATGATGGGCGGGGCATGCGTAGTTCTATAGCCACACATTGTCCGCCTGAGGGATAAAGGAAAGTAAGATCGGTAGGTCGTTTTGAAGGAATTCTAAATAATTGTCGGACGTTAATGTTGGTGGCAATTCGGATGGGCCTACCACTTGACCATTTAGGATGACTATCCACAAATTTACTTTAAATTGATTGTGAACGATCTTCTCTCATCAAGTGGGGATTTTCCAATTGTAAGCTAGGCAGATTATATAAATTTACAAAGCCATTTCTTCTGTACGTTGATTCGTTAGATCATAAAATTTTATTTACAAAATCTGGATCCACTCGTATCATTCACAGCATTCGCCGGCAAAATTCCCTCTCAAGGGATAATCTCTGGGTAGTAAAGTTTGCACACGTTGTACATGGAAAGGATGAAGTTGGTATCCTTTTAGAATCCTATGCACCGTTATTTTAGATACGCCAGTCGCCAGTGCGTCGTGATATGATACGCACAGAAGTTGATCATCAACTTCATCCATCAAGTGCTTGAGTACTTCGTCCACGAAATCTTGATGAGGCCTTCCTTCACTGGCACCACCAATACCATGAAGACTAGAAATTCTTCCCTCGCAGTATGCGTTATGCACTCTAATAAACACGCAATAGTCAGGATGACGTGCGTTCGGGTACCTTTCTCGATAACGCACGGCTTTTCCTCAACGTTCGCCATAAATTGAATGCATGTTAGCATACTCATGTTGTGTATACTGGATACGAGGCATTGTGGTTTTCTCTCGAAAAAAAAAACAAAATCGGAATTGGTAACCAAATAGAGTCCTAGTCCAGAGCACAAAGTGTATGTAAACGTTACAGCCAGATCCCAAAGAATTTAAATAGTTTCAAAAAAATGACAAGTAGCTACTACGCCAGACGTATAAAATCACTGACATGTGTCACATACGAGAATATCGACGAATGCATTGACCAAGCAATACAATTAAAGACGAGGCTTACTTATTAAAAATTTCAACTGATAAGTTTAGCTCATCCGCCATTGAAACAGCTGTATCTTTTGTTCTAACAGTACAACTCAAAATTTTTATACCGTTTTAAAATTTAATAATAAGTGGGGAAGTTTTTAGGATAAGTAGCAAATATCGCTTTGCACTTTTCTTTCCACCACAAAAGGTCAAAGTCAGCAGGCGGAATCTTGGTGGAATCGAAATTTAAGAAAAACATTTTTTTTAGAATACTGTCAGCGTTATCCAAAAACTCCTATACACATTTGATAGCACAACTCCATTATTTACGGGACACCCTGTATATTGGGTCTTTTCAGACAATTTTGTATAGCTACAATCGACTCGGACAAAAAGATTCAATCAAAAGTTCAATATTTACGACTATGTGGGCTTTTAGCTTGCCTGTTTTTATACGTATTTAGAAATATCACAAATAATTTCGTGCGCTCACACTAGAGCTTGATAGTGCTTGAATCGCAACAATTCAGAATACTAAAAATTATTTTACATTCATACGATCAGGCAAGGCGGGTCCATCCACTATGTACATGGTAAAGATACTTTTGTGATACCAAATCACTGAGGAACCGCCTTAGGACAAACACGACGGAAAGCGTATAAATTTACCACCAAAATCGACTGGAAACAGTGAAAAATTTACCTTCAAAAATTTTGTCGCTCCGTGGAGCGTATGTTTATGATAGTTCTCAAAAGTGAAATTTTTGTTGCACAAAAATTGAAATTATAAATTCGAAAAATATATTTCCTCGAGACGGCATTTATTGCATTTACAGTAATTACGTTCGCGTATCGAATTTTTTCAACAGTTTACAAAATTCAAATTTTCATTGCAGTTCGACAAAAATCATATTCCGACGATGTTTTTACATGTCGCACGCGGTGCATGCATAATCGGATTTCATGAAAGTTTCGTAAACTTCGATGACATTTTTTGCTGATTTCATGTGAGATGAGTTTAGATATGTTTTCGTAGGATCTTTAACATTAGCACACACCTGGGATCTGAAAGTTGGCCTGATACTTTTGCTGCATAAATTGATTGATGCCCCAAAAATATGTTAAATAACTTATATGTTAGCTTACTTATTCGTGTTTTATATTTAACGCAAGCACAGTCTGTCAAACACACAGCCGAATGCTCCAAGTTTGCTGAGGTACAAATGCTTAGAAGAAATTTTAGGTTTAGTAAATATATTTGTTGAATAAATATTATTAATCAATAAACCAATCAAATGTGCTCTTACTTCCAACAAAGTAAATATAGTGGCACATTTAATAATTGTTGCCAGATCTAAACACAATCAAACTACAATAAAAAAATCTTATGTGATATTTAAACAATTTACCGCTAGTCATTTTTCGATTGATGTCGTCTTCTTGATTAAAATTCAACATATTTATTTTGCGCCTTATATGAATCTTATAGAGGATTTATTTTAATTCAAGGAAAGGAAATGTAGGATGCAGGGAAATAAGAATACGCGTAACGCTGAACTACGATTTAAAAGGGCTCCAGATAGGTGTAGTCCATATGCAACACTTGAAAAGCTAACCCTCAGTAGGGAACTAAATCATCAAGAGGTCGTGGCGTTATTCAAGTGTATTTGGTTTCCTTAGCCCCTATTCTTAAATTTTGACGTCATATCCTCTCAAAGGGTCTATCAATGCTATATTAAAACGGTGTACCAATTTCACAGGGTGATTATTTTAGGGAAATATCTCAAAAGTATTAGGTAATCGTATAATGATTAATAAAATAAATGAAAAGATAAATAATACTTTATTGTCCAACTGATTTTTACTCATCATACTAGCATTAAATACAAAATTATAATAAGACAGTTTCACAATTAAAACATTTTTCGCAATCATAATATAAAACAATAATTGCATGTTACCATATTTACAAAATAAAAGAAGACGAATAGAAAATTGGATGAAAGTTTAAAATCTACTAAACTCCTACACACTGTATATTGTCATAGTATATACTACGTATCATTAAAAAAATAACTCGAAAATATATCAAAATATATCCATTAAATTCATCTTTCAAAGTACCATGTCAAAATAGAAGTGAAAGTATCCATATAATTTAAATAATATAATAATTCCCAAAGATGCCCGAAATAACGTTAAAACATTCAAAACACTAAATATGCCCATTTTACAGCATAAACTTATCAAAATAATAAGTTTAAAATTGCAGCCCCGATATTAAGTCTGTACTCGGCTCGGCTTTAGTAAACGTTGTAAAATTGATTTAACAGGATAATTTATTAGCAATTTTTGTAGCAAATTGTTAATTGGAGCATCTTAACATGTAATCAAGTGTCTGTAACTAGATTCAAAGTTTAAAGGAGTTTGTTAGTGTTAATGAACAAACAATGCAATACTAGGTTAATGTTAACTGTATAAACTGTGCTTATTAGTGGCGATAGAAAAACGTATCTAGTTTTTACTACATTCCTAGATAATTTTTATTTCTAAGAAAATATAGTGCGGGGGGATAGTCCTGAAACAACAGTAACAACTTTAATGGAAAATAATGGCTGAAGAATGTGGACACTGCAACGTAAAAGTAAACCGGAACTCTGTAAAGTGTTCTGGATTATGCCAAAAATACTTTCATCCGGACTGTATAAATTTAAGTAACGAAGATGTTAAGTTATTATTGACAATTAGAAATTTTAAATGGTTTCGTGAAAATTGTGTTACATACTTTGAAACCGATAACCATATGAAGCAAGGAATAGATGACATAAAATCTAAAGTAAATAAAAATTTTGTAGATATTGGAAATATTTTAGGCTCGGGTAATAGTTGTAATAATTTGAAGAATAATCTGGAAACTACGAAAAGCTATGCTGAGGTAACCAGAGAAGTCGTTGTTATAAAACCCAAGAAAGTCCAGGAAAGTAAAACAACAAAGGAAGTCACAAGAAAAGCCTTAAATTCATCAAAACTAGAGGTAGGAATTACACAAATTAATGATACGAAAGAGGGAGGAGTATTATTAAAATGTTAAAGCAAGGATGAAATTGAAAAAATTAAGTTAGAGGCAGAAAAGAAGTTAAAAAGAACTATGAAATAACTATATCCATATAAAAAAGTAGATCTAGAAGATGAGATGGATGCGAAAATGTTAGAAGATTGAATACTAAAACAAAATTCATTTTTAAATCAGAATGAACCAGAAATACAAGTCAAGGTTTGTCGTGTGTTGGAGTATGTACGCGTGTTTAGACATTTTAAGTGTGGTGACTGTGACCACAAAGCTGCTGAGTGTAAAAAAAACGAGCGTTGTCTAAAATGTGCCAGCAATGAACACAAATCGATTGTATAAGTGAAAATTTTAAATGTTCTAACTCATGCTAATGAGAAATTAAAGCTCAATTTAAAAACTGACCATACTGTTTTTGATGTAAATTGCCCGGTATATTTAAGAAAAGTAGATGCTCAAAAACGATCAATAAAAATTATTCCTAATGAGTAATAGCAATTATAAGAAACAAAGACCTCCACCAATAGTCGATAAATCATAATATGTCATCAAAATTTACAATGCATTAGATGTAGATATTGGTGCTTCTCCGAGCATTGGTTGCGAAATCATGAAAAATATATTGCTATAAAAGGATTTAGTCCATTGCAGATCATTATATAAAAATGGGGGTAGCCATATTGTGTAAAATTAATTTGAAACAGTATGCTAGGGAATTAAAATTTCTAGAAAATATAAACGATGAAAACATTGTCGAAGTCTGTGGAATTTAAATATCAATCTGTCCAGTTACTTTTAGAATTATAGCTATATATAGGTCACTAATGGCTAGTTTTGATTTATTTATCGAGAAATTAGATGTAGATTTTAAATTTAGTTCGTAAGAATGTAAATTGCGAGAACGCGGTTTCCGTTGGAATGGTCACCAATCCAAGTACTAACTGCGCCTGTCGTTGCTTTACATCGCATACCGAAGTATGTACATAGTAAAGACGCACCTACGCTCGCCCCTAAAAAGATAAAATACCTATATTCTAGAATGACATTAACAAATAATGAAAACAACATAGGTTTTTTACAAACGTTACAAACAAGTGTATCGGAGAGTGATAAATGCGGCAAAAAGCCATTACAATAATTCTTATTATAAAAGGAAACAAAACAAAACAAAACAAAACAAAGGCTGTATGGAATATTATTAAGAATAATATAAAAAATAAAAGCATCAAAAGAAATATATCTGAAATACATACAAATAATAATATTCTAACAGATACTCGAGAAATAGCTGTTTTTTTAATGATTATTTTATGGATGTACCAGAGCAATTAAATAATGAACTAAGCAACAATAACATAGATCCTCAATTTAAATTAAATATAGAATATCTGACAATGTTCTTAGACCCTGTCAACGAGGAAATAGTCTACAATATAATAATTTTGTTAGTTTTAAGGCTTTCGCGGAGCTGATGATGATACTTGACTGCGTATTAGATGGGGGAGAGCAAAATAAAATTGACGTTTTTTTACTTGGCGCAGCCAAGGATGAATTCGCAGGTATAAGTACGCGTACCGGAATTGACTTTCCTGAGATTCGCAGCGAGTGGCCTTTTATACTATCGCTACCGTTAATCGTGCACCGCTAGTCTTACACGATCGTTGTTTTGTGGTCTGGAAAGCTACCGCCCATTCCGTTCAGGAACGGTCTAAAGCTGGATAAGTCCCCACCCAGTCCGTGTGGGCAAGGATTGCGCAATATTGCATCATAAAAGAGAAATTGATTAAATACAGAATTGAAGATTATGTTGTCGTTTTAGTCTTATAGTTAGAAATCTTTTGATGTTTAAACGTAGATTGCTCGAGGAATGGCTTGTAGAAAACTTATCAAAACGAATTGAAATGTTATACCGGGGGTATGCAAAGTATTTTAGGGGTTGTTTGATATTATAATAATAATAATTTATTAATTTAAGAGACGTTACAAAATAATAGGTATTAAACAAGTCAAAATTGTGAACATGAACATGTACAACAGAAAATATTTAAAAAGCAGATACTATACGAAATTAAACGATACATAGTACATCTTACAATAATAGTAAACACTACTAAGTCATTACATATAACTCTCGTTCAAGTATTCTGATACACTATAAAATGCTTTATCTATAAGCAATATTCGAACTTTTTTCTTAAAGAAATGTATATTTTCGATATTTTATGTTATTAGGTAACTTATTGAACAGTTGTATACCAATATATGCAGCATTATTTTCATGAATAGCTAAATTATGAATTGGTAAACACAAATCTTGACCTCTCCTGGTGTTATAGGTATGATAATAATTATTTTTCATAAATTTATCATAGTTAAGTTTTACAAATAAAAGTTCAATGATATAGATACACGGCACAGTAAGCATTTTTAATATCTAATAGGCCTACATGACGTAAGCATGGAAACATTTGCGATGCATCTAACAGCCCGTTTTTGAAATTTGAATACTCTGATACTGTGGTGAGAACGACCCCAAAATAGTTTGCCATATTTTAATCTTGAGTACATCGTTGCATAACAGTAAGATAACATAGTCTGTGTATTGCCAACTTGTTTTAGCCTGTAAAAGCAAAACAGGCCGATGACATTTTTGGCAGAGTATATCGATATGAAGTTCCCAGCTGTGACTGTTATCAATATATAAACCTAGGAATTTTGTTTCACTGGCTTGTTCTATGCTTCTTCCATTGCATTTTAAAAGGTAACTTTCACTGGTTTGTTTTAATCTGGGCGTAAAACGAGTGAATACCCTTTTATTAGTATTTAAAAATAACGTATTTGTATTAAACCATAAAATAAACTTATTAAGCATTACCTGTGTATTTTTTACTGCATTTAAAATATTAACATAGGTAACTATTATTATCCGCGTACATAATTATGTCAGATTGATTATTGCTTATATCTGGTAAGTCGTTTACAAAAAGAAGGAATAACAATGGCCCCAGAACTGATCCTTGTGGGACACCATATTTAATTTTGGTAGTATGGGATTTTATATTATAAATTTCCACTAATTGTTTGCGACCCCCCAGATACGACTTTAATAAATCACTAACTTTGCCCCTTAAACCATAAGCTTCCAGTTCTTGTAAAAGAAGGGTGTGATCTACCAAATCAAAAGCCTTACTCAAGTCCATAAATAAGCCAACGGTTTTTTTGTTGTCATCTACTACATTTTCATAAACAATATTAAAAAATAAAAAATGACTGATGTGGTTCCTGAAACCATGCTGTGCGGGATTTAAAATTTTAAAACATACAAAATAAATTATTTTATTGTATAAGATCTTCTCAAATATTTTCGACAGGATAGATAGAAGCAAGACGGATCTGTAATTTTCAACCAAATGGAACTCACCTTTTTTATGCAATGGCACTACTTTAGCTATATTTAATATTTCTGGAAATATACCCTTTTTAAATGTAAGATTTATTAGGTAAGTAAATGGCTGCACAACAAAATGAGCTGCAGATTTTAAAATATTTGAGCTTATGTCATCTACACCCACAGAATTAGAATTTTTTAGAACAATTATTATATTGATCCATAGTTAGGTTTCCGGGTTCTCTTTCGCGTTGATAGTTTTGAATACTTGACGTTTCGACCATCTTGTCGTGGTCTTCGCTTCAGAAGAAGACCACGACATAAGCTCAAATATTTTAAAATCTGCAGCTCATTTTGTTGTGCAGCCATTATACGGTATTCACTCGTTTTACGCCCAGATTAAAACAAACCAGTGAGAGTTGCCTTTTAAAATGCAATGGAAAAAGCATAGAACAAGCCAGTGAAACAAAATTCCTAGGTTTATATATTGATAACAGTCACAGCTGGGAACTTCATATCGATATACTCTGCCAAAAATGTCATCGGTCTGTTTTGCTTTTACAAGCTAAAACAAGTTGGCAATACACAGACTATGTTATCTTACTATTATGCAACGATGTACTCAAGATTAAGATATGGCAAACTATTTTGGGGTCGGTCTCACCACAGTATCTGAGTATTCAAATTTCAAAAACGAGCTGTGAGATGCATCGCAAATGTTTCCATGCTTACGTCATGGAGGCCTATATTTAGACAATTAAAAATGCTTACTGTGCCGTGTATCTATATCATTGAATTTTTATTTGTAAAACTTAACTATGACAAATTTATGAAAAATAATTATTATCATACCTATAACACCAGGAGAGGTCAAGATTTGTGTTTACCAATTCATAATTTAGCTATATATAAAAATAATGCTGCATATATTGGTATACAACTGTTCTATAAGTTACCTAATAACATAAAATATCGAAAATATACATTTCTTTAAGAAAAAAGTTCGAATATTGCTTATAGATAAAGCATTTTATAGTGTATCAGAATACTTGAACGAGAGTTATATGTAATGACTTAGTGGTGTTTACTATTATTATTGTAAGATGTACTATGTATCGTTTAATTTCGTATAGTATCTGCTTTTTAAATATTTTCTGTTGTACATGTTCATGTTCACAATTTTGACTTGTTTAATACCTAATATTTTGTAAGGTTTCTTAAATTAATAAATTATTATTATTGTAATATCAAAGAACTCCTAAAATACTTTGCATACCCCCGGTATAACATTTAAATTCGTTTTGATAAATTTTTTACAAGCCATTTCTCGTGCAATCTACGTTTAAACAAAAGATTTCTAACTTTAAGACTAAAACGACAACATAATATTCAATTCTATATTTAATCAATTTCTCTTTTATGATGCAATATTGAGCAATCCTTGCCCACACGGACTGGGTGGGGACATATCCAGCTTTAGACCGTGCCTGCACGGAATGGGCGGTAGCTTTCCAGACCAAAAAACAACGATCGTGTAAGACTAGCGGTGCACGATTAACGGTAGAGATAGTATAAAAGGCCGCTCGCGGCGAATCTCAGGAAAGTCAATTCCGATACGCGTACGTATACCTGTGAATTCTTCCTTGGCTGATCCAAGTAAAAAACGTCAATTTTATTTTGCTCTCGCCCATCTAATACGAAGTAAATTTTTTAAAATTTCAAATCAAATATAAATACTTTCGTTGTTGAAAAGTTATCATTTTTAAATATACATTTAAGTTAATTTTAAGTGCATCAAACACTGTTACGTGTTTAAAAATAAATATTATAATTTCGCTCTAAAAATTAGTGTGTTATTTCAAGAAGAAATATACAGGGCGATGAAAAAATACCCTGCCACAGATAATTAAAAGTGCCTGTTGAACTTTTACTAAAACCAAGTGCTCCAGCTGCATATACAGGGTGAAAAGCCTTTGACTTTGTGCAGAAAATTTTAAAAAATTCAAAAATTAAACTTATACTTTCTAATCAGAAATAAGTACACAAAAGCCTTCAAGAGTCTCATATAAGCTCTGAGCTAGTGATATATATATATTTTTACACAACAACGAAGGTTAATTTGTATTCGATGTACACTGCAATAGCAATATTTCTCTCATTTTTGTTTTAAAAACATTAATATTTTGACTTATCTTAATGTAGTGAGGCAAGTTGTCATACAGCCTAATTCCATGAAAGCGATGAATTATGGAAAAGATTAAATCGGTGGGAGTATGTATGGAAACCATTCCTACGGCGCGGCGTGTATCATGGCTGTGAAATTCACTATTTCGTATAATATTATTCTTATTATTAAACATGTACTGAGTTAGGTAATTAATACGTATCCCATACGCAATTTTAAATTTTTTGAAAAAGCCTCGATAAGTGTTTCGGCCCACAACCCCTGCTATCCTGCTATCACTCAAATTATCCTCTTCTGTGTTATGAAAATATCTTTGGTCATGTCACCGGCACCCCAAAAATATACAGGTAGCATAGGTAAGTCTAGAGTGAACTTGAGCATGATAAAAATTGGTTAAGGCCTGCTCATCAAGCAGCGTCCTTAAGTTACGTATTTGATAACAGATGGTCTTCATATCAAGTCTTCACAATGGACCTTTCATATGAGGCATTGATTGATTTAGAGGCCGATAAATTTTACTATTTACTATCGAATGATATTTGATATCGATGCACATCTAATTAGTTAAAATTTTGTCTGATTTACGTATCCTTTTTTTTTGTAAACTCCAGTAAAGTTTATTGGCGTTAAACCAATTTAACATTTCATCTAATAAGACGTTACAACGTTTTTCAATTTCTATATTAGATTTACCGGTGATTAGCACCGTCTGCATAAATCACCAAAAGTCGTTAATGTTATCGGGAAGTAGGAACAACACAGGACCCAAAGTCGAGCTCTGTAGTACTCCCACTTGAATATCAACGCAATTATATTTATATAGTTCTTGAGAAGAATTTAATTTGTGCATAATTTCCACATACTGTGTCTATCTCCGAAGCATGAGTAAGGTTAGTTTAAAATAATTCCCTAGGGCTAAAACATGTATCTCCATTTTATCAAAGATCTGTATGTAAAAAAATCTGAACTATAGCTATGGACTATGCATATGCTTCTAAAGGAAATATAAACTTGTATTTTTTTATATAGTAATGATTACCATTGTATTTGTATCATGGAAATAAAACTCTGTCTATCTATTTTATTTGTTACTGAAAAAGGATCTATTAAATTAAAATAAAACTGACCGAAGTAATAAATAAAATGGAATTATAATTTAATAGAACATCCACTCACAAACTATATTTTTGTACAAATTACTCTTAATTTACAAACCTAAGTCTATTAAAGAAGACAAAATGTCTACATATATCAAAGAGAGTATCAGTGTCCTTTACATCTGATGATGTATTTAATTCAATTATTCTGCTAGCTCCATATAACAGCGTCCACTAAATTTCGCAGGGCCCTGATGGTTATGGTATATTACGGGTTAGATCTTATCTGAAGCGTTACATTTTGCGTAATTTTATGGAATAAGAAATAGATATATGTTTTTGGCAACATCCTTTGTCATTCGCAGTGGCTGCTTGTGGTTAATTTCGTAAGGGAACGCGACACATATTTTCACTTTAAATCAAACTAGAAACAATATTTTACATTGCATACAAGTTATAAAAGAATGAAAATTTGGGATGTGGCCTGAACATAACAAAAAAATCTTTTTGCTTTTATATTTTTTTGCAAAAAGCTTAAAAATTGAACGCATAAACCGTTATTTTTAGGTAACCAACTATTAAACCGGAAGCATGAATTTACAATATTTAAGATGGTTGGATTTTGAAAATTATTTTCGCATTTTAAAGTTTATGTACCCGAAACATTTTTTTGTAGCACAATGAAAACCTGTTTGTATTGAAAGCTAACTCCTTTAACAACTGGCTTTTGTAGAATAAAATATAACTACTAGTTTTCTAAATATTTCTGGGAGCATTTATTAGTACACCCAATATACTTATTTTAACACCTGGATATAACTTTTTTTGATTTAATGGAATAATATTTTATTCCAATTATCATTGATCATTTTGTATTTTTATATTTGATATTAAAAGCGATATTAGAGCCAATTAAACGCGATAGGGTCAGATCAATCTAAGTCAGTCATCACCATCAGTTCTATGTGGCTTCTAGCACGTCGCTAATAAACGTCAGAACCATCTGTATATTCGGAACAAAACATAATTAAGATGTTTTGTTAAACATGCAACGATACCACATATTCTAACACCTCCTTGCACATTGTTAAAATTTAATATATTTGAGAAATGTAGTTAGACTGATAATACATTTCTTGTTTAAAGCTACTTAAATTAAGTACTTTTGCATGTACATTAATCCTTTGTCAATATGCTTAACTTATAGTAACAGAAAAATATTTATTAGAGAGTTATTAGTAGGTATTTGTTTTTAAAGTAAATAGTAACACAGACAATGCAATCGCATCATGGAAACTATGATCATATTGTTCATATTTATAGAAGAAAACAAACAAAGACCAATAAAGTTATTCTGGAGTTTGAGTAAACATTTTTCAATTTAATTTAAACTAACAGTTCCCTAAAGCGTATCAAACAATGATTGATTGGTCATTTCTAAATGCCTAAATAAGCAATTTAATTAATTTTCATTGGCCTTGTACTGTCGTGAGCAGAAAAAAATAAGATAACTTTTTTTTCTAATGTAAATCTGTCTCTATTTGAATATGTAATGAGTAGCCGAAATAAAACAGATATCACTTTTAATTTATTTTTTATTTTAATGCTGTAGCTATTGTTATAGTAAATGATGGATGGTTAATGAGACAAATTGTACTGCGTCATAACATTAATAAAAATTTGGTGTGTAACATTTTAAGAAAGTGGAGAATAAACGGTACAATTAGTAGAAATCCTGGATCAAAGGACAAAGAATATCCTACTTAACAAGAAACTAACTATTAATATTTCGTTATTGCACCATTTCTATTTATAGCTCTATAAGTTTGTTTGGCATAGAATTAAATAATATTATACAATAATCATTAGTAATAATATTTTCCCATGAATTATTTACTGTTTCCAGTAATTATTCGGCATTCCGTGGTCTCACATTTCGTTTTTGGATACTTCTTACGAGTAGTCCCCATATTCTTCCACAGGGTTAAGATCTGGATTATGACTGGGCCAGTTAAGAACATTGATATTGTTATCTTGAAACCAGTTAGTTACGGTATGAGCAGTATGAACGGAACAATTGTCTTGTTGTTCAAAAAATTTACATCATTCAAGCACAAATCCTACTCGAGCTCGTTATGTTCAGCTTTAAGTAAGTATTTCTGTGCTACTGCATGACAGCGTAGCTCCTATTCTCTTACTCGCTGGCGACTAGTACTACTCGATCCAGGAAAATTCGTTTCTTCAGCAGCCTGAATAACTGAATAAAATGGGTTTCCACTAAAACATTTACCAATTGCAAATCTTGTTGTTGAGTTGATATCCTTCATCGCCCTGATCCAGAATTTCTACTAATCGAACCGTTTATTCTCCACTTTTTTAAAATGTTACACACCGTATTTTTATCAATATTATAACGCGGTGCAATTTGTCTCATTAACCATCCATCTTCTGCTTTAGCAATAACTCCAGATTTAACTAAATCACTTATATGAGGCATATTAGTTTTTGCACACTTGCAATAAATTATGACAATTAACTGACAATGTTACAAAAATTAAAGTTAGATGTACACAACTAGATTTTAGCAAAATACCGTTATAAGACTTGTACTATTTTTTTGCTCGCGAGCGTACCAGGCCCACCGCTAGCGGCTTGAGCGCCCCCGTGCAAAACCAACGATACCCTCCCCCATTTTCTTGACTGAGTTTGAATATAAAACTTTAAATTTTGTTAAATTTGTGATAAAAAGTGTGCAAAGAAGCAAAATAGTATATTGTTTTATTAGGAGTAAAAGTTACTCCGAATAAGACATGTTATTTTTCATCAAACGTCGATTAGCTATATGAAAAAATAAAGATAAAAATTTAGCTGTGCGTTACCATTAGCAACGGAAGAAAAAGTACTTTTACTTCCGTTGTTAATGGCAACACAATGTCATGATTTTCTGACGTTTGAAGAAAAAATACTTTTTAATACTGAACAATTTATTGTCATTACCATATTGGGATACGTATGCGATAAAAATGTATTTAGTGTATATTGTCAAAAGCAAGAAAAAATTTATTTGTGTACTTGCCAAATAGCATTTTTCTGTTTTCCGATAAAATTTATACTAATTGCGACGTTGGATTAAGTTCAAATCAAGGTCGCCCACTAATTTTTAGCCCAAAGTTGTACGTCTAAGCGATGGCAACCTGACGTCGGAAACTTTCCATTTCTCATAGTTTGAATATTACACCAAAACCGACGTTTGTTGCAAATTTAAATACAGTAGTACATTTTATAGATAAAATTATGTAAAAAAATATTTAAAAAAAGCCTTTATTCAAATGCTCTAAAAAGTAGAAAATAAACTTTGAAGTAAATCAAACATCATAAAAAAAAATTATATAATGTACCTAACAAAATGATGGGTTTGATTTGTTTCAAAGTTTATATTCTACTTTTTAGAGCATTTAAATTTAAGATTTTTTAAAAAACATTTTTTTATATAATTTTATTTTTACTTTTTAGTCTTTTGATATGCTGTAATCCCCAGAGCGGGTCATCAACGGCAAAGTCGTCCGCCATCTTGAACAAAATTTTTGACTGGAAATTTGTAATCCGCGACCTCGAAAACCCCCAGATATCGAATTTGATCGATTTGGCCCTAAATGACAACAGTCGTCAGCCATATTGGCGCCGCCATTTTGAATTTCTGAATTTTGATTGAAAATTCATAATCCGCGACTTAGAAAACCTCCAAATATCGATTTTGAGTTGAATCGGATTTTAAACGGTAATGTCGTCCGCCATATTGAAGTCTCCATCCTGAATTAAATTTTTGACTAGAAATTCGTAATCGGCAAGCCCAAAAACCCCCAGATATCGATTTTGATCGATTTGAACCATAAATGACCAAAGTCGTCCGCCACATTGGCGCCGCCATTTTGAATTTCTAAATTTTGATCAAGAATTCACAATTGGCGATCTCGAGAACCCTCGGATATCGATTTTGACTCGAATCGGATCATAAACGGTAAAGTCGTCCGCCATCTTGTTTTTTCTTATATGAAAATGTTCAAGTGTATTGTCACCGGACTTATACATAATAATATGAGCAAAATTTCAAAGCTCTAGCTCAATTGAAGCTATTCGAAATTTTGATTGCAAAATTTCACCTAAACAAACTAACTAACAAACAAATACTGAAGTTTAATAAAAGCTTTTAAAAAAAGGGCCAAATTGCTTGCAGCTCAAAAAAGGCAGATCTCTAGTTAGGCATGTTAGGTTAGGTTAGGTCAAAACCATATGAAGAAAGAAAGGTAGTATGGTTAGTCAAACGTTTGCCAACGTTGCACTCTGAGAGATGATTCCGACGTTGGGACGTCGCTATACCGTGGTTATAAATTCTTGATTATATATTTTGGAGAGAAATTGCAACTAAAGGTCGGGAGAAGGTGTTAAATTTTCTACTAACGTTACGTGAAGTCAATATTTTTGGCACGGTAGTGCTAAAGTGTGATTATCTAGTCACAATTGAGGTTGATTATATATGGAAATTTTCCGACGACTCCATGTTTTAGTGAATGATGCAAATAACTTCGTCGGTCCATGTTTAAAATTTAGACAGGATACTATTTATTTGCCATATTTGGAGTAAAATTGGGTTTAAACTAGGGATTTTATTTAAATATCGACACGTTTTTGTAGTGATGTTCATACTTCTCAGAGAATTATACATTCTTAAAATTGTAAACGTTATATAATTAATTATTAAATATGCTGAAATGACCTACTTCAGTCATATTTATCAGTAAAATGTAATGCGTTTCTCGTTTTTGAGCATATTCTAGCTACGTAAAATTATTTTGTCTTATTTGCAAAACATAGCAAAATAAAACGCCTTGCATCATTTCATTCTTTTTATTGCTGTAAAGTACCTAACGTTCTAAGTTTGGCTATAATTTACAAAGAGAGAGCCAGTTTAAAAGTATTTATACAATATTATAATATACTATATCCGACCTCGTTCTATGCACTACAGATGAAGTCCCGCTAAGTAAAGTCTAGTAAACTGTAAACTAGCATGTGTATGAGTTGATAATGCGCGTACGATTTCACTTCTCTCGCACACAAAGTTAAAGTAATAGCCCAAAAACACTGTCGCGTATGTCTGCCAAGCTTCTCTCTCACCTATTTTGAGACAAAAATATTGCGATACACACTGAAGAGAGAGAGAGATAAATTTTAATCTACGTTTTCAATAAGTTCAGCGATTCTCAAACTCTGAAGATTTGTCATTGGTATATAATCGTCTCATATTAGAATTAAATTCATCTTTATAGGAAATATATAAGCTATTTTTAGTGGTACTGGATATTCATCCGACAAACGGACATTGCCAAACCACTATACCTAGGACTTGCAATTTTCTAGTACCTACATATTACATGAATTGTACGTCATGGAATAGCTCAGCGTGTAAGTAAAGGGAAGTGATTTTTTGGAAAACGTTGATTTATATATTAATTTTAGTTTGTATTATCGTCATAGTTTGGCATAATATCAGCCCCCGTCTCGTTTCTTTGCTTAATTCAAATTTTGTAATGCGCCGGGTGTTTTTCATATAATGTACAACAATGAAATAAATGACATATATATGGCAATATAAAAAATGACTTGTAAATAGAACTGAATAAAGATTTTTAAATTGTAATTGTAATTGTAAGTAAAGGGAATAAAACATCCGGGTTCAAATCCTGTTGCCTACCGATTTTTAAAAAAAATTTATTATATTAAAAGTTAAAACATTTTTCTTCTAAACATTTTATTTTATTAATCCGCGCCGCAAGTTTTGTTAAAACTTTCTTTTCGTTAAACATTTTTCTTGTAATATTCCGCGCGAGTTTATCCCTTGGTATTTAATGGTCTGGTTATTTATTCGCTTGTCAGACGAATATCCACAGCCATTTTTTAAAATTTATTATACATTACATATGCCATAGGCCCTCAATCCTTCGTGTTTTATTTCTTGCTAAATAAATAGTTAGACCGAACAGTTTACCGCGGCGTGCCAAAGCTGTAGTATTTTTTAAGGTATTTTTTACAGCCCATTCCTATATCACCTGATGATATGGGCGTGGCGTATCTATAGTTTATAGCCAATAAACAGACGTACCATCTGCAGTTTGCTGTTTGGAGAGTCGAAACGCCGGTCATTCTATTTAACGTTAAATGTGTCCGGGTTTCTAAATTAGATACGTGTGTAAATATTTATTTCGAATAACATTAAATTATAAAAATACAATATTTGGTAAATATGGCAACTAAATTAGGCGTCTTAAATGAACAGTCAAAGAAGTTGGTATTAAATTTAATAGATTATTTTACAAAAGAAAAGGAAAACAAGGAACCCTTGGTACCTCTTGAACAAATTCATGAAAGAGTTTCTGAAGCCTTAAACATAAGTCTCAGAACAGTTAGCAGAATTAAGCACCAACATATTAATAATGTATCCTTGAATATAAAAAACGAATTAAAAAGAAACCAAAAACATTAGATGTATGTGAAGGCGTTAAAATGCAAATAAGTAATTTATAATTTTTATAAATCGATAACACATTTTACATTAGATACTTTGAAGGAAATGCTAAAAATAAGGGAATCATTGACGTCTCTAAGGTAAGTCTCTTAAAACTATTAAAACATTGTGGATTTAGGTATAAAAAAGATTGTAACCGTCGCTATTTATGTGAACAAATGCAAATAGTTCAGCAAAGGGTTGTGTTTTTAAGAAAATATATGGAAAACTATGACAGTAACCTTCGAATGGTTGTATTTATAGATGAAACATGGGTATTTGCCAATGGAAGTGTTCGAAAATCGTGGCAAGATTTATCAAAAAAAAGTGTCAAACACAAAAAATCAACTGTAGGAAAGCGATTCATTATTTTGTATGCAGGAACATCAGATGGCTTTATTCCGGGAGCAAGCTTAATTTTTTCTACTACCAATAAAAGTATGGATCATCACGATAACATGAATTGTAACAATTTTAAAGAATCGATACAACAGCAACTACTGCCAAATCTTGAAGAACCAAGTTTAATTGTAATGGATAATGCTTCGTATCACACCCGACAATTAAATAAACAACTTATTATTTATTATTATTAGCCGTTACTCGAGTCCGAGTATAAAAATGTTACAGTCGATAAATTGTGTACAATAAAAAACAAGTAAAAGGTGTAGCCTATTGTAATTCCCATTCATCTACGGTGCACACGACTATGGCTATAGAGGCCAATTCGGGAGAGCACATGTCGACCGCAGTCAGGACAAACATAGACCTGGCTAGGTCTTGGATTCGGCCTTCTTGCAGCAACATTTCCTTGATAGCTGGTCACAACCCCTCGCCATTCGGTTCTGTCCGCTGCAAGTTGTTCATATTGCTCGTCTGCAATACCGCAGGATTTTAGATTTTCATGGAGAGCGTCTTTGAACCACTTTCGTTGACCGCCACGCCTTCTTCTACCGCTTAGCAATTCACCATAAAGTGTACATTTAGGAAGGCGGTTATCATGCATACGATGAACGTGACCTGCCCATCTTAGGCGTGCTCTTGAAATAAGCACCTCAATTGGAAGGCTGTTTGCTCTCCTGAGTACTTCCACGTTTGATATGTGATGGAACCAACGGATTTTCATCATACTTCTGAGGTGTCTTTGCTGAAAACGTTCTAATTCTTTCACATGACGACGGTAAGTGACCCAGCTTTCACATCCATATAGCAGTGTTGGAATGACAACTGCTCTGTAGACAGCCATTTTCGTTGAAAAAGCAAGGTCGTGGTTGTCAAATACTCTCTCTCTCTAAGTCCCCAGAGTGCTCTAGATGCAGCGTTAATTCTATTGCGAACCTCGCTGTCCATGTTTGCTTTGTCATTAACAACGTTGCCTAAGTAATTGAACTGATCCACCACTTCAAGAGAACTTCCGTTAAGTGTAATGTCTATTTGGTTCACTTGATGAGGAGTTGACATAATCTTAGTCTTTCCAATGTTGATTTTATGTCCCAAGGAATCATAGCTCTGCTCTAGAGGCTAAAAGTGCACAGTCATCCGCATACTGGAGATCACAAATGAATCGTGTGCGTGTCTTCGTGAAAGCTCTAAAGCGCCCTATGTTAAAGAGACCGCCATCAAAACGGTATCTGAGACCTATTCCTCTGACTGTCAGTTTGTTGTCAACAATAATTGTTAGAGCAGTGGTAAACAAATTAAAGAGTAGGGGTGCCAGGACACATCCCTGCCTAACTCCAGTGAGGGTTTGGAAAGGTTCGGTTGCCTCATTATTATACATAACCTGGGCGTTGTTGTTTGTATGTAGACTGCGACATACTTCCACAAATTTTCTAGGGATACCTAAGCGGAACATAATTTTCCAGAGCACTTCCCTGTCCACCGAGTCAAACGCCTTGGTTAAATCAATGAAGGCCATGTGAATTTCTCCTTGATGTTCGAGTGCTTTTTCTTGAAGCTGTTTACGTGTGAAGATTAAATCCGATGTGCCTCGGTTTGGTCTAAAGCCACTCTGTGTTTCAGGAAGTAACTTTTCCATAACAGGTGTTAGCCTATTTGCCATCGCTTTAGTGAGTATCTTCCCTCCAACAGCCAGGAGAGCTATACCCCTGTAATTTCCACAGTCCGCAGCGCTCCCTTTGTTTTTGAAGAGGTTGATTAAAAGTGTATCACGAAACTCCTGCGGAGCTTGACCACTTTCCCACACGACGTCAAACAGTTTTTTGAGGTAGGGTATGAGCTCTGAGAACACAGCTTTAAAGATCTCAGCTGGGAGTGAGGCGGCGCCAGGAGATTTGTTATTTTTTAGCTGCCCAATGGCGGTTAAGATCTCTTCCGTTGTTAGTGGTTTATCTAAGTCTTCGAAGGTGTCATATTGAGGGATAAGATTTATAATATCGTGATCGGCTTGACTTTGCTGGTTAAGAATGTTAGAGTAGTGTTCTTTCCATCGGGCTCTTATTTCCTGGTCTTCTTTGAGGAGATTTCCATTTAAATCTTTAATAGGGCACATATTTTTCCGACTGGGGCCGTACACTGCTTTTACTCCTTGAAAGAAATTCCTGTAGTCGTGTGAATCGGCGTACCTTCGAATTTCTCTGGCCTTGCTTGCCCACCGCTCGTTCTTTATTCTTCTGATTTCGCGTTGCGTTTCATACTTAGATTGGGTAAAAGCTTCTGCTTTTGATGAGTCGTTGGGGTGGTTGATAGCGTTTTGGAAGGCTATATGTTTGCGGTCAAGAAGTTCTTGTATAAAAGCTTCATTATCATTGAACCAGTCCTCCTGTTTTTTACTTGCTGCAGTGCCAAATTTCCTCACTCGCACTTTTTAAACTGTCTTTAATTTGTGTCCAGGTAGCAGCGACATCTACAGAATTGGTTTCTTCTAGTGCACTCAAATTCTCTTGAACTTTTTGCTTTAGCTGTTCGACGGTTTGTTGGTCACGCAATTTGCTAATACAGAGACGGAGTCTACGTTTTACTTGAGTTCTTCGGTGTTTGGGTCTCATAACAATTTTCATTTTAGAGACAACAGGACGATGATCGGTCCAACATTCACTATCAATGCGCGCCTTTGTAATTTGGACGTCCTTGAGATGCTTCCTACGTACGATAACATAGTCCAGTAGATGCCAGTGACCTGATCTGGGGTGACGCCAGGTGCCTTTAAATTTATCCTTTTGTCGGAAAATGGTGTTTGTTATAACTAGATCATGTTCGGCGCATTTGGATAGGAGTAGTTGACCGTTAGCGTTCATGTTGCCCAAACCGTTCTTGCCTATGATGCCTGGCCAGGTGTCTGCATCTCTCCCTACTCTAGTGTTAAAATCGCCAAGAATAACGAGTCGTTCCGTTTTAGGTATTCTACAGAGGGTTTCTTCCAGCTGTTGATAGAAGCTTTCCTTGGTTTCGTGACTTGCATCCAGAGTAGGTGCTTATTAGATTTACCGCGTTGCCATCTGATAGCTCATAGCGTAGCAGCATTAGACGCTCGGATAGGCCTTGTGGTACTTGTCAAACAACTTACTTGTCAATGGAAAAAGCATGATATTGCAGAATGGTTATCTAAAAATAATATTCCTTTTCCTTCTACAGCATTGAAAGCGGACTTGTTAAATCTTGCTAGGAGTATTAAGAAGGAAAAAATGTACTTTGTTGACGAACTGCTGCGTGAGAATGAGCATGAAATTCTTCGTTTACTTACCATTGTCAGTTTAACGCTATAGAATTAATTTGGGCTAATACAAAACAATATTATGCTAAACATTTAAAAATTGATTAAACTGATAAGGACGTTTTAGAAACTTGGGAAAAAGCATTAGAACAGTGTACAAAAGAAGACTGGAAGAAGTGTATCAATCATACAGAGGAATTAATTAAGCGATGGTGGCAAAGAGAAAAACTTTTGGATATTCAAGTCCAACCATTAATTATTACTTTTGACGATTCTGATTCTTCTGATAGTGATGATGTCACTCATAGTGACAGTGATTAAAGTTATACATATTTTTATTTTTTAATGCACCAATGTCAAAGCACGCGTCGAATAAAGTGTTCGAGTGCATAGTGTTCGTTGTTTGTGAAAATGCTTTATTGCTAGTGTTGTTCTGTGAAATTTGTTTCAATTAGAATTTTTATATTTTAATACACCAATGGGGAAAATCGCATCGAGTAGGTAAATTGTTTAAGTGTAGTGTTCAAGTATTTTGTATTTTAGTGTTTATGAAAATCGCTTCATCGCTGTGTTCTTCTGTGAGAATTGTTCTACTTTATTTATGTTAAAATTAATATCAAATTAACAATAAATGTGTAGTAAAATAATAAAATAAATTACTACAGCATAAGACCCACTAATTCTTGTGAAAGGAATTAAAAATTCATTGCCACCGGTTAAGGTACACAATGATGTTTCCAAACGACTGAAAATAATGTTACATGCGGTACGACGTACTACATCTTCAATGGGAAAACCTTGCGAAAAACACAGATAAAATCTGATTGCGTTTTCCGATTGAAGATGTAGTACGTCGCAATGTTTGTAACATTATTTCCAGTCGTTTGGAAACGCCATTGTGTACCTTAACCGGTGGCAATGAATTTTTAATTCCTTTTATAGGAATTAGTGGTTTTTATGCTATAGTAATTTATTTTACTATTTTACTACACATTGATTGTTAATTTGATAATTATTGACCCTCTGTTGTTAGTTTTATATTTTGTATTAAAATTGTTGTTAATTTATTATTTAGTATCTAAGAATTTTCCTTTATTTTGTTTTACCATAGAAATTGATATATTTTCTAATATTTTCTCAAGCAGAATTTACAAAATTTATTTTTATTACTTCTAATGGATATTTCAGATTTATTTTTGTTATTACATGAAATATTTTATTTTACTAACATCCTTTCCAGTATTAATATTACCATCCTCTCCTTTTCTGGCAAGAAATGTCCATACCTTCCCGTGGTTCTTGCTGAACTGTAACAATATTAGTTTTCGAACAATATCAGTTCTCTATTATTTTTTTTCTTCTAATAATTAACATTGTTATTGACTGAACTGGACAATTTATTTTTTGTTATCGGTTTCAGTTGTGCCCGAGCCTATATCGGTATAATTAGAATTACACTAAAACAACGAAATTAGTAAATTCATATTTCCTAATATTTTATGATAACGCCTTTAATATTTTCGTATAATTATTTAGCGATTGCATTACAGTTACATACATATAATCATTTGTAAATTGTTGTAAACTGTTTGAGAACCACTGTCATATCTGAGTTATCGAGTAAATAGTTTCTTACTTCATACGATGAAGCGACCTTTGGACCCGCCAAGTTAGAGTTTACTCGACTTTATACAAATGTTTATAACTAGGAAGTCGGTGACCATCGTCGACCGCCTCGAATTTCTATTCATTTTGGTGTAAAAACGAATCAGAAAGTGATCGCGTGGACGTTGGTTGCCGACGTCGCACGTCGGGTCGTTTACAACAACATTGATTCGACGTCCAACTGCTATAATTTGTGTGTGTACTGTTTACCATTTTTCCGAGATTTCTCACTAAATTATGTATCACTGATAAACTAACTGATAAATATGACATCAGGATTGCACGTATGAACATGAGATTTCTGGTAATGTGTTATAAATGATAGAGGATCAATTTATTGCGTGATAGAGGATCAATTTATTGCGATACCTGGCTTGCGCAAACGAGCGCGGCCAATTCGAAAAAATGCAAATGCACGAAGATACTCATTTATTCTGAAAAGTCAAAAAAGATTTTTTGGTGAATATTGGAGATAACAGATAAAAATTCTTATTTAATTTGCAAAAAATGAGTGAATTGCTGTATTTGCCGCCCCCTGCTTACGGCGGATGGTCCAAAGTTGACACTTATTTAAATGTTTATTATATCACTAGAAAACAAAATCACAGATCTTGCATCGAAAAGTAACAAGAAAATAGTCAATATTATTTTGGCTGGCGGGGATAATAGTATAGTCCGCAAGTGCATTTTCTTTCATTTTAGTCAGTCTTTTGGCTGGCAGGAAAATGTTCTTGTAGATTTTGTCTATATCAGTGTTCCTTTCTCCTCTGTTTTTTTTTGTTTGTTTTTTGAAATATAATTGGTACCTCTATTTTCAAAACAATTATAGTAGTTAACGCAAGTTACTTTACAATGCCAAGGGTTAAAGCTAATAAAAAACGTAGAGAATTTCGTAGGGCACAAAGGGCCAATAATCTACAATCACACAACCAATCCCTAGGCGAGCAATCAGAGAGAGTGACAGAGAGACCAAGAACACCCGACATACCCGAGTGGGTATATCAGGCCCGCTTAAATGCGAAATTATTAAGGTTATTTGGAGAGGATACACTCGAGTAAAAATTAATTTAATAATAGTTTTGATGAACTCGTATTCTTATTAATTGATTTAATTAATTCTTACATTGCTGAGACTAAAATATTAAAATATTGGCTAGTGTCTCACTAGTTATTTTAAATATCTGTTTGATTTGGTAAGATATATATAGGTGTATTTATATACATATTTTTTATTAACATTTAACGACGTACTTTCAAGGGTTTTGTTAGTAAATGTAAATTACACGATTATTTAATTCTTATTATTTTTTTATCTTAAACATACATGTGTACGCATGTGTACATATGGGAATATATGTTTATCTATATAATTTTGTGTATATATTCTTGTGCATACGCCAACAATTACCCAATTTAAAATTAAAACTAATAAATCGATACTAATTTATCGGAAATAATATACATGAACTGATGGAGTATGTCTAAAGAAGACAAAGGAAAAATAATAACCAGAGCCACAACCCAACAAATGAAATTGACACTAGCTGACACAAAAGAAGAAAAAACCCCATTTAACCCCACACACCGTAGCACAGAGCTATTTGGAACAGAAAATCCTTTCAACAGATCACCAAGAATATCACGATCGCCAACCTCATACGCATCGTAGGCGTATTGAAAATACCTTAATCATCTGTTAATTAGATAACTTGACATTTAATAAAAATTGTGGAAACCTCAAGTCCTTTAAAGTCAGCAGGTTAGCCATTGTTTAAATATTTGTTCGATTAAAACCTGACAAAGTTAAAGGTAAGGCCCTTTTATTATTGTGACAAATCAAAAAGTCATTGGCCCAAATGCAAATAATTTAAT
The DNA here is from genome assembly GCA_963675555.1 of Leptura quadrifasciata. NCBI lineage: Eukaryota > Metazoa > Arthropoda > Insecta > Coleoptera > Cerambycidae > Leptura > Leptura quadrifasciata. The sequence goes on along the minus strand of OY776674.1, from coordinate 105,788,783 downwards.
TATTCAAGTTTTTCATTTAATTATAGAGATAAAACTATTTCTTGATTTCTTAGACAAAGGTATTAATTATGGTAGCTAAAAGGATCCGAATGTGCATAGAGATTGAGATTTTTAAACAACATAAGTTTGACATAGTATTAAAATACGTTTTATTTGTAGTTTTACTCACCGACTAGATAAGAATAATAATAAACGATTTCCAAAATAGTTAATTTTAGTTCTCAAACGTAATGTGATTTGAATTGTAATAAAGATGGTTTACACACAAGAAAATGTAACTAAATCCGAAAGAAAATATAAACTGGTGCCTCCTGAGGGAGGATGGGGGCATTTAATCACGGCATCAGTTACTGTCATGAATGTAAGACTATTTAATAAATTATATATTTGTTAAGTTAACCGATGGACATATTTTTCCAGCTACTGTTATATTCTTATTTTGTCCTGGATTCACTACATAAATTAAACACATTTTTGAGTGTACGACATAAATAAACTAGTGATATTTATACTCGGTCGGTAAAGCAACTATTTTGTATATCTACCTTAGAAAATTAATTTAAGTTTTTTTATTAAGTTAAGGAACTCATACTTACCTCCAGTCAAAAGTATTTTATAGAAAATCTAAAACTTTCACCGCTTTGAGATAAGTTTTGTTTTCAACAGTACAAAGTTTAGTATCATCTAAAATTTAATCTGGATAGTTATAAAAGATTATATAATGTATAGTATTTAAATATAGCTCTATCTAGTTTTATAAAATCATTTTGAAGTATACTAAAGTAAACGCCACGAGTGTTGACGAGCGGCGGGGACTGTAGGGGAATATAGCCGGCACAGACCGTCGCGCCGGTACTACTTAGAATTTATACTATACCAAGTAGGATAGCGATGCGTATGCTAGATCTATACTACTCTCTATATACAGCTTCCACTTTGCTCGCCATCACTCATGACGTTTACAGTACAGTTGTTAGTATTCTTCACATTTTATTACAACTGCTTGAAGTCAAAATAACAAAGTTTGGGCCACTTCCGTTTAAACCGGAAGCTGAAGAAAATGTCTGACTGGTCAAAACAAGGATAATTAAAAAATTCAAAATTTTAACTTCTTAAATAACATGGAGTGTCTTTTATGTCATCCAATATAACAAAAAACAATGCATCTAACAACGTCTGAGGAACCCCAGCCCCTGTTGTAATTTTGACAAAAGTCATTCCGTGGTATCGCATATTCAGAACCATTTAATGTGCCGCTTACGCTGTAATGGACTGCTCTTACATTAACGAAAATTATTCTTGTGCTATAATAGATAGAAAATCCCAACTATCTAGGTTCAAACGGAAATAGTATGGCGTCACAAACTTTGGTCAGTCGTAACCACGTTGCCAAATTTACGCATATTCCTCAACTGACGATTGACATCATAATTTGGATAAATAATCTGCAGCTTCAGTGCTACTTTTTTTTACAGATTTATAGATAGAAGATGAAAAAGAATTGGGATGATAGAGTTTTGACAATTATTTTAATAATGACGTGTTTTAAAGCGTCCCTAAAAGAAATGAAATGTTATGGCTCTTGGCACCAATGTTAATGTAACCTCAATTTACGGTCTGTCACGAATAAAGTCAACAAGTATGATATGATATGTATATGATCTTTTCAACATGTTGGCGTATTTTCTTCTCTATTATAATTTGTTAAGGTAAGTTTTATGAGTATATTTGTAAGCCTGTTATAAGGCCCTATGAGAATAAAGATATTATTTTTATCATAGATCAAATATCCCTCCAAATGTCAGGCGCAACTCATTATGCACTTCCGTGAAAACAAGAAACAACCAATATCATGACCTTTGTCTAACATTATAATATTTTCAGCACATTGAAAAGTATACGAAGCAGTCCATTATAGCGTAAGTGGCACATTGAATAGTCTAAGGCTTCAACGCACTAAGGTTCAACCAGTGCCAGTGCTACTATATGGCGAGAAGAGCCGCCGCTTCAGGTCCCGGATCAAACGAAAAATCCACGAAAGTTCACGCGTATAGTCGTTTGCAATATTATAACCGTACAGATAAAAAATGCAACAAAAACTTTACGACCTCATTAAAATACCGTTACTTTCTGTACTATTTCGCCCGCAAATTAAATCACTTACCTTTGTAGGTTTTTAATGTACGTCGGCTTGTTTGATGATACCATAACGAATAGTTCACGGGCGTTAATAATAAGCTGGTAAATTTTTGTTGCATTTTTTACTTGCCCGGTAAAATTGAAGATCACTATACCTAATGAATATTTTTAATAATAAAATTGCCTTCGATTACGGGGCACCAAAATAAGATTTCACACTACCCTGAAAACATGCTAGGGCCTTCGCTGGGTTCAACACAAGTGTTCAGTTACTTCAAATCTTGATAATTTGTGTGGTAAACTTTGGTGATTCAGCTTCTCTAAATTCGATAAAAAAATCAGTACAGTCATCGCCTTAACTTGCAGTATCTAGTACGTCAGTGATAAATTGCGCTATGCAAACAATGTTACTAATAGTGGATTAACCTGACATGATTCCATGTCGAATCTGATTGATTTAGGAGTTGTGGTAATAATATATATCATTTATTACATTTCAAATACTCTGTGAAAGTAACAACTTATATGCACGACTTTATACTGAAAATAAAGGTATAATTCTATTTGAGGCTTCTAAAACTAAATCTAGGACATCCTGTACATTATAAATTTTAATATATACTCAAAAATGGTTTTTACAATAGTTTTTGTCGACATACACTCAACTAAAATATTGTTTTTTTTATTTTATTTAATTCAAAAGTATACTGGACAAATTTAAATAACCTTTTATTTAGTTCAACTGTGCTTTTAGAGAGCGGAATATTAAAACATAATATTTTTAGTAGCAAACTCCTCTACAAAATCCTTATTTTACTATAACGAACGTAACCAGACTGCAACCAACAGCTACTCTACGGGCTATGTGCCCCGCCGAGCACTGAATTACAAGTTACAAACCTGGCGCGTTAAGTGTAATAATTGCATATTACCATCAAAACGCTAATGCTTCGATTGCAACTGACCGCTAGATGGCGCCTGCTGACTATTTTACATGTCGCTATCCTAAAAATACCGAAATGTACTAAATAGTCAAGTGATCCTCGTGTCGGTCGTCACATGCCTACCTTGCACTGACGAGAGCCAACAGCTCGAGACTGCAGTCTGCAAGTGGTGTGTGACGACTGGCACGAGAGCTCCTTTAAGTAGGATCAGACTTTCGGCTGCTGTTTGTTGCAATCGAAGCATTAGCGTTTCGATGATAATATGCAATTATTACACTTAACGCGCCAGGTTTGTAACCTGTAATTCAGCGCTTGGCGGGGCACATAGCCCGGAGAGTAGCTGTTGGTTGCAGTCTGGTTACGTTCCTTATAGTAGAATAAGGATTTTTAGAGGAGTTTGCGACTAAAAATACTATGTTTTAACCTTTTATTTAATTTCGAAATATTTAAAATATTTTAAATATTGATTTTAATAGTAGGAGAATACAGTCTGAAATGCACAATTGAAGCATTCACTAAGGCTTGGGTGTCAACTTTCACATTCGTTTTGCAATGCTTTTCTTCCTCACTTGCTTTGAGGCAATGAATAAAATAGAATTCATTGAACTAGCACCAGTATTGCTGAACACATCTAGTGTTCACCTGTATATCATGCAGTCGGATGCGTTTTTATAAAATTAACTTCAATATAGCTTATTATGTTTTGGTACAAGAATCAAGGAGAACTAGGGATGGAGGATGATCGACTTATTTCGTTTATATTATTACGCTTTAGCTGAATATATAGTAAAAAAACACCATCCCGTTTAAACTTCGAAAATAGGATTCAACATTTTATGTTGTTCAATTCTAGCTGGTGACCATCGTGCCAACAGCAGCATTTGGCTTGTTATATGGTAATTTTTTAGCATCTGTAGGAGACGAAACTACTGGTACAGCTTTAACGAATGGAATTTACAACACGGTGCAGTCATTTACAGGTATCTTGTTTTATTAGATATAAATAAACTAAAATAAACTAAATTGTAATTTTAAAATCATACACAATAATATCCGTAGTATTAATAAAAATCTAGATCGATTCTTACTGAAACATGGAATATACAAGACCCCACATTGTGCAATATAATTGGATATGATATGAGATAGAACAACAACAGAATGAAAATGATGGGGTAGTAGTTTACATAAAAAGCGAAGTAAATTATAACTATAATATTATTCCCATTAATAATATTAACTCTATTAAAATTAACATCAAACTAAACAACCAATGTGATATAAATATAACTGCTATGTACAGACCACCATCTACAGATCTTACAGATTATCTAGTTCATTTACAGAACTATTTTTAAGTACACCAAACAGAGATAGGGGATTACCATATTTTTATTGGAGACATGAACATTGATATACTGCAAAACAATGACTGTAGTATCGAGTACATGAATATCCTAAATGAATTTGGTTATGCATAAATAATTACACTAGGGTACGGGGAAAACAAAAATCTTGTTTAGATCATATTTTTATTAGATCCAGACACAATGTACATGAAAAAATACTACCAATAATATTACAAACGGATATCACAGAATACTTTACTACAATGTTGCAAATTGTATTACACTGTAAAAAAGAAAAGGACATTATTGAGAGGGAAGGGTATATGAGGAATGTAGATTATGGTAAGTTTCAGAAAATTCTAAGTAGAGATTTTTGGGAATCTATGTATGTGGAGCATGATGTTGATACTGCAACAAAAAATTTTGTTAGTATTGTTGCAAAAGCACTAAATGATCCAACTAATCTTAAAAAAAAATAAAAGGAAAAATACGAAATTAACACCTTGGATCACGAGGGGGCTAGTGAAATCCATACATAAAAAAAACGAAATGAACAGTATAGAACAGTACAAAAAAAATTCTAATAACGACTATTTATAATCAGAATACAGAACGTATAAAAATAGACTTACAAATCTAATTAACAGAACTAAATATGAATATTACAAAAACGAAATAAACAAAAACAAGACAAACTCAAAGAACCTTTGGAAAACGGTCCGGGAAATTAGCAAAACAAACAATGCCTTTAGTTCAATAAAGAATGAAAATGGCGAATTAATCACAGATTCAAAAGAAATGGCAAATGAATTTAACAAAACGTTTACCAAAATGGGAGAAAATCTAGCAAATAAAATAAACCTACAGATACATTTGAACTAAAACAACTACTAAATGAATTAAAAAATAAAAAATCCCCTGGATTAGACAACATAAAAGCTGAAGTACTAAAATCAGTTTCAGAATATATCTTAAAACCGCTAGAGTATATCTTCAATACATGCATGACACTTGGCATTTGGCCTTCGATACTTAAAGAATCTGTAATAATTGCAGTATATAAGAAGGGAAGCAAAGAAATATTATCAAACTATAGGCCAATATCACTCTTAACCCATCTATCGAAATTATTTGAAAAAGTCATAAAAAAGATTAACGGCATATATTAATAAGTATAAACCACTTTCAGACAATCAATTCGGATTTAAAAAGAACGTATCCACACAAGACTAGTAAGATTTACTCCGCTCCAGATGAAAGTGAGCCCCGCTTGTGTATATTTCTAGACTTATCGAAGGCATTCGATACGGTTAGCCATGACTTATTGTTACAAACGCTAGAAGACATTGGAAGTTACAGTAAAGTTATTTAAAAGTTATATTTCCAATAGACCCCAACGTGTAAGAGTAAATAATGAATTAAGTCAGTCAATGATAATAAAGTACGGAGTGCCACAGGGTACAGTCTTGGGTCCCATTTTATTTTCGATATACATGGATGGGTTGTTTTCATTACGGAGCAGGGGGGAAATTGTGGGTTTTGCTGACGATACTGCCATTTTTTATAGGGCAGATTCTTGGACAGACCTTAGGATACTAGCCGAGAATGATCTAAGTCTAATAAAGAATTGGTTTGGTAACAGGTTATTAACAATAAACTTTGATCAAACGCACTACCTACCGTTTAGTTGCAATAAATCTAGTCAACCAACATTTCAATGTCTTGAAATAAATAATCGAGGTTATGTACTGTATTACCTGAAAAAAAACGTAAAATATCTAGGTCTTTTCATAGACTCCCATCTAAAATGGGACGTCCACATAAACTACATAGTAAAGAAATTGGAAACTATTATTTACAAATTTAAGTACCTAAAAAATATACTGGATTTCGATAAATTAAAAATGCTGTATTATTCACTTGTGGAAAGTCATTTATGTTATCGTATACTTGGTGGTGGGTGGCATTGTTAAAACTCATTTAACTCCTCTTGAAACCCTACAAAAAAGATGTCTAAAAATAATGTTGGGCAGGAGTTTAATATATTCATCAGATTTATTGTACACAGAGGTAAATTTGGCAATTATATTATTACAACATAAGCGTAAAATACCAACTTACCCAAAACATGGAAACATCACCCTCCCATGTACACAATACTAGACAAAAAAATAAAGAGAATGTACCTTTTATGATGAAAACAGTTGGACAAAGGTTTTATGCTTTCTTAGTCCCAACAGTCGACAACTCATTAGCAAACGAGTTACAAAATATAACCAAAATAAATTCATTTAAAAATCTATCAAAGAAGCATATAATAGAAATTTCAAGGAATATAATAAATTACATTATTGACAAAAAATATTTATTAACCGAAAATGTAAAAATATTAAAAACCAAAGAAAATTTTCTGATACATGCCTGCTACTTATATTTCTCTATATAGCTACACTGAAATTGTGTAAGTGTAATTTAGGAAATCTATTTGAGTATGTTATATAAAAAACTGCTTATAAATTATTATATATATATTGTGTTATGGTTGTAAATTGTATTGTGCATTAGTTAGAACTCGAAACAAGTGTTAAGTCACTTTTTGAGTACTTATATTTATTTACACTGACGATTTGTGTGTGTGTATATAATTATATTTATTTTCATTAATATCAGAGCTGGTAACAGGTTGCTAGGCAGTTTACTTGATTTTTTTATTATTAACATATAGGCCAGTCGACAGGGGGTTTATGGGTGAAATAAGTAAGTGAGTCGGAACCTCAAGAACAACTAGAGGAAGCGTTTACTGAAAAATCTTTCGAGTCGAAAGAAGTCAGAAAATAATAGTAATATAAGAATAACAAAAATTGGCTGCATGCCCTACCGCTAGGTGATGTGAAAGCGGGCATAAGAAAAACAACAATTTTATGTGCTTCATTTTTACTTACCTGAAAATGTTCCCTAAAGCAACACCAAACGAACTTATTTACAAAAAATCGTAAAAATGTCACTTTTACGGTCGTTTCTTAAAAATGGCGACCAAATCCGGGATCAACAGATGGTGCAAATTTATTATATAATTAATGACACTAAAATAAAGAGAACAAAATTTATTGCAGCTTGCCACCGTTTATTTCCACAATCGCCATTTAAAAACAACCTACCGACTGGCCTAAGAATAAGAGATAATTTTTTGACAAAAATTATAACAAATTAGAATAGCAACTTAAAACCTAATTATTGTGACGAGGTTTTCTCTCTGTTCTTGTTACGGAGCTTGTCATTTTGACGTCTGACATTAAGGTCTGTATTAGCCTCGAGAGTCAGTTCTTATTTTAAAGTAGAGTAATACTAATTTACTCTACTATTCGAAGATAGCAGAGTTAAAACTAACAAACATAGGTTTATTAGGAAGATTTTAAATTTGATAGTTACGTAATTATATAAATATATTTAATAATTATGTTTTAGGTTTAGCTGCCAACTATCTCCTACAAAAGTATAGCTATCGAAAAGTAGGCTTATTAGGAGCTATCATACATATTATTGGTGCTTTTGCAAGTATATTTGTTACTAATTTAACCCAGTTGATAATTTCCTTTGGAATTCTTCAAGGTAAGTATGGATATTTTTTATTTATTTATCCAGATGTTAGACACTGATAAGCGCTTAATCCAAATGTTGCTGGAGGTTGCGAAGAATTTGATTTGAAATCGGTTGTTGGTGATGGGGTTCCTCAAATCTTCCAGAGAATCGGCTGGGTTCCATACATTTTGATTTTTAAATACCTCTATATGAAATAAATCAAGGGGGATAAGTTGGTAAATTTTGCGGCCTATTTTGTGCTCATCCTCATATGCATTGCCTATCCGACCGAATTTGAGAAAACAGTCCCTAGAAGGAGAGGCAATATTGAATGGCCTACAAGGTCTCTCGACTTACCGCCCTAGATATTTTCCTATGATTTTCGTTGAGACATCAAGCATGCATGTGTTTAAAACAATTCTAAATTACGGTTCGAGGTTTCGTACACATATGTATCTATCTTACACTCAAAGAGAGACAAATCAAAATCAAGCCAAGCTATGCTCGAATGATTAGAAATAGGGGTAGATACACTATACAGGACGATTCTTAACATGTACGCATAAATTTCACATCAATCGGTTAAAGCTGTTTCCGCCATTTTCAATGCACTTTGCAGCTCGCCGAATCCAATTCCCCCCACACGTACGGCCTAAACCTGGCTGTTGTCGGATTATCGCTGTTGCAGCATGTATGCAATTTAGCAATACTTCCTGAGTGTTAACTTTCGTAATATATACCACAGTTTATATGTGCCTAAAAATAAAAATCAAGTAAGTGGAGGTCGACCTAGCGAGGAGGCCAGGCAATTGGACACCTCGGCCCATCCACGTTCCGGGAAAAATATTAACAAGATATGAAGAAATCACATATACTGTCTAACATCGAGAGCAACTTTTCAAGGAGAACTGGTAACGTATTACGTAAATTGTAAATAAATATCATCGCTTAAAGGATTATGAAGAATGAAAGTGCTCATAGTACTCCGTTCACAATTTCAGCCCACACATTTACAGAAAATCGTGGTTGGAAATTTGTTCACAGAGTGGCATGGGGATTCTCCAATGCATACTCCAAAAATATGGGCTCCCTATGTTATCCAGGCTTCAACCGCAAATGATCCGTTTCTCTACTACGCTGAACCATGCGTAAAAAGGCTTCACGTTCAGTGACAGAGCTGGCCATGCTGTTTGTCCATAGCGACCAATCCACCTATCATGGAAGTGATGTTCTAACCATCGCCTAACTAGAATTGTAGATGCGGTGTACATCCGTCTTGTTAAAAAATTAGTTCTTCTCTAAATTCTATATTATTATCGTCCAGTTTGCCAAAAACAAAATTATGTAAAAATTTCTAAATAAGTATTTTGATTTAAATTTCCATCTATAAAATAAGGACTGTTTATTCTGTGATGCATTATGCCGCACCAAACATACTTTTTAAAATTTTTGACTATTAGTGGTAATTCGGACATTATGATTTTCCTGGGCCTGGTACCTCTATAATTTTGAAAAGAGACTAGAGTCATTGGTAGTAATAAATAAATAAATAAGTAAATAAATATACCACAGGTAATAACGACCCCCTTTATCCGGGAAGGCTCTAGAAGAGCCTTGTGTGGGACGAGGCTACAGATTTAGAAACAAGGGACACACACCCAATATCCGTGTATAGTGGAAAAATCCCTCTCACAGTATTTTCCACTGCCACGACCGGGGATCGAACCCGGAACTTTTGGGTGAGAGGTAAGTGCGCTCACCTCTCGACCATCAGTCATAAAAGTAGATTCGCGGGGGATAAAATATTTCTGTTACAATTTTCTCATCCATAGAGCATAGCATAGAGCATAATATCCAACTTGAAGTTTAATAAATTTAGGTTTGAATGCATGAAATTTGTTGCTGACTAAAATCTTCTGAATACGAGATTTGCTAATACCTAAATTTACTGGTCTTTTCCTTAACGACAATCTTCGGCGTTTTTGTACAGGGTCTAAAACTATGAGGGTAGCAGCGTCATCTTCAATTAATTGTTTTTGATTTCTCTGAGGTGGTATCAAATTTATGAATTAATTTACATACAGCTTTCCAAATCACTTTAACATCTGGATACTTCTCTTTGAAAACTTCTATTGCATGTTTATAAGAAACATTTTCGATTCCATAGCATTTAGCCAAGTAGATTCGTTGTGCCAAAGTTATAGAAATTACAAAATACGAATAAATATTTATTACACTGATATTGACATTATTTCATGGGACTGCTTGATATGCTCTCATCTATGTGTAAAGAATTAAGAAAAGATTAGGAAAATGTGTACTAGTAGGAGGTCAACAAGTAGAATAGTCCACTTAGTTGAAAAGAGGTTTTTCCTTATTTTGCAACTAAATTTCGTATTTAAGTTTTCTTCATAATCGAAAAACTTTGATGAATAAAATTTTCATTGAAAGTGAAAAAAAAATAGTTTGCCCAAAATCAATTTCATATTTTGTAATTTTTAGAATTCTCTGTTTAATTTATCTTCAGTTTGACAACTGTTTATGTCTTCTTTAAGACAAGCAAAACAAGCCAAATATCCACATTCAACAGAGCTTTATTTTCAGGGATGGGTTTTGGTTTAATGACACCCGCATCCTTTTCAGCATTCATATCTTATTTTGATAAAAAGCTTACTTTTATGATGAGCATTGCTCAAGCAGTCATGGTGTTGGCTGCTATACTATACCCGCCAATTATAGCAATACTTACAGAAAATTTTGGATTCAGAGGTGCTGTCGCTTTCTTAGCGGTATTAGCTCTACTGTGCATTCCTGCTATGGGGGTTTTGCATCCAGTTAAATGGCATATGAAGAAGGTATCGGTGCCAACCCAAAAAACAACAAATAAAGAAGGTAAGTTCAATTTTTTTTTGAATATTTATCATGTGTGTAGTCTATACAGAATGAGAAATAAAAGTGTTTAACAAGTATGAATGTGTTTTTAAATATCCCCTAATCAGTTATAAAAATATATAGCAGTAATTACTTTTGGCAAAATCTGGTTCTTCTTGGTAGATTTTAAGCTATATTTGAAATATCTAACATTATATACTAAATTTGAGAATGAAATTGCAAACAGTTCAGTAGATATTTGAAAAAGTTTTATAGCTTCAACCACCCCTGACAAGCTGTATCTCATAGTTGGCATATGAGAAACTGATATTAGTCTTATTATATTTTGTGATTAGAATCTTCCATTAATAGAATTGCCGACCATATCGGAACATATATAAAATTACTAAAATGCACAGTTCCAGAGAAATCAAAATCACTTTCCGGAGAAGCTTTGAAAGCACAAATAGAACCACTACTAAGTAAGCAGCTTAAAGATGACGTTGTAGTAAATACTCTTGATTTGAGCACTATGTCTAACGTTACCAATCTGAAAGGTTATTGTAAAAAATCAAAACCAAGAGTTTCTATCGTTAGTTTGGGAAATAAAGCAATGTCTGTTACTACCATGAATAATTTAGAAGGCGGTGGAGAATTAAGGTCAGTATCTTATTATATATGTTATTCTGAAGTTAGCCACATTACTATTTTAATTGAATTTGTATTTGCATATGGAACTGATTTAATGAAAATATATTTTGATGGCTTTCTTGGTTGGTACTTTTTATGCTAAGTTTTATCTAACTTATGTGCAGGGTATTGAATGACTATACTAACGGCATAATCGGCCTCTGACATGTTTATATATATATATATTTTTTGCTTAAAATAACTTATTCTATACCGGTGAAATTTTGTCTTTAAGAACATGCATATTTAATAAATACATATTACACACTCTTAAAAACAAATTCGGTAGAAATAAAGCTGTATAAAATCAACCCAAAGGTAACGGAAATACATCGAAAGATACTCTATTAATTTGGACTCTACCGACTCAGAGGGTATTTTCTGAAAATTCATGTTTAGACCATAGACATATTCTATTCAATATATAAGTTGGTCCAAGACCTGTAGTGACATACCAGGATCCTAGGCGTACAGACTGGGGAGGGAATAAGGAATCTCTCAAACCTACAGTCTGATCTCACCACAATCGGGAATCATCATGAAATAGAAATCGCAATGGAACAGATCAAAGGGACAATCATTTCAGCTTATCATGACAATTCACCACTAAAATCTAAAAAAGACAGAACAAAACAAAACGTTAAATAAAATAAGAAAAGAAGTTAGTTGCCTTTTCAATCGAGCTGAAGTGGACAACTGAGAACAATATAGATCTGCTTTAACAGACTTTTACGAAGAAATTAGGAAAGCAAAAAGGGAATCTTGGAGAAAATTCTGCTAGTTCATCGCTGACACACGCTAACATTCACAAGATTATTTCAGAGAAACAATAAGGGAGGTTAGGACGATAAAACGACATGACTGCTCAGCATGAAAAGGAAACACACGAGCATATGGCACCACATTAAAATGCCCAAAAAATTTTGTAAAACTTTTTCCATTTAACCGACTTTCTTTCTTTTATAACAATGGGGATAGCAATATATGCACTGTCAATTTGGGACACACTGTATAGCTGGTAGATGAATCGAGTCAACAATAACCGACTGAATTCGAGTCATGCTGGGAAACAGAATCATAATGATAACCTTACAGAAGAATCGGTCAACTTTAGGGCCACACAAGAAGGGGTTCTCTCCCATTTTCTATGGTTACGTCTTGTGGATAAATAATCTGCTGGCTATTCTAACTCTGTGAAAAGTCGAAAAGCAAAAATTCTGAAGATATATCCTCTCATAAACTTCAAGAGGATGCAATCAATCAATCAATACTACTTTATTAATAATTAAAATTTACATCTGCCTCCCCAGAACCCACCCGGGGACCGACCGTGCAACCACCGCGTTGTTCATGATGGCGGATTGCAAGGTCGGATGGAATACCTGATTAGTTCTTTTTTTAACTTTTATTTCTGACTTCACCAGGCTGCAACTTGCGTGCCGTGTGCATTGCGTCCCGTGTGCATTGCGTCCCGTGTGCAAACCACGTGACCGTGATTTTTGGGTATAAAATAGCTAGCCAGAAACCAGTAAATTCAGAGCTTGACTTTCACCTTTCTCGAGTGTATTGAACTGGGATAACCGGAAGATCAAGCTTCTCCGGCGCCGTGGCAGCCGCTGGCCAAGTATCTGTTAGGGAGGATTCGAGTGCGTTGAACTGGACCTCCTCTCAGATTGATTCGAGTGTATTGAACTGGATCTCTCCTGAAACAGATTTCTTTGTCGCGTCTGTTATGTCCTGGAACTTCGATTAGAGAATTGGGGTTACGACGACGTACATAGAGGAAATATGTTACACTCTCTCTCTCTCTCTCTCCGATTACTATGATGTACTTATGTAATAACAAGATTGTCGCAACCTAAGCCGTAAAAGATACGGCCATACTGTACATATAATTATTAGGAGAATAAATGTCTTATTCTGGATCTGAATTTTAATTAATATTAACATTGAACCCTGGAATAATCTCCAAACCAGCTACCCGAGCAAAACAAGCATCACACAGACTTAACTAGACTTAGAAACTACACATTAAAAACTTTTGCACTAAACACTGTTTTAAAATTCTGATACTGACGCAGACACCTCAATTTAAACGAGGAGCCTTCCGCGAGGTGTGAAAATGCCGGGCTGCGCGTAGGCTGGCCTAAACTTTGGTTTTAAAAAATTTTGATTTTGAAAAATTTGAATGAAAATGAATTTAGAGACAAAAATGTACAAAAGGGAAAACGAAAAACAAACAAGACAAAAAGGTTAAAACAGAAAGGAGGAGACATGAAAAATTGAAAGATGCAACAGGTATGAAATATCAGTAAAGGTGGATAGGGCAAGCGGAAGTTATAGTTGATGAAGTTTGGTTACAGAGGTGGCCGGAAGATCGATAACGTCTGGTATGGTAGGGTGTGTTTTATCCGAAATGGAGCATTGCATTATGCTGTCTAATTTGTGTTATGTTTCTTGTTAGCGGGCTATCGCCCATCTTGAAAGAGTAGAATTTTTGAGGGCTGTCCTGGACGTGGTCTGCTATTGGGGTTATGTCGTGGCAAAGTGCGTATAGATCTCTGCAAGAGGATGCAGTGCGCATCTAGTGTGAGAGTGGCCAGATTTCTGTCAATCCCCACAAAACGGTAATATTTTCTGTTCACCTGAAGAAGAAAGCTGAGAACCTTAGAACCGCCTTAATAAGAAGTGAAACTATTGTCTACTGCTCTCTACAGATAGACTCAAACACCTCCAACTGTAAACAAAAATTTGGGCGATTGTATAGTACGACAAATTATAATAGGTTCTTACAGTCTGATTGGAGAAGTATCTTTATAATCTAAGCAAAGGGAAGAAAAAAGGGGTCTACCATACAAAAGGTCGTAAGGAGATGAAATTTGGTGGGATAGTAAAAGTACCGTGCTGATCATACCCCTGAGTTTGCGACCTTGGGGGAAATCGCTCGCGCCGCCATCTTGGAATGTCAGTGCTTAAAATTAGTTTCCCGCAAATATATCCGTTCCTATTGGTCCTAGGAAAAAAAAGTAAATTAATAAACTGAAGAGCATAAAATTCTACGTAAAATATGTTCTATGCATGTTTCCCGTTTTTCCCGTCCAACAGTTTTCAAGATACAGCGCGTCAAACGCAAGCACATAATGGTAATGTAGCGGTGGAGCGCTTTTGCACCTGTCTCCTTAAATGTGGGCTAAGTGATATGTGCAAAGTAATTTCAACATAAATATCTATTATTATCAAACGCATTGACACAGTTTTCTGCATTGTATTTTGTACGGACGTGTCTACTTCCTTAATGGGTACCTACGGAATTTATCATTTCATTTTTTAACTCATTTTGGCAGGTTTTTTAGTGTTTCGCACAGTATCGAGTCTTGTCTGGGCCTTCCGCCAACCATACTGCACTGCTACCACAAATGCTTCTCCTGCAGCGGCTAGTGCGTCGAAGTCTGCATGTGGATCTTGGAAGATTTCAATCATTTCAAGTAACTTGTTGTTTTTCGCAAGAATATTAAGAAATTTAATCTTTCCCTGATTAAAGAAAGCAGACGTTGTATCACAACCGCTGAATGCATGCAGGAAGAAAATATTCTTGCCTACAGAATTTACAAACTGTAACTGTGTTATGAATACGTCTTTTTCTCCACTTTATCCAGAGGCGAGGTGAATACGGAAGAGACGAATCTCTTAGAAATAGCAGATGAATATGCTATAGAAAGTGACTATAACGGTGAAGAAGATTCAGACGACAATGCACCAGTCCTCCCATAACCAAAACGTCCAAAACGTTCTTAAAAGTAATAATTTTGTGGCTTAGGCCCACGGGGGAAACGAGTTACAAAATGAAATGATAAATATTGGACCCGTTAAGGAAGTAGGTGTGTCCCTACAAAATATAATGCATAAAACTGTGTCAATGGGTTTGATAATAATAGATATTTATGTTGAAATTACTTTGCACATATCACTTAGCCCACATTTAAGGATCCAGACGCAAAAACGCTCTACCGCTACATTACCATTATTTGCTTGCGTCTGACGTGCTGTATCTTGAAAACTATTTATCTGACGGGACAAATGCGTAGAACATATTTTACGTAGAATTCTATGCTCTTCAATTCTGTCCTAGGACTAATACGAACGGAGATATTTGCAAGAAACTGATTTTGTGCGCCATCTTTCCAAGCAAGCGGTTTTTCCCCAAGGTCACAAACTCAGGGTTATGATCAGGACTGTACATTTTACGATCCCACCAAATTTCATTTGCTTACGACCTTTTGCGTGGTAAGAGTACCCATTGCCTGGAGTATTATTAGAGATGAACCCTTTAAGAGTTGTTCGGAGTGTATTAGTCATCCATGCTTCCAATTTTAATTGTAAATGACTTCACTTCAATAAAATGACGCAGCCTAATGTACGGTGTGCTTGGAAATAGAGTGATAGAGATGTAATAGAATATGACATTGGACAAATTTATTATACCTAATCTTTAAATTTCTCGGTGCATTTGAGGACGTTAGGGCTAATTTTATTTTAGTTCTACAAAAGGGAAAATGTTTATTTTAATAATACCTATGTGGGATGATAAGAATTATTTTTGCAAATCGAAAATAGAAGAAAAAAAATTATTTTTTTATATATACTTTTTTTCTCTCATCGTCCCACATTGTAACATGTTTTTAATGTCTTTTAGTGAAAGCCGCTTTTTAAAATAATGATTTATATGAGAGTAAATTGCACCGTCTTTCCCGCTTATATCCGGAGCGCTCTTAATGCGTTCTAAGAGTGTTTAATGCACGCATTTGTTAGTATCTTTCCCATTCAAAAGATGAAAATAGAAATAAAAACCTTGGATAACCAAAGGTATAAAATTTCTGCAAAAAATATGCGAATTTTACATTACATAAGAAAACACACATATATTTACTTATTGATAAGTCCTATTATGTGTTTAAAGAATACTTTGACGATACATTTTGATGTAAATATGTATGTTTATAATGTTTCTCTGAAAAATATGTAGTTTATGTTTGTATATATAATCCTATATTCATATATGTTATAGTTTTATGTATTTATATTTTATATACGTTATATATGTATACTTTTATTATTTAAGCTTTGTCAACAGGATTATTCTTCTAGATTTAAATATATTTTAATTGATTGATTGATAATTCCATTTTTGGGGGCAGTAAAATAAATAGGTATTACGCTAATAAAAAATTTAAATCCGGATCTGACTTAAACAGTATGCTTTCAGACGTGATGTAATATCGCGACAATTTTCAGGCCGACGGAAACAAATGCATCTTAGAAACAGATCGATAAAAATTTTCTCAAATAGCCAAGTAGCTCTTAAAGCTCTTTAATTTTATCTCTGAAACTCTAAAATAATATGGAACTGCCAAGAGGCTCTAATCGAATTGGGCAGAAGTAACAAACTGATTCTAGCCCGAATGACTGGCCACTTCGGCATGTAAGGCAATGCTTTTACCGACTTCCTGGCTAGAGAAGGTGAGGTAGCAAAATTCATAGGACAAGAACTAGTTCTTGGTATATTCTAGAGTGTTAACAAAACAAGTATCCCTAGACTGGACCGAGAGTAAAAATGTTCAATACTGACAGGAATTGCCAAGATTGGCTCATTCAAAGGAATTCACCACATATCCTTTGAAATTAATAGCTAAAAGACTACCAGAGATAAACAGGTTACACTTAAGAACCTTAATCTGCCTATATTTTGGACACTGTAGACTAAATTATTGTCGCCTGCATTTACTTGGGTAGGTGGAAAACTTTGAGTGTTGTTTGTGTTTAGAGGAATATGGAACATCAAAGTATGTCTCATACAGAAAGAACTATTTGGTAAAGGACAGCTGTTTCCAAAAGACCTATACAATTTCTGAACCAATAAAGTTACCAGTATTAATGAAAAAGCTGAACCTGTTATGACCGAGTTACATAGACCGAACAATCGCAGTGGATAGAGTTTGATATAAGCCTATTCACATATCAACTTAACCTAATCTAACCTACCCACTTAGAGGTTCAGTGCTTACGTATTAGGCTCGAGACCAAGGGGTCCCGGGTTCGGAACCTGGTTAGTATATGAATGATTGGTGGTACTTTTAATGTGTTATCGGAATGGCAGCAGAGCGTGTGAGAGACAATACGGCTAGTTCGTAGCTTCCTTAACATACAATCTCATTTTCATCAAACGGTAATATCGTAGTGAATGGTTGTTGTGTACTTGTTTGGTCAGATGATGAAGTAGCTGTTGCTAAACGCTACCATAACGTATATAAATAAAATGAAAAAATGCAACGATTAATGAATTACCTACGCCATTTTTTTATTTTCAGGAAACTTCCTTCAAACTCTATGGATCTCAGCCTCCTAAAAGACCCAAAATATCTCAACATATCTTGTGGGATATCGCTCTCTTACACATCTGATGCTGCCTTTATTACAATCATTCCACTAATTCTAAATAACTTAGGTTTCAGCACGCCTGACATAGCTCGCATGATGATGGTGTATTTTGGATCAGATTTTGTATCAAGAATTATAATATCCATTGTTAGTGCTATGCATACTAAAATGAATAATCGATACTTGTTTTTGGCAGGATCTTTTTTATCTGCAATTTTCAGAATTGGTACGTAATTTTAGGTTTTGTTTAATTTTTCTCTTTTTCTTATTTTTGAATAATTCGATTCAATTTAGCAAAGTAAATAAATAAATGAATAAAAATAGTTAATATATTTTAAGTATAAAAACTTTATTTAACGAAAACGAAAAGTACGTTTTATTTCATATTTCAGGAACCCTTTGAGCTACAGTGACTAGTTTTTGCACATGATTCGATATCAATATCTGATGTTATTCACCAAGGGTAAGTTAAATTAGGGGTGCACAAAATTGGAAATGGAGGAGTTACTTCTCCCCCAAATATTTCAATGTGATTTTTCTGTAATTGTCTCATCGGAATATGATTCCTTGGCTATTAATACACAAAAAAAGTTATCTTGTTGTGACGCCGTAGCATCAACTAGTTTCGAGAAATTTGAACCTAAAGAAACGCATGCATTGCCTAGGATTCAAAAATAAGGAAATGATTTCTTGTTCTTTTGCATAATTTAACAAGAATAAAAACCTTAGGTATTTTGTAAAGTAACAAATCTGTATGTATTACTTGATACAGAGAAGTACCAATAGGGTTGGCTGTCAACGTATTGATAAAGAAGAACAAATTAGTGAAATTGCATTTATTATTCTCTTCATTAAATTAAGGAAAAATAACAAATGATTGCTGAATTAAAGGAATTAACAGGTTTTAAAGATTAACAAATTAAATTAAATGTTCAAAATGTGCGCCATTCATTTCGACACAAGCTTCTAGACTACGATTCATTTAAGCAAAGAACCATTCCTAGCATGTTCCTAGTAATTCTGCACCCATTGCTACACGTTCACTTAACTCTTAAAGATTTGTCACAGAAGTAGAGTAAACAAGGCTTTTCAAATAATCCCAGACAAAATAGTCAAGAGGATTTAGGTCGGGGATCAAGCTACTGGTTCGTTTCTGCCAATCCATCTATTGGGATAAGCTGCATTTAAATAAATTCGAACAACTATTCTAAAAGGGGGAAGGTGCAGCATCGTGCATGCATGCATGCAACTACATTGTCCTTCTGGTCTTATACGGCACATCTTCCAAGAGATCTCGTAAATTGTTTCTTAAAAAATCTAGATAATTTAACCTTTAACCCATCCAATCTATTAGGCAAAACAAATGGTCCTAATAATGTATTGCCAAGTATACCTGCCCAAACGTTGATGGAAAATTTTTCTTGGTACCTGGATTTTCGAGTCGAATCCTCATGCTTTCTTCTGTCCATATGTAATTGTTGTAAAAGTTGACAATATCATCCCGCGTAAGCCCTGCTTCGTCCGTAAACAATTATTTCAAAATGAATTCAGCATTTCCTTCACATTTTCGCACAAGCCATCGGCAGAAGACCTCCCTTCTTGGTAGATCTTCTGGTTTGAGCGCTTGCATATGGTAGGGATAATAATAATAATAACTTTATTGCCCAACATGTAACACTCAATAACAGGACATTTTTTTAACAATGTTTCACAAAAGAAATTCTTAAGATAATAACATTACATTAAATTACAAGAAAAAGTGGAAAAACAAAAAAATACAAATAATAACAATAATAAACCACAGAAGAATGTATTAAAGAAATAAAAAGATAGGAAATTAATAAATATTTAAAAAGGAAACAGATAGAATACAGTACTAATTACAGTGCACAATTTAGAATTCAATAATGCTTGGTTGACGTTAAGGTTAAAGATTATTTACAGCCTTATGTAAGATTACTTTTTTTGAACAATTATTAATGTCACATAAATGACAAATTTGGTTGAAATTACTACACAATTATATGGACGATTTCAAAAGGAGATTACTCCTGGCATGAGGACAGTAAAATGTGTAATTCTGCCTAGCGGGATAACTTGGTACATTAAAGGTTAACTAAGCCAATAAATCAGGACTGTCAATATTGTTATTTAGTAAATTGTGCAAAAAAGAAATAGAACTGCACTATCTTCTTAATTCCAAGCTGTTCATTTTAAACCTAGATAAAAGTGTGCTTTGTTCAATACCTCTTTCAGGGTAAATTGCATCAATTTTAAATGACTAAGAAACTTTCTCTGGACATTTTTTAAAGCCAATTTATGATTTATGTAATAGGGGTACCAGATAAGTGAACCATACACAAGTTTAGACCTCACATAGGAAAAGTAAAGGATTTTTAGAGATTTAATGCTGATAAACATTTTGCAGTTCCTGATTATGAAGCCAATCATTTAGTAGCTTCATTTACCGTTAAATGAATGTGATCAATGAATGATAATCTAGAATCAAATATGACTCCAAGATCTTTCGTAGAATTCGATCTAGATAATGACACTCCACCGATAGTAAAGATTTTCAGTACTGGAGAGCTTTTTAGTAAATGTAACAACTTTACATTTAGTGGCATTAAGATAAAATCTATTACTCATACACCAGTTTTGGACCTGAGCAATATCATTTTGCAGCAAAACATAATCTTTCTGACAGGTTATTTTCTTATATATCTTAAGATCATCAGCAAATAGCTTACTACTATTGTCAATAATTGAGGTAATATTATCAATAAAAAATAGAAATATAAGAGGTCCCAAGTTAGATTCCTGGGGAACCCCTGATGTAGCTATAAACGGCTCAGAGTTATAACCATTATAAGAAAGTTCACGGTTGGCAAGGTATGATTGCACAAATGATAGTAATGAAGA
This sequence comes from Leptura quadrifasciata, assembly GCA_963675555.1. NCBI lineage: Eukaryota > Metazoa > Arthropoda > Insecta > Coleoptera > Cerambycidae > Leptura > Leptura quadrifasciata. The sequence continues at coordinate 105,767,854 of OY776674.1, read as the reverse complement.
ACTTAAGCCCCAGTTGCCTAATTTAGTAAATAAGATACTGTGATCAATCCGATCAAAGCCCTTAGAGAAGGCCATATAGATCACATCAGTCTGTCCAGACTCATCAATAGCATGAGATACAAACTGAGTAAAGATAGCCAAATTAGTAACTGTTGAACGGTGGGACACAAAACCATGTTGGTATAGCGATATTCTCTTACTGACTGACATATAGATGCGATCCTATAGGATAATCTCAAAGACCTTTGCAAAGTTCGATAGAACTGCAATCGCTCTATAATTACTAATAATAGACGAGTCGCCTGTTTTAAAGACTGGACAAATTTTAGCCCTTTTCCACGTGTTAGGAAACGTTAAAGTTTTCAAAGGTAAGTCAGTCAGTCAAGGCCTGAGGTCATCTTGTTTTGTAGTTTAGTAATTGCATTTTGGATTTCTAACTCAGTTATGTAATCGATTGTAATAGAACAGTTATTTAGCATATTTACGATGGAATCAGTAATATTGGGATTATCATTTTTAGGAAAATAAACACTGAAAGAAAATGCTAAAACCATTCACAATATTCTGAAGACAATCATAGTGGCTTCCTTCAAACTCCATTTTTCCTGGTATTCTAGAAGATGTTCTTTTTGTATGAATGTATGGCCAAAAATTACGAGGGCCAGAATTAATTGAGGATTGAACATTATCCAGATAAGTTTTGTAAGCCAATTCAGACTGTACTTTTATAAGTAAGGGATACAGTTATTGTTCGTGTAATACCCTCCAAACAGACGCTGCTGACGCATTCCTGTAACGCTAGGCTTCTCGTACTGGTTTGGGGATTCGCATTTACTGCGTTTAATATTGTCTCTGGGGTCCTGACATGACGTTAAGATCTGGGCCAGAATTTTCCTTGTCTGATTAGAACTTACCCCTTTCTCGTAACGAACGATCTACACTTACAAAAAAACTTTCGCAAGATACACTTCTATTTGGGAAAGCTTCTTCGTACAATTTTCTTGCTTCAACAGCAGTACCCCAGATTCGACCGTAGAATAAATGAATATCGGCCTGTTCTTCGAAAGTATAACTCATACTAAATAAAAAATTTAATTCTCTTATTAAAGATTGCGTAATGAGAACCTTAACAACAACATATCATTAATAACAATTCAATATTGGAAACTAATAACGACCAATTAAATAAGAGAAAGCCAAGTAAGTCAATCAGTGGTAAAAAGCTTTTACAAATAAAAAAATACAGTGTGAATTCTTACAAGTTCAGATCGAAAATGATCTTCTATCCGTGGTACTTGCGAAAATGTGACGAAAATGATGAATTCATTGAAAAAATTCTGTTTGCGCAAGAAGACTGGAAAATTTCTCTAAACCGGTTGGTCCTACAGTGTTGCAACAAGATAGCCTTTTGTGTGTATTTATAGCCAAGAAATCATATTCCGATGAGACAATGATAGAAAATTCACATTAAAAAACTTGGGGGGGGGGGAGAAGTAAGTCCCCCTTTCCAATTTTGTGCACTCCTGACTGAACTTACCCTTGACGGATAACATCAGATAATGAACTTTATTGATATCAAATCACGAGCAAAAACTAGTCTGTAGCTCAAAGGGTTCCTGAGATATTAAATAAAATGTCAATTTTGGGTGCCGCCTTCAGAGGCCCGTACCACCCTTAGGAGGGATTTCCAGACCCATGTTTATATGAACTTTTTCCATACTTTTTTATGTAGAATCACGCCTAGAAATTAGTGACCGCATATTTGAAACACTCTATATAAGTTAAATAGTTGTTTACAAGTCTACTTGTATATAAAAAGTAAATTAGTAAATAAGAAAAGTTTCATATCTAATTAATAAATTAATAATGATAAAAAAGCAGGATTTTACATTGTCTATCTGACTAAATTGAACAGTAATTCCCTAGGAATTTACTTTTATAACTTTCTAGTTATGTAGATTTGGGAAACTTTAAGGGGGTCTAACAAAATATTTGTTTTCTCGAGCTAACTAAACAAGGGAAAGATGTTTTAGGCTAGAACACAATGGAAAGGTAAAATGATAGCGCATATTTACATGCTAAAATCATATGGCAAAATCTTAAGTAAACTTCTAGAAAATTAACTTGCTGACTGTTAAAAACTCTTTGTTTCAATAATATCAAATATATATGTATAATAAAAGACAAGTCGTATGATAATGATTATAAATGAAAATAATGTTCACAATACAATAACTAAAACTGTATCAATTTTTCAAAAATCAGCCGCATACTATGAGAAAAAAATGACGAGAGTGGTGACTGGGTACTCTCGCTGCTTGCTTAGGGGTTACGATTCTGATTACCACAGTCACTGACCCTGTGTGAAGTCAGGGATACCAGTTTATTTGCTAGCGTGACATCAATCGAAAGACAGGAAATCATATATCTTAGTTATTCCTTTGTTCCTTAATAACAAAATAGTCCAGTGAAATTAGCTTTTATTTGAATTAAAATTTCCACCCAGTTAAATTTTTGTATGACGCAAGATTTATATGCTGCAAGGGTCAAAGAAGATAATAGTTTTTTATAAATATTTCGGAAGCTATTAGCTTTATGACAAAAATAGTTATTACTGAAAATTGTAGAGTATATAAGTCGAAAATTATTTTCTTTATAAAATAACAGTAACTTTTTACCTGTTTCAGCATTTGTTCTGAATGACACTTACATATGGAAATTAATAACGCTTGGAGCGTTAGGATCCTTAAGATGTTTAATACAAAATTCGTTAGCTTTGGTGATCTCAGAAGAGTATAATGACAATTTTTCTACTGCATTTTCCTTGTATATGGTGGTTTGTGGATTTGTTAGTTTAATTTCTGGGCCATTAATGAGTAAGTATTTCAAGAGAGATTTATTTGTTATTGTATGATATTCCATTGTAGTGGAGTTAGACAAGCATCAAATTTTAGTGAAAAAGGAATCATTTCCAGTGTGAATTTTTTTAAACATGTTAGTTACATCAAATACTATACGAAATGAACATTTTCTACCTCTAGCAATCGCCGCTTCGCAAGTTATCGGCCATTTTGTGAAAAATCTACCATTTTGGTTGTTCTTTCTAAATATAAATGAGTATGACTGATTGTATGACTGGTGGTCGAGAGGTGAGCGTACTTGCCTCCCATCCAAAAGTTCCGGGTTCGATCCTCGGTCGTGGCAGTGGAAAATACTGTGAGAGGGATTTTTTCACTATACACGGATATTGGGTGTGTGTGTCCCTTGTCTCTAAATGTGTAGCCCCCTCCCACACAAGGCTCTTCTAGAGCCTTCCAGGATAAAGGGGGTCGTAATTACCTGTGTTTTTATTTATTTATATCTCGGTATATGTAGGTCCAAGAAAAGCGAAAAAAATTGAGGCTGTTCGTTATGATATAGGCTATTAGCAGTTACAATATGAAATTTTTGTCTGCACACATAACCTTAAAAAAAAAAACAATAAAAATTTTGGTATTTTGGTTATAACTTCGGATGGATATCTAATACAAGTCTCAAAAATTGACTTAAAATTTTTAAATTGATTGGCCAATTACTTTTGTGCATTGCATCGTATTTTTTAAAAGAAATATAGGTTTTCTTATGCAGTTTATGATGGTGAACAAGAAAAAAATTTAAACTTGAAAAAAAAAATGGAAAAAAAATATTTCTTGTATTTCTTCGTCAATTTTTTCGAATAATTTCACTTTCTTTGATAAAACTCATTTTTTTGTATTATTAATTAATTTTTGACATATTCTGATATAATTTTTCGAAAGAACATTAAAAAAATCTATATTTAAAAATTTTAAAAACATTTATATATAAAAGAATATTACGCATACATATGAAAAGAATCGATTTGTTGTATTTTTTCGTCAATTTTTTAAAACAATTCCACTTTTTTTGATAAACTCATTTTTTTGTATTAATAATTCATTTTTTACATATGTTAATCTAATTTTTCAAAAAAAAAATTATATTCTGTACAAATGGCATTAAAAAATTAAACAATTAAAAACAAATGAATAGTTAGAAATGATCATTGGAAATTCAAAATTGTCGGCGCTGAACAGTATTTGAAAAATAATTAAACGGCCATAATTTAAACGTGAGTTATAATAATTTGTCCCACTATGAATTGTTGTATAATTTTTTATGTATATAGTACTGATTGTACGTTTGAGGAGATTGCACAATAATTTTTCAACTAAAGTAAATATAATTGATATACATACAGCAACTCCCATAAGCCAAAAAATGTTTTTACTCCACAGTATCATTTTATTCCCTTTTGTTGAATCAATTTAAAAATAGAAATATTGAACATGAAATATGCAAAGAAGATGCTGATGCAAATATTATTCGCACCGCTGCTGTTTCGAAATAATAATAGTAATAATAATAATAATGGAAAATGCGATAATGTAATTGTCGGTCAAGATATAGATTTGCTAGTTTTATTAACACATTTTGCTTCATCTTTATCAGAAAACATTTATTTTTATAAACCTATGATAGGAAAAACGAAAGATAAATATTATTTACAATATTATTAAAAAAAAAACAGATTGAAAAGAACATGTGTTATTTATACATGCTTTTTGTGGTTGCAATACTACGTCAGCATTTGCAGAAATTGGAAAAACTAAAATTTGTCTTACTTTGCAAAAATATAGTGTTTAGAAAAAAGACACACTTGATTTTTATGATCTTGAAGCAACAGAGACTATGTTATTTTCAGCAGCCGAAGATTGCAGACAAGGGTTATACGGATCGAACCCAATTAAATAAATAAGTTCGGAAAAATTGAGATTTAATTGCTTTCAAAAATACACATCAACAGCATGTAAACTGACTTCGCTACCACCCACTCCACAAGTTACAAATCAACATTCTTTTAAAAAATGGTTGTTCCCAGAAAATAGTAAGCCTGCATGCATGGCAGATGACCTCCAGTGGCTTATTACCTGTGACTCTTCCGAGAAACGTTAAACCACTACCAGATTCACTTATAAAATCAATTGTATGCAGTTGCAAATCAATAGGTAGTAAGTGCAAGACTAGAGCATGTTCCTGTAAAAAACTGGGATTAAAATGCACTGTAGGGTAGGTAGGTAGGTATGCGAAGGTTTAAATTGATTTAACTGTGAAGATACAGATATGGCACCTGAAATAATTCTGAAACATTATTCTGTAACTGAAAGTCTAAGTACATGTGGAACCGATACAGAGTTAGAGGACAGTGTTAGCGAAGCTTCTTCATTGTCATTTACTGATAGGTCGATTGATCAAGAAATTGATAGAAATGAAAATGATGATGCATTTTATAATTATGCTTCTAGCGATGCTAAAAATCAGCCTCTTTATCAGGTGAGACAAAGCGAAGGCGATTAATATAATTGCTCACGTATATATATTTTTTCAATTACAAGTAAAATGTTTCCATTTTTTTGTACAGTATTTAAATACAATAAATACATTTGCATAAAAAATAGTGTTTTTATTGATCTATACCTGAATTTTTTATAATTATGATTTTTTTATATTTTTTAATGTTCTTTCGAAGAATTAGATATGTCAAAAATTAATTAATTGGGTTGTATAAAAAAAAAGTTAAATTTTTCGAAAAAATACAAGAAATCGATTTTTTTCACTTTTTCAAGTTTAAATTTTTTTTCTTGTTCTCCATCATAAGTGAATAAAAAAAACCTACATTTTTTAAAATAAAAGAACCTCATACGATGCGATGCACAAAAGTTATTCGCCGATCAATTTTAAAATTTGAAGTCAATTTTTGAGATTTATATTAGATATTTTGACTTAAAATTTTTACAAGTTATTGTTCACGTTATAAAGTGTAACTTCTGAAAATTTCATAAAATTTTACTTAAAAGATCCAAGAAATCAAAATTTTGCAGTTTTTAAGTTTTTATTTTTTTGAGGTTATGTGTGTAGATAAAAATTTCATACTGTAACCGCTGACAGCCAATATTACATCGAACAGCCTCAATTTCTTTCGCTTTTTTTTTTGGACCTACACATACTGAGATATACTGATCTATATTTAGAGAAAACGACCAAAATGGTAATTTTTTCACAAAATGACCTATAACTTGCGTAGCGGCGGTTGCTAGAGGTAGAAAATGTCCATTTCGTATAGTATTCGATGTAACTAACATTTAAAAAAAAAAAAAATTTGACACGAGAGACAATTCCTTAAGTTTTGCTTGTCTGACCCCACTATTGTAACAATGAACACAAAATTGCTTTGTTAAATGTCACTATATTTTTCTTTTTGCAACCGCAGTTGCCAGATTGTATCACTGTGCTTAATAATGTCTGTTATCTAAAAAACATTTTAAATGTCGACAAACTAGTAAGATATACCGGTTCAGTTGCTCAACAACGCTTATATGTTAGGCATGAAACCAACCTACGCGGCGCTGAGCAAACTGTACCCTCTTGTAAACCGTCGAATCAAACTTACGACAGACAATAAGATAACCTTGTATAAGGTTGTCATAAGAGCCATTATGACATATGACTGCGTTGCGTGTCCTGGAACCTCATCTCGGACGCGCAGTAAAGAAGACTTCAGATACTCCAGAACAAATTACTCAGACTACTTATGAACGCGGCCAGATACACTCCGGTTGCTGTGTTACACGAAAGCACCACCAAAATTATGCTAATCAGAGATTTCGTCAATGAAGCGGCGCAAAACTTTTTTGCAACCCGAACACAGCAATCGTAAATGATACAGAACACTACAGACAGAGAACGACGGTGTCAATAAATTACCACACAAAACAGTTGACCACACAGAAACTGATAAAACATATAACATAGATGACTTACCCTCTCCTTCCCATTCCCCCTTCCTTTCCCACCAACCCCTTCATCCCCAGCACACAGTGCAATATATAACAGACCGACATCCAAATCTTAAAACATAAATTTTACACTGAATGAAAATCATTTCGTTTTATATATTTGATCTTAAATAGGTTTTTCTCTTTCCTTTTCCTATAAAAAGTAACTCTGGACAGACATTAATAAATATAATCAAGTACATCGAGGATCGTCTGCAGAACGAGCCTACTGAATAACAAAAGAAAACGCGCTTTTTTAAATGGCATTAGGGGAGAAAACGCGTTTCTAAATCATCAGGAGAGCAGCAATATTAGTGAATTAAGGCAGACTCGGATATCTTGAATTGACGTTCTAATGGCCGGTCGGTCCGTTCCGTATTTATTTCAAATATTTGTAATAGGCCGGTGTCATCGAGTATCGTCTGCAGAACCAGCTTACTGAATAACAAAAGAAAACGCGCTTTTTTAAATGGCATTAGGGGAGAAAACGCGCTTCTAAATCATCAGGAGAGCAGCAATATTAGTGAATTAAGGCAGACTCGGATATCTTGAATTGACGTTCTAATGGCCGGTCGGTCCGTTCCGTATTTATTTCAAATATTTGTAATGGGCCGGTGTCCTTCACTCAAATGTAAATAAACTATGAATCATATAAATGAAGTATCCTTTTTAAACTCTGGAACTTAGAAAACAAATAAAGCTATTTTAATTGCTAATTGTTAGGCTTGCAACCAAGGAGTCCCGGTTTCGAATCTTGGATAGGGTATGGATGTTTAGTGGTGATTTTCATGTGTTACCGAGTTGGTGGCAGTGGACTAGACGAGGTTATGTGAGAGACCACATGGCTAGTTGCTGTATCACTCCTGAGTTCGAGTCTCAGTTGCAGCAGATGGTAATGTCGTAGGGAATGGTCGTTGTTTAATTGTCTATGTATGTCCGTCCTAGCTGAGCGGTGGTAACGCTAAACTCCGCCAGGACGTTAATCTAAATAAGGCGAAAAGAAAATACATTTCTTTCTTACCGATAATAAATGGAAGGGAATAACACGCCAATTTTGTTGTATTTCAGGTTTTGTAAAGTCGGTGACACAGAGCGATGTAATGGTAGTTCACCTATTGACAGCAGCATACTTGATATGCAGTATTTCTTGGACGGTTGAATTACTGTGGAAAAGAATTAAAAGGAAGGACGCCGAAGAAAACGTTGATACAATTGACACTACATATTAATACTTTTAGGCAATGTGATCGTTTTTACTGCTCAAAATATAATTAAATATTGTTAAAGGCAATCAATTTATTTTGTATTTTCCTACGTAAATGTTTCACTGATTGTTTCTGCTATTAATAACTGGTATTAAGATTTAGGTACTTTTATATGCGGAGAAAAATATAATTTTTGTATTAGTTAAGTAAATAAAAGTTTAAACTTTGAGTTAAGTTCTATATTAATGAAATTTGTTAGAAATAACATTTTCGGAGGTAGATTAAAGGAAAAAGCACGAGAATTTATATAATATTAGAGTTAATGTGAGTTGCCTTGTAAGGTTAGTTTTCTTTCTTTAATTTATCATGTTCAGGGGATCAAGTTGAGTTCACAGTTCAGTTATTAACCTTTTGACTTATGACTGATTATTTATAATTGCTTATTCACTGATAATTATTTATAAATGTCTGCATTTCTATTTTCGTAAATCAAAGAATAAATAAATAAATAAGGGACCAAAGAAGTCATCTGAACATAAGTTTTTTGACCCTACTACGAAATTTGACTTGACATGTAGTAAAAAATATTACGGAACGTAAAGACGGTTGATGGACGAATTATAGGAACTATAGTGAAAGTTGGCACAGGAGTTATTGTTGAGAAGACCCTAAAAAAAATCTAAAATAATATTTTTCAACGAAAACTATTTCTAAATTTTTGAAAGCATCTCTTGCCAAATGATGTTTTACATCTAAGCGAATCAAACTCAGTATCTGCTAAGACGATGGACATTTGGGTTTCATTTTGAATGTGAATGCCCGGAGATGATTATTTAGTAACTGCAACGAAAATCAAACTCAAAGATATTTTTTCCAAATAGCGTTACTTTGAATGGTCGGATTTATTATCTTGAACTATTACATTTTTTTTAAGTGGTCATTTTCTTAATGGGTAAACTTTAAAATCTATATTTGTTTAAGAATACTGGAAAATATTTCAAATGGACTATTTGCTGTTGGAGTTAATCCAATATTTTTACTTCTTAACTCTATTTAGTAAATTTTATTATATAGCACTCAATTATCAAATTTTTCACGAAATTGTGACCTTATACTCCACTTATGTCTCTTTTACATCTTACAGTGACTAAATTTCAGTGCCTTTGAAAGACGTTGTCTGAAGAATGCTAATTTATCTGATGGACGTTAATCAAATAGAAGAGTTCGCAAGCAAACAATATTTTAAAATGATTTTCGATCCACTAACACAATACTCGAGATAATGGGATACATAAAGGGAACAAACATCGATAAAACCACAAAAAAAGAAGTTTCCGAACACTCACAATTAATAAGTAAACTTCAAACTTCTATAGAGCTGGTCTGAGTTGTTTAATAGTAGTAGGTTGCCTTTGCTTTCATCTAAAACGTGATCCATCTACATAAGTAATTACGTTTGCTAAGTATATTGTTATATTTTAATAGGTAGTTCTCAACGTGATCATTATTAAGGGATTTCAGTTTCCGCGAATAATAAATTCTGACTGACCCAGTCTAATGTAGCTACAAGTTAAACAAAAGCTAATTCAAATTTTATGTTTCACATAATTGTTTTATAGCAAATTACTGACGAACATATACACCTTTTATCATACTCCAGTAAAAATATCCTCAAATATTGGCTTCAAAGTTTCGTAACGGGACGGAAAAGTAAATATTTTCAATATTCATAATATCATTTGAATATTTTATAAAATTGTTTGTTGGGTCGTTTTTGGTGGTATAGAAGATGACATTTAGTCCGGTAGATTTTATAGGCATTCTTAAACTAGACAAAGATAAAGTTAGTCATATACCAAGTGATCACAGGTAAATGTACACCCCCCCCCCCAATTTGTTTTACATTTAAAAATTTCGTTTTTGGTACTCATAAATTAGACAAAATTGTGCTACTTTTCGACTAACAGGAATGAAAATATCACTTCCGGTTGAACCTGTGACATCACTTTTTTTGATAAATAGAATGACCATACTTTTTTATGGTTTATTATTAAGCGTGCAACAGTTTTTTCCGATTTAAAAAATTTCAAGAAGTAAGAGATACGAACCATTTTTTATTTTTTCTCATAATAGCCGAGTCAGACCAGACGAATGTGATGTAATAAATAAAACAGTTATTTGAATTACTGATACATACGACTATTTTTAGGTTTTTCCTAAAAGTCGGAATTTAATTTTCATTTTAATTTCCGTACGGTGAAATTTCTTAATGGGACCATGCCATTTTTTTTATTAATCAGAAATAACGATTTATAAACTTTCCAATAATGTAAGGAGGCAATTTTCGGCACGAAAATCTGCACAGGATCTTTATTTTTACACCATCTGCATAAATATTCATTTTACTTTGTTGCTGTTAGAATAAGTATAAAACTATGTATTGTACCGCCTTGAGCTAACCAGATTAAAAAGTAATAATTATTATTTTGTTTGTATTTATACGTATCAAATAAATTAACCGGCCTTAGTGCAGATGTATTCGTATGACAGGGGGCGACGGCAAAGGGAAATACGTGGGCACAATCAATTAGACCTGGCAAATATTTCAGTATGCTAGCAATCGTGTCGAGCATTAGACGTGCCTGCCTGCTGCCTGCTCCGACCTGCAAGAAACTATTGTCCTATGTCCCAAAATACAAGTGACAGAATTATTTTTAATAAACCGATATTATTCCGAAATATTTTCTATACCACTTTGACGTCACTACGTTCCGTGGCGCATCAATTGGCACCATTTCCTCACTGTTGTAATAAGTGAAGTAAACAGTTGAAACAGCCAGAGCCGCTCATCAACAGCAGACGTGTCCACTGCTGATATCCGAACCCAGGTACGTTATTTCCGTATATCATTTCCGAGCAACAGGATTTTGGCAAAGTCATCGTCATCGACCAGCAGCGTATCCGTCTGGCGCCTACTCTCGCTCCTATAGTGAATATTCCATTTTAGGAAAGGACCTGAAATGCCATTCGGTGCACTCCGTTTCGACAGCTCCGCCACAGCAGACGTGCCCGACCCAATTTATTCTCCAGCAGACAGTCCTGACCGTATCACCAGGACGTAAGAAAGTCCATAGAGAAGTAAGGTAAAATTGATAGGTAAACTTGGCTAGTGCAAAATCGCCGATTTTTCAGCAAAACAAATCACACTTTAACTTTTTAGCTTCCGTTCCGGTAGGCTTATAGCTCGTAGCTGTCCTCTTGCTCTTTCTATGGAAGATCAGGGGCACTGAGAAGTTATAAATAGTTTTCATTGATCATACTTTTATCTTTTAGGATTCTTTTAACCAGATTTTACTTTTTCTGGTTATACTAATCAACCAGTTTTAAGACCCTTCTCTACTTTATTAGCGATCCATGCATTTGCCAAGTTCTGTTTATAACTTCTCTATAATTCTTCACAGTACATTTTTTTGTATATGTAGTTTTGCTTTTCCATTCGCTTGTGCTACTGCTTTGCCGCTTGCTCTGTTTTGCCGCTTTACGATCTGTCTCGCTTTATCACCGATCTCCGCTAACAACCGTACTCTAAATCGTCTAAATCGTTTTAACCAGCACCTGTCATAGCAAACTCCGCTTCCTACTCTTCGTTTGTCATATGAGTCATCTGGTACTACTTTCGTTGCACCGCCTGCCTCTATTAACTGTTAGTTAGCAACCTCTAAAGATTATGTGGGAGTACCGTTTTTCCACTTGAGTTACTCAGCCTCGCGTATTCGGCTTGTGGGTATTGTTGCCCTAACACTTAAAACTGGGACTGGCGCCCTAGCTAAACCATATCATACCGAACACCCGTTTCTGTATCGAATGCCAAAGTGTGACTCTTTTTCTACTCGTCATCCAATTCAATTCAATTCAATACTTCTTTATTTGACATTAGCTTATACAAACAAGTACCTCCCTAAGGCCTAACCCGGGTTCCACCGTGCAACCATTGCGTTGTTCGCTGTGGAGGATTGCAGGGCCGGGCGGACTAGGCTTGGTTCGGTTTTAAAACAATTAAAACTTATACCTAGGCTTCTTCTGCAGATTAAAAATGGGTGATAAAATTTACAAACATCTAAAAAACAGATTCAGCAAAATTTAAAACTACACATTATATTAGTAGCTCGCGCACTTCACTCTTTTTAATTTGGATGTTGATGCTGGTACCTCAATCTAGACGAAGAACCATCTGCGAGACGTGCAAATGCCGGGCTGCGCATAGGCTAGCCTAAACTTTGGTTTTAAAAATTTTAGTTTTCGGAAAATTTTGATTTTGTTATAAAATTTTGATGGAAAATGAATTTAGAGACAAAAATGCACAAAAACAAACAAACAGAGAGGGGGCAGGAAATATTTAAAGATGTAAAGGTATGAAATATCAGTAAGGTGGGATAAGCGAAAGTTATAGTTGTTGAAATTTACATACAGAGGCTGCCGGAAGATCGGTAACATCCGGTACGGTAGGGAGTGTTTAATCCGAAATGGGGCATTATGCTGTCTAATTTGTGTTATGTTTCTTGTCCGCTGAGGTGGAGAAAAACGCGTCACAATAATAAAAGTTTTTAAAATATAAGCGTCACCAAAAAATTTTAATAAAGTACCTATCTATATTTAGATGTTTCAATTTTCTATACCCACTTTAATTTAATACTTTCAATAATTTCCTTAAAACACTACTACTGGATATTGGTCGAAAAATTAAACGAGAACAAAATCATTAAATTTTCATAGTAACTCTACAACTTTAAGTTGGTATAGCTTATTTTCACTAGTTTCTAGACTGTTACCTGAGTCAATTTCTAATGCCATTATTTTGCAACTTGTTACATAAATAACTATTTATATCCCATCTTGGAAAATATTTGTTCCATAGTAAAATTTACATACGATTTTAATCGTGTTTTGATATAGTTTCCAGCTTTACTTCGTCGGTATTATTATTATGTATATATCGGTATTCGGCTGTAGGATTAGGAACGTGTATAAACAGCGGCAATATATGTTATACAAACCGGCATGGTTGTCTATACATCTTAATTCCCAAGCTCCTGCATTGTTACAGATCCATACATCCTCGTCAGACATATCTTTGACAGCATTATCACAACAAATATTACATGATATAGAGCTATGCACTTTGTAAATTATGGATTTATACTGTGAGATCAACAAAAAACAGCATCAGGGCATCTGTGAATTTCTCAATGCATATATTTCTGATAAGCCCTTTATTACTGAGATTTCACTGTTATATTAGATTGAAAGTTGAATGAGTTAAAGTGAAATTAAAGAACAAAGCGAATACCTTTACGTTTATCGAATAATGTAAGCAATAATAAAGGTATAACAATTGCTCACATTTTTCTCTCTCTAGATTTTGTGAATTGTTTCGAAAAACTTGATACTTCAAGTGAAACAATGGCAGAAATCAGTCCTCCAAGTGAGTATCTACTAACATACCTAATATCATCAATCTACTTAATATTTTGTATGATTTTTTAAATGCAACCATCACCACTTATACACATGAAATATTTTGCAAATGGTAAAGTAGTATTTAATATATCTAAACCCTTAAATTGATTATATCTATTACCATATATTACTTCCACGCCCAGTGGAAGTATAGTAACGCAAAAACATTTTCTTTTTTTGTTGAAATACGTTTACAATGTCATGAAATGTCGAGATTTTAAATTTGAGCGAAAAAAATTTCTGTCTGTCTGTCTGTCTCTCTGGAACTGTTTATGATATTGACTTCAAATTTGGTACACTTATGTACTATAACGAGATCTGACACTAGATTATATTTTGATCTAATTCCGTTGATGGGTTCGGGGGTAAATGCGGTAGTTAAGGGTAAACAGGTAAAGCAAGCAGGTAAGAGTCCATAAAATTGCAATTTAGGGCATGTACGAAAAGTTAAGGTCTCAAATTTTTTTTGTCATCATTTAATCACAACACCAACACAATATCCGGAAAACATTTTGTTTTCGAATTTAAGTCATATAACCACACAATCGACTTGTTAAACGCATCGTAATTTTAAATTTATTAATAAGTCGCCTTGTGGACGCTAAGAATTTTTAAATTGTGGTGCCACAATAAAAACTATTTTCAAAACTATACAAAATATTGAATGCAATTATAATTATATATAATTAATAAATTGTAGTCACCTACATGAATTATTATAATCTCTGTTTATATGGTCGGAAGTATTAAGCATAATTAACTATTTTAAGCATAACAATATTTTAAAGAAATATTTATGTTGTACTACTTCCAGCTAGATAGATGTTAAATAATATGCACTTTAATATATCGTTTTGATAATAATATTAATAAATGAATATAATAAATAAAAAAACACCACAGAAATTGGACAACCCCCACTTCCATAAGCCATTTCTTCCGACAGTGCCGGAGCCAGGATTCGAACCTGGTGGTGCGATATCCATGTGATTAATCGCGATCGCGCCTTAACCCACCCACTCGGCTATCGACCAGATAACTCAGCTATCGACCAGATAATAAATAATAAAAACTTGAGTCCCACAGGGTACAGTGTTAGATCCTACCTTATACCTGCTGTTTATCAACGATTTACTGGACAGAAACTTTGGGTGCAACATCATATCATATGCAGATGACACTGTACTGATATGTTCGGGAGACACCTGGAACTTAGCGGGACAAAAGGCGGCTCAGCCAATTAGTAAAGTTAAAAATTGGCTAGACACGAATTTGTTAAAACTAAATATTGCAAAGACTAAATTTGTGGCCTTTTCTCCAACGAAACAGGACTACCCCAAGCGAGTCAACCTATTCTTATAGATAGAGAAACAAATACAACTACTATCAAATACTTCGGTATTATTTTCGATAATCACCTAAAATGGGATAACCATATTAAATATTTAAACGGGAAGCTATGAAAACTAATATATAAATTCTATAACCTGCAAAGTATACTACATAGAAA
Organism: Leptura quadrifasciata; assembly: GCA_963675555.1. Lineage (NCBI taxonomy): Eukaryota > Metazoa > Arthropoda > Insecta > Coleoptera > Cerambycidae > Leptura > Leptura quadrifasciata. The sequence goes on along the minus strand of OY776674.1, from coordinate 105,752,729 downwards.
GACTTTCTTAGTGACATATAACAAGCCTAGCGGAATCCCTAATTAGGTATGGTATTAGCGCCTGGGACTCAGCCTACAATACAACTCTCCAGCCTCTCCAAATAACACAAAATTATATACTACGGACAATTTTTAACAGGAAAAGCCGAGACAACTGTAGAAACATATTTATTGATAATAAATTACTGAGTGTGAAGGGATTGTATATGCATGCGGCTATAGTTTATACTCACAATAAGAAACATACATTTGGATCGCCTGTAAACCATCAATATGAAACAAGAAATAGATCTAAAAACGCTGCTGAAGAGTTCAGTTCGAGCAACGAGGAGCAGCAGTAGGCAGCTTTCAGTGAGAACCTGAAGATGGCAGATGAGATTCTGGCGAAACGTCGTTTAGATAACCGTGACTCCTGGAGGAGTCGACCATCGACGCGGGAGAGCACCCGGAAGTACAATAACACTTCATATACATATATTCCTGTCTATGGTATGGAAGTTTAGTGGCATTTTTTATGTGTTACCGAGTTGGTAGCAGTAGACTAAACGAATCTCAGCTGCGGCAGAGATGGCAATGGTCGTTGTATAATTGTCTATGTGTATGTAAAAAAAAACAACTCTGTAATTGGAAACATCGTTAGTATAGAGTGGTGATGAATAAAATATGCTAGAATTATTTTCAACTAGATTGTCTTTTAATATACGGTTATAATATGTATTGTATATTGATTTAGTAATAATCATACAAAGATATGATTTGATCAATTATAATGAAACATTCATTCATTAAATGTTCACCTACGTCTGTCATTGTTACATCTTCACAGGTTGAGAAAGTATTGGCTTCAGTTTTTGATGAAGCCCAAAAATACGTAATATATTCGAATTGACATGCCGTCTATATGTCTGACGGTCTATGTGTCCGTCACTCAGTCTGTATGCCTTTGTGTAGTACATTTTTCTGGAGGACCGCTCAACGTGGGAATATAAAATTTTAGATAAGACCTGGGAGGTTTAAGGAAGAACGAATATTAGTGATATTGTTGCACCAGGGACGACTCTGGGCAGGATCAAAAAATTTTCTTTTGTCGAATCTGTTCAGATAAAAATTGTTTAGAATAGAAAATTAGACTAAAATGGTCCTTTGCGAAGGGTGGACCCAAAAACAATGTGTCATGGAAACAAAAATTGTCCTCAGACAAAAATTGTTTGGAGTGAAAAATTGTTGCGAATAGGTTGTTTTTAATTTACCTCCAAAGTACCAGAGCCGGCTACAGGGAGGGCCAAGAATCAAATTTCAGTCTAATCAAAGAAATTTAGAACAAAAATTATTTGAAGTGAAAAACTGCAACAGAGAGGCTACCTCGCCAAGGCAAATTTTTAGCCGAATCAAAAAATATTTTTTAGTGCTTTTATAACAAGCCAATCTATTTGTACATTTGTTCGACTTAATATTGTAGTTAAAGAATCTTGTTATATTTAAATAGTCATAAATAGTTTTCTCCATCCAATATTAATTTTTCCCATATTTACACTTAACCTAACTGGACCTCTATTATGTAATTATAGAGAGAGTAAGCATTCAACCTACGAAGCGAGAGCTCACATCATACGCATCTCACCCGACTGTTCTAGACTGTATTCTGTAAGTACAGTGAAAAGATGGTAAGGATTCAGCGAGAATAGCCGAATTTACAAGCAATTAGGTTGGCGCAAAAGCATCAGTTGTTCAGTACTTAGTTGTTGTCATTGTCATGTCACATATCATTAATTAAATTAGGTAAAAGGCGACAGAATAAATTTTTATTGATAAAAAATTCCGTTATTTGTAATATATATTTTTTAAGATATGACTATAATAAACTAAAAGAGTAATTTTAATATTTGCTAAGAATTATATTATTATTACCTCGTTGGCGATGAGCAAATCAGCAATGTACATTCTGATTCACAGATTTGACAACAATAATTTTTGGCCGGCGCAAACTGTCATAAGTACGGTTGGGATCGCCGTTCTCCCCGGGAACTGGCGAATTCCCTCACGGTTTACCAGTAGAAGTAAGTTCACGCATTTTTCGCACGATGTGATCACTCCTGTAGTTATACAATGGTCTTTTATACATTTTCAAGTGAACTCCGCCCACATCTCATGGGAATGGGCTTTCACGCTTTTACAGAATAGAGGTTATGAAGGGAGGTATGGTCATCGGTTTAAGCATTGAGACCTCGATCGGTGAAGTTAAGCAGCGTCGATCGAGTCCATCACTTGAATGGATGATGTTACAGTATGTTTCACAAAACTTCGAAAAAATTAACTCAAAATACTTCAAAATTCGAAAATTAAATTAATCTATCCGTCCAACTTGTCAAACTAGAAAAAAAGTAGTCTACCCACAGATTCACACAAAAACCCACAGATTTCAAAAAACAATTCTTGGAAAAATTTACGACCCTTCGATAATTCACAAATATGCCAAAACCATCAAAAAAGACTTCAAAAGTTCCATACTCCAATCTTACAGCGTTTTCACGGATAAAAAATAACATGAAAATTATTGGCCCTGTATAATCTTAAACGTCACTAAAAGAACTTTCCGTAACCCCCGTATAATAATTTAATTCCATACCATACATTTTCTATAACCAGTTTTCTATCCAAAGTAAGCAACTATTCAATTCGCGCCGTAAATACAAAAACGCCCTATTTTCATCTATCATATTCCAAAGCTTACAAATTGTTATCAAAACTTATTTCCGTTTCCATATGCGCATCATATTCTCATAACGATTCTTTGCCGCTCCGTTCAAAATATGAACCCAACTTCATTTCGGTCTAATTCGCCCCGTACGCACTTAGCATGACTTACCCTTATAATGACCGACAGCAGGCGATAGCGCTGTACGAGGATGAACCAATATATCACTGACCATTTTCCGATTAATTTCGTATATAACTCCCAAATTAAAATAGCTTCGAACTAAAGCCATATATCAAAAGATTCTAAATTTTATGGCCGATTCGATAGCATATAATTCAATTCAGAATTTTATCAATTTCTCTTATTACGCAGTTCCGTCGCCCGCACGGAGCGATAAGTACTGTAACCGGTTTTAGACCGCGCCCGCACGGAGCATTGGCTCAAAAAAACGTTCGTGCCTGACTCGACGGGGCACGATTGACGCAACCAATCAGATGGTATATAAAGCCGAGCGGAGAAAGGCTTGAGCAAGTTAGTTCCTTCGGTGGTATTCGTGATCTAATACAGTGCCCGCGCTACTTCCAAGGCCGAAATCTTATAAAAAACAGTTTTTTAATTATTATAATCAAACTGCCCTCGCGCATAAAATACAAGTGAATTTTTCCAGATTTTTGAAACAACCTGTAACTATGAGTTAATTTTTTCTAAACCAGACGAAACTTTCGTTGTCGAAAAGCTACCTTTTCACAACCTTGTAACAATAAACATTTTTAGTTAATGTTAAGTGAATCAGATTTGTGTTCTTATTTAAATAAGTCATTTTAATTTCCGTTTTAAAACAAAGTGTTTCATTCACCGATATACAGGGTTACTCAGAAAGTACCCTTCAATAAACAATCCAAAAAAATCAAAGTGTTTTTGAACTCCACTAAAACAAAGTGTTGTCTTCGAACTTCTAGTGCTATATACCCTTGCACGAAAAAGTCAAATTTTAAGATAATATCAAATAAACCAAGATAACGACTTTTACTCAAAATTAAGTGCACGCATGCCTTGGGGGGTCTCTTATAAGCTCCGAGCTAGCCAAGCTATATTTTTTCTCAACCCCAAAGGCGTGTCCGTGTTCAACGACCGGCATCTCATTTCGCCGTCCTGGTTGAGTGGTAGAGTAGCTGTAGCAAAACTTCGCCATGACGTAAATATAAATAAGTCATTAAAGCAATAAATAAATAAATAAAAATAATTTTTTTGACACCTACTTCCGAAAGTGACATTTTCTGTTGTTTGTCAGTGTATTTTCGACTAGCAAAAATAGACGTTTGTCTTCCATCAGTCGGTTTCCAATCTCGGAGCCAATGTTAACATGAAACCAAATAAATATTATAATCATTTTTTTTTGTTTGACTATTATTACTTACTACCATAGAAACTGGAAACATTTACTAGCCTGCTTATGGTTTTTATATTCAAATATTTTTGATTTCAGTAAAATATAAGAAATAAAGCTTTATCATAAATAATATGTGTGAACCTGTATGTGAAGGGGTCGACAAAATCATATGCTCAACTCTGGAGTAAAGTATCACTTCCTCCCTTGAATGATTGCTGCCCTCGCATCAGCGGGAGGAAATGATATACTTTCCTCCCTAGGTAAACAAATAACTATTGCGGTTCAACTACAATTACTATATTTGCACTATATCTCTTGTTTTTTTTTGAATTATTTATTAACAACTTTTAAACTTTCTCCAAATTTTTATCGTTCAAGTCTACAATTGTTTTTAGTATTTTTTTATTTTCGGTAGTTACAAATTCTTCTTCCACTCACATAATGATAAATTCTGACTTTCTTAATGTTGCTTCTTCTGTTTTGTATTTACTCCTCATTACTTCCACTGTGACGCTCTTTTTCTCGTTCAATGTGAGAAATAAGGCTGCCACTTTGACACTCGAGTTTTTATTTATTACTCGGGCGCCAGTTCAAGTTTGAAGTGGTTGAACAACACTACCCAAAAGTCGATAAGCGAGACTGAGCAGCTCAGTGAAGAAACGGTCAGTTCCAGTGGATAAATAAGGGAAATTAGACTTTCACAAACACAACAGTAAAATGCAGAATTTCAATAATATTTGAATATATTACCGTAATCCTATGGTTACAATCCTAAATAGAACGGAAAGCAAAATTAATACAAGTTTATATACCTATGTTTAGGCAGTAGAGGGAGAGTAGCAAGAAATATGGTAATATTAGCGGCAAAAGCGTATAAGCGGTAAAATTAGCGAATTTATAATAAAATGGTTATTAAGCAGACAGTGAACGGATACAAGAAAATGTGAAGCAAGCAGAATTATTTACAGTGTTACGTGATTAGAGGTCGATAAAGGTGGACAGAAAAGATACAACCTGTTGTCACCACAGGGTCAGAGTCAGGTTAAAGAAAGAACCTGTTGTCACCACAAGGGCCAGAGTCCGGTTAAAGAAAGAACCTGTTGTCACTACAAGGGCCAGAGTCAGGTTAAATAAAAGAGAGAACCTGTTGTCACCACATGGGCCAGAGTCAGGTTCAAGAAAGTTAGAAAAGAAAATCACAAAATAAGCAATAGATATTCAAACAGTAAAATAAACAGAATGATAGAAAATATTTATAAGTGCACAAAATTTACTAACAGTAAAATATAGTCACACTAGCCAAGTATTTAAAAGTGTCTTACTCTTTCAAACTTCGGTGGGCACTGATACACTGGTAGTCGACTGCTCTCTTCAATTTGTAGGATAACTACTGAATAAAATACCTGGTGTTGTTTATTTTATAGCCGTTCCCTACCAGGATATCGTGAGGGTCCCCACTGATTGTAGAATCGCGCATGGACCAATGTATTGACACCACTTATTTAATGTACCGGTGAATTATTGTTACGTGCGTCGATTAGTATAAACAAAGTGTTCTGAATTTTGTAATGCATAGAATCGGTTTCAAATAATTATTTTAACCAACTGCAAAAAAAAATGGAATTAATTAGCCATAGATAACTAACTCTTGAATTAAATACCTCAAAGTATAAACAATAACTCCTAGTGTACAAGTAGTCTGGTAAATTGATATCCCGGTGCTCAAATAGTAAATATTGTCTACTAATATACTATCGTGGGCTTAAGGCGGTACAATATAGATTTTACCTTGACAGAAATACTATATAGAGTGCAATTAAATATAAATCTTATGCACATTTCCGTAACGAAAAATGCTTGGTTACACTACTTTGCTTTTTATCATTTGGAGTTTACCTTTGCACAAATCCATGCACCTCCATTTTTTATATTTTCAACACAAACTGCTAATTTGCTTGGATTTATATTTGCTTTTAAATCGGTCCCTGTTTTATCATTTTTGTGTTTTCCATGGGCCTTATTAGTAAAACCTCCTTGTTTTGGTAAGAGATTCTGAATAAGTTTATTTTATTCATCTGTTCATGTTGGTTATGTTCTATTACTTCATTATTTCGCAAAAAAACTATTTAGGATATCATTCGTACTTTTATACTTTCCTACTGTACTTGAATTTTTACAATTATATTTTGAACCAGACTTTTAATTCTTTAATTTCCCTTAATATCAATATTTTTCTACAAATGTTGCATAGGTACTTGGCACTCTCATTATTTGATGTTACACATTACTTCTTCTGTTAGTTTTGCACATATACCGCATATTTCTCATTATAAATAAAGTACTTGACAAGACCCTCCTCATTTCCTTTAAATCTACATTCCATTCAATAAGGTATGATTGCGCAATTTTCCTATTTTTTAATATTCATAATTCAAATTAAACTATTTACTTAAAATTAACATATTGGTACATGTTTACGCCCTCCAGCAAACACCCCCAAACGTAGACAAGGATTTATACTAACTACTGATTTATTAATCATTATATTACAATATAATAATTAATCCTTATATTTACTCACTAATTTGAACTCTTAACTACTATAAATTTCAGTACTTAGTGTTACTGTACTAATTTTATCTTATCTGGTCACTTTTACTGCTATTAAATATCACTTGCCTATTTAATACATAACTCATTGAGAACTGTACTGAAATAACTCCAGCGCGTTGGCTCTATTACTTATATATCCGTGGTGCTTATTCTCGATCAATTTAGCCTGTCTTTCTACTTTTCCAGGGTGTTCTATGAGGCAGCGCCACACTGGGTGAACTATTGTTCTACTGGTTGCCTATTAGACAGGCTTCCTTTTACTCTGTCTATTACTAGGGATAATCTTCTTCCCGTAAGAGGGCGTGGGCGTACTTCCCCCTCCTTAAGCCCCCGGTCAGGCAATTTCGAGTTTCCAACATATTTCGCCAATCTGTCCAGATGCACGATTTTCATCTTGGATTTCTTTCTGCATTGAATCCGATAAACAACTCCTTAATTTCATTTTCGATTTCATCAGTCGCTGACAGAATAGCGCTTCATTGCACCTGTTAATATTTCTTAATTCTTCCTGGCGTGTAATTTCTTCCTTTCTTAATTCTTCCTGGCATATCCTTTCTTCCTGTTTTTCTCATGAAGTCTTATTTCTAGGTCTTCTATCATTTTTCTTACTTCTTCCTGACGTCGTTGCCCTTCTTTTTTCTTAATTCATCTTTGTCTTCTTGACATCTTGAGGCAGATGAGAACCTTACTTTACTTCTTACAAGACGTGCATAGGACTCATCCATCAAATGATCTGAAATCTTTAATAGCCATAAAAAACGATTTTATAGATTGGAATTGAATAAAGCCAGAAAAACTGCTAATGATAATTATATGTCCACAAATAACAATTCTCCAAAGGCGATGTGGAATTTAATCAATAAAAACAAATCCGTTTCTCCGCAGTCTGAAATGGTATCCGCTGAGGATTTTAATAATTGTTTCGCGACCATCCCACTCTATTTAATAGGTACTTTACCGCCTGCACAAACCAGTAGTGATGATTATTTAGATAATTCTGTTGTGCGTAACCTGGACGGGGATATATATGACTATTAGAATCCTAAACTCTATCAAATACATTATTCTCATACCCCTAACGAAATTAATAAATCTGTGTATCCAAAGTAATGTATTTCCTTAAAACTAACAAAAGTTGTACCTTTACACAAGTATGGCTCTATTGACGATCCTACCAACCACAGGCCTATCGCAATTATTCTTGTTTTTGCAAAAATTCTATAAATTAAATTTTTCTTTTAATACATTTATTTAACGTCGACCTATTTCCGCTACCGAGGCCTATCACCGACGCCTGTAGACGAGCTACCCCCAACCAGGAATTTTTGCCGAACCTCTTCCCTTAAGAAGAGTAGGGATCTTTTACTTGCCTAACATCTAATAGACAAGGGACCGACGGCTCTACATCCCCTCCGAAGGATGGTATATCCCCTATACAACCCTCGCCTAAGGTTGTATAGCTTCCGCGCATACACTGATATACAAGCCGCTGGAAGATGTTTGAGGCGAGGACGCGGTCTTCGTTGGAACGGTCACCCATCCAACTACTAACTGTGCCTGACGTTGCTTTACATCGCATATCAAAGTATGTACATAGTAAAGAAGCACCTACGCTCGCCCCAGAAATTGAATTAAAACTGCAAATTATATTCTATTTTGAAAATTTTAATCTTTTCAACAATTGCCAGTGTGGTTTTAGAGCGGGAAAAAGCATAACGTTAGCCATAAATTCTTTAGTAGACTTGATAAATAGAGGTTTCGAGGATAGTGAATTTTTCCATGTTCAGTTCCTAGATTTGAGTAAAGCCTTTGACTGTGTGTCCCATAATATTCTAATAAATAAACTAACATTTTATAAATTCTCAATAAATAGTCAAAGTTTTCTAAATTCCTATCTCAAAGATAGATCCCAGTATGTACAGTACCAAGGCATGAAATCGAACTTAATCGATACAAATATTGGGGTACCGCAAGGTTCAGTATTGGATCCAATACTGTTCTCTATCTACATAAATGATTTACCCAACTGTACATATATGTCTTGTTTAAATATCTATATCACTTTCCAGTTCAAAGCATTTCACTATCTCCTGTGGTTTTCAAATAGAATATTCTGAGACTTCCTCGTATTCTCTGCAATAAATATTAGGTACATTATATTAGGGACTGTAAATTATGAGATTATTATTTACTAATTATGCTTTGTAGATGGTTAATACTTTAAAAGGCATAGAGAAGATCATTTGAATGTCTCATAAAATACTTTATAATTTTATGATCTCCGAAATGTTGCTTTTTAATAGTACATTAAACAACACGTTTAGAAAAGCAATGTCGCTGCGCTCGCTCGTATTCAAACACTATACTCGTTTAGTAAAACCGATTTTCTTACGAGATTTGTTTATATTATTTTTTCGCATTTTGTGTTAGTACGTAATTATAAGCAAATAGTGATAGATATGGAAGCATTAGAAAGTTTGAAATTTAAGAAATTTCATTGTAGCTACTTGTGTAGGATTTCCATAACCTAGTAACTGACACGGCTTTATTTATCAAAAAGCGGGTAAATAGAGCATCTCGTACCGTGATGAGGGTTCGAATCCTTTTGTTTCATTTTTTTTACTACATCTTGTTAACAACTAAAATACGTAATACGAGTATTTATTTAGGTTAGTTCGTTAAGTTAAATATGTTAATATTATTTGATGTAGTGTAGTTGCTTAGGATAGATAATTCCCCTTGCCCTTGTTATTTATGAGTGACATGTCACGGCACCAGATGCTCTATTTACCCGCTTCTGTTTATCATTCAAGAACACAGATAATCATAATAGTTTTCAGGAAGAACAAGTGGAATTGAATAAATATCGTGTGGTTAACTTTTCAAATTTAATTAATTGTACTTTTAACATATATATAACAATGATATAACAATATTTCCAATATTTAAATAAACAATTTTCTGTTTTTATTAACACTGACACGACTATATAGTAAAGTGACAGTTCGATGTGGTAAAGTGCCACTTTATTAAACGATTTTGAATTTAGTAAAATAGCTTATTATCAGTCAAAATGCGAAAAAAGCTTTGATTAAACTTGCAATGTTTATTTGTTAGTTTGTTTAGGTCAAATCTTGCAATCAAAATTTCGATTAGTTCTAATTAAGCTAGAGCTTCGAAATTTTGCACATGTGTATAAATGTATTGTCACCAAAACAATACACTTTAACATTTTCATATAAGAAAAAACAAGATGGCGGACGACTTTACCGTTTATGATCCAATTCGACTCAAAATCGATATCTGCTGGTTTTCTAGATCGCCAATTATAAATTCTTGATCAAAATTTAGAAATTCAAAATGGCGGCGCCAATATGGCGGACGACTTTTGTCATTTATGGTCTAAATCGATAAAAATCGATAACTGGGGGTTTTCGAGTTCGCCGATTATGAATTTCTAGTCAAAAATTTAGTTCAAGATGGCGGACGACTTTACCATTTAAGATCCGATTAAACTCAAAATCGATATCTAGTGGTTTTTTAGGTCGCGGATTATGAAATTTTAGTCAAAATTCAGAATTTCAAAATGGCGGCGCCAATATGGCTGACGACTTTTATCATTTAGATCCAAATCGATCAAAATCGATATCTGGGAGTTTTCGGGGTCGCGGATTACGAATTTCTAGTGAAAAATTTAGTTCAAGATGGCGGACGACTTTACCGTTTATGATCAGATTTACTATAACACTTCTTGGGGGTAGATTACGTAATAATTGAGTTCTTGCCCACTTTCATAATTTTCGAAATTCATTTCTTTATGGTAGTCACCACTATTAGAAGTGGATTTCCAGCGAGCATATGATCCTGGCACAAATCCATTTTCACCTCCGGCATTTAATATAAATTAAACGAGATCCTTTTGATATTGGTTTCAACCATCCTTTATCGGATTGGCCGCTCCATCCTTTTTGATGGGTATGGGATGAGTGTATATAAGTTTCATCCTTATAAACTATATTTCGCCCTTCCTCTCGATATGTCCTCATTTTTTTAAAAAACTCAACGCGAAGATGTCTTATGTCTAATCGTTCCATTAAAATTTTTCTGTTCTTTTTCATTTTTATCCAACGAAGTCCAATTTTTTTACATTGATTTCATAACGTTGACTTCGAGCCTTGATATCCAACACCATCGCAAAACTTCTTATAAATTCGCTGCATTGTGGGGACTATGTTCTCAGTTATGTGAAAATCATGTATTGTTCTACGCAAAATAGAAAGATCGCAATCATCCAAGCGCGCACTGCTCTTTCTATTTGGAATTTTTTAAATGGAGTTAAAGACATTTTCTCGTTTTACGGCGCAAATGCTTATACCGCATACGATGGCAACACGTTCTTGGACCTTTAAATAAAAAACAAATCAACTATAACTTAAATTGTAGGTACTCATAAGCAGTAGTGATCTTGCTTTTATCAATAATAAATGCTGACGACTTCGCCTCTTGCTTCATAAACTTTAGCACAGAACTAACAATTTCTCTGGCTGGATCGCCCAAAACTTTATGTTGAACTCTACTTTTGAAAACAATTGTATTTTCCAATTAGACACTAGAAAATGAAACGAAACAAGAGGATGAAAGAACCCAAATCACATAAAACACGACAAGAAATACTTTTTTATGGACTGTACCGAAGTAACCACTGCGGCAGTTCTATGTTCTATGTGCTCACCGGGAGGCTACTGCACATTCATACCTCAAGTATCAAGCTATGTTGGAAGTGTACTTATATATCCGTGGCGCTTATCCTCAATCAATCCAGTCTGTTCTTCGAGACATTTCTACTTGTTCCAGTGTATTCTATGAGGCAGCGCCACATTGGGCCTACTGGTGAACTATTGTTTTACTGGTTGTCTATTAGGCAGGCTTCCAATTCAATTCAATTCAAAACTTCTTTATTACATATTATGAATACAATACATGTGCCGCCCCAGAACCTATTCCGGGGACCAACCATGCAACCACCGCGTAGTTCGCGGTGGCGGGTTGCAGGGTCGGGCGGAATAGAACTGGTTTGGCTAAAACACAATTTAAAACTTAACCTAAACTCCTTTCACATAAAAGATGAATTAAAATAGGTGGTAACATTTTATATATCTAACAAAAACAGATTTTAAAAAACTTATAACTAAACTTGGTTTTAGATACTCTCACATTTTTTTAGAATTAATTTTGATGCCAACGCAAGTACCTCAATCTGAACCAGGAACCTTCTGCGAAACATGTAAATGCCGGGCTACACATAGGCTGGCCTAAACCTTGGCTTTGATAATTTTGGTTTTTCGAAAATTTTGATTTTTGTTGAAAAATTCCGATGGGAAATTAATTTAGAAACAAAAATGTACAAAAGGAAAATAAGAAACAAACGGAACAAACGTGAACAAACATAAAGGAAGAAAGAGACAGAAAAGATTTAAAGATTCAAAGATATGAAATATCACTAAAGACAGATAGGATAAGCGGAAGTTATAGTTGGTGAAGTTTGGCTACAGAGGTTGCCGGAAGATCGGTAACGTCTGGTATGGTAGAGTGTTATCCGAAATGGGGCATTATGCTGTCTAATTTGTGTTATGTTTCTTGTTAGCGGACTATCGCCCAGGAGATGTCCCGGATGTAGTCCGCTATTGGGGTTATGTCGTGGCAAAGTGCGTATAGGTCTCTGAGGGAGGTGTACCATTCAGAATTAGAAATGAGGCGCATAAACTTGTGCTCGAGCACTTTTAGTTTTCTCATTGTCGTGGTCGGTATGCTGCACCACACCGGCGCCGCGTATGTGATGGACGGCCTGACCACCATCGTGTACAACAATTTTTTATTTTGTCGGTTAAGTCTGCTACCCCTGACCATGAGCGGATACAGACTCCTGGACATGGAGTAGACCGTCCGTACTGTCTCATTTATGTGCGTATTGAACGTTAGTCGCTGGTCCAGTCTGATCCCCAAGTACTTCACGCATCTCTTGGTTGGAATTTGGTTTCCCCGGATCAAGATTGGTGTTAGGATTTTATTTTCAGTAAATCGGCGCGTGAAGACTATCGCCTCCGACTTCTCAGCGTTTACCCGAATCTTCCATCGGTCGTAATACGCCGTGGCACGGGTCATATGAGCTTTGAGCAGCATGTTTGCTGCTTGAGCGTTATGAGAATGTGCATACATGGCTGTGTCATCGGCGTACTTGGCCAACTTCGTATTCGGGAACTCTGGGAAGTCGGAGACGTACAGGTTGTACAACTTTGGTGACAGGCATAATCCTTGCGGGACTCCCGCGCGAATGTCCTGCCGTGTTGACAGTTTGTTATTCACTCGAACTTGCAGAGATCTGCCCGTCAAGAGCGAGCGAATGAGTTTGATGAAATAAGTCGGAAAGTTGTAGTCGCGCATTTTGTATAGTAATCCCGGGATCCAGACGGTGTCGAACGCCTTCTCAATATCGAGAAGCACCATAGTGGTGCTCTTCCCGAGGTTGTATTGTACTCTGACGTCGTTAACTATCCTAACGACTTGTTGTACCGTGCCCCTGCCCCTTCTAAAGCCAAACTGAGACTCATCGTCGATGTGGAGCTCCTCCTGAACAGCGTCTAGTCTGGTTAGGACGAGCTTCTCCACCAACTTGGAGATCGCCGACAGTAACGAGATAGGCCTGTAGCTGCCGGCGAACTTCGCGTTCTTGTTTGGTTTAAGGATGGGCACGACCACGGCGCATTTCCACTGGCTAGGCCAGTGTTGCAGCCGCAGGATCGCGTTAACGATATACGTTAACTGCACAATACCTTTCCTCGGGACATATTTGAGCAGTTTGTACTCGACGCCGTCTTTTCCCGGGGCTTTGTTGTTTGGTAAGTTTTTGACAATGTCTACTATTTCCGAGGGTTTGGTCATGACCTTCAGAAGCTCTCGTCTCGTCAGTTGTACGTCATGACCAATGATTTCGTTTATGTCATTTTCGATGCGGTCGTGCTCTAAATTATTTGGTATATTGTTGTTGTGTATATTTTCAAAATGGGAAGCTAGGTCACTCGCTTTTTGCACGCCTGTCATCGCCGTCTGTCCGTTCGCGCATGTCAGCGCGGGTATGGCCTCCCGCGTATTTTTCAGTGCCCTCGTCAGCTTCCACAACGAGTTGTCTTGAGGATTTAGCGCTGCCAGTTTGTCCCCCCATTTCTGGTTTCTTAAAGTGTTGATGGTGGTTCTGATTTGCCTTTGCAGTCTGATCATCTCAGCCTTAGCGACGGTATCGCGATTTCGCTGCCAAAGCCGTCTCAGTCTGTTTTTCTCGTGTATATCTTGTATAACCGCTGCGTCGAGTCGGTCTTTGTTGGGGTTTATTGTTGTAGTGGTGGAAACAGTCTGCTTGGCATCCTGCAGCACTCTCGTAAACTCTTCCACTACATTTTCCAGCTCGGCGGATGTGCTGATTGTGTTATTCAGTGTTAAGTTTCTGTTGATGTGTGCCTTATAGAGGCCCCAGTTGGCGCCTCTATAAGATGTAATTGTTCGTGTGATGTTTTCCTTTGACATATCACTCAGTTCTAGAATGATTGGGTTGTGGTCGGACGTGAGTTCCTCCAGCGACACGGGAGCCGTGGAGTTCCTCACGCCCTTGTTGACCACTATGTCAAGGGTTGTGGGTGTTGTACCATTGTCCGGAAAATGCGTGGGATCGTCCGGATACTGCAGGATGACATTATGACTATTTACATAGTTAAACAGAGTATTTCCGTTTGCGTTGTTGCGATGGCAGTTCCAATTGCGATGTCTGGCGTTGAGGTCGCCTATGAGGAGACAGCGCGGGCTCACGTTCATCATATTCTCCAGACAACCGGCTATGAAGCCGTTCGCTGGCCTATTATACACGGCAATGATGCTCATGCCGCCCTCTAGCGTCACACACATTCTCTACAGTTGTGTTCCGTATAGAATTGTGTGTGTGCGCGATATCAGACTTTATGAGCACGGCTACTCCACCGCCCCTGTTATTATCGGCCCTATCTTTTCGAAGTACCGTATACCCTCGGACTCGCAGCTTGTCTCGTCTGATAAGTTTCGTCTCATTTAGAAGCATAATGTCAATTTTATGCCTCAGTAAATAATTTATGAGAAAAGGAATTTTGTTACCTATACCATTGGCGTTCCAGGAAGAGAGTTTTATTTTTATTTAGAATGCATTTTGGGAGATTGCTTCGAGGAAGCGATGCATCACAAAAAATTTTTCGCCCGCATTTACGCATCTCTCCAGCTCATCGTTCAGAGTGCTGTAAAGCGTCAGTAGTTTATCTAAATCGACGAGCGATGCCATTCTACGTTGCTGTTGCCGGAGCAGCTCTATCTTCTCGGCGGTGGTGGTAGCAGTTCCGTTCATCAGAGGAGGGGTGGGCAGCAGCGTGGACATTCTTGTTTCCTCCGCCTTTTTAATAATCTGATTGGGTGGCGACGACATCTGCTGGGCGCTCCTATTTTGTTTCATTCTTTCCTCCCAAACATTGAGTTTGGGCTGTGGAGCAGCTACATACTGCATTGCCGGCGCTGGGGGAGTTCTTATGCTTCTTTTCTCAATTTGTTCGATCTTCCTTCTGTACGAAGTACAGCTGACGCTGTTAACCGGGTGTGGCCCCCCACAGTTTATGCATTTAGCCGGGGTGTCCCGGCCCTTAATGCATGTGCGGGTGAGGTGGCTTCCCGCACATTTTAGGCAGTTGGGGGCAGCTCTGCAATTAGTTGTTGCATGTCCCCACTGCTGGCACCTATGACACTGTATGATTAACTTGGCGTTTATGTGTCGCTTCCACGTCACGGCCGTGAAATCCAAGTACCTTACCTTATTCTGTAGATCTTTTAATACTATCTTGTTATCAGAAGATAGGTAGGGTATCTGGTGCCTTTCATGGTGTATAATTCTTTTGGTACAACTTTGTGTGTGGTTCTCAATTCTTCCTTAATGTCGTCCAACTCAACTTCATGATGGAGCCCCTTCAAGATGAAAGCGTGAGTTTTTTTCCTCGCGCGGCGTGTAAGTGTGATACTCCACTTTGCTTTCCTGGAAGCACTTGTTTATGGTGTCCCAATCTTGTTTTGTTGTTACTTGCAGGGAGGTATTATTCATTGAGTGCTTCCAGTAGAATTTATTTTTGAGCTTTTCCCTTAGATAATTATTTACCCCTCTGTGATTTTCTAACTGTCCGTGTATCACGAGTGGTGGGGGCCTCCTTTCACTCTTTTCTCCTATCTTTGGTTCTGTTTGCTGCGGGGGAGGGGTGACGTTCATATCCGGGGGCAGCGGCAGTGGTCCCTCAAACCTGTTTTTAATTACCGCTACCTGCGGTTTTGGCATAGCTTTTGGTTGTTTACCACTTCCTGGGTGTGTAAACGTGGGGTTTCCTTCTTCTTGACCTACAAGCTTTTGCCTTTTAGGCTTTAGCTTGAATATCTCACCATCTTTATTTGGCGCCATTTTAACGCTGCTTTGACTTCCGTCGGACGCGCTATCTTGGGACATCTTTTTGGGCGATTCCGGTTGCTGCGTCTTTCGCTTTATTTTCCTTCTTATGACTTGCCTATCCAGCCTCGCGTAGCTACGGTCCGTCTCACTTCCAGACATTTGTGTTATTTGTCTGAAGTCGGATGATGCTAGTGACGTACACGGTATGACTGAGCCCGCAATGCATTTGTAGAGCTGGCCTTTTGGCCCAGTTGCCGCTACTTCTTTGGTTTTATTTTGGCCTTCCACTATAATGTTAGGCTTAGAAACTTTGGTGAGACTGTCTATTATAATTATATGTTTTTTCCCAACCGGTTTTAACCGACGAAGGTCGCTGTATCAAAAAACTGCGCACATGCGTCTCTGTTCACAGTTGTATTTTATTTTTTAGGTTAGGTTCAAAAAATTTTTTTAAAATGTTGCCTGGTGATTTTTAATTACTAGCGTCTATATTCACTTTAATTACAAAATGTCACTGTCAAGAATTTACTTTGAGATTGTCTTTTGGGACCATCTCGACCTTAGGGTCCCCACCCTTTCACTTGCGTAGCACTTCCTTTCTTAGTTTTCACTTTTTGAACTCTAATGTTTTAACTGTTTATATTTTTGCAGGTTTTTCCGTATATATTGTACGATCTAAACAATGTGCCTCACAGTTCGCGTACTATACACTATAGGCAGGCTTCCTGTTACTCTATCTATTGCTAGGGATTAATCCTGTCTCAATAAGAGGGCATGCTCGTGCACATAACACTATTTTAGATGAATATTTTTAAAAGACGTGTAGAGCATTAATACTAGGAAGCAATTGTTTTAAAGCGGAGCCTTGATGGAACTCAAAAGTTTAACGTAATTTTTAAAATGCAGTATTTATGGCATACTCAGATACCTACTTATTAAATAAGACAAAAAAATTTCAATTAGTCTTCAGTTACTTCAAATCCATATCATTTTGTAGTAAAATTACAAACTGTTGAGTTTGAGTGACTGCAAAATCATTGCAATTAATTACTTAAAAGGTCTCATTTTTCAGTTATTACTATTACTGCTCTACCTGGAAGCTTTTATCTTATACCAATTTGTATTTTAAATTTTAGATAGCATCTACACCACGCCGAGAGAATACTCCTATAATTTTAATAATAATAATTTCAGACCCTTACTTCGCGTGTGCGGAAAATATAGGTCGTAATATAATACGAAATGAACAACGCTTTCCTGTTTACAAGGTAACGTGTTAATTTAATTTTCATGAATTCTGTACCATTTGGCGTAACTATTAATCATAAATTTATACTCCACATTTTGTATAGATAACAACCATTTTAGATGCATTTTGGGGAATTATTAATATTAATAATTTACACGAAAATCTACATCAATTCACATTATCATCAACGAGCAAGGTTTCCTTGATCATATAGAATATAATTGGTCGTAGAATAATTGCCGATCGATCATAGAAATGAATACATTATGTCTTTATTCACTTGTCTCATAAATAACTAGGCAAAGAAAAGGAGGACGAGCTTAAAAGCAAAATATCTATCTCCACGTGATATTTGTTTCTGAAAATACAAAGTTAATAAAATTTAAGCTCCAATTTGTTATAACACTAAAAAGCCTTGAGACACAAGAAAAATATTGTATATGAAAAGTTCGTTTTAGAAGTGTAGCTCGGTATTTTCCTTTGGTAGGAACTTTTTTAATCGAGGCAGAACGTAACAAGGGACTCTTCCAAGGGTCTATTGATTGTATGTTTACTGAATATAAAACTTCCTGCTTAGCCACGTGCTTGATGAAGTGAATTTTGTTCGCTCTAAAACTTCCCAGCTTTTAAGCAACACTTAACATTAAAAGTTCTTTCTTTTTGCTTAAAATAATTGTATGCCTGCAAGAAGTTTTAAAATTATTGCAGAATATGAAAGTTAAAAAAAACACGAGATCTAAACATAAACTTTGGCAGAGAATTTTAATGAGCATGGAAACTGGTACATTAGTTTTACGACGGAACACACGAGATTTTATCGTAAAATATTTAAAACAGTAAAATATTTTCTAATAAAGAATATGGTTCATCAACGAGTAGATGAAATTATAAATTATTTAATACAAAATCCATATATAAACACCACCACCACAAAAATTATGAATATATGAATAAAAATATGTAAAATAGGGGTTTTAATATATCGCATCAACAATTTAGAAACTGAAAATTGAAATAAATTTTCATATTGGGGATTTATATTAATTTTACTACACATAATGATAATAATACTTTATTTAAGGACAAACGCCCACTACGTGATTATAACGAAATGACTAAATATCACAATAATATTCACTTTTTATATAGTATAAAGAGATGTTAAAACAAACATGTGTAAAGTACAAAAATATCCAAGATTTTTTTTTTTGTAATTTGGACTTATTATTTTTTCGAAAGTTCTCCATTACAATCTTGAAACTGAGCCAGGCAGCTTTTCCAGTTTCGTTAATTTCTGTAACAAAAATGTCGTCCCTTAACATCTTTCTAATTTGTAGTCCATCAAAAATTCCCTCCTTCAATTCCGCATCTGAAATATTTGGAAACATCCGTTGAATATGCTGGAAGTGAAATACGCTGATTACAAATGGCGATAAAGCAAATTATCGTTATTATTTTCACGTTGATAGAGGACAAAAATTTAAATTACTGAAGAGAAGTAAATACCTAATCTATCTGCAAGTGCCTTATATAAATAAGGACTCAACAAATTAAACTAAAACAGCTGTTCCTCCTTACGAGCGCCGAATTATATAGTAAAATTTGCGTATTTTGTCTAAACACAGTTAGCACTAAAATACTGGAATGCTCAAATGCTACGAGGAAGATGCGATGCCTCCTTCATCTCAGGATGCCACTAACTGCAGACCGGTTTCGACCTAGTTTTGGGTCTCGTCAGTGCAGTCAAAGCGATACCTTCAATAACCGGAGTTCGCATCTCATAGACACTGTTAAGCTCCACAGCAGTACAGCGTAACTAGCGCCATCTCTCAGTAGTCTCGAAAATAAAATTGATAATCATCACTGAATAAGCAATTTTATAGCAGAAGGAAATTTTATAAAAATATAAAATATAGGACTTGCAGATAGGTTGGTATATTATAATTCCTATATTTTATATTTTTATAAAATTTCCTTCTGCTATAAAATTGCTTATTCAGTTATTATTGTTATTTACAAAGTGAATTTGCGTCTTGAAACAGTTACGAATTTTCTTTCTTTTTTTGGGACACATGGAATTTAAACCTGCTGGAGATTCGTATAAAAATTATTTTCTCTTATTTTCATACTTCAAGTAGTCAAATAATAAATTTTTTTCAAAATCTATTTAATACCAGTCTAAAACATTCCTCTGATCCGCCATTTCGTTTTGCTATGGGCTTGATTTACTATTTGCCCTCACCGAAGACTTGGCCTTTATATAATTGTGGGTCATACTTACAAAAATGACAATAAAAAGATATTAACATGTACCTACATGTTTTCATGTCTAATGTGATCAATATATCATATCTGGAGGTTCTTGATATAAAGATAAGAATTCATGAATAGACGTGCAGTTAATTAAGCTTACACTTAAGATAATACCAATATATAATATTTATTAATTCATTAAATTATTATTCCTTTTTATTTAATTATTTAATTTTAATTTTTTAAATCGTTATAATCAGTGAAAATTTTACTGTTTTGTCCTAAAACATAAGTTCTTAGCTTTCTTTTAATTGATGTTATGTCTTTAATAGTGTCAAGGACTGAGTTATATAATTTGGGAGCTAGAAAGTGATACGATTTTTGACCTATAGTTTTTAACAGTAAAGGATATAGACATTTACTTTTTTGCCTTTATCATATGTATATGTCGGATAATGTAATCGTATATCTTTTTTGATGTTGCTTCCCATTTGTAAAAAGTATAGATTCTTAGATTCTAAAAATAGAAGATCACTGGGATATCTATTATCTTCATGCAGCATTATTCTAAGAAAGCGTTTCTGCAACGTTTCTAATTCATGTAAGTGAGTTTCAGTTGCACCTCTCCATTATAATATATATATATATATATCTTAAAATATCATGAGCGAAAAAAATGTTTCTGTCTGTCGGTCTGTAACTTTTTTTTGTGCACACGTTTACTCTGAAACCGTTTTCTGATATCGACTTAAAATTTGGTACACTTTTGTATTATAACGAGATCTGGAACTAGATTATATTCTGATCTAATTCCGTTGAAGGGTTCGGGGGTAAAATGGGGTAAATAAGGATAAATAGGAAAGCAAGCTATGTCCATAAAATTGCAAATTAGGGCATGTACGAAAAGTCAAGGTATCACCACTGTCACCCCCAATACCATCCCCACACTATTATGAAAGGGAATAAAAAAATTAATATGTGATTTATTGTGTATACACGAACGAAACATCTCAAATTTTTTTTGGCGTTAGTTACCCCTCTACCTCCCTCCATTGCCACCCCCCGCCCTATTATTAAAGGGAGTAAAAAATTAAATTGGGGTTTAGTGTGTGTACGAGAACGAAGGGACTCTAAAATTTTGTTGGCATTAGCCACCCCCTCTACCACCCTTATTGCCACCCCTACCCTATTATTAAAGGGAGTAAAATATTACATTGGGATTTACTGTGTATAAAAGTGTGTATATAAAGACTTGGATACAAAATCTGGATGTGGAAGTAGTGATTCCGTGGGCAGCGGTTTTTTCTAATAATATAATTTATATGTGAATCCCTTCGTAAGTGTTGGTATATGATAATACCTAAGCATTTTATATATATTTTTGACAGAATAACCTGTTGAGTTCCCAGTGTATTAATATTAGTTTACTTAAAGATGCAAGCTTTGCTCTGGTACAGCTAAAAGTTAAGTAAAAAGTAAAAATTAAGTGTCAACAATAGCCAATATCTTGCTCGGAAAACGGCTAAAACCACAATTTCAAACTTTTTGGAAAAAATGGCCAATTTTTGAAGTGGTGTATCTCGGGATCTATTAGACCTACGGAGCTGCGGTTGCACTCAAATTGTAGCAAATTTTATCTATTTTAAAAGTATACAGGATGCACCTTTCAGAAGGTATAAGTCAAAAACTGAAAATGTCCGAAAATTTCAAGGTTTTTCAAGCACCACACAGTTAGCACAGGGCTTTCGAAGCTGCAAACTTGGTTTTACACTATTGGTATCTATCCCAACAACTTCCCAAAAAATTAGAACAGTACGATTTTTTACGACCTAGTGCGATTTTTGTGTCTACGGTGACTGGCCTATTATTATTATTTGTAGTTTCCATTCAAAGTAGGCCCTACTGGAAACTTAATTTCTCCATTTATCTCGAGTATAGCCACCTTAATGCCAACAACTAACAATAGATGCTGTTGTTTTAGTGAGTGTATAAAATTTCTTGTTTCTTGATTGCATGTTTATATTTTCTTTAAATAATCTGATTCCCTCTCTCTTTTCTAATCTTGTTAGACGTACCTAGGTAGATGTATAGGGATGACAAAATACAAGGTAAGATATTGTCATACGTATGTCCTATATAAAATTTTTATAAAATAAAACACCCGCTAGAGCCTGACATCATTCATTGCTGCCCTATTTGGTCTGGAATTTGATATCACTACCATTTTAGGAATTCCTTTAGCACCTAATTCGATTTATAAGTGATTTTTTTTATTGAACATTAATATAAATTAAACGATATAATTTATATGAATGCATTTACCCTACTATATTTATGGTTTACAAACACCTCACTCTCAGCCGACGTTGATATTAAATAATCAATGATTTCGGCCAAAACAAATATAAAATAATTGTTGCCATCATTTAAACAAACATTTCCTCGGTAGAGGAAATTCCCCTATTACAAGTAAATGAAAATGACGTTTCAGGCATGACAAAAAGCCGAAGTAAAAGCATCGATGGAACTATCCTATTTCCGTTTTTCCATCCGCAGGATTCTGGTCGATTTGTTCGCTGTCTTTCATTTCTTTTCTTTCCTATCTCTTTGCTGATTCCACGAAGGTTTTCCACACAATAAAATTTAATTCCCTTTTCTTCTGCAGGTCACATAACTAAGGGAATTACTTAATTTTAAGTTTTTTTTTGTAATTTATATTTCTGCCCCGAACTGCATTATCAGTTCTAGTTGTTTGCCGTAAAAGTTTGACTTTTTGCACTTATAGAGATTTTCTGCTGTATTTTAAATTTGCTTTTGTTTCGACTTCATTGCAAGCTCGAATTATTGCCGACTTGGCACGGGGTCGTATCAACACGACATCCTACTTTCTATAGAAACTGTGAAATGGCAATTTTATTCTGTACACCGATTACAGGAGAAGAACATCTGAACTATGATATTGTTACCTGAAGTCTGAACAAAAGAGTAAATGATTACCAAATAAAAACTACGTTTAAACGTTATTATAATAGAAATAAACAATATTAGTTACAGTAAATTAAAAAAATATATTACAGGGTGAAACGTAGCGTAATGTAGTGAACAAAATTTATACTAAGGAGTCTTATGAGAACTATTTATATACATTTAAATGAGCAATAGAATTATCGACTGATTTAATAAAAAATAAAAAATAGATCATATAAAATTAAATCATGGGTAACCAGTTGACAGCCCGTGAAATTTTGGTAAGCTATAACTTACTAATGAATAGAATAGAATACAATAGAATAGATTTATTTGACCAAGAGTACAAAAATTTGTTTTTGGCCACAAAAAGTATATGGTACAGAACACCATAAATAAACAACATATGAGTATATATAACAGTCACAATGTATAAAACAATATAAAATAAAATAAAATAAAACAAACATAAAAAATACAAAATAGAAGAAAAGATGGGGTAGAAGTACCATATGTGAAACTAGAGCACCCCAAACAAGTTGGAGGAGAAATTTTATAGTAATCCATACAAAAAATTGTGTATATAATAAAATTAAAATTGGGCAGTAATTCCTCAACGGAATAAAAGCAGTACTTTAGAAAATGCAATTTAATTTTGTACTTTAAAGAATTAAAATTAAGAGATTTTAAGTCATGAGAAATATGATCATATAGTTGGAGATTTAACGAATCTATGTTCTTGTGAATTTCAAGTAATGTGGTGTATTTATGCTCATATGCAAACAGGGAACTGGCATCATGCCTAGATTTTTAATAATTGGTTGACAATGGTCACTCCAGCCGGCATTATCAATTTACCTAACTGCTCTTTTTTGTAACCGAAATATTTTTACTGCATGAGTTAAGCCACCACAAAGCAGAGTTGCGTAATAGAATAGAGGAAAATAGCAATTTCTTAAGGTGCTAAAACACAGTATATTTTTCAGTCTGCGAAACAGAAATATAATGCTTGACAGCTTGTTGGAGAGTATATCCACGTAATTGAACCAGTTGAGTGTGTCATCCAAGGCAAGGCCAAGAATTCTTATGCTGTCACCTTTTACTACTAAGTTGTTTGTAGAAAAACGAGCCTCTGAGTCTTATCTTCATTAAGTTTAAGATTATTGGAAGAAAACTAATTACTAGCTTGTACTGAACTAATGCTGTCCCTATTTAAATTACTAATGTTAGAATTAAAATCCAAAATCGAGGCGTCATCGGCATACGCAAGGCATTTTATTGAAGACATACAATGAAATGAATCGTCAGGTATAAAATAATCAATAGGGGCCCCAGCACAGAGCCTTGAGGTACCCCATGCCTTATTGTTAAAAGTTCTGAATTAAAGTTATTAATAGCAACAGATTGTTGTCTATGATTCAGATAGGAATTGAACAGACTGACTATTTTAAAAATTGGCCGCAGTTTAAGATAATGTTAATCTCAAGATAATTGACAAGCCTTTTTTTGAGAATGACTTCAAAAATATTTGAAAAAATAGGAATTATAGAAATGGGCCGGTAGTTATCGATGGTGTTAATATCTCCTTTTTTAAACACCTCAACCTTCGCAATCTTAAGCACATCTGGAAAATGACCTTCACTAATGCAAGCATTGATAAGCAATGTAAGTGGCAGTAGAATTATATCAATGGTTTCTTTAAGAATTCGACTATTTATACCATAAATGTCAGTGCAATTAGAATTTTTTAAAGTTTTTACTGCCTTGGTTACTTCATGTGCCGAAACTGGTTCAAGAAAAAAAGATATGACTTTAGGTAGTTTTTTCAGGTTATCCGTTGCAGAGATGTTCGATACAGGTAAGGCATTAATAAACTGTTCGGCTGTAGTAGAAAAATATGTATTAAAAGAGTTTGGGGAGATTCTGTGTTCAGAAGAATTAGATGTTGATTTATTACGTTCAATGGAGCATGCGACCCACTGTAAGGGATGACTACCATGACCGAACGAAGACGTTTTGTGGAAAAAATATTTAATTGGAATTTGCGAAATTTGTTTTCAAAAAGTGCTCATCCTCAGATGTAGGAAAGTACTTACAAAATATCTGCAATGTATTTTTTTTTTTCAGAACAAGGAAGAAAGTATAAAGATATGTTTTTAATTTTATCAAAAAAATCTTGATTTTTTATAAAGCTACGTCATTTTCAAATGCTATAAATTAAAATTAGTGTAAAATAAAATTTTGTTTAAGATATGGATATAAAATACAAAAATAAGAAAATTATACAAGATAAAATAAACATAAATCAAGCATATATTGGTATAATAATGAAATAATAAAAAAAACAATAAACAAAGTAGCTGGTTTGTTAATAAATACATAAAGTTAATTATGTTGGCTATTCATTTAAGAAATATTGAACAGAATAATAAGATGAAGCGTACTTATTAGCTTCGTTTTAAATTGATTGATATTGTTGTTCTTTATTTCGAGTAATGTAACTTAATTCACATATAACGGTCCGGCAGAATGAAGTATCCATTTTAAATTGAGTTGATTTTATTAATGGCTAAATTTTTATTCTTGTGGAAATTCGGAAATTTTATTTTTTAAATACGTCATAATAGTAAAAATTCAGTTTGAAATACTTGTCTGTAATGTAACCCTAAACGAAAAAATCCAAGGGAATAATATCTGGTGATTGAGCTGGCCATTTAATGGGTCCATAGTTGCCTATCCAGCTATTTGGCATAACTTTATTTAAATAATTTGTACATATTACAGCAGTGTGAGGTGGAGCCCCCACCTTGTTGAAAATATAAATAATTTAATCTTTATGTCTGTAAATTCAAAAAGAAAATCTTGAAATTCGTTTTGTAGGAAATTAAGGTATCTATGAGCGGTTAATTTGTCATTATAAAAATAAGGTCCAATTACTTTAGTCCCTAAAAGACCCACCCAAACATTTGCAGAAAAGATTTCTTGGAAAGCAATCTCTCTACACCAATGTGTATTTTCTCGTGTCCACTGATAATGCATATTTCTATTGAAAAATCCATTATTGGAAAAATTTAATTCGTCCGACCAAAGAATTTTGCTACATATCAGCAGATCCTTCCTTTTTTTATTTAACAACCGCTTACAAAGTCTTACTCTCCTCTGCTTATCTCCCTCATTTAAATGTTGAACTTTCCTCATTTTATAGCATCGAAATCCGTTTTTTTTAAATATTTTTCTTGCACTGTCTTTTTTTATGGGACATTTTGGTTAACATAATTCAATACTCTATTCACTTTTCTTACATTATCCGGAGCAGCATGCCCTTGC
Source organism: Leptura quadrifasciata (assembly GCA_963675555.1). Taxonomy (NCBI): domain Eukaryota; kingdom Metazoa; phylum Arthropoda; class Insecta; order Coleoptera; family Cerambycidae; genus Leptura; species Leptura quadrifasciata. Next base: position 105,726,736 of record OY776674.1, on the reverse strand, counting down.
CTTACCACTTTTTTTGAAAATGAGCCGTGCGTTTTTAGATTTTGAACTAACTTCCTAAACATAGTTCGATTTGGCTGCGGAGCATCTGGAAATCTATCTCCGTAAACCATGACTGCCATCTCAGCGTCAAAATTGCGCTGACAATAAATGCTAATCAAATCGAATTTGTTATTATTCATGTACACCATAATTACTGATATAAAACTTGTCGTAGAACTCGACAACGCAACATACAACATACAACAGTGACAATCTGATAAATTTGTTAGTAACTGTATACATTGTTTTTTACTGATCATGGCATACCTGACTTTTACGACTCAATGATATGAATTGTGGTTTTCGTAAAATATTAAATATTGACACCGTCAGTAAACATTTTTGTGACATGTTTTATATCGTTGGAAAGAGAAAATTAAACGAAATTAATGGTGTCATAGCCTACTTTGAGATTTGTTCTTTACATTTTTCCACAAGAGCGTATGTCAAAGCCAACTTCGTTTCTCGAATTTTTTGACATTGTTATTGTCTTTGCTGCCAACTTTCATCCCTTTAACTTTTTTCGTATCTCCTCAAATAAGGAAGCTATAACCATTTTTGGTTTTCTTAATTTTTCAGGTTTTTGTAATATGTCTCAAAAAGTAGGTTATGGATTTCAAATTTCTTTTTACTGAAATATAGCTCACAAAAAATGGTATAACTGTTTCTAAAACTTTATTCTTCTGCAATAGATATTAAGCGGGATATTTGGTGTGGCCCGCATAAAATAGACAGATGGTATATATATATATATATATATATATATATATATATATATATATATATTATTATTAGCCGTTACTCGAGTCCGAGTATAAAAAATGTTACAGTCGATAAATTGTGTACAATAAAAAACAAGTAAAAGGTGTAGTCTATTGTAATTCCCATTCATCTACGGTGCACACGACTATGGCTATAGAGGCCAATTCGGGAGAGCACATGTCGACCGCAGTCAGGACAAACATAGACCTGGTTAGGTCTTGGATTCGGCCTTCTTGCAGCAACATTTCCTTGATAGCTGGCCACAACCCCTCGCCATTCGGTTCTGTCCGCTGCAAGTTGTTCCCATTGCTCGTCTGCAATACCGCAGGATTTTAGATTTTCATGGAGAGCGTCTTTGAACCTCTTTCGTTGACCGCCACGCCTTCTTCTACCGCTTAGCAATTCACCATAAAGTGTACATTTAGGAAGGCGGTTATCATGCATACGATGAACGTGACCTGCCCATCTTAGGCGTGCTCTTGAAATAAGCACCTCAATTGGAAGGCTGTTTGCTCTCCTGAGTACTTCCACGTTTGATATGTGATGGAACCAACGGATTTTCATCATACTTCTGAGGTGTCTTTGCTGAAAACGTTCTAATTCTTTCACATGACGACGGTAAGTGACCCAGCTTTCACATCCATATAGCAGTGTTGGAATGACAACTGCTCTGTAGACAGCCATTTTCGTTGACAAAGCAAGGTCGTGGTTGTCAAATACTCTCTCTCTAAGTCCCCAGAGTGCTCTAGATGCAGCGTTAATTCTATTGCGAATCTCGCTGTCCATGTTTGCTTTGTCATTAACAACGTTGCCTAAGTAATTGAACTGATCCACCACTTCAAGAGAACTTCCGTTAAGTGTAATGTCTATTTGGTTCACTTGATGAGGAGTTGACATAATCTTAGTCTTTCCAATGTTGATTTTAAGTCCCAAGGAATCATAGCTCTGGGCATACACATCTAAAAGTTCTTGAAGCTCTTCCGGCGTAGAGGCTAAAAGTGCACAGTCATCCGCATACTGGAGATCACAAATGAATCGTGTGCGTGTCTTCGTGAAAGCTCTAAAGCGCCCTATGTTAAAGAGACCGCCATCAAAACGGTATCTTAGACCTATTCCTCTGACTGTCAGTTTGTTGTCAACAATAATTGTTAGAGCAGTGGTAAACAAATTAAAAAGTAAGGGTGCCAGGACACATCCCTGCCTAACTCCAGTGAGGGTTTGGAAAGGTTCGGTTGCCTCATTATTATACATAACCTGGGCGTTGTTGTTTGTATGTAGACTGCGACATACTTCCACAAATTTTCTAGGGATACCTAAGCGGAACATAATTTTCCAGAGCACTTCCCTGTCCACCGAGTCAAACGTCTTGGTTAAATCAATGAAGGCCATGTGAATTTCTCCTTGATGTTCGAGTGCTTTTTCTTGAAGCTGTTTAAGTGTGAAGATTAAATCCGATGTGCCTCGGTTTGGTCTAAAGCCACTCTGCGTTTCAGGAAGTAACTTTTCCATAACAGGTGTTAGCCTATTTGCCATCGCTTTAGTGAGTATCTTCCCTCCAACAGCCAGGAGAGCTATACCCCTGTAATTTCCACAGTCCGCAGCGCTCCCTTTGTTTTTGAAGAGGTTGATTAAAAGTGTATCACGAAACTCCTGCGGAGCTTGACCACTTTCCCACACGACATCAAACAGTTTTTTGAGGTAGGGTATGAGCTCTGACGACACAGCTTTAAAGATCTCAGCTGGGAGTGAGTCGGCGCTGGGAGATTTGTTATTTTTTAGCTGCCCAATGGCGGTTAAGATCTCTTCCGTTGTTAGTGGTTTATCTAAGTCTTCGAAGGTGTCATATTGAGGGATAAGATTTATAATATCGTGATCGGCTTGACTTTGCTGGTTAAGAATGTTAGAGTAGTGTTCTTTCCATCGGGCTCTTATTTCCTGGTCTTCTTTGAGGAGATTTCCATTTAAATTTTTAATAGGGCACATATTTTTCCGACTGGGGCCGTACACTGCTTTTACTTCTTGAAAGAAATTCCTGTAGTCGTGTGAATCGGCGTACCTTTGAATTTCTCTGGCCTTGCTTGGCCACCACTCGTTCTTTATTCTTCTGATTTCGCGTTGCGTTTCATACTTAGATTGGGTAAAAGCTTCTGCTTTTGATGAGTCGTTGGGGTGGTTGATAGCGTTTTGGAAGACAGTATGTTTGCGGTCAAGAAGTTCTTGTATAAAAGCTTCATTATCATTGAACCAGTCCTCCTGTTTTTTACTTGCTGCAGTGCCAAGAATTTCCTCACTCGCACTTTTTAAACTGTCTTTAATTTGTGTCCAGGTAGCAGCGACATCTACAGAATTGGTTTCTTCTAGTGCACTCAAATTCTCTTGAACTTTTTGCTTTAGCTGTTCGACGGTTAGTTGGTCACGCAATTTACTAATACAGAGACGGAGTCTACGTTTTACTTGAGTTCTTCGGTGTTTGGGTCTCATAACAATTTTCATTTTAGAGACAACAGGACGATGATCGGTCCAACATTCGCTATCAATGCGCGCCTTTGTAATATATATATGTATGTATATATATATATATATATATATATATATATATATATATATATATATATAATATGTATATTATGAACTGCTTTTTTTCGCGAGTGTTAAATGAAGTGTTGTTGTAGTTCCGGGTGCTCTCCTGTGTCGGTGATCGACTCCTCCCGGAACTACGGTTGCCTAAATGACGTTTCGACAGATCCTCATCTGCCAACTTCAGGTTCTCGCTGAAAGCTGTCTATTGTCAGTTCAGTTCAAACAAAGAGGAGCAGCAGTAGATGTATATCACGAAATTTTTGAAATGGTTGATAGTAATGCAACATGGCGGTAATTTTCTAATGTTCCTTTTTTGGAAAGTAGTATTATTTTGTAATTTTTAGAAATCGTAGGAAATTTACCCTCAGATATTAGAGCATTTGGTAAAAATGTCAACGGTTCGACAATAAAGTTATAGGATCTTTTTAATATGCTTGCACTGATACCGTCACTGCCGGCAGAATTTTTTAAATTATGTATTATATTACCAATTTCATGTTCCCTTACTGGCTCTAAGAATATAGTAGGATAATTAATATCTAAATTAAAAGAACTCTGGGAAGTCGGAGACGTACAGGTCCCAGAGAACGACCAGGTCCCGCCCCAGTGATCCTTCGCAACAAAGACCACTGATCCTTGGTGAGCGCGAAGATAAAGAATACCCGCATCCAGTTCAGCAAGGCCAAGGTAGTCGGTGGTGGAATCTCTCGGCTTGGACGGTTATGACTTAGGTCTAAAGGATTTCGTTATGTATGTCTAAATGATTACTAATAGAAATACACTGCCTATACATTTGTCATTTGTAAGAAATATCCTTTCCTCTTTGTCGTTTGATTCGACTTTTTGGTTCTTCATTATTCTGCACATCTAACATCTCGTTTAGTCTATTAGGTATATTTATGAATGTATGTTAAAATGTTAAGCAGTACATTTATTATCCGTTGTCATGTCATCTCCAATTTTAATTTTTTCGACTTTTGAATTATTTGTTGATTTATTTATATTATTATTAATAATTTACCACACTACTTAGTTTACTTCTATTAGAAGCTTTCTCATAAATTTTTGCAATTCTTTTTGCAACTTTTACCTTTTTATAGAGTGTTTTGTAAGTTTTATAATAATTAATATAAATTATAACTTGAGTACTAATCATTATTTCATTCAAATTTTTCAATTCATTCGCAAATAATCTAACACCTCTCGTGATCCAGCAATTCTTATGAAATTTTTTTTGTTGCATTTTTTTAATGGGCTAATTTCCATATAATAAATAGATATATCAACAAAATTATTAAAGCCACTACTGTGTTTACATATTTTATCCACGTCTCTTTACTTAAATGAAGAAAAATCATGATAATAATTATTTAATATACGCTTATATTCATATTTGTCATAATTATATGAATTCATTATGGAAATATCGCAAATTAATATTTGTCCAGTATGTACTCGAATAATTTGAAATTGCCGCTAAGAAAACAATTGTGGTGAAAGTTTCAGTAGGCAAGAGAAAAATCGAGAAAATAACATAATCAGTACGTTATTATAACACATATAAATACCGAGAATATCACAGAATATAGCTTATTTAAAATGCATATGGCCTAGCAAACATGCATTCTCATAATAACAAACATATTTTCAATGTGAGGGATTAAATCTTTAATGTGAATGGGAATGATTAAAACCGTCTGCGCAAGAAAAGTCATCAAGTTCAGGCCCACGGGCCATTAGCCCTCAAAATAAGAGTTTTCAATTTTCAGGCGTGATATTTTAAGCAGATGATGAGAGTTTCTGCTGGTATGGATCGTATTTCTTAATCTTATATATGAATTTTCTCGACGGTACGTAATTGAAACCCCGATATTTGAATATCGCAGCGAAAGGGAATGAAATATACGACTGGAATTTATATTGAAGTGAAGTTAGAAACATCATATAATCCTGGTAATTCGTAATTTTCTTTAATTTGATTTATACAAGGTAATAGAGACCTTTTAATCTTGTGTGTATTTGACAAATAGTTGTTTGATTTATATTCGTGGATTACTTTCTGAAAAGGACACATAAAAGTTCTTTCATTTTCAATTTAATTAGCTAACATTTATCTTATAGATTACTGAAAATAAATAATCGCGGGAGAAGTGGCCTTATTTTAAATATTTTAGCGAGAATTACAACAGTTCCTTTAACTATATTACTGAATCAAGTACGCCCAATTTTATGTTCATATTTCAAAACTTATTAAATGTCTGATGTCCCCAACACTTGCTTTTTTTATATTCAAACCTATGTCATTGATTAAATATAAAATAATCTGTTCGATTAATTTTTGTTTTTGCAAGTTGGGTTATTTCTGTTAGACCAGAATTAAGAGCAGGATGATAAAGGCGCAGGTAGATACAGTGAAGGTCGGTCGCGTCTAAGGCTTAATTTGTCGGCTCTGTCTTTCCCTTTCTAAGAAATTTATGGCTATTGGTTTCTGTTACACTTTTCTGTAAAAATATAATAAGTAAATCCTAATAAGTAGAACCAGTCTAAGTAGCACAGACTTATAACTAAACATACACAAATCATGGAATAACAAGCAGCACAGCCACATGAATTTTTAGTAGTTTATGCAACTCCAAATGAACCTCATTACGAAAACGTTATTCTAAAAGATGTTATATTAAATGAGGTTCTTTTTCTACCCAAAGCCGAGAGATTGCTCACCATTTTCGGGACACCCTGCATAGTATATATATGGTAAATGAATAAAATAATAACAAAATTAAAGAACTGTCATGGAAAAATAGAAAATATTTATCTGCAGATTTTCAATTTTATAAATTGCGCGTTTTACCGACAATCTGGAATTTCACACCAATCAATATGGCGGATTCACCGCACAGCAGAGAGAGCCTATGCGATATCCAGTTGTGTAGATCAGTGGTTCCACCAAACATAAATAATAAACTTTGTCCACGACTATTTCATAATGTATCCATTATGTATGTGTTTTCTCAAGCATAATGCTATTCATTATTCACTGTAGTGAATAGTGACTTCATTATTCACTGCACTGAATAATGATTTCATTATTCCATTATATTTAAAGTTTATCTACGTGCTTGTTATTTTGTCTGATTTCTTTTAGGAAGCCATGACAATCTGTCAAAGTATAATTTTGTCATCGATTTGAAACATCAAATCACATGCATCATGTACTTTTGTTGGTTATATCAATTAAAAAACAAAATATGAATACTAATAGTGAAAATGAAATGTCCTGAACACCGTCAGAAATTACCTCTTTGAATTTATTGTCATAAAAGTCAAAAAAGTTATATATGCGATAATCCTCAAATTTCAAATAAAGTGAAGTTATACATTTATTAAGCTTACGCAATTTCAATATAAAATGATCATTTCCATTTGACGTAATTGGAAATAGGTTCTCCAACTTCAAGTGTATAGCGTGATACCAAACGGTTTTTACATAGACATCTCTTGAACTTTTCACTTTATTTTTTCCTGTTTAGCAGGCTTAATAATATTAGGAGGATTCTACCTCTGCCTCAGAATAGTATTAATGGAAAATTTGTACCCATTTAGCCTTTTTATTTCCTGTCGGTCCTCCTCCATCAGCTCTTCTTTATTTTGTAAAATTTTCACCAAAAAGCCAATTGTGAATTATTGAGCCATATGTAGGCTACTGCCCATTACCTCGTATGTTTAGTAGACTTTACTTAAAATTGTTAATTGCTTCCATGTTTTTGATATATGGACTGCAATCATGACACGCCATATGTAAATTGTAAAGCTTTGCACATTACCCCGTATGCTTAGTTTTCCTCCAAATAGACTTTCCTTAAAATTAGTAACTACTTTCATTTGTTTGATATATATTAATTTCATTTAAAGGAAAAAACCATATCAATGGCCTTTCTCCATATAATGCATAGCCCTTCTTTTAGGTTAAATATTCCAATTCACCGTACCATAATGAACCGAGTATTATTATTTAATTTATATTGCACGGAAAATACCAACAATTTGCGATAAGGAGTATGTCTATATTTCGAAATGAGCCAATATTTTTTAAACTACAATGGCACAACATATATCGACCATTACCTCTTATACTTCCATTTGTTTGACATACTATTAATTTCATTGAAAGAAAACCTATTTTAACGGCCTTTTATTATAGTCAGGCATATAATTCCCTTCTTTTAGTTTAATTATATTAAAATATTCTTATTCATCATACCCTAATTAACCAAATATTATTATTTATTCTGTATTGCATGATATATACCAGCAATTTGATGAGGGGCATATTTATATTTCAAACTGAGCCAACATTTTTTAGACTGCACTCATGACACAACATATGTCGGCCATTACATTTTATACTTCCATTTGTTTGATATACTATTAATTTCATTGAAAGGAAAAAACCATAAAAATGGTCTTTTACCACATACAGGCGTACAATGCGCAGCCTTTCTTTTAGTTTAATTATATTAAAATATTCCTATTCACCATACCGTAATTAGCTAAGTATTATTATTTATTCTGTATTGCATGGCATATACCAGCAATTTGACGAGGGGCATGTCTATATTTCGAACTGAACCAACATTTTTTAGAAACTTCGTATACTTGGTTTTCTTCCATATAGTCAGTCTTTACCTAAAATAGATAATTACTTACATTTATTCGATATTTTATAAATTTCATTAACATTAAAAACCCATAACAACGGTTTCTTCCGTATTCAGGATTCTAATGTGTAGCTCTTCTTTTGGCTTACTTACATCGAAATATTCCAAATAAACAAAAAATTTTTATTTACTAGGTATTGCATGACATATGTCAGCGATTTGGCGAGAGGTACGTCTATATTTCGGACTCGTGTGAGCCAAATTTTTTTAGATCGTACTCATGGCACGTCATATGTCGGTAATTACTTCGTATACTAGATTTTTCTCCATGTGATTTTTGCCTAAACTTGATAACAAGTTGTTTGATCTGTCAGATTTGTATTTTAATTATTTTCTTCATATTGTCTCCCACTTTTTGTTTTCTCTTTTCCAATTTCTAAATCACAAGTACTAGCATTTTACTTTAATACGCCCTTCTCGATGCGTACGACAAACTACAGTGATGTATGTGATGGATGACGGCCGGGTGGTGGGAGTGTATACAGAGACGAACTGGGTATCCACTCACCCAGGATAGGATACAAAAATTTTAATCTTTGAACGTCGTAGGATTCGTGCAGCAAGCTACGACGCCATGGTGTTATAATTCGAGACGAGACTGCGAAATATAATCGAAATGTGTGTGTGTTCCTCGAGTTATCTCATAAATAGAAGTTCATAAAGACACAGCCAAGTCCAAAATCTCCATGTAGATCTGATACAAATATATTTTTAAAAATTTCATAGTAAAAAACTTTCGTAGCATTTCTTGGTCTATATCTTGGCAAACTTAAACATAAAAACATTTTAAAGTGATGTGTTTAGACTCACATAAGTTACTTTAAATTGATGCATTTAAAGCATGTTTTATAGTGAATATTATTGTGTATTACTGCATTATATTTATGTATTCGGTGATTCCGGTTGGTATTCTCACCCTTATAATTTTTATATTTTGAAAAATTAAAAAATGAATTTCTTTTAATTAACAATGGTTTGAACTGATCCGTATTTGACGTGGCTCTGACGATCATCTGACACAGGCTACATTAATTTGTTTGTCAAAGGGGGTATGGCATATTACTTCAATTTGTTTTAAGAAATGAAACAGTATACTGTTCTCTTTGCAAAAACAAAGGATGCAAATGCCTTAGAAGTTAAATACCAGGAATGGTCAATACTAAACTAGGGCCAATAACTTGAGTCAGTAAAGGAATGATAGATGGCCCATGTGTAGGCGGAGCGGCACATGCTTTTAATATGCTTATTGCCGTGCGTTTGCGGCCGTCTTGCTTGTCCGCTCCATTCTTGTTGGTCACAATTACTGATTCGAATTATTGGCCCAGGTATACGTCAAAATATGGGTAAGTTAAGAAATTTTTTAATTTTTTTACTGTATAAAAATAAGAGCAGAGGAAATATTCACATTATTTTCAGCAATAAAACAGATAGCCAAATAGCAATTTTAAGGCCTTACAAGTGACAAGATTGCACTTCTTGAAATACACATAAACGTTTCATATAATAATTCTTTGAAATTTCCACGTTGGAAAGATTTACTCACTCTACCCTCTTTCATTTCTGTATAATGTTAGTTTTAAAATAATAAAACTACTTCGCAAACTAATTAATTTTTAAAGTTTTTTTGTCTAGTAAATCCCTAATTTAGATGAGCTCCGCTTAATAAAGTTCTTAGAGAGGATATTTAAGGGGAAATGTTTACTAAGTGGAAAAGTGCCAAGCCGTTGATTGATTGCTTAATTTTACCAAAGGTCGGAATATTAAGATATAGCCTCTTTGTGTTATAAAATTAATTGTATTAAAATTTACACCGTAAATTTAATGATCGTGAAGCTCGTTCGGCATTTGTTGCTTCTACGGGCACCGAGAATTACGTAGACTCTGTGATATCGTTCTTTTGTAAAATGTGGTGTTGACTGGTCGATTTTTTGCAAGCCTGATTAATCATTATAGTTACAAGTACAAAACGAGTGGATATTTTGACATATTCCTTGCTTACTCAATTTGAAAGAAACTTTTCGCAACGTCTGTAAAAGTGGCCAAATTAAAGGTTTATACAGGGAGTTCACGATAAAAGGAATACATTCGATAAAATCTCACCTACTTTTTCTTGAAAGTGACATTTTCAGCCCGCTTAGTCACTCAGTATCACTTTCGGTTTTTGTGGAAGTGACACTAACTTTGTCAAATTAAATACGACATCCTCTATATTTGTGTCCCGATTAGACACTGTTCCCGGTGTCCCGACGAGACCTCCCAGTTCTCATTCACTTCTTTGTTTAAATACCTGAAATAAATAATGACATAAAAATTTCTTAATGTAATTAATATCAGTTTACTGATACTGACCTGGTTTATGTTGGTAAAATATTTTGTACTTAAAGAGTATCCGACCGAAATTATAATTTCTAATAATACTGATATCAAGAGACCGCGCGCACACCACAAATGGAAATCTGATATCCGATAAATTTCCTGATATCTTGTTCTATTAATCCGGTAGATCAAAAGTCTCAATGTACACGAGTCCCAAGAACACACCCTTTTACCATTTTTTACCATCTATCTGACTTACATTAAGACGCCTTGCTTCCCTTTTCCATCACTTCCGGGGGCTGAAAATCTTTGTTAAAAAAATACGAAACTGGTCAGTTGAGCAGCGAACTTTAAAAGACGGTGCAGAAATCACTCAGATGTACGCCCTAATGTTTTTGCACCCCTCTTGGAGGTGAATATCAATTAAACAGCTGCACAGAGGTGTATTTAATCCAAAGAAATTCTGCAAACACTCAGAGAGTATATATAGTATATATAAAAAAAGGTGCAGCTCTGAGCTACCTCCTAACGCTTTTTCAACTCTTCCAGGCGGTTCGTGATTACACAGCGGTATCTTTCCGGCAAAAACATATCTGGAACCATTCAGATGAGCAGCAGATCTAAACGGAAGGTTCAGCAATTACTGTGAGCCACTTCCTAATCCTTTTTCGCCCCTCATGGGGGCAAAAGTAACTAGAATAACGTCTATAATATAAATATAGTTCAAAATTACTTTACACAAATGTCGAAACAAAACTTAATGCGTGACGTTTTTAAAGCAGAGATAGCAAGTTAACTCCAATTGTTTTTTTCAATACACTCGTATCATTCGCCTTTATGAATCAATGAAAGTATAGTGCTACTTTTCACACTTTTCACTATTAACCTAAAATAATATTTTACGCACAAAAGTAGCAGAAGTACCTAAAAAAAATAAATTGTTGCAATATTAAAGGGCAAAAATTTTTTCTATAAATACGGTTTAAATTCGAAAATATATATTTTATAACAAATGTGCAATAGGCCATGAACGACTGAAGTGAAGAAGTAATAGTATGAGATTTTGTGTAACTTGATTGGATGTCTGGAATAACATTATTTTTTAATACACAATTACTTAGGTGAATGTATATGCTATATTCTGCATTTTATACAAGCTACAAACACATATTGTTTACTTATAGTGCCCAGTTCATTTCATTTTTGTTTGGAATTGGGTTAATTATTTATTTAGTTATTACTGTTTTGTACTGCGTAGGCAATGCACCCCTTTCAAAGCATGAATTAATCAGAGGCATAATTGGTTTTAGAATCCATGGTAGGGCTATATTCAACGTCCCACCGGATAGACTGTCAGTGCTAGCAGATACATACTTTTGTTCACCTAAATGTTTCAATATCTTCAAGAAGGCAAATTAAATTAAAAAGTTTTATTATAAGTATAGGCTGTATTTAGAAATTGTAATCATAAGTAAGCAGCAGTTGCATTTTAGAAGTAGGAATGGAATCTCAAAAGTAATTAATAATTATATCTGGATCATTGATTCCTGAAGAAATTACTATTTTTGGTTGTTATAATGTTTCAATTAAAAAAAAAAATCCGTGAACAATTTAGTTGTTGGTTAAAAAACATATCTTAGTTGTAATTGTTTTGGTCTATTATTTTTTTACAAATCTCCAGTATTTTGAGAGTTAGCTGGTAAAGGTAATTAGAACGACATTCAATAGTTTGTACTAATACTATTTCACATGTAGACCTCCTACTAGTACACGTTTTTCTAGCCTTTTCTGAGTTTTTCATATTCAAATAAGATTCATTTAGGATTGCAACAGCTACCACATTTTTTCCAACTCAGTTGGGTAAAATCTTGTTTATTTAATAACGAGGTTTTCCGTATTTTGCAACTAAACTCTGCAAAGCTTTTTTTCATAATTGAAGAAACTTTATTAAATATTATACTCATTAAAAATGCAAAAAAAATAGTCATATTTTCTAATTTTTAGTATACCCTGTATAATTTATCTTAAGTTTGGCAACTGTTTAATACTTATAACTGACTGACTAACTGATAAGCAAAACTTTTTATAAGAATGACTAGAAATGGCCTCCGGCACCCACCACCATTTAGCCAGAATTTTTAATTCCTGGTTGAATGGGGAGCAGCAAATCCCTTCTTGGGTTGTTGAGGGGCGGACAGTGCTGATCCCCAAGAACGGAGATTTGTCCAACCCAAAGAATTACAGACCGTTAACCTGTCTAAACGCATGTTACAAGGTGTTTACACGCATTTTGTACATGCGGGTGCTCCACGCAGTTGAACCGGTTTACGAACGGATATATGAGCAACGAGGGTCGAAGAGAGGTGTCGCTGGCTGCAAGGAGAACCTGTTGATCGACAGATGTGTCACGCAGGACTCCATGCAGTATAAGCGGAACCTCTCTATGGCCTGGATCGACTACCGCAAGGCATTCGATATGACATCGCATGAGCTCATTGTTCACTTGCTCCGATGTCTTGTGGTACCCGGTCCCGTAGTGAGATGTATTGAAGAATTGATGCCGCTCTGGAGGACTCGCTTTACCATAACATCGGGTAACGATAGAGTCCAAACAGAGTCGGTAACATTCAGAAGAGGAGTATTTCAGGGAGATTCCCTCAGCCCCCTTCTGTTTTGTATCTCACTACTGCCATTATCCGTCTCGCTCCGGAAAACTCGTGGCTACAACTGCGGTACCCCCGGCGACAGGAGGCATAAGGTCACCCATCTATTTTACATGGATGACCTTAAACTTTATGCCTCTGGAGAGAGGGATCTCCAACAGGCCCTTAGGGTGGTACAGGAGTACACGCAGGCTGTCGGTATGCAGTTCGGGTTGGACAAATGCGCACTGATCCATCTCAAGAGAGGACGATGCGGTGACTACGGAGAGGACGCGCAGCTCGTGGACGGAAGCATCTTACACCATCTAGATGCCGGAGAGTCGTACACTTACTTGGGTGTCGAGCAACGCTCCACCCAAGAAGTGAGTGTAGTGAAAAACGCTCTCCGCGGCAAGTATCAGCACCTACTCCGACAGATCTGGTCTTCAGAACTGTCGGGAAAGAACAAGGTGTCTGCTACAAATATGCTTGCCGTTCCGATCCTTCTCTACTCTTTCGGAGTAGTGAAGTGGACTAGAGAAGAGCTGCGTCAACTCGATGTAGTAACCCGCAAGAAGATGCATCTTAATAGGAGCTTGCATCCTAAATCGTCCGTTCCACGGTTATATCTCCCACGACATCGGGGAGGCCGTGGACTCTTGAGCTTGGAGAGTCTCCATAGCAGGATGGTTCTGGATGGAGCATGTAAGGTCATCAGGAGTTCGGATCCCCTCCTCTGCATGGTCCGAGACCATGAAAATGCAGAGGTAGGAGCTTTTCTCTTTAAGGCAGCACGGAGAGCAGCCGATGAACTTGGTCTCATCTTCGACGTCGAGCGGGTAAACCCCGACTCTGTCACCGAGTTGGAACCCGTTCGACTAAAAGCCCACATTAGAGCTGCAGAACACAACATCCTTCTGCAGCTCCATAAGGATAAGCCATTGCACGGGGTCTTCTATAAAAATATAGAAGACCTCGGCTTAGGATGGTGTATTTAACACTCTCGTCTATCGACGTCGTGTCATGGGTATGGAGGTCCCTGATATCAGCTGCAGGGCCTGCCGCAGGGCGCCGGAGACTGTAATGCACTTACTGTCGGCTTGCCCGACATACGCAGTCTCGGCCTATATTCATAGACACAACGCAGCATTACGAGTGCTTTACTATCATCTAAGGCACTCGTATGGGATAGACGAAACACCAGTGCTGCCTTACGTTCCGGGGGATATTGAGTCCGTTGTGGGGAATGAGAAGTGCCTAATTTATTGGAACTACTCGTTTCCCACCGTCAGGCAAATACAAGCCAACAAGCCTGACATAGTACTCCTCGACCACCAACTCAAGACAATGTATGTCGTGGAATTCTCAGCTCCCGCTGAGAGCAACATTGTCTTGAAAGAGGAGGAAAAACGGACAAAATATCGAGATTTGCTCTTCGAACTCCGCAAGCTTTATCCAGGCCATTCTGTTAAAATAGTGGTACTGATTATAGGAGCCCTCGGTGGAATGAGACAGACGCTGCTTTCAGAATTAAAGATCATACCGGCATGCCGAGATCCGGCAGAGATCTTAGCCGGCAGAAGCAGAAGGCTGTCATCCTCGGTTCATTACGTCTACTCAGGGCACACGATTCATGGACCCGGTAGTCACTCACCCCACGGGCGTGGGGAGTGGCTACTGGTATTACCAGCTCCCCTCTGTGAGGGTCGGAGCCACAGAGTAAGGTGACTGGTTTAAAAAAAAAAAATAATAATAATAATAATAATAGACTTTATTGAATTAAACAAATATAAACCAGGCGAAGTTTAGCAATTGCTACTCTTACACTTAACCTGGCTTATAATAAACAGAACATATATTTCAATACATGGATGTGTGTATATTAGAAAATGAAGAAATCTTAAATTTAAATTCAAATTGAATAAGAGGGGTATATTACATAAAACATATCAGTTAATTAGGGAAGTTTGCATTATTTACAATACTTATTGTATCTATTTAAATTTATCAGATTGATTTTATTTAAATTACACTACTTAGTTTACTGTTAAGATGAGCTTTAAACGAATACTTTGGTAAGTGGGCAAAATCTTTGATAGTGGAGTTGTAAAGCTTAACAGCCAAATAAGAAAAACATTTTTGAAATATGGCTGACGAGTGACGTGGGATATGTAGATTAAGTTTATATCTTAGATTTAAACCATGCGAATCAGATCTTTTTAATAATTTTTGAAAAAGGGCTAGAGGTAATTGATCATTGATAATTTTGTAAATCAAATTACAGTAATTACGTTTTCGCCTAGTAGTCATATTCATCCAATGTAATTCCGAAATTTTACGAGAAATGTGATCATATTTCCTCAAACCAAATACAAATCTGCAACAAGAGTTTTGTACCTTTTGAACTCTATTTTGATTAAATTTATCTAGGAAGGGACCATAAATACAATCGCCATAATTGAAACGTGAGAGAATTAGGGAATCGGATAAGGTCTTCTTTACGTGGATCGTTAAGATATTTCTATAGGAATAGAGTGATTTCAGCGTACTATATGATTTTATCAATAAGCTGTTAATATGCAGATTAAATTTTAAATCGCTGTCAAATATAATACCCAGGTTCTTTAAAGAATATTTGGATTGTAAAGTTTCAGATTCAACTTTAATGGTAATATTACTATCAACAAACTCTCTATTTCTTTTATTTCGAAAAAATAATACAAGGCATTTACTTTCATTTAATTTTAGATTATGCTTATTTGATAAAGTGCTAATTGTATGGAGATCTTCATTGATAAAATTTTCGGCATCCATAATATTTTCAACTTTAAAATTATATTGAATCTGTGTATCATCCGCGAACGCTTGAACTTTACAATGTTTAACTGATCTTAGTATATCACTCGTGTAAACTAAAAAAAGGAGTGGCCCCAATATCGAACCTTGAGGTACACCGGATGTAACACTTCTTACAGAGGACACCCTATCATTTATATGAACTACCTGCGACCTATTGCGAAGATAAGAGCTAATAAGATTAACAAGCTTATCAGAGCAACCATAATAAATCAACTTACTGCACACAAGTTTATGATTAATAGTATCGAATGCCTTGGAGAAGTCTAACAGTACTAGGGCTGTTACTTCTTTTCTATCTACAGAAGATACAATATCGTCACATACGTTTAGAAGAGCGGTTGAAGTACTGTAACCCCGCCTAAAACCCGACTGACACTCTGGTAATATTTGTTTTTGCTCCAAGTGTTTTGTAAGTTGAATAGAAATGGCTTTTTCTAATACTTTAGATAAAGCTGATAAAATACTTATTGGCCGTAAATCAGTGTAATTAAGAGGGGTATTAACTTTAGGTAACGGCTTGACTACAGCTACTTTCCATGTTGAAGGGAAATAACTGTGTTCTATACAACAATTTATAATATGCGTAATAAAGCTATCTACGTAAGGGCTGCAGTACTTTAACATGGCTATTGAGATATTCGATTTAATACTGTGTAGAATCTTACTTACATCTTCGACTGGCAATAAAGGTAACTCAAACTTTTGATCAGTATCTAAAAAATTACCATTAACATAACTGACTTCTCTTTCAACAAAAACGGATGAAAAATATTGATTTACCTTGTCAGGGTCATCTAAATGATTAGGAACACTTAATCGTTCTTTGTTTAAAATATAATTGTTCATGCCTTTCCATAACATTTTTGAGTCAGTTGTATTTAATAAGTTGTTATAAAATACTTTTTTCTCCTGGCGAACGGCAGACAGCGTAAAATTACGCAATTCTTTATAGCGTGACCAGTCTACAGGAAATTTAGTTTGTTTGTATTTTTGTAAGGCGGTATCCCTTTCCTTCATCATTAATTTAATTGGATACGTAAGCCAAGGCGATTTAGGTTTAGTTATTCTAACAGTTTTAACAGGTGCACGCTTATCAAATAAAGAAATTATAAGATTGTTAAAATACATAACTTTATCATCAATATCAGGAATATTTATAATATTATGAAATGGTGCATCCCTCAAATCATTACAAAATCTGTTATAGTCAAAATATTTATAGTCTCTAAAAGTACAGAACTTTGTTGCAGATTTTCGCTTGTCAATTAATAATTTACAATATGTTAAACAATGGTCAGATATAACACTAGTATCAATAACACCACTATCTTGAATTAGGTTTAAATTCGAGACAAATATAGGATCTAAGAGCGATAGTGATCTTTCGGTAACACGAGTAGGTTCGTTTATCAATTGATTAAAGCCATAGGCATGAAAACATTTGCCTAAAGGATTTTCAGGATTTAATAAATTAATATTCATATCTCCCAAACAAATTATTTCATCTACTGTGGGAATAATTAGGGGCAGGGTGTCCTCAATGCTATCTAAAAATGCAGAGATATTTCCAGATGGCGGCCTATAAATATTGCCAATAGCAATTTTGTAGTTTTTAATTTTTATGTTAAGCCACAATTGTTCAATGTCCCCATCAAATTTAAAATTTAAGTCATATTGAGAACACAAAATATCTGTACTTACATAGATAGCTACGCCACCACCACGTGCGCGAGATCGATCTAACCTGAACAGTTTAAAGCCAGGAATTGATATAGAAACATCGTCCACATCACTCGACAGCCAGGTCTCTGTTACAGCAATTATATGAAAGGAAGCAACTAAGTCCATAAATTCCCTAAAATGTCTCATTAGAGATCTTACGTTTAAGTGACATATATTTATACCATTCGGCATTATGTTTACCTAAAGAAAATCAGATTTATACAAGCAACAGTATTATGCTCTCTAATTTGTGTAATGTGTCTTGTTAGCGGACTATCGCCCAGTTTGAATGAATAGAAGTTTTGGGAGATGCGCTGGACGTAGTCGGCTATCGGGGTTATGTGGTTGCAGCGTTCGTAGAGGTCTCTGAGGGAGGTGTACCTTCCAGAATTTGAGATGAGGCGCATATATTTTCGTTCTAGGACTTCGAGTTTTTTCATTGTCGTGGCCGGTATGCTGCACCAAACCGGCGCCGCGTATGTGATGGACGGCCTGACCACCATTGTGTACAACAATTTTTTGTTTTCTCTGTTTAGTCTGCTACCCCTGACCATGAGCGGATACAGACTCCTGGACAGGGAGTAGACCGTCCGTATGGTTTCGTTAATGTGGGTGTTGAACGTCAGTCTTTTGTCCAGTCTCACCCCCAGGTACTTCACGCATCCCCTAATAGGAATTTGGTTGCCCCTGATTGATTGATTGATTGCTTTGAAAGCATCGACTATAACAGCTCGACCAGCGCGCCGCCTTAACGAAATGTTTCACGTACATCATGAGATTCAGAAGAAATTATTTGACGGCAACAAAATGTTCGTTTAAGTATAAAGTCGCATTTTCTAAAGGCCACAACCTTCTTAATATTTATAGTAGAGAAATGAAACTCTGTATAGCGGTAGATAATTTATTTCTTTATATTTTCGTTAGAACATTTTGGCCGAAAAAGGCCTATTTGGCGAGATATTCGGTTTTTAACGAAAACGCTACGTATTTTGGCGACCCGATGTCGTTTCTTTCAAAACGTTCTAGCTCGAAAACGGCTCGTCGAAGGTGAGATCTGAAAAATGGAAACGATTCCTCATTAAATAATCTTGTCCTTTGGGAGTTTCTATTTTTAAGAAATTTCCAGCGGTTTAGAAGTTATTCAAGGAAAACCGAAAATGTGCGTACTTCGCCGGAATCGCGAAAAAACACCAAACATACAATCTTTAAAAGCTCATATCTGGCGAAAAACACCCCGCAGACGGCCGCACGATGTCGATACGGAAAGGACATGAATGGCAATGAAAGCAAATCGTAAATCCCACCGGCAAAATCGAATTATAAGGCCGCCAGGAACGAAAGAAAACGGAAATTTTTACCAAAATAAGCGGGCGTCTACGTCAACAAAAAGGAGCGACGCAAATTCATTTTCAGGGTCGTAAAAGCGTGTGGGGAAAGAGATAGCCGACATTATTAGCCTAATTAAAAATATCTACCCCGAAATACGCGCGTCGCCAATATAAACTTAGGACGTAGTTCCGCCTCCCGCTTCCGCTCGTCCCGCTCCCGACCTCGGGCTCTGCCGCAAACCGGAGAATATGCGCCATCAAAATCGCATAGCGCAAGGGGCTCGCACCTGTACGATTTTAATATATATTTACTCTTTCTCGGCAAATCAAAAATGATGATGTGCGGTACCCCCTCCGGGGACACACTATCAAATAAATCTTAGCTAAAAATCGGCAGCTACTGGAAGCGGCTGGAACCTCCCCACTCGGTGGACCTTTGAAGCCGAAAAGAGCATTAAATTGTGTGACAAAACGGCACTAAACCTAATCCGATCTCATCCAAAACCTTCTCAGATCTTCTGGGGCACTAAAAAAACCCTCAACTTAATGAATTTACAATCATCTATGCGAGTTATTACCTACATTAATATACTAGTAGGATATTAACAACTTTAACATCACTTGAACGACTAAGAAAGTCTAGTTATCCTAAATACTACAGATTTGTAAAGCAACAAACTGAAAATTGGTAAATTGATAATCTATAATAAATTCACCAGAAAGACAGAAAGCATATGATATTGATATTGTTACATCTACCTTTAAAGTTTGTGACAATCCACTAAAAGTTACAAATATGCCGAAATCGTATTAACATGATATGACACCAACGTTATCGGATGACAAACAATGACAATGACAATCGTCAAAATATGCTCATTGCAATCCGATCGCTCGCGGCTGTCTTTGTTAAATAAAACATTAGCATTTCAGTAATTTTACTAGATTTTAGAGGAATATTCGTAGTTTAATTCTTCGATTTGTCTGTATATTTATTTAAAAACGATAGCGAATGATGGCGAATGTTGGACCGATCATCGTCCTGTTGTCTCTAAAATGAAAATGTTTATGAGACCCAAACACCGAAGAACTCAAGTAAAACGTAGACTCCGTCTCTGTATTAGTAAATTGCATGACCAACAAACCGTCGAACAGCTAAAGCAAAAAGTTCAAGAGAATTTGAGTGCACTAGAAGAAACCAATTCTGTAGATGTCGCTGCTATCTGGGCACAAATTAAAGACAGTTTAAAAAGTGCGAGTGAGGAAATTCTTGGCACTGCAGCAAGTAAAAAACAGGAGGACTGGTTCAATGATAATGAAGCTTTTATACAAGAACTTCTTGACCGCAAACATGTTGCCTTCCAAAACGCTATCAACCACCCCAACGACTCATCAAAAGCAGAAGCTTTTACCCAATCTAAGTGTGAAACGCAACGCGAAATCAGAAGAATAAAGAACGAGTGATGGGCAAGCAAGGCCAGAGAAATTCAAAGGTACGCCGATTCACACGACTACAGGAATTTCTTTCAAGGAGTAAAAGCAGTGTACGGCCCCAGTCGGAAAAATATGTGCCCTATTAAAGATTTAAATGGAAATCTCCTCAAAGAAGACCAGGAAATAAGAGCCCGATGGAAAGAACACTACTCTAACATTCTTAACCAGCAAAGTCAAGCCGATCACGATATTATAAATCTTATCCCTCAATATGACACCTTCGAAGACTAACCACTAACAACGGAAGAGATCTTAACCGCCATTGGGCAGCTAAAAAATAACAAATCTCCCGGCGCCGACTCACTTCCAGCTGAGATCTTTAAAGCTGTGTCGTCAGAGCTCATACCCTACCTCAAAAAACTGTTTGATGTTGTGTGGGAAAGTGGTCAAGCTCCGCAGGAGTTTCGTGGTACACTTTTAATCAACCTCTTCAAAAACAAAGGGAGCGCTGCGGACTGTGGAAATTACAGGGGTATAGCTCTCCTGGCTGTTGGAGGGAAGATACTCACTAAAGCGATGGCAAATAGGCTAACACCTGTTATGGAAAAGTTACTTCCTGAAACACAGAGTGGCTTTAGACCAAACCGAGGCACATCGGATTTAATCTTCACACTTAAACAGCTTCAAGAAAAAGCACTCGAACATCAAGGAGAAATTCACATGGCCTTCATTGATTTAACCAAGGCGTTTGACTCGGTGGACAGGGAAGTGCTCTGGAAAATTATGTTCCGCTTAGGTATCCCTAGAAAATTTGTGGAAGTATGTCGCAGTCTACATACAAACAACAACGCCCAGGTTATGTATAATAATGAGGCAACCGAACCTTTCCAAACCCTCACTGGAGTTAGGCAGGGATGTGTCCTGGCACCCCTACTCTTTAATTTGTTTACCACTGCTCTAACAATTATAGTTGACAACAGACTGACAGTCAGAGGAATAGGTCTCAGATACCGTTTTGATGGCGGTCTCTTTAACATAGGGCGCTTTAGAGCTTTCACGAAGACACGCACACGATTCATTTGTGATCTCCAGTATGCGGATGACTGTGCACTTTTAGCCTCTACGCCGGAAGAGCTTCAAGAACTTTTAGATGTGTATGCCCAGAGCTATGATTCCTTGGGACTTAAAATCAACATTGGAAAGACTAAGATTATGTCAACTCCTCATCAAGTGAACCAAATAGACATTACTCTTAACGGAAATTCTCTTGAAGTGGTGGATCAGTTCAATTACTTAGGCAACGTTGTTAATGACAAAGCAAACATGGACAGCGAGATTCGCAATAGAATTAACGCTGCATCTAGAGCACTCTGGGGACTTAGAGAGAGAGTATTTGACAACCACGACCTTGCTTTGTCAACGAAAATGGCTGTCTACAGAGCAGTTATCATTCCAACACTGCTATATGGATGTGAAAGCTGGGTCACTTACCGTCGTCATGTGAAAGAATTAGAACGTTTTCAGCAAAGACACCTCAGAAGTATGATGAAAATCCGTTGGTTCCATCACATATCAAACGTGGAAGTACTTAGGAGAGCAAACAGCCTTCCAATTGAGGTGCTTATTTCAAGAGCACGCCTAAGATGGGCAGGTCACGTTCATCGTATGCATGATAACCGCCTTGCTAAATGTACACTTTATGGTGAATTGCTAAGCGGTAGAAGAAGGCGTGGCGTCAACGAAAGAGGTTCAAAGACGCTCTCCATGAAAATCTAAAATCCTGCGGTATTGCAGACGAGCAATGGGAACAACTTGCAGCGGACAGAACCGAATGGCGAGGGATTGTAGCCAGCTATCAAGGAAATGTTGCTGCAAGAAGGCCGAATCCAAGACCTAACCAGGTCTATGTTTGTCCTGACTGCGGTCGACATGTGCTCTCCCGAATTGGCCTCTATAGCCATAGTCGTGTGCACCGTAGATGAATGGGAATTACAATAGACTACACCTTTTACTTGTTTTTTATTGTACACAATCTATCGACTGTAACATTTTTATACTCGGACTCGAGTAACGGCTAATAATAATAATAATAATTTAAAAACGGCACTAAACGTAATCCGCTCTACTTCTAGAGCAGTGAAGAAACCCTCACACGTGAATTGACACGTGATGTGACGAGTTTCACGCGTAACGGCTACGCGCATCGATCATGTCATGGAAAATGCGATCTATGCTTCATATTTACTTTGTTTTTAATTATTTTCACGGCAACCAATTCGAAAGGGTGGAAGCGTGATATATCGTTGAAATCAGAATTTCAACTGCCTTTCAATGGTTCCATTGCAAATTGAAAATAATTATAAAATAAACAACTTGTTGCGCCAAAATGGCACTAAACGTAATCCGATCTCAACCAAAACCTTTTCAGATCTTCTGGGGCACTAAAGAAATGCACATGCAAAGTTTCATTCAAATCCGTTCAGTAGCTTCGGCGCTATCGTGCTAACACACATGCACACACACAGACATTTTTCAAAAACCACTTTTTTGGGTTCCTAGAACCTCAAAACGTAAAGATTTGATATTATCTCAATTTTCGTTTTTGAACCAATTTTAGTAACCTCTCACAAGTTTATTGTGGAGAGGTTAAAAATGGTCGAATTCCCGTCGCATCCACCATAACTAAGGAAGGTTTATTCAAAAGGGGACATGTCCATATTTTATAGAAAATGAGTTTTTGGTGGAAATATATTCTGGAATCTGGAATTGGTTGGGAGGGTGGTCAATAAGAATTATTGCCCTCGCCTAGGCCTCTAACCAACTTAATCTTGCGAAATAGGTGGTGATGCTGCCTAGGGGCATCTCCCTTACATCAACCAAAGTAAGCCAGCGTTCTCCCAATATGGATTCTCGAATTGATGAGACGGCAAAACAGTCACAAAGTACATGTTGAACCGTCTCATCTTCTTCACAACCTCTACAGAAAGGTGTTTCCCTTAATCTCATGTTATGGAGATATTTTCTTAGCGGACAGTGTCCAGTCGTCTGGATTCCCGTTATAAAACTGTAGGTTCCTTCTGGACATTGCCATTGCCATTGCTGTACTCTTGTTGAGATATCTTAGTAATTCCCTAGCAAGCTGACAGCTGTTTGTTTCATCCCACAACTTCTTGAATTCATTATTGGTGTTTTTTAAAATTATTTGTATTATCGCCGTGATCGGTAACAGACTAGCCGGGCCCGGTCCAAAGGTGCTTAGACCTGCTGCCTTCTTGGCCAGTGTAATGTAAACTCTTTACTTGGATAAAAACGCTGTTCTCTCTTCAAAATATAACTTTATTCTATTTTACTTTACAACAAAAAATAGTAAGTAATGCAATTAGCTTGCAATATTCTTACTACATTTCACAGCAAAGCATAACAATAATTATAAAATACATAACAAAGCCTAAGCCTTAACCTAGATAAAACAATTAATTTCATTCTTTTATTAATAAAATTTAATAATAATGATTATAATACCTCTAAGAATATTATTTAAATTGTACCATTAGCTATTCTGTCGGCTACTTTGTTGCCACTACACTATGCATGTCCTTTCACCCAGCATACCAGTATGGTATTCCTGCTGGAGGCACCCACAAGTGCTTGGTGACATTATCATACTGCTCCTGTTGTGGTTTTCTGGCTTCTCCTACCTACCTCTGTAGATTCTAATTGTTTTTCCCGTAGTTTATCTACGGACAATCTCTTTTGCGGCTATGGTTATGCCCGCCAGTTCCATCTTACTACGCTGGCTCGCCCGTCCATAGCCCATTTATATTGGATTTGCAGATTTCTGGAGTATATTTTACAATCTGCCCCATCCTTCTTTTTTGATCCGTCTGTGAAGACGTTGATCACATCTTCGCCAGCAGTCTCGTTCTCACTTTTCGTCTGTATTGTGTAGGGTCTGTCAAAGACAAACTGGGGAGAAATGCCATCTGTGCACACCTGTAGAAGAGGCGTCTTCTTGATAGCCTCATTCTATAGGCGACTTCTGGCCTCTCCACAGCCTACATTTGGTTATATACTAACGGATTGAAGGCATACCATTGTTGTCTGAGCCACTTTTCCTAGATATATATATATATATAGTGGTGGCAGACACAGCATTACCTCCATAGCTGTCGTTGGCGTTGTTCGAATTGCTCCGGTTATGCTTAGGCAGGCAACTCTCTGTACTTGACTGAGCTTGATCTTAGCTGTAGTCTGTTTGCTCTTAGGCCACCAAACCACAGCTCCATAGGTTATCATTGGTCTTATGACGGCAGTGTATATCCACACGACCACTTTGGGTTTCATTCCTCAGGCTTTCCTCACGGTCCTGCGGCACTGCTCATAAGAAATGTAGGCCTTCTTTAGTCCTCTGTCTATGTGAAGATTCCATGTTAGTTTGGCATCGAAGGTTACCCCAAGGCATTTTACTTCTGATGCGAAACTTAGTATTGTATCCAGGAGGGTAGGCGCCTTCAATGCTCCTAGTTTCCTTTTCCTTGCGAAGAGAACCATCTCCGTCTTTCTGGGACTGAGAGACAGGGAGTGATCTTTGTACAATTTTTCGATTATCCTTAGTGCTCCCTGCATTCTTTCACAAAGGACTCCTTCGAATTTTCCGCTAAGCATGATTGTTAAATCATCTGCGTAGGCAATTGTGTGGAATCCTTCTGAATTGAGGCGGCACAAGAGGTTATCAAGAACGAGGTTCCAAAGCAGTGGTGATATTACACCTCCCTGCGGACAGCCTCCCGGGACCATGCCTCGTATAGAAACAGCTTCCCATGATCGTGGGGACATTCTTCTCCACTAGGGCCGCTGTAATTTTTGGAAAGGTGGTCCTGTCGAACGCACCTTCTATGTTTATGAAGACACCTAGGAACTATATTCTGTTATTTTATTTCTACAGGTTGACTTATCCGCGTTCACTCAAAAGTTACAAATCCTTTAATAATTCCTATGTAAAGATAATGCGTTCAGTCAAAAAAAGACAAATCCAAATTAAAATAAAAATGTTTTCGTTCTAACCAAAACAAGACATATCCCTGTTTTATATTTCGCGCGATTTACTGTTTCATTTCATAATAGAATAAATTTAAATTTACTGTTACCGTTATTTCTACATAAGTACGCTGTTTTGCTCACATAACCTATAATAAGTTTCCACTTGTGCAACGTTTGGTAGTAGTGCAAGTTTATATTATTGTGTTGTGTAAACTATAGTACCTAGTTAGTAATTAATATAATGGAAACAAAAATCGGTTCCATTAACGTTGGTAGCAGAAAGAAGGCCCGAGGAATGTCTCAAAAAGAAAAAGTAGACAACAAAAGTAAACATTTTATTTTTTAGGTTACACAAGTTAAATTTTTTACATTGATTTTTAGATATTCTGATACAGATCCAAATTTAAAACATTTTCAAAGACCGTGTAGCCATAATAGCATTGCTTATCAATGCAACTTGGTAAAAATAAGCGATATAAAACGAGCTAGAGAGAAATTTTTCGAGGAGTCTTGTAAAATTGTGCAGGATCAAAATTTGTATCATCTCATATCGGTTTATGGTATAAAAAGACGGAGACCAAAAGATGGTGTACAACCAGAAAAGAGGAAATCTAAAACTGTGCAGTGTGCATGTTGTTTATTATTTCCGAGTATACAAGGTGAACAAGAGATAGACATTGCCAGTCTGCAGGCAGTTTTTATTAGCTGCTTTTAACATATCTAAAAATCGATTAAATAATCTGCAAAAAACTATAAAGGAAGGCAATGTGTCAAAAGAGGAACGCGGAGGTGATCATTACGGCAATCAAAATTTTGAAAGAATACGTGACTTTTTAAAAAACATCCCAGCTACTGAAAGCCACTACAATAGAAAGAAGTCAAGTAGTGTTTATGTGTCATGTGAGCTCAGTATTAAAACACTTTGGGAATATTACAATGAACAACATGCTGCCCTTTTTACATCAAAGTCAATGTTTCAACGAATTTTCTATCGGGAGTTTAATATTGGTTTTTCCTCGCCTGCTGTCGATGTTTGTGGGACATGTATTAATTTGAAAAATGCTATAAGACAAAATACCGAAAAGAAAAAGAAGACAAAACTGATAACGGAGTTGAGAGTTCATAAATTGAGAACAAACACTTTTTACAAGTTGCTAAAAGATACAAAGAAAGGTATCATTTTGCTTTGATCTGCAACAAATACATCCTCTACAGAAAACGCCTATCCAGGATGCGTTTTGTTTACGCCAGATTAGCCTTTACACCTTTTGCTGTGTCGACGTCAATTAAAAAATGCCAGTATTTTATACTTGGACTGAGGACAAAACAAGCCGTGGAGCAACGGAAATAGGGTCGGCATTAATAGCTTATCTTATATCTCTTGATCTAAGGGACAAAGAGATCATACGATTGTTTTGTGATGGTTGCGGAGGCCAAAATAAAAATGCGCATGTCATACATATCTTGACATGTTGGCTAAGAAAAGAGGCCCCTAAACATATTGTTGAGATCGTAATACATTTTCCAGTAAGTAGTCATTCATACCTACTACTAAAAAGGCACAATGTTATTGCCAATCCTGACGAATACAATAAATTGTATTCTGAAGTTGGAACAGTTCGTAAACTGGGAACCGATTGGTATTTAGTGGACGTCAAAGAACTTTTGGAGACATATATAAAAATTCCAGGTATCAAGGATTTCAGAAAAATATTTTTGAAAAAATTCACTCGTCCACAAAATAGTAAAATTTTAGTAAAATTCGTATTTTTTAAATTAAATTATAAGTCTTTGCTCAAATGAAGACGTAGTGATTTTAAATCCACAGCAATTGGGAAATGTTATTTCAGCAGATAAGAAAAAAAATGATAACGCAGTTCAATAATGAACTGAATGAATTCTTTTTATTATTAATTTGTTTTTGTTACCTGAATTTACTTTTTTCTTCTTAATTGTGTTAGCAAAGATTTGAACAACTTATTGAATTATTTTATCGTTTTATTTAATCATACTTCTCCACGGCAAATATAATGCTTGTTAAAAAAAATTATTGGTTTAAAATAAATGTTTTTATAACTACTAATGTAGTACCAATGAATAAATATGGCATGTGATATATCGTTGAAAAGGGAGGAAAATACTCTATTTAATGGCGCCATTTCCCGCCCGTTTCAAAATAATTTTTTTAACAGCCTGAAGAGTAAATCTCAAAATACAGCGGTTTTGAAAAAAAATTAGATAAAACCTCGTTGAAACACTCTGTTTTGCAAAAAAAATTTCGCCTTAGAATTTTTATCGTATCTCTTCAAATAACGGAGATATTCCGCCATAACTCTTAAAGTAGGCCATGGATTTTAAATGTCTTTAAATCGTTTTGTAGATTATATAAATGGGCACAATTTTCGTAAAAATAATTTTTTTTGTACGACCGACATTAAGTGAGATATTCTCGAGTGCCCTGATAAAATGGACAGCCGGTATATAGAGTGCAAGAGTATAAGAACCAAATAACTTATATTATAAAAAAAACACTGGTGGACGCACGCCAGTCGTGATCACGTCTGGCGTGCCATACAATTCTGGGCACTTATACGTATTTATCTAGCCTAAATAATGACTTTGTTAAACACTAAGAATTTTGACATTAAACTCCAAAACTATACCAAAAAGAATGCAAAGGTTATATCAGTTACGTAACCCAAACTTCGGTATGCAATTTTCAAAACTTCACTGTTACAAAAGGAGAACTAAAAATAGGCACTAGTATTAGGTTATTAATAACAATTCTGTACAAGCAAATGGGTTTGTCCGCAAATGGCGCTAGTGAATAGAATAAACTAATATAAAAAAATACTCGACACTGATAACTACTTCTATAAAATGAAAACATTAAAAATGCTTCTCCAAATGCGGAGCTTAGTACGAAAATATTAACTATAAAACGATACGCTTACAGTTGGCTGCTGGTTGATGATATCCCAGGCGTGCTCCATCAATTTGGACTCCGCTTTCATTGCAAAACGAGCGCTACTTCTTGGCTGCCCCTCGTAGATGGCCACAGCAAAATAGGATGACGATAAAGTCGATGATAAGGGTTGATTAAGGGAGCCGATGACAAGAGTTGGTGCTAAAAGCTGGTTTTAAAAAGCCCTACTAAGAAAAACAAGACTTAGGCACTATTTTTCTCCGCAAAGAAATAGATGATTTCAGGAAAACAATCTGAATATAAGAAGATAAACTTACTTGGGGTTGTTTATCGGCTTAAAGTAGCCTTCTCGTCCTAAGAGAGAGATATATAAACGACTTCGCAAAAGTTCAATTGGAGGCGGCTCGGGGCGGTCGAAAATAAGGGAAGAAAATCCAACAAAACTGCTTTCCGCGGCAGGAACAATAAAACAAACACACCAAATAAAAATTAGGTCCATTGTCACTTTTGAATAACCTTTCCACCATAAATCCCCAAATTCGGTAAGTACAAATTAGCTACAGAGGCAAAGGTATCTTCCTTCTAGTTACGAATCGCTCCATCTGCGTAACCTTCTATTAAAAAAGGAAACTCCAACAAAAACCCCAGATATTAAAAAAACTTATCAGTACCGGACTCAACGTATTTCTATAAATAGCCGGTCGTTTCTCTGTCAATATTCACTTGTTAAAATTAGATGACCAACTATACCTATGAAGTCGATTGTGTAGTATATTTGAATTGTGTTGCGGGGTCATGAAATGGACCGTAACATCAATCACATCCAATCCCTGGGACCGAATGAGAAATGTAATTGAAAAATTCATGTGTTACAAAAATTAAACTAGTAAACTTTATATTTCTATAATCCCCTTGTCCATGAACAACAAAGCCCATAACACCATAGCCTCGTAACTTAACTCAACACTGTAACTACATAAATCCGGAAATTTAGGAAACTCCCAATAACCACATAACCTTGGAATTTATGTAAACGGAAGGAAGAATATATAATAACATACATAATATAAGTTTATAAATCCCTAACGTAAGTTTACGTAAATAACTCTGGAATCCTTGAGCACCAAACATTCTATTTCGGAAAGCTTCTAGACAGCATAACTCATGATCGTCTGTGTTTGCGTACCTTCTTATCTTCAAATGACCGTGGAGTGGGTTCCGTTTACGCTGTCTCCCTTTCACAACACTTTCTCTTATTAACATCTAACAGAAGTCGCTCATCAAATTTATATTCCATTTACCCTGGTAATTACGTTCCGTTTCTTTGAAATCTCGATGAAATTGCTCTCCTTGTAGCTTGTAATTCATCAGGTCATCCAATTGCTGGTATATCTTAGACATTCGGGAACGATGTAACTACGGGATAACTAAATATGTATAAACTCGATAATACTCTGTGGACATATTTCTGTATTTCTAATAAGAATGAATGGAATTCATAATTTTGTTTGTGTAGCAACAAGGAACTATTTATAAATTCGCTTCATCAATTCACAAATATATGCATAACTCGACTTATATTGCTACTGCCCTCAGAGCAGATAGACTAATGAATTGGTTTCTTCGAAACTGATGTATGTTATTATAACTCGATTTATATTGCTACTGCTCTCAGAGCAGATAGACTAATGAATTGGTCAGGACGTTTCTTCGAAACTGATGTATGTTATTATATATCCTCTCCTCTGTCCGCATAACTCCCAGAGTCATGTGATTATTGACAGTCTTCTAAAGGACCCCGCAGGAAACCTTATGAATAATGGCTTTCTGTCAAACTGATTTTAGTAGTCAAAAGTAGTAGATCAAAAGTGTCAATGGGCACTACGCCCTAAAAACTTTTCAGGTCGTCTCAAGGTTGAATCTGATCGCTCAAGGTCAATTCAACTATTATCTGTCACATATACTACCGATCTGCTAAGCTTCACGCTTGCAAGTTTTTACTTTCTAGGAAGGTTTCAAAGAAGATCGTATGTTTTTTATTATCAATTATTATACAGGGTGTTGCATCATGAGAGGGACATAGCTTAATAGGAGGTAGAGAACATCAGTGGTAACCGGAACCTCCCATAGAAATGTCTCATTGGGCCTTCATTACGGGGTTGCTGGGTGTTAAATAATTTTTGGCCAAACCTGTTTTTTGTCATAACTTTGACAGGGAATGAAATAACGGATTCATATTTGGTACGGCTAATGTACTAACGAGCCCCAAGAGGTACATATATAAAAAAAAATATATCCAGGTCCGGACTCACTATAATTTATGTTTCTTCTTTGCATCAATAAAACATCACCCTGTATATATTTTTTTGAAATTTCGATACGATATTCGAAAAGAGCAAGAAAAAGCAAACAAAATGGCCTATTTCATTTTTTTGTTACACCTTCGTGGTTATTTAAATACGTTGTTAAATGTGCAAGAAAATGGATTACAGAACCCTATTAAATGAGAGGCACGTGAAATAAATAGTTTTATAACTAAAATTTGCAAAAATTCTATTTAGTCTAGGTGATCCATTTTGGTAAAAAACTGTGGTCCTAATAAGTAATCGGGTATGAAATAACAAAATTTTTAATCAATCACAGTAGGCTTGTTCAAAGAATAAAAGTGACAGATAATTTAAACCATTTAGGCCTAAGCAACCAGTTACTTTGATCAAGAAAATCATCAACATTTTATACTTAATAAAAATTGGAAAAGAGAACAAACTAAAATCTAAATAAATAAAATATTTTCTATTCAATTAACAATAAATAACAAAACAATAACTAAATGTGTTTAAAAATAAAACGTAATTGACACTAAAGTAAATTTTCAAAATGTCCTCCCCCACATTCTGTGCATTTTCTTGCGCGTTTAGAAAGGTCACCAATTGCTCGACGTATCATTTCTGGATTATTCCGTATTTCGTCGCAGGTTGTAACGATGCGCTGGATTAATTGTTGCCTACTTTCAATTTCAATGCTATAAACCTCGTTTTTTAAGTGGCCCCATAAAAAGTAATCACAAGGGTTACAATCAGGAGATCTTGGTGGCCATTCATGTGGACCCCGCGTCCAATCCATCTATTAGGATACACATTGTTTAAGTGTTCTCTTACTTGAAGGTTAAAATGTGGTGGGGCCCCATCATGCTGAAACAACATGCCTCTTATACCGATATTTTCTAACATATTCGGTAAAATGTTTTGAAGAAAATCAAAGTAAATTTCACCATTCAATCTTTCTTCAAAAAAATGTGGCCCTATCAAATGTCTATTCACAAGTCCGACCCAAACATTTACAGAAAACCTGTGTTGCGAACGGCGTTGGCGTACCGCATGTGGGTTTTCCTGTGCCCATTTATGATTATTTCGTGAATTGTTTACTCCATCCCTTGTAAATTGTGCCTCATCCGTAAATAAGGTTCTGTAAATGACTGGGCGATGGTTAGACAATCAATGACAAAATGCCAGGCGGGGGATATCGTCGCCTTGTTGAAGACGCTGTACCTGCTGGATATGATATGGATGGTAACGTTCCCTTTTTAGGGTTTTCCATACTCGCCAATGAGGAATACCAGTTGCCAAACTGATTCGTCTAGTGCTCATATTTGGGTTTTCTTGAACTACGTTTATAATATTGTTTTGTTCCTGCACACCTTGTTGTAAAACACGCTCCACAACTGCAGAATTAGGAAACTTTCCGTGTTGTCTTGCATACTGGAACACCGTACTAAAGGTTTTATAATTAGGGCATCGACGACCAGGAAAACGCGGCCGATATTCTCTTTCCGCCGACCTACCATTTCCATTACAGAAACCATAGATGAATATTATGTCAGCATATTCCACGTTTGTAAATTTTACCGGCATAGTTAAAATATTTTCACAAGTTTTCACTAACTAAATGCGGATTATTGACACATTAAATTACTAACAAACAATTATTCAACTGTTTAGGAGATTTCTTTTTATTATCTGTCACTTTGAACAAGCCTACTGTGATTGATTAAAAATTTTGTTATTTCATACCCGTTTAGTTACTAGGACCACAGTTTTTTACCAAAATGGACCTTTAAAACGTGCCGGAATTAGGATTCACCCAGACCACCTAGGCTCAATAGAATTTTTGCAAATTTTAGTTATAAAACTGTTTATTTCACGTGCCTCTCATTTAATAGGGTTCTGTAATCCATTTTCTTGCACATTTAACAACGTATTTAAATAACCACGAAGGTGTAACCAAAAAATGAAATAGGCCATTTTGTTTGTTTTTTCATGCTCTTTTCGAATATCGTATCGAAATTTCAAAAAAATATATGCAGGGTGATGTTTTATTGATGCAAAGAAGAAACATAAATTATAGTGAGTCCGGACCTGGATATATTTTTTTTATACATGTACCTCTTGGGGCTCGTTAGTACATTAGCCGTACCAAATATGAATCCGTTATTTCATTCCCTGTCAACGTTATGACAAAAAACAGGTTTGGCCAAAAATTATTTAACACCCAGCAACCTCGTAATGAAGGCCCAATGAGACATTTCTATGGGAGGTTCCGGTTACCACTGATGTTCTCTACCTCCTATTAAGCTATGTCCCTCTCATGATGCAACACCCTGTATATAACGATTCTCTTTTTCGTTCAAACAATTGGCATCTTATCTAACCGACTTCTCCGATTTGTTCTTTTTCGACGTTATTCATTACTATTCTTCACAATATAACTGGCAAAAACAAAATCATATCTAAAGTAAAAAAATATTCTTATTTTTTCATTTTTAAGTTCACAGAATATATGTTTCTTTTCTAACCAGATTCAACCTTGAAACGACCTTGGCCTTTGACCTCGAAGGATTTTGGAGGCTAGAATCATCGACGATGATGAAAAATCTTCCCTTAATCTTTTATGCAACCTGGGCAAGCCATTTCGTAGACATAAAGCATAAATGTCGTATCATACATGCAGGCTATGGAACACAAAGCAGTGCAACTTCAGCGGCGTATATCTTTGAATCCTAAGTTTTTAGGGCGTAGTGCCCATTGAGACTTTTGATCTACTGTCCATAGACAACTAAAATCAGGTGATTTCAAATAGTTTGACAGAAAGCCATTTTTCATAAGGTTTTTTTGCGGAGTCCTTTCCGGGATTATGGGCTTTACTGTTCATGGATAACAGAGTTAGAGAAAGGACCCCGCACAAAAACATGGGATTTGCGATTCCGATGAAAATGGTCGAAATTGAGATATGTTGTAGTTTAGATCTTCCTGATCAAAAGTTCAAACAGGGCCAAGGCTCGGGACCTTTTATTTTGGAGTTACTGCGAGGGCTATGGTCGAAAATTCGAATACATAGGATTTGGGTTTCTGTTGAAAATGGTCGAAATTGAGATATATTGTAGTTTAGATCTTCGTGATGAAAAGTTTAATGTGAGCAAGGCTCGAGGACATTTTATTTTGCAGTTACTGCGAGGGCTATGGTCGAAAATTCGAATACATGGGATTGGGATGCCGGTGAAGATGGTCGAAATTGAGATATGTTGTAGTTCAGACCTTCCTGTTGAAAAGTTCAAATGGGACCAAGGCTCGAGAACCTTTTATTTTGAAGATTTTTCACGAATTTACGAATTTTCGACCTTTACCCTTGCTGTAACTTAATGCATTTTGCAAATGTTATTGGTTGCAGAAAAACCGTGACGTATAGGGGCAAAACTGATGTCATATTTGGCTTCAGTTGGTGAAATCCATTTATCCAATTTAATCCATAGCGCAGACTGCTTTTTATGGACCTGTGTTATCGTCCCATAGTTCGACCTCTCAAAATGACCTAATTCGACGAATTCTCATCTTACAGAAACAAAGAAAAGTAATAATCTTTCTGCTCAATTTTTACACACCGTTTTTGAATAAAATGTGAAAAACGTCAAAGCAGTGAAAAAATGCCGCTCTTTCAAAAATTGAAATAAGTATATTTTTTATAATCTGATTCATATTACGCCACTTCAGCCGTCGACTGTTCGAAATTCGTCAATTCCTTGAAAAGTAAGCACTTTAAGGTATGTCTCTGCATAAAATTTAGTTACAAATTTTGTTCTGTTTGGCAATTTTTTTACTATTTTTACTGTACTATTGTGCTATAATAAACAACTGAAAAGGTGCCGTAAAGAAACATTTATAGGAAATAATTCTTAAAAGTATATTTTATTAATGAAGTGCATATAGCGCAATTATAATTTTTCTCACAATTATGTTATTAAAAATGTTACAGATGTTTCAGTCTACATAATTTCCATTGAATCAATGAATAAAAATTCTCATCCAACTACTACATTTACCAGGATACTCTCAGGTGACCTGTTAATACAAGCTTAAGATGAATAATGCAAACAGCGACAATTTCTTTTACGCCATTGAATGGTTTAGTAAGTTGTGTGGCGTTTGGTGGCCTAACGGAAACGAGAAAAAATTGAAGAGAATTTCTTATATTCTATGGAATTTAGTCCTACTGTTTGTTGCAATGTTCTATTTTATATGTGAATTATTTAAAGCTGGAGATGCCTTTTCGGATTTTGGACGAGTTATTGGATACTTTGGTCTGCTATTCACTCATATTGTTGCATTTGCAAAATTGTACGTATTACTTATACATCGAGATAAGATTAGAGGATTAAAAGATACTCTACAAGACCGGATATATATTTATGAATCGTACAAGTCGTTCCAACCAGGAAAAATGTTTAACGAGTCGCAAAGCAGTTGTAGAAAATTAGTATTTTTCATTTTTTTTATGTATAATTTGGTTGGTGGTTCCGCTCACATATCAGCTTTAATTTCAATAAAGAACTATCATGAAGAGTATTTTCAGGGTAATGTTACATGTAATGATTTTATGCTTTACCTTTTTGAAATTCCTTTTCCGACGCCCAACAAGAGAAGTTGCAAAATCGCATTTATTTTCATGGATGTGGGTATGTGCATATGGGCTTTGTACATTGTTGGTAAGTTCAACAGCATATTTTTTCTTCAGATTGTTATTGAAATTCACAGGTAATTTAGTAAGTAAATCATTTAAAGGCGCTTTCTTCTTGAAACTGTTTTAAAGATACAAATTATTGAATGCCGTTGTCCAATGAAGTAGGTTCTTTCAAACATTGATATTTCACTGATTATACTGTGAGCTTCTTCAGACAAATTCTAAACATTAAAGTTATCATATACTGTTCTTGTTATATATGGAAGTATTTACCGCTAACTTTAGATAATATTAGTATTTACAATAATATAACACTGCAACTACTTTAAACCAGTTTTTATAAAAAATTGTTGATCTTATAATTGATAAAAAGAAATGTAAAAACGGAAAACTGGCCCCCATCTTACCACCATGCTCCTTTAATAACAATAGTAATAATAATAATAAATTCTTTATTCACTTATGCTACACATTTGTATAGATGTGATGACAAATCGGTTTTGAACAAACGTAAATGTCAGAAAGGCAAAATATTGTTTCTATTGATGGATAAATTTTTATTAAAAATTGAACACAAGGTTCTTGAGAAAACAAGGAAATTTTATTTTTTTAAATATCAGTAAAATGATTTCCTCCTCGTTACTAGCACTTTTGAAGCCTAACACTAAAGTTTTTCATCACGAGCTTCAACAGTTCAATTGGAATTGCCTTAATCTCTGTCCAAATATTATATTTTAGTTGTTTCAAAGTTTGCGATCGATTAGAAAACACTTTTGACTTTAAGTAGCCCCATAAATAGAAATCACAAGCTGTCCGCAAGCATAACCGTCAAGTTATTTTCTTCAAAAAAGAACGAGCCAAAAATTCCAAAGACGGATACCGCACACCACACAGTAACCTTTTTGCTATGAACAGGTACTTCATGCAATTTTAGAAGACTCTCCGTCGTCCAGTAGAGAAAGTTCTGTTTGTCAACATACCCAGAAAGAGGAAAATGAACTTCATCGGATATTACCAAGCAATCAATATCTTCGATTTTTCAGAAAATAGACCTTCAAAACATTCGTAAAAATCAACGCATGTTTCAAAATCTTGAAGCAGAAGTCTTTGTACGACTTGAATTTTGTAGGGATGGAAGTGTCTTTCAGAATGCGGCGATAACTGCGGTTGGAAATATTGAGTTTTTCTTTTTTTAATTTTTCTCTGGCACATGAAGCAGTACTGTGCGAAATTTATGTACCCACTTTTTAATTGTTATTCGACTAGGAACTGGATCTCGCAGATTTAAATGAAAGTGATGACTAAATAAACGCTGGGGTGATTACAACAGACTATTATTTTTTAAATAAGCTTCAACCACAAAAGAACGTTGAATATTCACAGCCTGACTGACTTTGTCGCAAACGCTTTGACAACAGAAAGCTGTCTTAAATTTTTATTAATCGCGTTAGCATGGTGACTTGTCTGAATTTATATCTCATTGTATTATGGCATGAATTAACTGTGAAAATGGATACTTCATTCTGCCGGACACGTTAAAGATACAAGGAATGAAAATATATCTATAACATAAATTATTCGTTGACTTCATTACTAAAAATTTCTTACAGATCATAAACACATTTAG
Source organism: Leptura quadrifasciata (assembly GCA_963675555.1). NCBI lineage: Eukaryota > Metazoa > Arthropoda > Insecta > Coleoptera > Cerambycidae > Leptura > Leptura quadrifasciata. The sequence goes on along the minus strand of OY776674.1, from coordinate 105,689,732 downwards.
ATACTTTCTTAACTTATCTTAAAAAACTGAAAAACTCTATTGATTTATAGAGGTCGTCCAGAAATTCTGCTGACGAACGAAAGCTACAAATTCTAGACGTGATTTTATGTCGATTTGACGTAAATCGCATTATCCAAAAATGCTTCCTAACGGGAGCTGCAGCCCTTTAAAAATGGAACCTTGTCATTAAATTTTATGAAATATCTTGAAAAGGCCTTTATATAAAAGGATAAAACATGAATTCTTATTTTGATGAAGATGCTTTGTCACCGCCGATTCATCTGTGTATCTAACCTGGTGGTTTTCTGTGATGTGATGTTTGATTCTCCGCTTGATACTTCGTCTTTTTTATCCCATATAACTGTCTCCACATTGGTGAACAGCTTTCGTCTTACGTCAATAATTTAGGGATGGGGTATTTGTTTTTGTCACCATTCAAAAACGTACGGTAATTTCCTTCTTCCATAAACCCTTTTCAAGCTATCAAGGACTTCATCAACGAAAGATAAGTGCACATATGTTGTACCTTATCCTCTGTCGTTCTTTTTTTTTCGGGTTTGCTTGTCATTACATTCTGTTGGTTCTTATTAACGACACCCTCTGCTGTGGATGATGTGATGTGAGTTTCCTTCTTGTAGACACAATCAGTGTAGCAGCTCACTTGCTACATAGGAGCTCGCGTGCTCACACAACGGATTGGCAGGAAACCCATAGTTAGCTTACCGTTCCTGACAGTTACACCAACAGATCTAAGAAGGATAAAACGGCTGTAACCAAAATTAATTTTATTCCTACGCAAAAAGTGTGACTCCAGTTGCAGACACAGTATGTTTTTTATTTCCAGCTTACGACGGCTTATTTCTTTCATTACTTATTTGTGTCAAGACAAAGCTACAGATTTTACGTGGAGCAGTAAAAACAATAAGGGAGCGTACTCTGCGTAAAATTAAGGTACCCACGAATTTTGAAATATTTCGTGATGAGGAATTTCCGGAACTTGAGGAGAAATTGTTTCATGAAATACGACATTGCGCAAAACATCTGGATTCTCTGCTAAGGTAGGTGTAGTAGATAAACTACTCACAATCATATTCATGAAAAGATGCAAAATATAACATATAAAGTTATTTTACTTTACTAGTACTACAAACAGGTAATTTATGGCCGCAATAAAATTATTTTATATTACTTAGTACTATAAAGAGGTATTTTACGACCGCTAAACTATGTGACCGATGTTTTTGATAATGACCGAAAGGCAAAACTGATAAGACTTTTTGAGCACTTATCTAAACATCCACAACTTACTGATTTTACTGGATGTTTGACACAAAGTTTCATGTTCTCTTTTTAGTGTTTGCAACGAAATTGAAAATCTTTTTACCTACATTACCTTAGGACAAATGCTCATATCTTTATTGACAATGGCATCATCTCTGTACGTATCTACACATGTGTCGATAGCAGATCCGAGATTTTTTTCAGCAGTAGAGTATATGATAGCTCTTCTTATACAATTATCAATAGTTTGCTACTCTGGACATGCGATCACGGTAGCGGTAAGGCAAAGTATAATTATTTTTATCCATTAGGTATTTCTTTATTATATTTCGATAAAAATAACCAATAACATTTTGGCACTGAGCGAATAAAGTATATACATTCTTTTAGCACTTAATTTAAAAATAGCTATTTATGCCATCAGTTACGAAATGCCTAATTTTGTGTAACGCGTGAGATTTTTGCGGAACGAACGAAGTGAGTTTCGCAAAAATTCACAAGTTACACAAAATTTCATTTCGTAACGTATTGCATACAAGATTTTTTCTAATTTTGAAGAAAGTAATAAAAAAATTAAATTTAATATAATTGATAAAAATTTGGAAAACATAAATTTAGTTTGTTGCTGTTACTTCATGTTAGTTGTCAGTTTGACATTTTGTAAAAAAGTCTAGACGGAAGGTTTTTAGTGAGATTGATATATTTTTAGTTTTATTTTTTAAAAATGAGTTATTCAAGAGCTACCAAGCGATATTGAAGAGGCAGCAGGTAATGCTCTATTATCAGTAATTCCCAAAAAGTCAAAGGCAGTTTATGATTTGGCATACGAAAAATTTGTTACGTGGTGTGATGAGAAGAAAATTAAACATGTTAATGAGAAAGTTTTACTTGCATATTTTGAGGGTAAGAAAGATCTAAAAGTTTCCACATTATGGACACTTTACTCAATGTTAAGGTCTGAACTAAATCTGAAAAGGAATATTGATATTAAAAAATATACAAATTTGGTAGCATATATTAAAAGTCAAGCGGACGGGTACAGTGCTAAAAAGTCAAAAGTTTTTATTAAAGAAGATTTTGCCAAATTTTTAGTGGAAGCTGATGACAAAGAATACTTAATGGCTAAGGTTGCAATGATAATTGGAATGGCAGGAGCATGCAGAAAAGCAGAATTAACATTTCTTCCAGTTGAAAATGTTATAGACGAAGGAAGCTATTTTCATGTTGATATCCGACCTTCAAAAACAAAAGTTATACGGCAGTTTGCAATTACCACTGGAGACATTGAAAATACGAATCTTGTTGAAATATTAAGAAAATATATTAAGTTGCGTCCCCAGGTTCTTAAACACAACAGATTTTTTGTAAAATATGCGAATGGAAAATGTACCAGAAATCCTGTTGGAATTAACACATTTAGCAGTCTGCCAAAAGTTATTGCACAATTTCTTCGTCTTTCAAACCCTGTTCTATATACTGGCCACTGCTTTAGAAGAAGCTCTGCCACTTTTCTAGCAGACAGTGGCGCTGATATTTTAAAATTAAAGAGGCACGGAGGTTGGAAATCTAGCTCTGTTGCGGAGGGATATGTCTAAAATTCTATGAATAATAAGAAACTTATAGCGCAAGAAATATTTGGTGAAACATCTAAAGCAATGTGCGCCACTTCCCAAATAACAGCAAGTTCGAGCAATGAAAAAAATATGTCGTCGGGAATTAATTTGAATAATTGCAATAATTGTGTTATCAATATTTATAATAATTAATTAATTTATAATTTATGTTTTTAACTTGTATTATAACAGTTTAATAAATAGAATAATTCTTTTTGTCACTAATTTTGAAATACATTTTTCGTCACCAATTGCATAAAATTTTACTTTATGCAACTAGTTACAAAAAGTAAGACGTTTCAATCAGTTTTAAAAAGTGTCACTTTATATGTCAAAATTAGAAAAAATATATTTTTATGTTTATCATTATTATCTAGAACTCATCTTTTGAACTGGTAACGTTTATCCTTTACACGCTTTCTACGGACGGATCTCATGACTACTGTTTATCATAAGAATTACTATTACAAGTGCATGTATATTAATTAAAATGTCTTGAAAGTAAATACAGAGTTTGCTTTCTATGAAACCATTAAAGTAAAACTACTATGATTTTAAATTTAAAGTTGACATGAGGTCAAAGCGAACATTTTAAACTCAACGTTATATTGCAGACTGATTATGTGACAAATTCGTTTTGATGTGAGACTGCTGTGCTCTGTCTGCGGATAGTCATTGGTTTTGAATTTGGAGGTTGTGTACTACATATGACTTGTTTTATGTTATGTTAAAGGATTTTGAATTTTTGGTTGCTAATGTAGTGTCAAGTCCATTATTAATATGCTTGCATCCGGCTAGGTTTTTATAAAAAATAAATCGGCAGCTACTGGAAGCGGCTGGACACTCCCCACCCGGTGGATCTTTGAAGCCAAAAAGAGCATTAGATTGTGTGCCAAAACGGCACTAAACGTAATTTGATCTCAACCAAATAGCTAAGAGCCTACGAGCCTAAAAGTGGTCAGATACTTCCCCTTCGGAGTAAAAGCAAATCCTTTTAAGGGCGCATAGAGTAAGTCAAAATAAAAAGATTTAGGGGCAGACCCACCTCGAAAACCCGCGGAGGCACCCCCACCCCATGGTCAAAGGGGTGTCGAGCACAGTTATATGTTTTTTTTTTCGAAAACGATAAGAGATAGTGACTTACGGTTTGCGCCAATCGAAGGAAAGTAAAATTTTACATACGACTACAATTTTTTGGCTGATCAAAAATAATATTCTTCTCTCCCATTACAAAAAATATGGGAGGGGGCTACTCTGTAATATCACATTTTTGCTTATAACTTGTAAACGGCTTAATAAAAAAATATTTACCAAGAGTTAAAAATTGAAGGTTATAGCTTTTTCTATCTATTGATATAAAAAAGTGAATGATATTTGTTTAAATAATGCGTACAGTGGCGTGCTAATATATTTGCATTTGGTGGAATTGCAACACAGCGTTTAATAAACTTTTTTTTTTTCAAAAAACGGTTATAGATATGTTGCCGTTGGCGATAATTGAAAGAAAATAAAATGTTACACCCCAGTCATATTTTTTAACTTATCAAAAATCCTATTTTGTTCCCGCTACAAAAAATATGGGAAGGGATACAGTGTAAAGTCACATTCTTACTTATTACCGCACAACCAACAAATCGAGCAAAATTTTATAATAGTAGAAAATTAAAGTCTATCGTTCGCTTTTATAAAAAGTTAAATATATTTGTCGTGCGTTGCCGCAATGGGTACGCGACATCGAAACTAAGCATTGCAAAAACTATTGCAGCCACACATGCTCTAATTTGGCTAGTATAAAACAAAACACATTATCCCTTTGAAGAAGTAATACGTTTATTGAAACAGTGTTAGGGATTGTTCATATATTATAGTAGTGAAATGATAATACAATTTTGTAATAATTTTTTAACAAATAATTTGCAAAAAAGGTAAGAAATTATTGTCAAGCTAGTAAATATGTTTTCCTAAAAGAACGTCTAGTTTTGTAGTTACTATGGATGCCTGTGTGCTATGTAAAAAGGAAACTGTTGAAAAATTAGTTTGTCCAGCAAAATCTACCTTCTAACTCTTATGCTAGTTAATATTGGCCAAAACATATTGAAGTTTAATGAAATTGATCAGTTGCTACTGGAAATTAATATCGCAGATATTGATGAAGGTCAAGGTATTGAAAATTATTTTAAAGAACATATGGTTTCCTGGCATAAAAGCTGTGCAAATTTGTTTAATGATCTAAAACTCGAGCGTAAGTTAAAAGAAAACACAACTGGTAGCACCGGCATAGTTAAAACGAATCACAAGGCGCAAAAAAAATATTGGTGATATTAGAGATATTTGCATTTTTTGTGATTTACATAGCACGAGGACACATCTAGGGGTAAATCAATTACATCATGTTGAAACGTTAGAAGCAAGTTCTCAAATTATCGATCATGCACTTAAAATACAACATGAAATTCTAAACAAAATAAATGATGCCTCGGATTTGATAGCATCTGAAATCAAGTATCATCTACCATGTTTATCAACATTCTATCGGCAACATTCTCGAGCTGATACATCTGATACAAATAAGGCCTTTGAAGATGCTACAAATAATATGGAATCCTTAGCATTAAGTATGGTATTTCAAAATATTAACATTGAAATTCAAAATAATGATAAGACCATTTTTTATCTAAAAAATATTGTCAAAGAGTTCTCTGAAAATTTGAAATCTATGTCCAATGAATCCTTCAAAGAGCTGACACTTCATCCCAAACAACCTAACGCAGAACAAATGCATATGTTGGAAAAATTTGTCATATTTCTGTATGATAACATTCAGAGGCTCAAAGTCTGGACGTTTGCCGAATGGAATTATTTACTAAAAAAAATAGGTCTATAGAAAATCTTCCCCCCACATTAAATGCACTTTCATTGCACGTTAGAAGGTGCATTTATCAGGGTGGTTTTGTTTGGGGCCAATTAACCATAGGAAACGTTGCATTACCGTGTCCGTCCCAATGGGGGTGGAAACTGGAACAAGAAAAATGGTTGCCAGCTTGGACAACTATTAATAACGAAAAATTAAGGAAGGAAGTTTTAATCATTTGCAATTGCAATTAGCGCTGTGTTACCTTTGTCGTATTTGTTTATTTATTTAGTTAAAATATTTTTCTTTTGTTTATTGAGTTGAGAGTTTATTGATCGTTTACACTGTTTTCATTTTTATTAAAAAACATTTAACCGGTTATCCCAGTCTACCGCTTTATTTCTAAATCGACCTTCCTCTCTCCCTCAACTATCAAAAGCCAAATAATAATAAAAAAAGTATAATTTCACATGCTCGATTGGTGTAAACCAGAAATCATTTTTTTTTCAAGACTGTACGTATTATTTAAATAATATCATGGACTTTTGAAACATTAATAGACAGCAGAAATTGTTTCAAATTTCGATTCTTGGTAAATTTTGATTTGTTGGGCCGTTTAGGAGTAATAAGATAAAATGTAACATTACTGAATAACCCCCTCCCATACTTATTGTAGTAAGACAAAAAGTTACCATTTTTTAATCAATTAAAAAATATCTGCTTGATGCAAAAGTTTATTTTCTTTCTTTTGAGATTTTTTTTTATTATTAAACGCTGTTGCAATTAATTCTACCGAATGCAAATAAATCCCTACGCCACTGTACGCATTATTTAAACAGATATCACTCACTTTTCATATATCATTCGATAGGAAAAGTCATACGCTTTATTTTTTAACTCTTGGTAAATTTTTATTTATTAGGCCGTTTAGGAGTAATAAGCAAAAATGTGACATTACAGAGTAGCCCCCTCCCATATTTTTTGTAATGGGAGAGAAGAATATAATTTTTGATCAGCCAAAAAAATGTAGTCATATGTAAAATTTTATTTTCTTTCGATTGGCGCAAACCGTAAGTCATTATCTCTTATCGTTTTCGAGGAAAAAAATAGAATATACAACTGTGCGCGCCACCCCTTTAAGCAGGGGGTGGGGGTGCCTCCGCGGGTTTTCGAGGTGGGTCTGCCCCTAAATCTTTTTATCTTGACTTACTCTATGTGTCCTTAAAGAGATTTACTTTTACTCAGAAGGGGAAGTATCAACCACCGTAGGACCTTAGCTAAAAACCTTTTCAGATCTTCTGGAGCACTAAAATTTTTTATCCAAATCCTTTCAGTAGTTTCGGCGATATCATGCCTGTCGGCTGTTCAGGTTTATACGGTGGGTGTAAGTATAGATTTTGAAAGTTAACAAACTAAAACAAATTGGTTTATGACTTACTATTTGCTAACAGGACACTTTCAGTGAGCAGTTTGACAAAAAAATTGAAATCTTTTAATTTGATTGGTTCTAGCAGTTAACACAAAAATAACACTATAGCGTTATAGCGCTATAGCTAAGATAGCGCTATAAATATTAGCTGCGAATTTAAACTGCTAAATTCAACAAATCAAGATTAAAGTAATTTGAATATGATTGGTGGTTTAAACTCTGACATTTCAGACTCACAAGCAGAGAAATAAAACTAGACTGTCTCAAAACAAACAATATATTATTACAATCAAATGTGGAACAAATATCACAGCAGTTTAAAATATGCACCTATATTAAAAATAAAAGTTTGACAAAAGCTCATTTTTTATCAAAAACAAAATTACTACTATTTTAATTAGTTGAATGAGTGAATGCAATTTAACTTTAATGAAAAATTAAGATCAAATGAAATGTACTAAGACCTGTTGAGTTCGATGACAATTTAGAAACATACTCTCGTGCATAGGAAAATAAATGTTATCACTTATAATATCACAAGACCTTAAATTATTTCCAGGAATAATTTAAGCTTGCGTGGTATTCGGTAAGAAAATTTCACATCACTTAACACCATAATTTGAAAAAAAATTATTAATCCAACCTGACATTTTAAATTAATTTCACTGCTTGTCAAGTTGGCCAGGGTATTGTTGTTTTTGACATATGTTGATTTATCATTTTTGTTTAACCGGTTCTGTCACAAAGCTTAATAATTACTAGTTTAAAAGGTCTGTACGTTGAGTTTAATAAGTGTATAGCGAAACGTCGCGATTTGGTAAAGAAAATCAACAAGTAATTAGACAGGAAATTCAAAATATAACACCAGATAACACCCGAAAATCAAAATCAAGTGTATGGAAACAGTTTGTTGAATGTTTACCTTTTCAACTGTCAAAAAATTTTCACTTAAATATCGTGGCGCCTCGAAAAAATTTCCGGAAATTTTTTTAATTGCCATGGTAACTAGTCAAAATTAAGGTATCTTATTGGTTAAAAAGTAGAGGTGTGAAATTTTCAGACAAATATCTTTTACAACAAAAGAAAGAAAAAAATATGTAAACTTTGTGTTGATAACCGGACAACAAATCAAATATTGCGAGAAAAAATAATAAAAAAATAACAAAATTACAAGCAGAATGTAACCAAAACATTTACTTTGATCCAGGAACGATCAAAAGATATCAAGATACTATGTTAAGATAATTTTCCCAATTACTGAAATACATTTCCACTAAACTTCTTCAGTGCATGAACTAAATAAACTAAAAATAAGAACATATCTTATTTGCAAAGTAACGTAAGTAAATTCCCCAAAAAATAATTGGCAATATTCGAGAAAATAATACTTGAAACGTATCATTTTCTGTGTTTGATTTTTTAGAAAAAACCAAAAATGGAAAAAATAAAATTTAAAATTTTAAGTTATATGAAATTAAATTTTCAACTTTAACACACACCCAGAAGTTAATAACTGGTTTAGTTTCTAATATGGCTATAATCTATTTGAAACTATTATATCTCTTTATCTACTCATATAAGATTATAATATATTCAATAATCAACTGGTTTTGAACAAGTAATAGCATCCATAAACAAATAGCGTGGATTATAAACGAGAGTTACATATTATAATTCACTAGATACAGCCAATCACCTTTGCAATACGGTGAAATGGAAAGGTCCATTATTATTATTGAGGAAAGGAAGGTGATTTGAGATGTTTGATTAGTTTTGACGTTTAACAGTTGATATTGTTTTGTAAATAATGTTTCTGTATACTTGCAATTTAATATTAATTGTTATAATCGTAGATAAAGTATAATATTCAATTTGCTACATTTTCGCTCGTTGAATAATATACTATTACCCTATTAACAAGTTTAACATTACTTGAACAACTAAGAAAGTCTAGTTAGGTACCATAAACATTATAGATTCGTAAAGTAACAAACTGGAAATTGGTAAAGTGATAATCTATAAAAAAGCATATGATATTGCTATTGTTACACCTACCTTTAAAGTTTGAGACAATCCACTTGTACACAGTCACTAAAAGTTGCAAATATGCCGAAATCCTATATGTAACCTGAGACCAACTTATCGGATGACAAACTACTAAAAAATAGCGCGGGGAACAAACGACAATCGACAAAATTTGCTCATTGCAAACCGATCGCTCATGACTCTTTGTTAAATAATAAACATTAGTTAGCTTGCATTTCAGTAATTTTACTAGATTTTAGTGGAATATTTGTAGTGTAATTCTTCGATTTGTCTCTGTGCGCCAATATCCATTGGCTGGATGTCGGTCTCGATAACTAGGGCCGAGTAGGACTATTACTCTTTGCACCTAGATTATCTCTGTAGACCTGGACCGGCCTTCGTGATAGGTGGGCCCGCGTACTTCTACCAGACCCAGCTCACAAATGTGAGATGTGTCGTGGTATTTTCTGCGGACCTCCCCTGGTCCTGGCTGTTGAACCTCGCTGGCTGAGGTCTCTTCTGGCGCTCTTCTTGTCTTGATGTTTTCTTTCTTCGCCAGCTTGTCACTCCCGGGGGTAGTCATCGGTCGAGTTGGGTTTAGGAAGTTTTGGCTGGGACTGACTGCCGGTACGTAGGACATCAATTGATATCCTACCCCGGATCGTCGGAAAGGTAAGGATGAGCTGTGTAGCTCGGGAGTGTGGAGACCTAAGTGCTTCTTTTAGCATTTTCGGTCTCCACGGAGCAGGTAGGACAACGGGCGTCGGACGGTATGTTGTCCGACGCCCGCAAGGAGGTTGGGTTAGGGTTGAAAACGTCATGTCTCTGGTAGTGGTGGTCCGTCCTGGCGTATCTGAAACAGATCTGTTAGCGGGAAATAAAGGTTATACTTACCCGTTGTCCAGTAGCTGAACCCTCGGTCGCTTGTGCCTTGGGGCGTCGGCGGGGTCGTAATCAGTGGCCTGTCTGATCAGCGGGTTCCCATGCTCCTCGGCTTGGGCGTACAGCTTCTTCGCTCGTTCCCGGATGACTTCAGTGACCGTGGTGTACTCCAGGTCTCTGACGATGTCTGCGGTTCTCACGTACCATGGGGCGTCAACTACCGTCCTGAGGGCGATGTTCTCCACTGCCTGGATTCTCTTCATGTAGGACTTCGCCTGGTAGCCCCACGCTACCGAGGCGTACGTCAGCTGCGGCCTGATGAGGGTCTTGATAAGCGTGAGCTTGTTCCTCAAGTTAAGTCGGCTCCCATTTCCCGTCATTGGGTAGATGAGGGCTCTCGTACGTCGGGCCTTGGCTGTGATGGCGTCCGTGTTTTGTCTCCATGTTAGGCTTCTGTCCATGACCACGCCAAGGTATTTGACGGTGTCGTGCCATTGGATGTCCTCGCCGTTCATGGAGACGTGTCCTGTGGGAATTTCTTTCCGCACTCGTCTGAAGAGGATGGCTTGGCTCTTGTCGGCGTTGACTGCGACTTTCCACTTCGTGCACCATTCTTCCAGGAGTGTGGCCGCTTCCTGGAGTTTTCTGGTTGCGTCTCTGGCCTTCCAGGATCTGGCAATCAGGGCGGTGTCGTCTGCATACAGGGCTAGGGCTGTATGGTCGGTCCGGGGGAGGTCCGAGGTATAGATGGCGAACAGGTGCGGTGACAGCACCGATCCCTGTGGAACTCCCGCTTCCACGGTCCTGTAGGTGGAGAGTTGGTCCGAGATTTTCACCCTTAGCTGTCTGCAGTGTAGGTAGGATCTCACTAGTTTGACGAGTTCGATGGGGTAACCCATACTCATCATTTTAGCTAAGAGACCGTCGTGCCAGACCGTGTCGAATGCTTTGGCGACGTCTAGGAACAGCGCCGCGGTGACTTGACGCTGGTTGAACCCCTTGGTGATCTCCTCGGTGAGGCGAAGCACTTGGAGTTCCGTGGAATGTCCTGTTCGGTATGCGAACTGTTCATCCGGGATGATGTTCAGCTCTTCTGTCTTCTCTGTTAGCCTCTTCAAGATGATCCGTTCTGCAACCTTGCTCATGGCTGGGAGGAGGCTGATGGGCCTGTAAGAAGACGGGAAAATTAGTTCTTTCCCTGGTTTAGGGATCATAATGACGTCGGCCTTTTTCCACCTGGCTGGAAAGTGCCGTAACCTTAACATCGCGTTTACGATGTTGACTAGCGCCGCTACTCCTTTCCTGGGCAGCTTTTTGAGAGCGATGTTTCCTATCTTGTCACATCCCGGAGCTTTTCTCGGCTTTAGGCTGCTCAGGATTTCCTTGACTTCCTCGGGGGTAGTCGGACGGATGTGGTCGTCATCTGGCAGGCGGCGGATCCTTCGTACTCTGCGTTCGACGTCGTCCACCCAGTCCTCGTCCTCGTCATCGAGCTCGTTCTCTCTGCACTGCAGTTCTAAGCTGTCGGCGAACGCCCCAGTACTGTCGGATGGTGGGCTATGGTTTTCTTCACCAATAGGGCCACTCCTCTCGCGGGTCGCTGAGGGTTGTTTACCCAGTCCATCCTGTAGGTGTGGTATCCTGGGAAGTTGATCTCCTTGGCCGGGGTCATCTTGGTTTCCTGCAGTGCCATGACGTCTATGTCGTACCTGGTCAGGAGCTCTTCGACTTCAAGTCTCCTTTCTCGCAGGCCGTTGACATTCCAGGCCGCCATCTGCAGGACTTCCGGTTTAACCTGTAAAGGCATTACAGATTAGTTAAATTTGGCATTTGTGCAAAAAATGCGCTCATCGCTGAGCACATTTGTTGCATCTGTGCGAGCACCGCTGTGAGGTTTTTGGCCTCTGGCGATGCTTGTTGTTTTGCGGCAGGGACGGTGTTCTGTCCTGCCTTGCCCTGGGCTACTCTGGCGTAGCTTGTGCCTGGCGCTACGCCGCCCTTCTGTGTTGAGGTCATCGTTGGCCTCTGTACCGGCCTTTGGGTGGCGCTGGCTGATTGTTTGGGGTACTTTGGACACCCCCTGTAGCTGGCCGGGTGGGCCCCCTGGCAGTTCGCGCACTTGGCCGGTTCGTCTGCCTTCTTTTTGCACTCCGTCGTCCGGTGTGCCTCGCCGCACTTCACGCATTTCGGCTGCGCGGTGCACCTGGATTGGCCGTGGCCGAAACGCTGGCAGCGGTGGCATTGGGATGCCGCTACCTTGGCTCGCTGTCTCTCAGTCCTTACAACTAGAGAACAGCACCTCGTTACTTGGAGTATCTTGTCCTGGTCCTGTGGGACTAGGACAAGCATGAGGGGCACCTCCTGTTTTGTCCGTCTTGACATCATTCGCTGGACCGCGGTAGGTGCGAATCCTTGGTCCTGGAGGTCTTCTGCCACCTCTTTGCAGGTAACGCCGCTCGGGATCCCTCGAATGACCACACGTAGCTGCCGTTCCTCTGGCAGGGCATACGTGTGGTACTCCCTCTTTTCATTTGGGAACATCCTTGTCATCCTCCGATAGTCCTCGGACGTCGCGGGCTCGATGGAGATTCCCTCCCCGGTAACTTTGGCCTTGTTGAAGTTTATACCGGTTTCGGTTAAACGACGGCTCACCGTTGTCCATGTCTCTTTGTTTCGCAGCACTACCGGGGGTACACGCTGGCTTCTTGTCCTTGTTTGAGGGGCCTCGGTCTCCTCTTTCCGGGTTTCTTGTTGGGGGACGCTAGCCTCCTGCTGGGGGGCTCTGGATCCCGATTTGCTCTGTCTAGGTGACTCGGACTCGGGGGGGCACTTGAGGGGCTCTTCAGCCACCTTCTTTGCCGCCTTAGGGGCCTCTTCGTCCGAGTCCGTGTTGGCAGCGGGCGGATTTTTTCTTTTTCGTGTTTGTGATTCTCCCCGAATCGCACGCAGAAGCTCTTCATGCTGGGACTTCTGTTCCCTCTGCATCTGCTCCAACCTTTCGGTGAGCTCGTCTATTTTCTTCTTGAGAGCATTGTTCTCCTCTGTGAGACGTTTTATCGTCTCCTTGTCGTCCCTTGGGGTTGGGGGGCCCCCTCGGGAGCTACCGCTCTGGGACGTTTCGTCTTCACTGTACTCCATATTACCGTCCTCCACGGTAACGTCGTTGTCGGTTTCCTGTAAGGGAATACCTATATTATTATGGGAAAAAGTTATGATTAATAACAGAAAGTGGTGTCTTGAAAAAGACGTGTGAACTTCCTCTTCAACACTATCGACGTCACTGTCTGTGGGGCTTCCAATTCACTGTGCACTCTGATGGCTCGGTGTACGTCCGTACGCTTTCACTTCTCGATGCACACTGTGTTGTCTCTGTATATATTTAAGAAAACGGCACTAAACCTAATCCGATTTCAACCAAAATCTTTTCAGATCTTCCAGAACATTGATAAAACCCTCATGCAAACTTTTATCCAAATCCGTTCTCCAATTCAAAATATTTGAAATTAAATGCGACAGTAAAGCTGTATAGTTGTTGTTGAATAGAAATATACGTGACGTGACCAGTTTCACGACGTAACGGCTACACGCATCGATCATGTCACGCGAAATGCGATCTATGCTTCACATTTGCTTTGTTTTTAATTTTTTTCAAGGAAACCAAATCGAAAGAGTGGAAGTGTGATATATCGTTGAAATTGGAATTTTAATTGCTTTTCAATGATTCGATTGAACATTGTAACAACGTAATCCGATCTCAACCAAAACCTTTACAGATCTTCTGGAGCACTAAAGAGACCCCTATGCAAAGTGTCATCCCCATCCGTTCAGTAGTTTCGGCACTATCGTGCTAACACACATACACACACACACAGACATTTTTCAAAAACCACTTTTTTTGGGTTCCTATGACCTCAAAACATAAAGATTTGATGTTATCTCAATTTTCGTTTTTGAACCAATTTTAGTAACCTCTCACAATTTTATTATGGTGAGGCTAAAAAGCCCGATGGCAGGGGCCAGTCGGAAAAGCATATTTCGTCCTATATTTTGAGGATATTTTGAAGAGTTTGAACCGCCGCCATTTTTTAGATTTTTCCTATGCGTTTTAGCAAAAAATGTTTTATACAAAAATTGTAGGGCTAGATGAGTACCATCCAACTGTGTATTACATGTACATATTTAATTCGAAATAAAATTTTGAGAATTTTTTTAGGATTTTGAGCCACCGCCATTTCTTAAATTTCTCCTATACGTTTTATCAAAAAATGTTTTAGACAAAAGTTGTAGGGCTAGATGAGCACTATCCAACGATGTATCGCACGTACATATTTCATTCGAAATAAAATTTTGAGATTTTTTTTAAAACTTTGAACAGTCGCCATTTCGAAACAAAGAAGGCGATTTAGCCCATCTTCGAACTTAACCGAGATATGGACCTAAGGTATGTGTCTACCAAATTGTTGTTTTGACCCATTGAGAAATGCGCCCTCTAGAGTGTCTACAATTTTTGTTATATAGCATAATACCAGGTGTTAGAAAAGTATGGGAACGGTAGAAAATCTCGAACAGTTTGCATCAAATCGAAAAATAACAAAATACGTGTCAAAAATTTTTCAAAAAACTATCTAGTGATACCAAAATGACTTCCACACCCGCCACCCTGTGGGTAGGGCGAGAGGCAACTTTAAAATTTGAAATGGAAACCCCTATTTTTATAGCGGATTCGAATCCTACGGCCAAAAATACGTGAATTTTATATCGGGAATTTTTTTTCGATTCTCTCAAGGTGTCGCTGCAATCGCACAGAATTGAAGTAAACCTTAAGCGTCCATAAGTTTGTAAATATTTACAAACTCTAGCTATTCGTGTTGACAAAAAAACATTCAGTTTAAAAAACAATGTCTGTGATATCTTGGTTTTTATGAATGTTTTTTTAAAGTGTTCTTAATAAGAGTATTTGTTTTGTGAAGTTTCTACGGGAACGTTCAGTTCCTTCCAACTTTTGTAGAGGCAGGAGCGCACTTTTGTACGGAAAATGTTATTTCATTTTTCATTAGTTCTCGCGTTTTTTCTGCATAATGGCTACTTTAACAGAGGAAGAGAGAGTTTCTCTTTTAATGATGCGAGAAAGGTCCTATGATGAAGTTGTGATTTTATTCAACGAAACTTTCCGTGTAGATCAAGCGGGAATTTCGAAATCTACTGTGTCCCGTACCATCAAACGATTCCTAGACACAAAGACAAATAAAAATCGCCCAAAATCTGGAAGACCAAAATCTGAAACATCGAAAGCTCGACAGATGGAAGTGGCCCAGGCATTTGTTGAAAATCGAAGGTTATTAATCAGAAAAGCCAGTCAACAGCTTGATATGAGTGCATTTTCAGTTCATAAGAATTTGAAACTTTTGAAATTTCATCCTTACAAAATTCACCTTCACCAAGAGTTAAATGAAGATGATTTTGATCGGCGACTTGAATTTAGTGAATTAATGATGGAAACGAGTAACCAAAACCCAAGTTTTTGTCATCTCTACTTGTCTTCTCAGATGAAGCAACTTCCGAACTCAGTGGAAAAGCTAATCGCCATAATTTCAGATATTGGAGTGACGAAAACCCTCACTGGATGCTTGAAACACACACGCAGTGTCCATAAAAATTAAATGTTTGGGCAGGAGTTTTCAGGGATCGAATCATAGGACCGTTTTTCATAGATGGAAATTTGAATGGAGAAAAATACCTGGAAATGTTGACAAATCAAATAGTTCCCGCAATACAAGAGATTGTTGGTGATGAGTTCGATAATGTTTGGTTCCAGCAAGATGGGGCTCCTCCACACTATCGGGATATTGTCAGGAACTATTTGAATGGTACTTTCCAAAATAGATGGATAGGTCGAAGAGTAACTATTGAATGGCCAGCAAAATCTCCCGACCTCGCGCCACTTAATTATTTTGTTTGGGGCTACGTGAGGGGTAAGGTTTATTTCACTAAACCTCGTGATTTGAAAGAACTGAGGCAACGCATAATAAATATTTTTGCAAAAATACCACCTCAAATGATAAGAAGTGCTATTGAAAATGTTTACGTTCGTCTCGGATAATGCCAAGAAGCCAATGGGCACCATTTTGAACACCTGCTATAATCTTGAAATTAAACCCTGGTAGTGTAGCAGTTAAGCTGTAAACTAATTGCCTCAACTGGCCGAAATCCTCACCTTGCCTTAAATGGCTGAGTTACCTCCTTGCCTTCACTGGCTGGGATCAAGAACTTGTCTGAAGTGGCTGAATTAAGAGGTAAAACCACTGTCAGTTTTTTTTTAAATCGAGTTTTTTATTGCCCTGTAAAAAATGTAAATTGAAAATTACTATCTGCTAATAAATTTACAGAATGTTAATAGTTGTTGTAATTTCCGCACGACCGTGTAAAATCACAGTTCTCAAAACAGCTCGGGAAATCATTCACTCTGAAATTAGTAGTTTTACTTTTCGTATTTTTTTAAGTATGCGTTCAAAACTTTTATGTTTCCACTCAATTTTTTTGCGATTGCAGCGACACCTTGCGAGTATCGAGTAAAATGCTCAATATAAAATTCATGTATTTTTGGCCGTAAAATCCGAATCCGCTATAAAAAATAGGGGTTTTCATTACAAATTTCAATGTTGCCCCCGGCCCACCCACTGGGTTGGGGGTGGGAGAGTCGAATCCAATGTCATTGGATAGATTTCGTAAAAAAACAAATACGCGTTTTTCAGTTTTATAATTGGACGTTTTTTTATGGACACAAGGCGCTACTCTTGAAACAGTAATGTTTTATTTTCATTTTTTGAGGTTACAGCGACATCATGCAAGAATCGAAAAAATGTCCGGAATAAAATTTACGTATTTTTTGCCGTAGAATCCAATTCCGCAATAAAAAATAGGGGTTTCTATTTGAAATTTTAAGTTGCCCCTCGCCTCACCCAAAGGGTGGTGGCTGGGGAGGTCATTTTGGTACCAGTAGATAGTTTTTTTAAACATTTTTGACAAGTATTTTTTTATTTTTCGATTTGATGCAAACTGTTCGAGATTTTCCACCGTTCCCATACTTTTCTAACACCCGGTATATATAGAGCTATTAATTATGTTCCATATTGTTTTAGGTTTATTTGCAGAGTTTTTTATTATGTTGTCGAAATACATCTTTTTGGCTTGCCTTATGACTAGATTATAAATTCTTTTATAATTCTTGTAGTATTCGGTGAGAATTATACCGTTTGTTTGTAACGCAAATAGTTCTTTTAAATGTATTGATGCTACTTTAATACCTGGTGTTATCCAGTTATTATCATTTTTAGAGTCAAGATTTTTACTAACAAATTTAAAACATAGATCATAGTGACTGTGCAGTATATTATGGAAAGCTAAGTATTTATATTCCACTGTTTGGTAATTATAAACATTATACCACGTCTCCATAGTTAGAGCCTCATTAAATTTTGAAATATTGTTTTTGGAAAATGACCTGAATTTGTACGTGTTTATATTTTGTGGGACACTCACATCGATAATAATCTTTTGACCAGAGTGATCCGATAACCCTGTTTTTTTGTAGAATTTGGTTGTTTAAATTTGTAAGTATGTAATCTATTGCTGTACCTTCTTCATTTATAGTTCGGGTGGATTCATCAAAAGCAGAATATATACAGTAAGAATTGATAAGATCCTTGAGCTCCAAAGTATTTTTTTTTTACATAAGAAATCAATATTGAAATCACCTCATAGAATTACATAAGAAGTATGAGACTTATTAAACATGAAACTTAAGGTTTCCTCTAATTTAGATAAAAAAATATTTGTGTCAGAATCAGGTATTCTGTACAGACATATAATACAATATACAGTTTATTCAGTTTTATTTCTACAGCAGAGCACTCAAAAACTTTATCTACACTCAAATTTACAAGATGGGAAATATTTTTTACACTTAGCGAAGTTCTTGTTAGTATCATAGTTCCTCCATGTGAAAACAATTTCCTGCAGTAGTAACTTGATATATTATAGCCAGAGAAACATGTGTGTACAATTTCTTGCGGTTGAATCCAAGTTTCCGTGATACAGAGAATATCGATGTTTTCCTCTAATAGCAATACTTCTGTTTCTTCCAACTTTTGATGAACGGGGGGGCATTTATGTGTTGGTCGCTAAGCTCAAAAGTGAAATAAAACTTAAGAGAAATTGAATACTAAAAGTAAAGTAGAAGATCCAGATAAATTTTCCAACAGTTGAGTGATGACTGAAACCTAATGATAGTTTGGCAATATGCAATTCAAAAAATACTTGTGAAATGAATTTTACTAAATTGAAATGAAAAGTACTGCAAATGAATACTACAGATTTGATAACATTAATGGTTGTTATAAATTTAACACAATGCTATTTAGGACATCAAATTCTTGTGATGATATTGACAATAGAACACTTGTTTAGTTCCTAGGTTTTAAAAAATACTAGTGAAAATAACTAATATCCTTCCCTATAGAAAATAATGCAATAATTCTACCTCAAGGAGACTAACACTGACCAACTTCGCCCTGTGCTCACCCCTTTCTAACGCCAAGAACAATGTATAACAAGAATATAATAAATAAATAGATAAAATTTATTTTCGTCAGACTTGTTATACAAGTATTGAATATTGTCAATTATAGAAATAGAAGCTTAAACACGTTATTATTATATATTAAATATACAAATAGACATACAACGGTAAAAATACCATATTAAAAAAATTTAATTACTAAAGTCAGCATTAAAATACCATGTAAGAAAGAGTAAAAACTGGATCGTATTAATACATTTTTCAGCTACTTAATTTCATTTAACCTTTCAGGATTTTTAATGTTGGCGTATGTTAAAAAGTTTTATCCCCATAATAGTGGGACCATTAGCAACCAGAGATAATCGGTGATGCGGAACACTTGTATTGAAAGTTATTCTAAGCCCATAACGGGAATTTCCATCTCGAGTTAGTATGAAATTTTCTGGATTTGATTTCACAAAAAACTACTAAATTTAGAATAAACAGCGAACATACGGTTACTATGCTTAATTGCTTAAATAGATCTCAACAGGAGACGGTAATGGGTTTAAATGGCATAGTGAGAATAATTTTCTTCTGCATCCAACTTTTTCAAAGCAAAAAATTCCGCAGTTAATAATAGACAAGTGTATCATGTGCAAAATAATATGACTTTAAAATGTGTAAATTAACTTTATTTCTCGGTTGTCATATTATATAACAGTGTAGCTAATTTTTTTTTATTAAAAAGTAAATTTAAATACTCCACGTTAAATGAGCATCAAGATGCAATCGTAAAAACTTAACGAGTTATTTTGCTGAATGCTGGTATTATTAATTATTTTCTTTAGTAGAAAATTAATAATAATAATAATTTCACATCGCAGTTGTCAGTGGTAGCCAAAAAGTTCCAATATACTATAGTCTGGGGTCCGACGCCGCTTTTTTGAAGTGTATTACTAACAGGCTGATTTTTTGTGAGTGGCTTCGTTTTGACGACTCTTTCAACTTTTCTCTCTGCGAATATTTTCGGTAGAGGTATGCGAAGTTGTATGCAGCCGTTAAACATGTTGATCGTGGAACTGACATTTTCATAGCGTAGGACTGGAAAACCTGCCAGAAAATTTGTAGAACTTGACCACTCGATTTCAAAAATATTAATTAAATAATAATGTAAAAATCAGCCCCTTAGTAATAAAATTTCAGACCTCGTTACTGTCACATATTTATTACATATTTACACCCCGGACCACTAATATTGTGTAAAAATTTGTAGCTAATTATTATTTTTTAGGGTTCAGAAATTACCTATTCCCTTTTTGAAAGTGATTGGTTGAGATCTAGCAAGAGATATAAAAGTTGCATATTAATGATGATGATTCGGCTGCAAAAACAAGTTTGTTTGACGGCTGGAAAATTTACTCCACTCACCTTATCAATGCTAGCCTCGGTAAGAAATCATTCAATATGAATTCATATTCATATGAATTAATGAATCGCAATTTTTTAGGTTGTGAAGGGATCCTTTTCTTACTATACGTTATTTACATCTGTCGAATGAATGAGAAGCTAATTAAAAATTTTAGTTGAGATAGACATATGTATATATATATAATGTTACTGGAGTCAATGCATTGTAGTATGACATAATAATATTAATAATAGTAATACTTTATTATCCGGAAAACCAAATTACATCGTATAGGAGTAGTTAAATGAAATGGGCACTATAACACATATACTATAATTCTCACGTACTGACGTCTACGAAATTAGTTACAAAATAAAAATCACATCTAAAAACTCACAGTTACATTTTAAGAATTACAATTCCACAAACAAAACAAAAGTAGTAGACAAGTTGTATGTTCAATTTTAAACTAAAATAAAATTATTAATAGTACCTAGTAATTACAACATTCATTCCTCTAAACATTCTTTAGTTGAGTAGCGTTTATGAATTAAATATACTTTAACTTCACTTTTAAAATTTTTGATGTTTTTAATATTTTTGAACGAAGATGGTAGCTTACTATACAAGATTATTCCCATATACTGTGGATTTTCCTCATACTTCAACAGACTATGTACAGGAATCATTAAATTATCACCTTCCGTAGTGTTGTAATTATGATTATAATTATTTGGTGTAAATAATTTCAAATTATTTTTTACATAAATAAGTACTTCATAAATGTATATACCGGGTAAAGGTTTCCAATTGTAAATTTTTAAATATATTTCTACATGATTCAAATTTAGATGCTCCTGTAATATATCGAACTGGCAATTTGAACAATCTTTCATAACGGTGACATAGAACCAGACATACAATGATCAGATTTAGGGTTTAGGCAAATCAAACAACCATTAGGTAGTTCTTATTCTATCCTATCCAGCCTCACGTTGGAGCATGAGACTGTTCTCGGGAGCTACAGTTAATTAGACAGCCTCTGATCCACTCCAGCATTAAATCAGTTGGTGCTAAATCAGGAGATTTGACTGGCGAAGAAGAGACTTTCGTATTTACATTTATTAAATATTATCCAATTTCGGACTATATTTGGATTTATGATTATCTCATTTGGTCCGTATATTAGAAAGAGTGTTTAAAGTATCTCCAATAAAATTTAGGAATAATTTTCTTAATAACATGAGTCTAGATCTTATCTAACATGCTGTTCTAGATATATTTTACTATATCTTACCGTACACACCTCGGCCACAAACAATAAAGAAAAAATCGACACTAATGAAAATACTATTAAATTCTGCAACACATTTCTTTGGTTAGTTACATAGCTCCATGAGTTTAAAGTTCTACTATAAACTGGCTAGTTTTCGAAAATACTGGCTCAACAAGCATGCTCGATCAGAAACATACTCTTTTTGTCTATAAGAACAAAACTATAAAAAAAAACTATTTAAATGTACTACTTGTAATGACATGAATTTTATCTTACAGATTTTCATCTACTTCGTCAGTCTCTTATTGTGAATGTGATATTTCTTTCCACTATATTTGTTTTTAGATTAGTTTTACAAGGCTCATATTCTACAATTAAAGAACAATTAAGATATACTCAACTCCAATTAATAAATTCTTCACTTGGAATAGTCTACTTTTTGAAAAGTTCTTGCAATAGTAGCCTATTTTAGCAACTCTCTCTGCTCAAAAAAAGTTTCATTAATTTAAAATTAGTTCGAGCTTGCTCAAGACATAAAACACTACATACCACATCACCTAATCTGATTCAAAAACCTTGGCAGCCAATCCAATCTGCTTCCACAAATCGCTCAACTATATGCAAATGTAAAGGACCGGGTTTATAAACTCATGGTTTAAAATAGTCTGTTCTTAACTTCCCAAAATTGGTTCCTGGGGTTAATAAATTACTATGACTATAACATTTTTAAAAGAAGACTTTTAAGGATTCCTTATAGCTCTCTATTTCTTCTATAGCTTCTCGCACTCATCTATTATTTTTGGAGGGAAAAATAAAGAAAGAAGTTAGTATCGATACCCACTAATTTACAAAAGTATATTGAACTGATTTGTAATTGTGTAATATATTCTTGAAGATTTGAATAGTTGGTGTGACAATGATGATAAAGCTTACATTTGAATACTGTACTTGATGCATCTTTGTCAACCACGGAAATGATTAATTCCAAAATAAATTTAGTAATATATCCTATATATTTATACTAAAATAACAATCAAATAATGCAACCAATTCGATCACCCCTGCCCGTCTAAAATTTGTCACGAAATCAGTTGTTAAGATTGTAATTTGAAATTATATTTGCATTTCAGTTTCATACGATGTATAACATCAAATTTATAGGCGTAGTTTTTCCGATAATACGTATACGTAAGTTCATGTCTTTGCCGTACTTGATTATCTATTTCTTCGAGATTTAGAAAGTTCTATCAACAAAGACTGGTTATTGGAAATTGGTTGTTTATTATTATTCCAATATTCTGGTTAATTTTGTTATCTTCTTCTAGAATATATGATCAGACGATACGTCTGTTAGACAAACCCATAAAAAGGAGAAAATAATAAAAAATCTTATGTTCCTAAGTAAATTTATATAGATTGTTAGTTCTTATGAGTAAATTTTTATTTTTTGAAACTGCAATAAAAAGTTAAATTTGAAACAGTAACGAAAATAAATTTGGAAAGTACAATGAAAAGTGACTGAAATTATATAATAAAAGTTTAGTAATGGTTTTAAATTTGGAAAATGTAATAAAATAATAATTTTGAAAGTGTAACGAAATTTTACGATTTTCTGTATTTGCTGTAAAATTATGCGCCTTGGATCTGAAATAAAAATACAGGCGTGCAAAAATTATAATTCGTTTTGAAATGAGCTTGACTTTAGTTGTATTCTTATCTTAATTAAATATTTATGGTCCGTGTGATACAAATATAACTATATCATCGACTTATTATTAGTATAATAATTGCATTTTCCTTTTTATCTTTTCTTCTTTTTTATAAATTTACATCTTGTTTATTTCTGTTATATATTTCAATGGTGTACTGAATATTTGGTATACAGATTTGTGTTTTTCACTTATTATTATAGTAATTTCCCCACTCTGGAATTGGTTAGCTGTTGAACGGTTGTATCTGAATAAATACATAACGATAATGCACGGCACCATATAGAACTTATTTTCGAAGTTTAGGAAAGACCAGCTACTAGTCCTAATCTCAATCCTATTGAAAATTTATGGAACATATTAAAAAGAAGGCTAGTCACTGTATTACTCCTGAATTTGTATCTTAGTTGCGGCAGATGGCAATAGTGCAAAGATTGGCGATTGTACATTTGTCTTTGTGTGTGTCCCAGTTGAGTGGTGGAATAATTGTGGTTAAACTCCGTCACTATGTTAATATATATGTACCGATTTAAAAAATTGTATACAAACCTGTGGATATGAAGAAATGTTGCTTAAAAATAGTTATAAAACTTTCATAAGGAATCATTTGCTCTGCATTCAGAGAAAATGGTCGTCGGTGGATTATTAAGCTGCCCTTTCTTATAAATATAATATTATATGGTGTTTTCTAATCATTACAATATATTATGCAATATAAGTACATTTGGAATTAAATATATTACTAAAATTCTTCTTATTCAACTAATCATTTTTTGGTGTACGGGATATATTGATTTCTGTGAATATGTAATAGATATCAAAGGTGCCTACGATGCGATGGTTAAACTGGGTCGGATACATTAGCAGAAAATTGATTTTCATCTGTGAATTATTTAATATTCTGACTAATTCGTGATGCAAGGTGAATACAAAATTTGCCCCGACACAATTGGTATTCATACTTGAAACTAAAATATTTTAGATTGCTGTGAATTAATAGCTGTTGTAGGTTGCAGTGCATCCAACATCAACTAATGTAGGATTTGGGTAGAGTTATTGAAAGAAAAATTGTTCTCCAATAATTTATTTTAGGCCCTCAGGATTAATAAAAATAATTTTCACTCATAATCTCCACAGTACTTGAATTATTACCGGAGATTTTATGTTTCATTTAATGAACCTAATGTGTAGATATATCTAAACTATTTAATAACAAGCAGGCGTTGTACAAATTGTAAATTTAGATCAAAAGAATAATTACCTTTTACCAATTTTAGTTTTATGAAATTACTATTGTTAAATGAGAGTAACTTTACTTAAAACGTTCACAATCTTGAAAAATATGTACTGTACTGGTAGGCGTGGATCCGCAAACTCTGCAATTTGATCCGGACTAATATTGAATAGGATAGGATCCAGGTTGTTTTGGCCCATTGTTTGATATAAATAATTCTCTTGAAGGTGAGAACAGTGGGGGAACGCTGAATGTAGTTTTTTAACTACTAAAATTAACCTTTGTTTTCATTTATCAATTTGAGTTATTCGTTCTCTTTTTGGTTGCAATATATATTTTTTAATAATATATAAGTTTAAATACAAATTCCTCAGCTTTCATTATTTATTATAAAAATTAAACTATAAAATAATAACAACAACAACATCAATAACTTATATTGTAACAAAATCTAATATTAATTTGAACTGAAAAGAAAAATTAAAACACATTGTTCTTTAAATATTCACTGCTCTTTCTACCCATTTTCCAGGATTTATTAAACTCTAGAATTCTATTGATCAATAGGCGTTCAATTTTATTCAATTTGTTAAGTATCCTCGAAGTTGCGGAGGAAGAATTATTAAGCCTTTTTATGGCAGATTTTTTTTGCAAAAACTATTCGGGGAAACAAAATTTTAATTGAGTATATTTTATTTTTATTTAGCACTCACTGGCTTTTGAAATTCTTAAGTGGTCTACTGCTGTTTTCGTAAATCGTCGTGTGATTTTAATAAAGTAAGGGTACCTCTGATTCTTCCGTTACGATTACACCTGGTGGATGAATGATTTTTCTTCTGTTTGTAAAATTTTCATTTTTTTCTTTAAAATGCTGGAAAATACTTTTAAATTTTTGATACTAGCAATTGGGCGTCTAAGAATATATTGACAGCTGGCAGCACATTGATTATTATCACTACTACTTATAGGCAGCAGAATTTTCCAATTGTACGTAATATATCAAGCAATTATTAAAGCATCATTTAAAATTATGAGCAAAACTTTAAATTCTTCATATGTATATGAAGAAAAATGTTGTGTTTGTTAAAGGAACTAGGACAGGAACTTAAATTTTTAAAAGGCATGTTATTTGAATTATTCATAATCTGTTGCCTTTCATATATACAAGAGGAACCTAGCAAAATATTTTACATTTTATTACAAAAACTATACATGTAATCTAGTTTAAGTACATGCAAAACGGTTTTTCATTTTCTTACACAACCCCATTGAGCTGTTCTGTGCTTTGTGTTGGAATGTCTGTTGATCGAGCTTTCTCGGGATATATCATGTCATGAATTAGTATTTTCAATTTGTATAGAGCAAACGTCAGAAGATGTACTAAAATGATAAAAATTAAAATCCCTAAAACCACACCAATTGTTGGACCTGGTTTACTCCAATCCAGTATTGCATATACGTATCCAAGACCTCCCCTGAAAGAAAAAAATGGTATTAACATTGATTGTATACCGGTTTTTATTCTTAAAAAAACATATGCCATACTTTAAAGAGATTTTAGCTATTATACAGGGTGTTCCTTTTCAACCTACCCCCCTAGACGTATCTCTGGATTGAATTGGAATATCGTTTTGAAATTTTGGTCGAATGGGTTTTCGAAAAAGACCTACAATTCTAAAATATTTTAGAATTTCTGTCACTTCCGGTTATAATGGAAGTTAACGCCAACTTCGTTATTTTAAATAGACCCCCAATTTTTTTAAAATTTCTGGATTCCTCATCAAAATTAAGGGTAAGTTTAATAATACAACCCTACCTTGATTCTCAACAGTTTTTGAGTTATTCCATTTGCTTTATAATTTGTTGCGTTTGCAGCGTCTCCCTTTACTGTGGTTATCTTTAAAACTAATTGATAGTAAATAATGATATTTTGACATCTTTTTAACATTGTAATGAGATATCGAGCCGCCCAAAAAATTTTGAAAAAAAAATTAAAAATGTTAAAACATATCTTGAATATCATCAATTTAAAATCGATAAAACTACATTTTTTTAAATAGCACCCCATATTTTTTTATACCGTTAAATCAACCGCTCAATTTTTAATAAAAAAAAGTATAAGGCACTAAGCGGTTAAAATTGATTAAACTGATTTAATACAACTTTTTCATTTTTACAAATGATTTTATTTAATTAAGTTAACACGTAATAAACAATAACGTAAAAACTATTTAAAAAATTGTTCGAATTGTCTATTATTTACTTCCAAATAAACAGAACAGTAGGCTTATGCTGTGTAAAACATATTAGGTTGCTAAGGATACGCGCATTTGAATTCCACAAAACAATGCATTCCATTAAGAGTGTTTAAACGAAATGAAATCAAGTCGTTCTACGAATGCTATTGTCTGTTTCGAACTTTGGTTTCGAATCACATGTTTTTCGGGCTGCATACGCTCATGCGCAGTCCATCTTTTACTTGTTAGTCGTTCATTCGATGTCTGTAGCGCAAGCATTATTTGTTTATCAGACTTTAGTTGAAAGTTTTAAACGTTTGCTGCAACAATGTATTCACATGAAGTTATTATGGATTTATTTTATCTTCATAAAGATAATCACATTTTTATAAAAAATGTCGAGCTTTTAACGAAAAATATAATAATAATATAATTTGCCGAAAATAACACCAAAAAAATGTCGCAAGATCCATAGCAATTTTCTACAAACTGGTTCGATGAAATCAAAACCAAATTGTGAAAAAACGGTGACTGGGTCTGAAATTAACATCATCAATGTTCTTGAGTACTTTCACGCATATCCTCGAGCTTCTATTCGAACTGCAATTGGAGCATTGGGAATTTGCCAAACATTCATTCAAACCATTTTATCAGAACATGGAATGCACAATTTCAAAGTCACTCCAGTACAACAGTTATTGCCAAATGATTTTGAACGCAGAGTACGTTTTTCGAGTTTCTTTTGGTTAAAACTCAAGAAAACCCCAATTTTTTGCGTAACATTATTTGGACCAATGAAGCGAAATTTAACAGAGAAGGGACAGTAAATACGCGAAATAATCACTTTTGGTCTACAAATAATCCTTACCTAAAGCAAGAGCGCGGTTTCCAAGACAAATTTAGCATAAACGTTTTCTATTTACTGAAAGAAAACAAATTAAGTTTTACGATCTACCGGGAAAATTTAAATGACGCGAAGTATGTAGAACTTTTAAATGGTACCGTAAAAGAATTTCTGGATGACTTGCCTTTGAACCAGCGGGTGACATCTTGGTATCAGTTGGATGGTGCTCCCCCTCATTGCTCCCAAGCGGTAACAACAGTCCTTAACAAATTGTTTGAAGATCGCTGGTTAAGGCGCTTAGGGCCATGGGATTGGCCGGCTCGAGCCCCAGATCTAGATTTTTTCTTTAGGGTACTTTAAAAGCCCTAGTTTATGGAACAGAGATACAAAATATCGAATATTTTCAGGAACGAATCACTACAGCAATAGCAGAAATTCCTCCTGAACAAATATTTGATGCTGTCCTATCTGTCAAGAAAAGAGTTTTGAAATGTTTGGAAGTGAATGGACAACAATTCGAACAATTTTTGAAATAGTTTTTACGTTATTGTTTATTATGTGTTAACTTAATTAAATAAAATCATTTGCAAAAATAAAAAAGTTGTACTAAATCAGTTTTCTTAAATTTTCTCACAAGATATCAATTTTAGCCGCTTAGTGCCTTATACTTTTTTTATTAAAAATTGAGCGGTTGATCTAACGGTATAAAAAAAATATGGGGTGCTATTTAAAAAAATGTAGTTTTTTCGATTTTAAATTGATGATATTCAAGATATGTTTTAACTACATTTTTAAGGCAGCTCGATATCTTATCACAATGTTAAGAAGATGTCAAAATATCATTATTTACTACCAATTAGTTTTAAAGATAACCACAATAAAGGGAGACGCTGCAAACGCAACAAATTATAAAACAAATGGAATAACTCAAAAACTGTTGAGAATCAAGGTAGGGTTGTATTATCAAACTTACCCTTAATTTTGATGAGGAATCCAGAAATTTTTTTAAAAATTGGGGGTTCTATTTAAAATAACGAAGTTGGCGTTAACTTCCGGTATAACCGGAAGTGACAGAAATTCTAAAATATTTTAGAATTGTAGGTCTTTTTCGAAAACCCATTCGAATAAAATTTCAAAACGATATTCCAATTCAATCCAGAGATACGTAGGGGGTAGGTTGAAATCGAACACCCGTTATAGCCCAAATGAATGTACATGAAAAATGTTTTTGTTGATACTTTATATTTGTTATAATAATAGAATTGCCTGATATGAAGTTTTGCCTCTGCATATATTAAGTCTGATGGATATTTTGTGTTTCTAGACAGCATTTCATAAACTTTGTTTGTATGTTTTCAAGAGAAATTAGGTGAGTTTTAACATCTCCACGATTTGAATTTGTAAATAATGGTTTGTAGTTGTTTTATTGAATGCTGAACGTGTGTATATTCTATCTTAAATGCGGATCTATGAATGATTACATTCAAATATTTTACTTTTCAGGTAAGAAGGTATACGATATTCCTATATTTTCAAAACCGCCGAATGTTGGTCTATGTGAATTGTTTCAACTGAATTACAAGTAGTACGCTTTATCAAAGTTAATTTTTACTCTTTCACAGGGCAGTGCTCTGGGATAATCATTATTTAATTTCTTAGATATTGGAAAATTCATAGTATAAAACTACAAAGAGGTTCTAGTACAAAATCAATACCCTGAAGCCTTTGTTGATAGAGTTTTCATCAATGTTGAAAATAGGGACAATCAGGTACGACAAAAACCTGAACGTCATTATACAGCAATAATTCCTTACGCATACGGACTATCGGGGAAGCTACGCCGTATAGGTGACAAATTTGATGTTAGGGCGATATTTCAAACGCGGAACACTTTACGATCTATTTTAACAAAAACAAAACCGATAAACAGGGAGCAGAATTCAAAAAACTGTATTTACAATATCCCATGCGAATGTGATAAATGTTATGTGAGTGAGTCATCCAGACCTTTCAGTGTGAGGTTGGATGAGCACAAGAATTACATTAGAAAGAATAAAATTCAGAAATCGAAGATTTGTGAACATGCTTGGGAAAACGGACATAGAATAAACTGGGACTCGGCAAAAATTTTAACAAAAGAAGCAGATACCAAAATAGGAAAAAATAAAGAATCAGCAATAATCTTATTAAATGAAGATAAGTGCGTATCGAATTGTTCTGTAGATATTGTACAACCTGGCTACCAATGTTAAAAGAAGAACTTAACAAACTCAACATTATCTAAAAGAAAATATCATCAGTTCTGTGTTCTGTGTAAGTAGTGTATCTATGGAAATAACATAAACATAATCTTAAAGCTGTGTATTTAACATACACAGCAAAATAATAGTTCTTCCAAAAAAAGCTTTGAAAACGGAGAGAGACTACTTTCCGAAACATCAGCAAAATACATTATTTCTGTATTTATTCCGATTTATATTATTTGCAAAACATAACCTCTGACTATTCCTTTGACGTAAATGTCACGGGCGCAGAGACTTTTTTCCAATAATTC
Organism: Leptura quadrifasciata; assembly: GCA_963675555.1. NCBI lineage: Eukaryota > Metazoa > Arthropoda > Insecta > Coleoptera > Cerambycidae > Leptura > Leptura quadrifasciata. The sequence goes on along the minus strand of OY776674.1, from coordinate 105,659,829 downwards.
TATTTTTTTGTAGATTCGGTGATTTGTTCTTGAAGAGGATAATAATACATGTGGTAGAAAACCCAAGTAATAGGAAAGAATATACAAAATTTCTAGTTTAGCTAGTAACACGTAACACAGGTATATTTTTTAAAAATCTTATCGGCAAAATTTTTAATATTATTAATTGTTAAATAGAACTTACCTGTTTGTATCATAGTAATAGTATGCTATACTAAATATGAGATATGCTATACCAAACAGTATCGGATAGATACAGTGCAAGATACGAACAGGGTGAGCAACGATGAACAGATCAATCACCAATACTATCGAATTACTTCCATGCACAAAAAAATTCTGAGCTGTGAATGGCATCGCTAGAATAAAAAAATATATGTTTATTATTTTAATATGTGATCCTTACGCAAGGCTTATAGATAAGTTTGTTTGTAATGAAGTTAATTTTAAATAGAAAATTTCGTATATATTTTCAGTTTAACTTTGTGTCTGAAGTAATATATTTTTATTTCTTTTTAATTACAATTATTAAACCAAAGACGAATTAATTACGTTCCTTCCAGCTTCTGCAGAAATCTTTAACTTCAAACCGATTTCAGGTAGTTTCAACCCCGAAAACTAATTGTTTAAATAAGTTAACGCTGGAAATTATCAATATCAAGCGGCTTCAAGAATATCAATTTGATTTAGAGTTATTATTATTAATAGTTGGGCTACTAAATTCATTCATTTTCCAAATAATACAATTAGTTTAGCTACAAGCAGTCTCCGCCGTTTAAATGGTCGAGAAATTATTATTTAGTTCTAGTGTTCTAGAGGACAGAATATAAAAACTTTAAAACGAAATATTCCAATCATAAGCTCCTCTAATGTCCTTATTTCCAATATAAGGAATATAAACTAGACTGCAACCAACAGCTATTCTCCGGGCTATATACCCCGCCGAGCACTGGATTACGAATTACAAGCCTGGCGCGTGTAATAAATACATATTCTCAACAAAACACCTAATGTTTCGATTGCAACAAACACCAGCCGAAAGACTAATTCCTACTTAAAGGAGCTCTCGTGCCGGTCACTCCACATCACTTGCAGACTGCAGTTTCGAGCTGTTGGCTCTCATCAGTACAAGGTAGGCTTTAATGAGCTATACGAGGATCCTCCGACTATTTGGTACATTCTGAAATCCTTAAGATTGCGAGATGCAATCAAGCCAGCAGGCGCCATCTAGCAGTCCAGTGACTGTTGCAATCGAAGTAAATAGCCTGACTGGGCTTAGCAATAGTTCAAGTGTGCTATCTATAGGGCAGAATATTAAAAACGTAAAACGAAATATTCCAATCAATCATGAGATCCTCTTGTTGCATCTCGAAATCTTAAAAGGATTTCGAGATGTACCAAATAGTAGGAGGATCCTCGTATCGCTCATAACAACCTACCTTGCACTGATAAGAGCAAACAGCTCAAAACTGCAGTCTGCAAGTGGTGTGGAATGACCGACACGAGAGCTCCTTTTAGCAGGAATTAGTCTTTCGGCTGGTGTTTGTTGCAATCGAAGTATTAAGCGTTTTGTTGAGAATATATATTTATTATACTTAACGCTCCAGGCTTGTAATTCGTAATCTAGCGCTCGGCACTGTTGGTTGCAGTCTGGTTTATATTCTTTATATTGGAAATAAGGACTTTAGAGGAGCTTATAATTGGAATATTTCGTTTTACGTTTTTAATGATTATTTATATCAAATACTAGTTATAAACATTCCGCTTCACCGCCGGCTGATGGTTGCTTGACTCATATGTGGCCGCGCAAATTACACTAGACAGGTTGAATTCTAGCACAAGCACAGTGAAACCCTGAAACCGCTCGCTGCTAAGAATCTCTTTGGTTCCAGCGCCCGAAGTAGTCAGTCGACCGTTTGGTAAGAGCTCTCTAATTTAAATTCTTCATTTCTCATTGTGGTAAATTTGACTTAATATTTTCTGTATTTGATTGAGTGATTTAATTTCTCTTTATTATATGTTGACAAATTCTGCCTTCAGCAACTTGTTGTAATTTTCAAGCAACCGATCGTAGTAGTAAAATCTGTGAAGACACATTTTCGCGAAATTATTCAGTTGGGGACGCCGCTGCCTTTAAGTGGGACACTCTAATTCGTGTTCTGATTTGATTCCGGGTTACATATTTTTCGCAAAATTACTCATTTGGGGGAGCTGCAAATAAGTTGGACACTTCAATTGTAGCGCAATTAACGTACTAATTAAACTTAATTATACATTTTACTCATTTGGGGACGTTGTCTTTAAGTGGTACACGCCAATTAAATCAAATTTTATTTCATAAGATAAACTGTTAAAGGAATAAATTATGTTCAGACACGATCGCTATACACAAATGCAAAATAATATCTGGTAATATATTGAAAGTAACCGTTGGTGTTCTTGCTGTAACTTTTATTTAATTAAGACTTGACGTTTAAGTCTGTTTGCTTTCTATGTACTAGAAGTTACATCGGAATATTTTCCGAGGAATTATTCATTGGGGACGCTGTCTTTAAGTGTGACACTCCAATTCACATTCTTGGTTATTAAACAAATATTCAATAGTCAGGTTTTAAATATTAATATTGTAAAATCGGTCACATTATAATTCTTTTCCGTAGATTCAAAGTTAACTTATTTTTCTTGTTAGAAATTTTGCTTTGAATAATCGTTTGTCTGTTATATAATTTGTCCTAAATTACCCCAAATTTGCACGAGTCGAGCCATCATTTTGCTTTGCTTGTCATATATGCCAATTTCTTTTGTCTTTTCACGTATTTATATATCTCCGCTTGCTTGCTTTCCGTCGTTTTGTATGCAACACATTTAATAACCACGTTATAGATTCTGCTTTTCAATTTGATACAATCTAGAACTAGTAAATTTAGTCTCGTCCCAAAAATGGTAAGAAAACTGCTAGTAGAGAAAACTTGTTACTCAATCAATGACTTTTTAAATTCTAGCTAGAATTTCTGGCATATATATCTACATATGAACTTGTGTGTGCGTCAATTTTACTGATATTTATTTTGTTACTATATGAAGATGTGTGTATATGTATATGTGTATATATATGTATATATATTTTGGATCATGAATCATATATTTTAATATATCTATTTGTTTGTTTTTAATATATTTATTTGCTTGTCTGTTTTTAATATATTGTTTTTGTTTGTATGACGCCCTGTAATTTTTTATATTGCATACGAAAAATGTTTTACTTATATATTGACTTACCAATATTACTTATTGTAATAATAATAATTGGTTAATTGATATTCTTATTATTTTCCAACTGCATATGCCACTTGTAATAATTTACAGTTATGTGTAGAATTAGTATTTTCATGTTTTATGTTTTACATATTTATTATTATTTATTCTTATTTTGACTTGTCCGATATCATTGTCTATGATCTAAAGGATAAATAAAGATTATTATTATTATTATTATTATTTTTTTTTTTTTCGCTGAGCGATGCTGGACAGTTCTGCCGTGTATCCGACATTCTCACGACAGAAGCGCCAACGAATTATCTACAGCCACTCCCCACAACCCGCAGGGTTAGTGACCGTAGATTCCCAAATCATGTGCCCTAAGCAGTCTAAGGGACCCCAGAATGACTGCTTTCTGCATTTGACCTGCCAACCATTCGGCTGACTTTTGGCAGGCCGGTATGGTCTTCAATTCTGAGAGCAGTGTAGGCCTCATCCCTCCGAGTACACCGATTATCAGGACGACCATCTTAACAGAGTAGTCAGGGTACAGCGCATGGAGCTCATACCGGAGATCTCGGTATTTAGTCCGTTTTTCCTCCTCCTTCGAGGCGATGTTTTTCTCAGCAGGCGCCGAGAACTCGATGACATACATCACCTTGGTTTGGTGGTCGAGGAGTACTATGGCAGGCTTGTTGGCTTTAATTAGCCTGACGGTCGGAAACGAGAAGTTCCAATAAATTCGGCATTTCTCGTTCTCGACAACGGACTCGATCTCTCCGGGGACATAAGGCAGCACTGGTGTTTGGTCTACTTCATACGAGTGCCGTAGATGGTAGTATAGCACTCGTAAAGCCGCGTTATGCCTATGGATGTAGGCCGAAGTCGCATAAATGGGACATGCAGATAGTAAGTGCATGAGCGACTCCGGCGCCTGACGACAAGTCCTGCAGTTAGTGTCAGGAACTTCCACTTTCATAACGCGACTACGGTAGATCAAAGTGTTAATAACACCATCTTGGCAAGCCACAATGAATCCTTCAGTCTCCGACTTTAGCCCTGCTGACCGTAGAAAAGCGAAGGTCAGCTTTGTCGATAAACCTAGTGTCTCTATGTTGTTATAGAACACACCATGCATAGATTTATCGACATGCTGTCTGAGCAGATTTCTCTGCTCAGCAGCTTTAATTTGGGCTGTCAGACGATTTGCCGGAAGCTCAGTTACTGACTGTACGTCAGCACCTCGCCGGCCTCCTCGCCTGAAGTCGAACACGAGACCGAGATCATCTGCGGCCCTTCGTGCTGCCTTAAATAAGAATGCGCCAACTCCCACGGTTTCATGATCTCTCACAAACCGTAGGAGTGGGTCCGAGCTCCTTAGTAGGTTACACGCCATACTCAGCGCTACTCTGCTATGCATACACTCCAGGCTCAAGAGTCCTCGACCCCCCCGTTGACGTGGGAGGTATATTCGAGGAACGGACGATCTAGGATGAATGCTCCTATTGATACGCATCATCTTACGGGTATCCCTGTCCAATTGGCGCAGCTCGTCTAGTGTCCATTTGACTACCCCGAAGGAGTAGAGCAGAATCGGAACGGCAAGCATATTAGTAGCAGACACCTTGTTTTTCCCCGAAAGCTCAGAAGACCAAATCTTTCGGAGGCGGCGTCTGTACTTGCCGCGGAGAGTATCCTTAACTTGTTGCACGTCCTGGATATGGTGCTGTTGCACCCCTAGGTACGTGTAGGTCTCTCCGGCATCCAGATGTCGTAGGATGCTTCCGTCTGCTAGCTGCGCATCTTCAAAGAATTCCCCGCATCGTCCTCTCTTGATATGGACGACTGCACACTTGTCCAACCCGAATTCCATGCCAATGGCCCGCGTGTACTCTTGGACCACCCTGAGAGAGTTTTGTAGTTCGCACTCTCCGGAGGCGTAAAGTTTTAGGTCATCCATATAGAATAGATGGGTGACCTTATGCCTCCGGTTGCTGGGTGGACCACATTGGTATCCGCGGGTTCGGCGCAATGCGACAGATAACGGCAGCAGTGAGATGCAGAATAGGAGGGGACTCAGGGAATCACCCTGGAAAACTCCTCTCCTAAATGTTACCAACTCTGTCGAAACCCGCTGAGCACCAGATGTTATGGTGAAGCGGGTCCTCCAGAGCGGCATCAGGTGTTCGATGCATCTCACTAGTGGGGCAGGTATCGCAAGGCACTGCAACAAGTGTATCAATAGTGCATGCGATGTTGTATCGAATGCCTTGCGGTAATCGATCCACCCCATTGATAGATTACGCCTGTATTGTACAGAATCCTGCGTAATACAACGGTCTATCAATAGGTTTTCTTTGCAGCCTGCCACACGTTTCTTACCACCACGCTGCTCGTGTATCTGGTTAAAGACCGGTTCTACCGACCTCAAAGTCCTAGCATACAAGATACGGGTAAATAGCTTGTAGCAGGAATTGAGGCAAGTAATCGGCCTGTAGTTTTTCGGATTGGACAGATCTCCCTTTTTAGGGATTAGTACAGTTCGCCCCTCGGCAAACCAGTGCGGGATCTGCTGCCCCTCGTTCAACCAAGAGTTGAAAACTCGGGCCAGACGACGGTGAGTAGAAGGGAATTTCTTCCACCACCAGTTGTTTATGCCGTCTGGACCCGGGGCAGCGAAGTTCTTAGTGCCAACAAGTGCTTGTTGGACTTCTTCCACATTGATCTCCGGACACACTTCGTCTTGACCCTCTAAAAGCCTGTGACAGAGGGTCTCGAAGTGTGCTATCGCTGGAGTGTCGTTATCGAATGGACTCGCAGTCTCATAGATTCCTTTCCAGAAGGCTTCGACATTCTCAACAGACGGCGGATTTTCGACAACACGCTGTGGCTCTTGGAACAGACGAGATGGGCATGTTTGGAACAGATGGTTTTGCTCCATGCTCCGTACTCGCCTGACCAATGTTTTCTTAATGGCCATAAGTGCTCGAATCCTATCTAGACAATGCTGCTTGATGGTCTGCAGCACTGTCCGATTTAGAGTGTGGTGTTGTCGCCTGAGTCTAGCAACTATACGCCGGATTTTCGGCGTAAATGGCTTAGTCGCCGTTATGTATTCCACCACACTCTGGATTCGAGATGCGTGTTGTCTCGCCGATTTAATTTTTGCCTGGATTTTTTGCACGCGCCGCTTAGTCTTCTTGACCTTGTCCAACACGCTTGCCAGGCGTTGTTGGGGGACGAGTTGCCTAGCGGCGGCGTACACGGCACTGTTGATTTGCCATATGTTGGCATCTTCTGGAAGTTCGTCATCGATCAGCGAATCCATCCTTGCCAGGTCTTGTGACTTTGGGTTAGCCCTGGTGTTAAGACTAACCCTCGCCCTTAAGTTAGCATCGGTGTACTCTAAGTGGTGTTCCCCATCAGCTTGTATTTGCCGCGGCGGTAGTGCGGCTGGCACTTGTTCCTGCTGAAGGGGTGCCCTTTGATAACCTGTTCGACGTAGAAAAGATACTTGGTCCCTGAGGTGTTGTTGGGAGAAGGCGCGATACTCCGGGTGCATATCGCACCACAACCGGTGTAATCGCGCCATGTATCCTCTACGCCCCGGTTCACTGCCCTCATAGCAGATTAGCAGGTCATCACGGAGCCCCGTCGTCCACTTAAAGCGTCCATTTTCCATAGCCATGTCGTCATCTGGGAGACCATCCGGTAAGGCTCCACCAACCTGTCTCCGGCCTCCATCCAAATGAGGCCGATTGTGTGGAGCCGTTTCTGGGTTTCGGTCGTTATTATTTTTTTTTTACAAAAAACCAGTCACCCTACTCTGTGGCTCCGACCCTCACAGAGGGGAGCTGGTAATACCAATAGCCACTCCCCACGCCCGTGGGGTGAGTGACTACCGGGTCCGCGAATCGTGTGCCCTGAGTAGACGTAATGAACCGAGGATGACAGCCTTTTGCATTCTGCCGGCTAAGATCTCTGCCGAATCTCGGCATGCCGGTATGATCTTTAGTTCTGAAAGCAGCGTCTGTCTCATTCCACCGAGGGCTCCTATAATCAGTACCACTATTTTAACAGAATGGCCTGGATAAAGCCTGCGGAGTTCGAAGAGCAAATCTCGATATTTTGTCCGTTTTTCCTCCTCTTTCAAGACAATGTTGCTCTCAGCGGGAGCTGAGAATTCCACGACATACATTGTCTTGAGTTGGTGGTCGAGGAGTACTATGTCAGGCTTGTTGGCTTGTATTTGCCTGACGGTGGGAAACGAGTAGTTCCAATAAATTAGGCACTTCTCATTCCCCACAACGGACTCAATATCCCCCGGAACGTAAGGCAGCACTGGTGTTTCGTCTATCCCATACGAGTGCCTTAGATGATAGTAAAGCACTCGTAATGCTGCGTTGTGTCTATGAATATAGGCCGAGACTGCGTATGTCGGGCAAGCCGACAGTAAGTGCATTACAGTCTCCGGCGCCCTGCGGCAGGCCCTGCAGCTGACATCAGGGACCTCCATACCCATGACACGACGTCGATAGACGAGAGTGTTAAATACACCATCCTGGCAAGCCATTATGAATCCCTCGGTCTCAGACTTCAGCCCAGCTGACCTTAAGAAGGCGAAGGTCAGCCTTTCGGATAAGCCGAGGTCTTCTATATTTTTATAGAAGATCCCGTGCAATGGCTTATCCTTATGGAGCTGCAGAAGGATGTTGTGTTCTGCAGCTCTAATGTGGGCTTTTAGTCGAACGGGTTCCAACTCGGTGACAGAGTCGGGGTTTACCCGCTCGACGTCGAAGATGAGACCAAGTTCATCGGCTGCTCTGCGTGCTGCCTTAAAGAGAAAAGCTCCTACCTCTGCATTTTCATGGTCTCGGACCATGCAGAGGAGGGGATCCGAACTCCTGATGACCTTACATGCTCCCTCCAGAACCATCCTGCTATGGAGACTCTCCAAGCTCAAGAGTCCACGGCCTCCCCGATGTCGTGGGAGATATAACCGTGGAACGGACGATTTAGGATGCAAGCTCCTATTGAGATGCATCTTCTTGCGGGTTACTACATCAAGTTGACGCAGCTCTTCTCTAGTCCACTTCACTACTCCGAAAGAGTAGAGAAGGATCGGAACGGCAAGCATATTTGTAGCAGACACCTTGTTCTTCCCCGACAGTTCTGAAGACCAGATCTGTCGGAGTAGGTGCTGATACTTGCCACGGAGAGCGTTTTTCACTACACTCACTTCTTGGGTGGAGCGTTGCTCGACACCCAAGTAAGTGTACGACTCTCCGGCATCTAGATGGTGTAAGATGCTTCCGTCCACGAGCTGCGCGTCCTCTCCATAGTCACCGCATCGTCCTCTCTTGAGATGGATCAGTGCGCATTTGTCCAACCCGAACTGCATACCGACAGCCTGCGTATACTCCTGTACCACCCTAAGGGACTGTTGGAGATCCCTCTCTCCAGAGGCATAAAGTTTAAGGTCATCCATATAAAATAGATGGGTGACCTTATGCCTCCTGTCGCCGGGGGTACCGCAGTTGTAGCCACGGGTTTTCCGGAGCGAGACGGATAATGGCAGTAGTGAGATGCAAAACAGAAGGGGGCTGAGGGAATCTCCCTGAAATACTCCTCTTCTGAATGTTACCGACTCTGTTTGGACTCTATCGTTACCCGATGTTATGGTAAAGCGAGTCCTCCAGAGCGGCATCAGTTCTTCAATACATCTCACTACGGGACCGGGTACCACAAGACATCGGAGCAAGTGAACAATGAGCTCATGCGATGTCATGTCGAATGCCTTGCGGTAGTCGATCCAGGCCATAGAGAGGTTCCGCTTATACTGCATGGAGTCCTGCGTGACACATCTGTCAATCAACAGGTTCTCCTTGCAGCCAGCGACACCTCTCTTCGACCCTCGTTGCTCATATATCCGTTCGTAAACCGGTTCAACTGCGTGGAGCACCCGCATGTACAAAATGCGTGTAAACACCTTGTAACATGCGTTTAGACAGGTTATCGGTCTGTAATTCTTTGGGTTGGACAAATCTCCGTTCTTGGGGATCAGCACTGTCCGCCCCTCAACAACCCAAGAAGGGATTTGCTGCTCCCCATTTAACCAGGAATTAAAAATTCTGGCCAAATGGTGGTGGGTGCTCGATAACTTTTTCCACCAAAAGTTATTTATCCCATCGGGACCTGGAGCAGCAAAGTTCTTAGAGCCATCAAGAGCCCTACGAACCTCTTCTGGGGTTATTGGTTCGCACACTTCCTGTGGTTGCTGAAGCCTTTGACAGAAGGCTTCAAAGTGTGCAAGGGCCGGAGAATCTCGGTTGAGTGGAAGCCTCTCCTCGTACAGCGTTTTCCAGAAGTTCTCCACCTGATCTGCAGTCGGCGGATTGTCTACAACACGCGGAGGCGGTTGGAAAAGGCGCGAGGGCTTCTCGCGGAACAGTTTATTCTCCGCAAGCCCCCTCGCCCGCCTCACTAATGACTTTTTGCAAGTCACTAGCATCCGTATCCTGTCGAGACAGTGCTGTTTGGTGGTTCGCAGCACTGCCTCATTGAGTGTGTGATGGACGCGTCTTAAGTTGGCGGCTAATCGACGCACTTTAGGCGTGAACGGCCTGTTGGCCGCCATATAGTCCATCACACATTGGATACGGGATGCGTGTTGCCTCGCCGACTGGATCTTGGCTTCCATCTTTTGTATGCGCCGCTGCGCTCTCTCCTGTGGGGAAGAGGTATTTCGCCTCTCCACCTGAGACGAGCGTTGAGCAGCGGCATACACGGCACAATTTATGTGCCAGATGTCAGCCTCTTCTGGTAGCGCTGTACGAAGTTCAGCGTCCACTCTGGCCAGGTCTTGTGGCCCGGGGGTTTTCAGATGGTGTAACCCCCTTCTGGTACTGAGGCCCTCTGGTATTGGCGGAACGAGGAGAGCCACGTCCTCAACCGGTGAATGTGGCGGCTCTTCGGCCACCTCATTCACCGGCCCAGGAGCAGCCCTCACGTAGCCCCTACTACGAAGGTGGGATACATAGTCACGCAGATTTTGTGGCGTGAAGGCGCTATGCTCTGGTAGCCTCTCACACCACAGAGCATGCATCCGCGCCATGTACCCCCTCCGCGCGGGCTCACTGCTTTCATAACAATGCAGAAGCTCATCCCTCAGTTCATCTGTCCACTCAAAGCGTCCTTGTTCATTGCGTACGTCGTCAACGGGCGGTCTATCCGGTTGGGCCCCACCACCTTGCCCTTGACCCCTATCCGAACGGGGTCGATCGTGGGGGCCCAGTCTTCGGCCTGCCGGAACCAAAGGTTAGAGCCTGTGGGTGGTTAGCCCTGCAGGCCCACGACCGACACCAGAGGGGAAGATGCTTTCCCCTCCCGGGTGCACTAGGGCTGCCGGTTCGGTTTTGCACCCCTAGCTGGAGTAAGTGGTGGCGCTACTCACCAAAGGCTTAATAGATGGAAGTTAGCCCCTCCTGCTTATTATTATTATTATTTTTTTTTTTTTTTTTTTTTTTTTACAAAAAACCAGTCACCCTACTCTGTGGCTCCGACCCTCACAGAGGGGAGCCGGTAATACCAATAGCCACTCCCCACGCCCGTGGAGTGAGTGACTACCGGGTCCGCGAATCGTGTGCCCTGAGTAGACGTAATGAACCGAGGATGACAGCCTTCTGCATTCTGCCGGCTAAGATCTCTGCCGAATCTCGGCATGCCGGTATGATCTTTAGTTCTGAAAGCAGCGTCTGTCTCATTCCACCGAGGGCTCCTATAATCAGTACCACTATTTTAACAGAATGGCCTGGATAAAGCCTGCGGAGTTCGAAGAGCAAATCTCGATATTTTGTCCGTTTTTCCTCCTCTTTCAAGACAATGTTGCTCTCAGCGGGAGCTGAGAATTCCACGGCATACATTGTCTTGAGTTGGTGGTCGAGGAGTACTATGTCAGGCTTGTTGGCTTGTACTTGCCTGACGGTGGGAAACGAGTAGTTCCAATAAATTAGGCACTTCTCATTCCCCACAACGGACTCAATATCCCCCGGAACGTAAGGCAGCACTGGTATTTCGTCTATCCCATACGAGTGCCTTAGATAATAGTAAAGCACTCGTAATGCTGCGTTGTGTCTATGAATATAGGCCGAGACTGCGTATGTCGGGCAAGCCGACAGTAAGTGCATTACAGTCTCCGGCGCCCTGCGGCAGGCCCTGCAGCTGACATCAGGGACCTCCATACCCATGACACGACGTCGATAGACGAGAGTGTTAAATACACCATCCTGGCAAGCCATTATGAATCCCTCGGTCTCAGACTTCAGCCCAGCTGACCTTAAGAAGGCGAAGGTCAGCCTAGCTGACCTTAAGAAGGCGAAGGTCAGCCTTTCGGATAAGCCGAGGTCTTCTATATTTTTATAGAAGATCCCGTGCAATGGCTTATCCTTATGGAGCTGCAGAAGGATGTTGTGTTCTGCAGCTCTAATGTGGGCTTTTAGTCGAACGGGTTCCAACTCGGTGACAGAGTCGGGGTTTACCCGCTCGACGTCGAAGATGAGACCAAGTTCATCGGCTGCTCTCCGTGCTGCCTTAAAGAGAAAAGCTCCTACCTCTGCATTTTCATGGTCTCGGACCATGCAGAGGAGGGGATCCGAACTCCTGATGACCTTACATGCTCCCTCCAGAACCATCCTGCTATGGAGACTCTCCAAGCTCAAGAGTCCACGGCCTCCCCGATGTCGTGGGAGATATAACCGTGGAACGGACGATTTAGGATGCAAGCTCCTATTGAGATGCATCTTCTTGCGGGTTACTACATCGAGTTGACGCAGCTCTTCTCTAGTCCACTTCACTACTCCGAAAGAGTAGAGAAGGATCGGAACGGCAAGCATATTTGTAGCAGACACCTTGTTCTTCCCCGACAGTTCTGAAGACCAGATCTGTCGGAGTAGGTGCTGATACTTGCCGCGGAGAGCGTTTTTCACTACACTCACTTCTTGGGTGGAGCGTTGCTCGACACCCAAGTAAGTGTACGACTCTCCGGCATCTAGATGGTGTAAGATGCTTCCGTCCACGAGCTGCGCGTCCTCTCCATAGTCACCGCATCGTCCTCTCTTGAGATGGATCAGTGCGCATTTGTCCAACCCGAACTGCATACCGACAGCCTGCGTATACTCCTGTACCACCCTAAGGGACTGTTGGAGATCCCTCTCTCCAGAGGCATAAAGTTTAAGGTCATCCATATAAAATAGATGGGTGACCTTATGCCTCCTGTCGCCGGGGGTACCGCAGTTGTAGCCACGGGTTTTCCGGAGCGAGACGGATAATGGCAGTAGTGAGATGCAAAACAGAAGGGGGCTGAGGGAATCTCCCTGAAATACTCCTCTTCTGAATGTTACCGACTCTGTTTGGACTCTATCGTTACCCGATGTTATGGTAAAGCGAGTCCTCCAGAGCGGCATCAGTTCTTCAATACATCTCACTACGGGACCGGTTACCACAAGACATCGGAGCAAGTGAACAATGAGCTCATGCGATGTCATGTCGAATGCCTTGCGGTAGTCGATCCAGGCCATAGAGAGGTTCCGCTTATACTGCATGGAGTCCTGCGTGACACATCTGTCAATCAACAGGTTCTCCTTGCAGCCAGCGACACCTCTCTTCGACCCTCGTTGCTCATATATCCGTTCGTAAACCGGTTCAACTGCGTGGAGCACCCGCATGTACAAAATGCGTGTAAACACTTTGTAACATGCGTTTAGACAGGTTATCGGTCTGTAATTCTTTGGGTTGGACAAATCTCCGTTCTTGGGGATCAGCACTGTCCGCCCCTCAACAACCCAAGAAGGGATTTGCTGCTCCCCATTTAACCAGGAATTAAATATTCTGGCCAAATGGTGGTGGGTGCTCGATAACTTTTTCCACCAAAAGTTATTTATCCCATCGGGACCTGGAGCAGCAAAGTTCTTAGAGCCATCAAGAGCCCTACGAACCTCTTCTGGGGTTATTGGTTCGCACACTTCCTGTGGTTGCTGAAGCCTTTGACAAAAGGCTTCAAAGTGTGCAAGGGCAGGAGAATCTCGGTTGAGTGGAAGCCTCTCCTCGTACAGCGTTTTCCAGAAGTTCTCCACCTGATCTGCAGTCGGCGGATTGTCTACAACACGCGGAGGCGGTTGGAAAAGGCGCGAGGGCTTCTCGCGGAACAGTTTATTTTCCGCAATCCCCCTCGCCCGCCTCACTAATGACTTTTTGCAAGTCACTAGCATCCGTATCCTGTCGAGACAGTGCTGTTTGGTGGTTCGCAGCACTGCCTCATTGAGTGTGTGATGGACGCGTCTTAAGTTGGCGGCTAATCGACGCACTTTAGGCGTGAACGGCCTGTTGGCCGCCATATAGTCCATCACACATTGGATACGGGATGCGTGTTGCCTCGCCGACTGGATCTTGGCTTCCATCTTTTGTATGCGCCGCTGCGCTCTCTCCTGTGGGGAAGAGGTATTTCGCCTCTCCACCTGAGACGAGCGTTGAGCAGCGGCATACACGGCACAATTTATGTGCCAGATGTCAGCCTCTTCTGGTAGCGCTGTACGAAGTTCAGCGTCCACTCTGGCCAGGTCTTGTGGCCCGGGGGTTTTCAGACGGTGTAACCCCCTTCTGGTACTGAGGCCCTCTGGTATTGGCGGAACGAGGAGAGCCACGTCCTCAACCGGTGAATGTGGCGGCTCTTCGGCCACCTCATTCACCGGCCCAGGAGCAGCCCTCACGTAGCCCCTACTACGAAGGTGGGATACATAGTCACGCAGATTTTGTGGCGTGAAGGCGCTATGCTCTGGTAGCCTCTCACACCACAGAGCATGCATCCGCGCCATGTACCCCCTCCGCGCGGGCTCACTGCTTTCATAACAATGCAGAAGCTCATCCCTCAGTTCATCTGTCCACTCAAAGCGTCCTTGTTCGTTGCGTACGTCGTCAACGGGCGGTCTATCCGGTTGGGCCCCACCACCTTGCCCTTGACCCCTATCCGAACGGGGTCGATCGTGGGGGCCCAGTCTTCGGCCTGCTGGAACCAAAGGTTAGAGCCTGTGGGTGGTTAGCCCAGCAGGCCCACGACCGACACCAGAGGGGAAGATGCTTTCCCCTCCCGGGTGCACTAGGGCTGCCGGTTCGGTTTTGCACCCCTAGCTGGAGTAAGTGGTGGCGCTACTCACCAAAGGCTTAATAGATGGAAGTTAGCCCCTCCTGCTTATTATTATTATTATTATTATTATTATTATTATAATATTTGTTAGTTTGCTTAATACCAAACCGCCTTTGTGACATTCATTCCTTTTATTATGTTATATATATATATATATATATATATATATATATATATATATGAAGTGTTGTTGTACTTCCGGGTGCTCTCTCCCGCGTCGACGGTCGACTCCTCCAGGAGTCACGGTTGTCTAAACGACGTTTCGGCAGAATCTCATCTGCCATCTTCAGGTTCTCGCTGAAAGCTACCTACTGCTGCTCCTCGTTGCTCGAACTGAACTATATATATATATATAACGTTGTTTTTTAAGTTTTCGTGGGTGTCAAAAAATATATACTCACACAGAAAATCTTCAACAAATCAACTCAAGCAAATCAACTTTTGAGTGATAATTATTAAAAGCATTAGTTATTTTTTTCGATTGTAACGAATTATTTCTTTAATGATAGTGTCTTTTTGTTTTTGATTTATTTTGTTTTAATTTTGATTTCTTTTATAGTTCCTCTAATTTTTTTTAGATCTTTATCATTTTCACTTATTTTATAATGTATTATATTTATTTATTTAAGTTTATTGAGTTGATTCCGATAAGTTAGAAACTTATTTTTATTGAGAATATTGTCTTTTATATGTCCTGTAAATGCCATCTCTCTTTGTTTATTAACTTTTTTAATTCACTTTCTGTTTCATTTCTTAATTTTTTTAGTTATTGTACCTATTATATCTTTTTTAACTACTTCCATAAATTCATTTATAACTCATAGTATAACATAAAGTACTGTTAAGAAATGTTTGTAACAAGCAACTTATCAATATTGGCATTCAACTTTTATGCAAGTAATATTTGATATTAAGTAAAGTATAAAATTATATTTATTATTTAGATTATCTTTACTACCCAGTATAAATATTTTATAGTAGTTTTTAAGTAATAAGTTACATAATTTGCCTTGCCTGCATAAAAGATAATATAAAATGGTACCAAAACCGAATGAATAAATATTTAATTTATGAAAGGAAATAATAATTGAAATAATGATTAAAAGCCTTCCTCACAGGCGTGTAAAGCATTAAGATAATACCGCTTTGGGCGTAAATATAACCTAAACCTTCAATATATAATTAAACTTAAAATGGAAAACTTTTTAAAATCTTTTAAATTAATTTATAATCTTCTTAAGATAAAATTATTGATTGGGGGGATTAAAATGTAACGTATTAATTTTTTAATACAGGCACGTGGTGCACAGCAAATTATGGCTTCTTAGGAAATAACGACGCAACATGGCGGTTTAGTATTTAATCTGTGTTTTTTCTTACTTTATTGCCTCCTACATTTTAATAGTGTATTACTGTAACTAATAAAACAGTGTTAAACTATAAAAATGGACGAAGTTTTTTAATATAAAAATTACTTTAAGATAAATGCAAATGATATTGAAACATAGATTGAAAAATAAATTGTGTCTTTGACATAAACTTATGTAATTTGGATTGTTGGAAACAGGACAAACATTAATAAAACGCCAACTTGCCGATTATTTTAATTCCTCGTATCCTTTCTAAAATCATTTCTGATGTCCTCAAAAAATCTGTGTTATAATAAACTTATGTAAATGTATTTAGATTGGTATGAAGTGTTAGGTATCAACTTTTGATTTGATGATAGTTCTGTATAATAATAAATATTTGAATTTAACGCGATTGTCTGAATACAATGATACCACACGTAAATCATATTTTAAGTGTCATTTTCTTTTTTAATCCACTTTTTACTTTAACTGTGCCATGACTCTCCCGATTTATTTCAGTCAACCTTTTTTAAATACATTTATTTAACGTCGGCCTATTTCTACTACTGAAACCTATCACCGACGTCTGCAGATAGCTACCACCAACCAGGAGTATTGCTGAACCTCTTCTCTTTCGAAGAGTAGGAATCTTTTACTGCCTAACATTTAATAGATAAGATACAGACAGTTTTACACGCCCTCCGAAGGATGATATATTCACTAAGCAACCCTCGCCTCGTTGCTTTACGTTACATGTCGAAATATGTAATACAGAAAAAAAAAACAAAAATCTTCAAAATAGTTTTTTGGATAAAACTCAATTTTTTCAAACGGGACTATACCGGCACGAAGATGCCGTTCAATACTACTATTGATAAGTAATCTTCAAATACCCACATTGTATCTGAAACAAATACAACTGAAATTACAGATCATCAAAAATTAAATTTTGTAACTATCTTCTAATTGAATAGTGACTAAGGTGGATTTGAAAATAATGAAATAATTAGCTTGTCAAACTTTTATGTTAGTATGATATTTTTAAAATTGTCTATAATTATTGTTAAAAATTAATTTTTATCAAGAAGTGATGTTTATCAGGTACAAACAATATATCAAGTTATAATAAATTATTTGCAAAAATAAAAATAAAAACCGCTGCCCAAGGAATCACTACTTCCACATCCAGATTTTGTATCCAGGTCTTATGCACACTAAATCTCAATTAAATTTTTTACTCCCTTTAATAATAGGGTGGGGTGGTAGAGGGGGTAGTTAACGCTAAAACATTTTTTTAGACGTTTCGTTTTTGTATACATACTAAATCACATTTTATTTTTTTTACCCCTTTTAATAACAGGGCGAGGGTGGCAATGGGGGTGGTAGAGGGGTAGCTAACGCCAAAAAATTTTTTTGAGACGTTTCGTTCTTGTATACACATTAAATCACATTTTAATTTTTTTTACCCCTTTTAATAACAGGGTGGAGGTGGCGCAATAGGGTGGTAGAGGGGGAGCTAACGCCAAAAAAATTTTTAGACGTTTCGTTTTTGTATACACACTAAATTACATTTTAATTTTTTTACCCCTTTTAATAATAGGGTGGGGGTGGCAATGGGGTGGTAGAGGGGGTAACTAACACCAAAAACATTTTTTAGACGTTTCGTTCTTGTATACACACTAAATTACATTTAAATTGTTTTACCCCCTTTAATAATAGGGTGGGGGTGGCGATAGAGTTAGTAGAGGGGGTAGATAACGCTAAAAAAACTTTTTTAGGGGTTTCGTTTTTGTATGTACACTAAATCACATTTTAATTTTTTTACTCCCTTTCATAATAGCGTAGGGGTGGTATTGGGGATGATAGTGGGGGGGGGGGTGGCGATGTCAACAATTTTTTTGAGACCTTAACTTTTCGTAAATGTCCTAAATTGCAATTTTATGGACTCTTACTTGCTTGTTTTGTCTATTTACCCTTATTTACCCCATTTACCCCGTTACTATACTTCCACTGCACGTGGAAGTAAAAATAGGGGTTTGTATACTGTGTTTCTGTTACACCCGGTATGTGGTGTTTATGTTAATTATTGTTAATATGGAACCATTTTCTGGAATGTTATCTACTGAGGAAATGTTCGCCTGAGAATGCTCCAATAAGAGTCATTACGTGAATTTTGATGAACTACCAAATCGTATTTTTGAAAAGTTTCTCTACTGGAGAAGACCTTTTTGCTTTGGGACGTTCCAGTAGAACGGTTTCAAAAATTTTACGTATGTATTAATTAACCGTGTTTAATTTTCTGGAAAGACAAATTAATTTGGCAATTTCCTATTCCTGACATTGGTCACCTTCAAGTTCAAAAATTGCAGATAAAATCCGAGGAACAAACAACAATCTCATTTTTCTACAAAATGGTTTAGAAGGGCAAGATGGTGGACACGTCCAGCATCTTTTGTAAAAAAATTGTGTGAAGTGTGAAAAATTTTCATTTGCTCAATATTTATAATGATATTTTTTTAACCTTGACTTGAAATTTGGTACACTTATGTATTATAACGAGATCTGGAACTAGATTATATTTTGATATAATTCCGTTGAAGCGTTCGGGGGTAAATGGGGTAAATAAGGGTAAATAGGCAAAGCAAGTAGGTAAGAGTCCATAAAATTGCAATTTAGGGCATGTACGAAAAGTTAAGGTCTCAAAATTTTTTTTGGCGTCAGCGACCCCCACTATCACCCCCAATACTACCCCCACACTATTATGAAAGGGAGTGGAAGAAATTAAAATGTGATTTAGTGTGGATACAAGAACGAAACATCTCAAAAAATTTTTTTGGCGTTAGCCACCCCCATTGCCAGCCCGGTCCTATTATTAAAGGGAGCAAAAATTTAATTGGGATTTGGTATGTATAAGAGAACCAAGGACCGCTAAAAAATTTTTCCCATTGAATGATAAACAAAAATTTGTTTTACCCCCAAGCTTATGAATTGACGTCATCTGCAGGCAACTTATTGCCTCGATCGAGTACAGGGTGAAACAGGGCCGACCTTAGTTCCTCAAGCGCCTTCGTGCAAAATTTTGAAAGGTGTACTTTTTTTCTGCTCAAGTTAGGTTAGAGTAAAATCAAGAAACTAATTGTATAGTGTGATTGACTGAGCGGCGCCACCTGGGGTGCGGCGCCCTCGTGCGGGGCACGCGCTCGCCCCCCTAAAGGTCGACCCTGGGGTGAAACAATTAAGCAATTCAATTCGACGCCAAGTTTCCTCTACGTTAAACGTATACTTTTATAGTCGGACAGTAGTAGCCGAACATTTTGTTCAGAAATTTAAACCTGATGGAATCTTGTGGATAGTTTTTTATAATAGTTCAAGTCAAATATGATTATTATTGTGAACCCCTCTTTAAAAGTCTGCATATATTAACTTTGTCATCTTGTTAGATTATATGGATGCTTGTGTCATACTGAAGAAACAAAGTGTTTATCTGAAGATATTTCAATAAAACTCCAAAAAGGAAGACTTTTCCAGTGATGTACTTCTCGTAATTTTTTACATGAATATCAGTAATATAGAAATAAACCATAACATACCACTGGTCCAAAGCACCGACCAAAATATAACAGTAATTACCAATCCAATAGGTATGGCTGCAGCATGTGATATCCAGTACACTGAATGTAGTTTTAAAATATGTCGTTGAATTTTGGGCCTGTCAAGGAGTTTCGTCGCCACAATTGAACAAACCACTAATATTAATCCAAGAAAGGCCTGCAGGGTACATAGCGTGTAGCCCCAGTTGGTCAAGAAGATGCCCCAAGATCCCCACATGTTGAATGACATAGCCCATGTTGTGATTAGAAACACACCCAATAAAATCCGATATATTAAAAATATTAGGTGTGGTTCTGATTTGTCGGGTTGCCACTAAAAACAAAAATATATAAATGTTATAATGAATTAATGTTATAGTTGGGTCTCTGACGTATTTTCCACAAACAGCAAAATGTTTGAACACTACGAGCTTTTCGCTAGCCATGGTAGGTAGCACCACGAGGAGATCATTAAAACTGTTTTAATTATCTACAAAAGATACTTGAATGTTAAATTCGAATACACTATTATATCGCGCATTTCGTTAACCATATTAACATCACCGACAGATGGTTAAAATAGTTCTCCTAATGATGGTTAGCGTCCGTCGAGTAATGTATTCAAGGGTTTTGGTGTTTGTGGAAACTACGCCAAAGGCAGTGTCACATCAGCTCCCTCTAGGACATCAGGATTAAGGACTTCAGGACTAAGGAATCGAGGACTATAAGATTATAGTTGGTGTCCAGACGGTCAAAAATATTGTATTAATTTTTTTTTTGTCAAAGAGAACTCTTAAATCTGTCTATCTCTGATAAAGCGGAAACAATGAGGCATTCCGTTTAACAGTTTAATAATTTAAATTTTTTAGTTAAAAAAGTTATATTATCGTCCCTGCGAATATGTCCTCTGATATTTTTTACAAAAAAAAAAGGTATGCTACTGACATTTTTCCACGTAGATATTTTGTCTGAATAGCCTGGCCAATTCTACATGAAACCAATATCTCTTATTTTTCCCGTCAGACACGCAGTTCTTGATTAAAACAATTAAATTCAAATTGCTTCATTTAGCAGTATTGAGTAATAATTTTTGAACACATAAATCTAGTTAGCCTGGAATAAATGACGTTCTTACAAATATCATTTTCAAAACAATATCTGTTGAGATAAAATAAGTTATTGATGTTCAAAACCATCTTATCAAATTATTTGTCGATTTTTAGCGTTTCAATGCATTTATTTAATTTTTTCGCTGTTTCTATTCGAATATCTCAGTAAAATGGTTAATTATACGAATGCAGAAATGGCGACCATACATTACTTACTGTCGTAAAATAGGACAACTTTTTTTTCCTAATGTAAATCTGTCTCTATTTGAACATGTAATGAGTAGCCGAAATAAAACAGATATCACTTTTAATTTATTTTTTATTTTAATGCTGTAGTTATTGCTATAGTAAATGATGGATGGTTAATGAGACAAATTGCACTGCGTTATAACATTAACAAAAATTTGATGTGTAACATTTTAAGAAAGTGGAGAATAAACGGTACAAGTCTGTTTGGCATAGAATTAAATAACCTTATACAATAATCATTAGTAATAATATTTTCCCATGCATTATTTACTATTTCCAGTAATTCTTCGGCATTCCGTGGTCTCACATTTCGTTTTTGTATACTTCTTACGAGTAGTCCCCATACTTCTTCCACAGGGTTAAGATCTGGACTATGACTGGGCCAATTAACAACACTGATGTTGTTATCTTGAAACCAGTTAGTTACGGTATGAGCAGTATGAACGGAACAATTGTCTAGTTGAAATATGAACTTATTATTAGGAAATAATAGTGACACAAAAGGGAGTATAATATTGTCTAAAATCCTAATATACGTTTCACTATTAAATCGTTCCTCAATATGCCACAAAACACCAGGACCACGTGCCAATATCGAAGCCTACATATTGACAGAAAATGTACCACTTTTGTCATTGTTAGATATATATTTCTCATCGAATCGGGTATTCGGAGAGCGGTAAACACACACGAATACGACCGCTGCGTGTTGACTGGAAAGTTTTTTCGTCTGTAAAGATTACATTGTTCCAAAAATTTACATCATGCGCTAAAAATTCAAGCGCAAATCCTACTCGAGCTTCTTTATGTTCAGCTTTAAGTAAGTATTTCTGTGCTGCTGCATGACAGCGTAGCTCCGATTCTCTTGCTCGCCGGCGACCAGTACTACTCGATCCAGGAAAATTCGTTTCATCAGCAGCCTGAATAACTGAGTAAAATGGATTTTTTACTAAACATTTACCAATTGTAAATCTTGTTGTTGAGTTGATATCCTGATTTCGCCCTGATTTCTACTAATCGTACCGTTTATTCTTTACTACTTACGATTTTTGTCAATATTATAATGCAGTGCAATATGTCTCATTGACCATCCATTCTCTGCTTTAGCAATGACTACAAATTTAACTAAATCGCTTATATGAGGCATATTAGTTTTTTTGCAAACTTGCAATAAATTATGACAACTAACTGACAATGTCACAAAAATTAAAGTTAGATGTACACAAGTAGATTTTAGCAAAATGCCGTTATAAGACTTACCTATTTTTTTTTTGCTCACGACCGTACATGGTCTCTCAGATGGTAATGAAACAAAAGCCAGAAGTATGTATGAGAAAACATATCCTAATTATCAGATGGCCGATATTTTTTGACTATTCATCCCATCCTTGTGAAACTGGCAATTTCAAAAAAGGTAATTCGGAAGGTAGACCTCGAACTGTTAGAACAATCGAAATTGAGGAAGCGGTGCTGCAGGAAATCGACGAACATCCTGAGACGAGTACAAGGAAGATCGCTAGAGCTCTGAATATTTGCCATCAAATTGTTTGGCAAATTTTGGTTAATCCTTTGTTGTAACCGCACCATATTCTAAAATTACAGGCAGTACTTCTCAGGGATTTTCCACAGTGTGTGAAATTCTGTCAATAGTACCTTCAGAATGTTACACTAAATTCGCAGTTTGAGTCACAATTATATTTAATTTTTTTTTAGGAATGCTATTTAAAATTTCCATAATAATGATGTATGCGCGGACGGAAACCCTCATGCCATAATCGAAACTCATTTCCAAGAGCAATTTTCGGTTAATTTATGGGTAGGAATTATTAGTAATAATCTTATGGGCCCTTTTTCTGCCTTAATGGACAATCTTACTTGCATTTTCTTCAAGAAGAACTATGTGTGTTGCTTGAAGATGTACTAATTGCGATAAGGAATCAAATGTGGTACGGTTGTGAGCAAATAAAAATAGGACAGTGTTATAACGGTATTTTGCTAAAATCTAGTTGTGTACATCTAAATTTAATTTTTGCGACATTGTCAGTTAGTTGTCATAATTTATTGCAAGTGCGCAAAAAATAATATGCCTCACATAAGCGATTTAGTTAAATCTGGAGTTATTGCTAAAACTTGCGCTTGAATTTTTAGCGCATGATGAAAATTTTTGGAATGTAATCTTTACAGTCAACACACAGCGGTCGTATTCGTGTTTACCGCCCTCCGAATACTCGACTCAATGAGAAATATATATCTAACAATGATAAAAGTGGTAAATTTTCCGTCAATATGTGGGCTTGGATATCGGAACGTGGTCCTCGTGTTCTGTGGCATATTGAGTAATGATTTAATAGTGAAACGTATATTAGGATTTTAGACCATATTATGCTCCCTTCTGTGTCACAAATATTTCCTAATAATGAGTTCATATTTCAACAAGACAATTGTTCCATTCATACTGCTCATACCGTAACTAACTGGTTTCAAGATAACAACATCAATGTTCTTAACTGGCCCAGTCATAGTCCAGATCTTAACCCTGTAGAAGAAGTACGGGGACTACTCGTAAGAAGTATCCAAAAACGAAATGTGAGACCACGGAATGCCGAACCGAAGAATTACTGGAAATAGTAAATAATGCATGGGAAAATATTATTACTAATGATTATTGTATAAGGTTATTTAATTCTATGCCAAACAGACTTATAGAAGTTATAAATAGAAATGGTGCAATAACGAAATATTAATAGTTTCTTGTTTCTTTGATCCAGGATTTCTACTAATCGTACCGTTTATTCTTCACTTTCTTAAAATGTTACACACCAAATTTTTGTTAATGTTATAACGCAGTGCAATTTGTCTCATTAACCATCCATCATTTATTATAGCAATAGCTACAGCATTAAAATAAAAAATAAATTAAAAGTGTCATCTGTTTTATTTCGGCTACTCGTTACATATTCAAATAGAGACAGATTTACATTAGAAAAAAAAAAGTTGTCTTATTTGTTTCTGCTCACGATAGTACAACTGAAATATTTTGTGATTTGAGCCGGGCTTTTGACCGTGTGATTTATTATTAAATTAATTTAAGTAGATAAATATGGAATAAGAGCCAAACCATATGATTGATATTGTTAAAATAGATTAAATACAGCAAAATAGAAACACCTCTTACATACAAACAATATTGAATAACGAAATGGGTGTACCCCAAGGATATGTTTGAGGCCCAATTTCGTTCATTGTTTATATTAAAGAGCTACCCGGAATGCTTACTGAGGCCTTTACTTCATTGCATGCCAGTGATGCCGCCCTTCTTATTTCAGATATGTCTCAGGACTCACTACAAGGCAAAATTGATTTTACTATCGATAATTTATGTAATTGGTTTAGTAACAATCTCTTGTTCAATATCTCAAAAACAAATTATATAACATTTCACACTCGTCAAAATAGTATTATTCGCAACCTTAATGTAAAAATGAATGATTTTAACATTGAGAAAGATGAAGGCGATGCATGACATTTTTTGGCATAGATTTTGATAAAACGTTTACATTTCGTATTTAGGGGACACGCTAAAATTCATTAAAAAAGAACAATTGTGTTGCGATATTTTTGCATTACAAATCCACTTTTGTTACCTATTGGTTGGACTAATAGGGTAGTCAACGCATTCCGTGCCCAAATCAGAAATGTTAATAAAAACTATGTTGAGTGCATTGTTAACAGTCGATCATTATATCAATAGTTATTTGACCTGGAAAATAATTCTATTTCCGTCACCGCGATATTACCCTGGTAGGGCTGATAGGAGAACCAAATGTAATAATCATAAAATCAAAATATACCTGCATCATGAGGTAAGGAACGTATTGTAAGCATTATACAAAAAATCGATAAAAAATATTAATAACAAATTTTCTGTAAAACTGAAATTGAACTGAAATTTTTCGTATAAAACTTGAACAATTCGTTGTTTTGCAGCCGATACAAAATATCACTTTTAGGAATTCCATTTAATAACAACTTTATATATCGATATCGGTATGTTTATCGGGAATATTTAAATCTTGATAAATAACAAATTACTAGGATAATACTCGAGCTTAAAATAATGTTTATGGTTCATACTGGGAAATAAACAACCTGTTGATATGAAAACAGATATGAAAATAATTTGACATGATGTGATAACAAATAACATTAATATTCTTTTTCTGGTACTTGAAGCATGCCGAGAATGTTAAATATAACAAACAATATTTTTTCCATTATCATCCATTTATCTGTTGTGCTTTTTATAACATAATTCTGAGGTCACAAAGTACCTCTTTATGGTATAAAGTTACTTTATTCTACTAGTACTTGGGGTGTAATGGGGTAGTGAAGCGCAAGTTATAGCCTCTCCTACTCAATTGTTAACCTCACCTTCGCGATGAGTTCAATTTGAACTTGGTGCACCCTGTTTTCACTAACGAGGCTCTAACGACCGAGTAAGGGCGGAATAACCCTTACTTTTTGCCGTGAGCACATCCACCTTCTCACGGAGAGTGCGGTAAAAATAACCCACCGCACACAAAGGTTGCTTTTGGAATCGTTTGGTTACCCCATCGTCGCAGTCTCCTTCTGTGCCATGGGACCACACCACTCGCCTTCCGCAACCGAGCTGGTCAGTTGCATACCTGCTCCAGCTAAAACTTCAAATGCAGCTTCGTTTTCAGTCGATTAAGGCTTTAAAAAAATGATGGAGCGTTCAAGTGGGACAAAATCATCCGGAGGTAAAATATCCTCCCGATCGGATCTCCGGGGGAGGGTGCCCACAGGGACACCTCATCGAATGTCGAAAAAACACCGACAAGTTAAATCCAACAAAACTAATTCTTTCATCTACGGCGCTTGGAATGTTCGTACTTTGAACGACAGCACTCGCACCGATCGGCCTGAAAGAAGAACTGCTCTAATAGATAGAGAACTTCATCGACTCAATGTTGACGTTGCAGCTCTCAGCGAAACTCGATTTTTGGAGGAAGGCTCTCTCGCAGAAAAGTACTACACCTTCTATTGGAAAGGTCTTCCCATCAATTCAAGAAGGCAACATGGAGTAGGATTTGCCGTTCGGAATCAACTAGTATCCAACTTAACACAAGTACCACAAGGCCTATCCGAGCGTCTAATGCTGCTACGCTATGAGCTATCAGATGGCAACGCGGTAAATCTAATAAGCGCTTACGCACCCACTCTGGATGCAAGTCACGAAACCAAGGAAAGCTTCTATCAACAGCTGGAAGAAACCCTCTGTAGAATACCTAAAACGGAACGACTCGTTATTCTTGGCGATTTTAACGCTAGAGTAGGGAGAGATGCAGACACCTGGCCAGGCATCATAGGCAAGAACGGTTTAGGCAACATGAACGCTAACGGTCAACTTCTCCTAACTAAATGCGCCGAACATGATCTAGTTATAACAAACACCATTTTTCGACAAAAGGATAAATTTAAAGGCACCTGGCGTCACCCCAGATCAGGTCACTGGCATCTACTGGACTATGTTATCGTACGTAGGAAGCATCTCAAGGACGTCCAAATTACAAAGGCGCGCATTGATAGCGAATGTTGGACCGATCATCGTTATGAGACCCAAACACCGAAGAACTCAAGTAAAACGTAGACTCCGTCTCTGTTTAGTAAATTGCGTGACCAACAAACCGTCGAACAGCTAAAGCAAAAAGTTCAAGAGAATTTGAGTGCACTAGAAGAAACCAATTCTGTAGATGTCGCTGCTACCTGGACACAAATTAAAGACAGTTTAAAAAGTGCGAGTGAGGAAATTCTTGGCACTGCAGCAAGTAAAAAACAGGAGGACTGGTTCAATGACAATGAAGCTTTTATACAAGAACTTCTTGACCGCAAACATATTGCCTTCCAAAACGCTATCAACCACCCCAACGACTCATCAAAAGCAGAAGCTTTTACCCAATCTAAGTATGAAACGCAACGCGAAATCAGAAGAATAAAGAACGAGTGGTGGGCAAGCAAGGCCAGAGAAATTCAAAGGTACGCCGATTCACACGACTACAGGAATTTCTTTCAAGGAGTAAAAGCAGTGTATGGCCCCAGTCGGAAAAATATGTGCCCTATTAAAGATTTGAATGGAAATCTCCTCAAAGAAGACCAGGAAATAAGTGCCCGATGGAAAGAACACTACTCTAACATTCTTAACCAGCAAAGTCAAGCCGATCACGATATTATAAATCTTATCCCTCAATATGACACCTTCGAAGACTTAGATAAACCACTAACAATGGAAGAGATCTTAACCGCCATTGGGCAGCTAAAAAATAACAAATCTCCCGGCGCCGACTCACTCCCAGCTGAGATCTTTAAAGCTGTGTCGTCAGAGCTCATACCCTACCTCAAAAAACTGTTTGATGTCGTGCGGGAAAGTGATCAAGCTCCGCAGGAGTTTCGTGATACACTTTTAATCAACCTCTTCAAAAACAAAGGGAGCGCTGCGGACTGAGGAAATTACAGGGGTATAGCTCTCCTGGCTGTTGGAGGGAAGATACTCACTAAAGCGATGGCAAATAGGCTAACACCTGTTATGGAAAAGTTACTTCCTGAAAC
Organism: Leptura quadrifasciata; assembly: GCA_963675555.1. Classification (NCBI taxonomy): domain Eukaryota; kingdom Metazoa; phylum Arthropoda; class Insecta; order Coleoptera; family Cerambycidae; genus Leptura; species Leptura quadrifasciata. The sequence continues at coordinate 105,632,447 of OY776674.1, read as the reverse complement.
ACAGAGTGGCTTTAGACCAAACCGAGGCACATCGGATTTAATCTTCACACTTAAACAGCTTCAAGAAAAAGCACTCGAACATCAAGGAGAAATTCACATGGCCTTCATTGATTTAACCAAGGCGTTTGACTCGGTGGACAGGGAAGTGCTCTGGAAAATTATGCTCCGCTTAGGTATCCCTAGAAAATTTGTGGAAGTATGTCGCAGTCTACATACAAACAACAACGCCCAGGTTATGTATAATAATGAGGCAACCGAACCTTTCCAAACCCTCACTGGAGTTAGGCAGGGATGTGTCCTGGCACCCCTACTCTTTAATTTGTTTACCACTGTTCTAACAATTATTGTTGACAACAAACTGACAGTCAGAGGAATAGGTCTCAGTTACCGTTTTGATGGCAGTCTCTTTAACATAGGGCGCTTTAGAGCTTTCACGAAGACACGCACACGATTCATTTGTGATCTCCAGTATGCGGATGACTGTGCACTTTTAGCCTCTACGCCGGGAGAGCTTCAAGAACTTTTAGATGTGTATGCCCAGAGCTATGATTCCTTGGGACTTAAAATCAACATTGGAAAGACTAAGATTATGTCAACTCCTCATCAAGTGAACCAAATAGACATTACACTTAACGGAAATTCTCTTGAAGTGGTGGATCAGTTCAATTACTTAGGCAACGTTGTTAATGACAAAGCAAACATGGACAGCGAGATTCGCAATAGAATTAACGCTGCATCTAGAGCGCTCTGGGGACTTAGAGAGAGAGTATTTGACAACCACGACCTTGCTTTGTCAACGAAAATGGCTGTCTACAGAGCAGTTGTCATTCCAACACTGCTATATGGATGTGAAAGCTGGGTCACTTACCGTCGTCATGTGAAAGAATTAGAACATTTTCAGCAAAGGCACCTCAGAAGTATGATGAAAATCCGTTGGTTCCATCACATATCAAACGTGGAAGTACTCAGGAGAGCAAACAGCTTTCCAATTGTGTGCTTATTTCAAGAGCACGCCTAAGATGGGCAGGTCACGTTCATCGTATGCATGATAACCGCCTTCCTAAATGTACACTTTATGGTGAATTGCTAAGCGGTAGAAGAAGGCGTGGCGGTCAACGAAAGAGGTTCAAGGACGCTCTCCATGAAAATCTAAAATCCTGCGGTATTGCAGATGAGCAATGGGAACAACTTGCAGCGGACAGAACCGAATGGCGAGGGGTTGTGGCCAGCTATCAAGGAAATGTTGCTGCAAGAAGGCCGAATCCAAGACCTAACCAGGTCTATGTCTGTCCTGACTGCGGTCGACATGTGCTCTCCCGAATTGGCCTCTATAGCCATAGTCGTGTGCACCGTAGATGAATGGGAATTACAATAGACTACACCTTTTACTTGTTTTTTATTGTACACATTTTTATACTCGGACTCGAGTAACGGCTAATAATAATAATAATAACTATAAATAGGAACTTTATTTCATTTTGATAATTTCTTCGGTAATAAACTGAAACAGTCGAACTTAGAGCTCTGCATGCAACTCATTCATAATAAGGCTTTATTGGACTCGTTCAGTAAAGCCTTACATTACAGACCTTTTATGTAAATATCTATTATACGCGACTGCGTTATAAAATACTATAATATGATATAATTTTGCGACCATACAGTACTTTCTTATAGTATAAGTAAAATAAATTAATTTTATTTTAGTACTACTACGAGGAGGTACTTATTTCAGCAAAAATTTACTTTATTTTAGTAATTCTATAAAGAGATACTTTATAGTCTCAATACTGTGTCGCCTTGCATTCGATAATGAACCATGGCAGTCGAACGCGAGGCTCTGTCTTCTTCAAAATAAGCCTCCACATTATGGACTTCGTTTTTTACTGGATTTTTTTAAGACTCATTTATTCTTTGAAAAGGGAAACTTTCCCGGTGGTCCTATGCAATTTTTTTCTGACTTAAGTGAAACAACTTTTTTATATCACCAGCATATTTGCAGATTTGGTGAAATCATTAGTAATTTACAAAGAAAAGCTATTATTTTGGTAGCCTGGTATACTAATATCATAATGTTTTCTATCACTAAGAATAATAAATAAAATACTACTAATAAGAGTGAATAAAAAATTTATAAAACATTGACTCACCTACGCCATACAAAATCACTAAAAATTATGAAATAAAATTTCACACAGTCCGGACGATTGCTTGGAATTTTGTAAATGTAAGAAATAACAAAGGCAAACAAGATATTAGGTTACAAGGATGCCAGAACTACTCAGAGTGAACTAATGCAAAGACTAGATGGACAAAATTTTGTGTACCCGAAATTATTCCGTACTTCTAATATGATTCTATAAAAAGACATGAGTATCGGTCGTCACAATAGGCGAATTCGTAGTTGCAAAATTTGTTGAAATTATTCGCTCCTACGAATGAAACCTGTATTAATATATAATACTGTGTTAAAGTGCTGCATCATAAATATTTTATATGAAGGTTTATGTAAAATCACATACATTATATGGATTTAATATAATCTTAAATATTGTACTTGCTGTACTAAGGCAGAAATGTTTTAGAATGAGAAACTGTTAACTTTTCAAAGTTTACATTGGTCCGCTGACCATTGTCTCATTCATTTATTTGTGACATGGCCTAATCATTGATTATTTACTGCGCACCCTCCAAGAATCTCTTCTTAAAGCTTAAATTTATTACACTACATTTTTCAATTATAATTTTACAAAAATAATAAAAGTGTAGTATAGTAAAAATATACCTACTACGACAGTCCAGTATTCCACTATTTCCTATGAAAGGAAATCGATTCATTGCCACCAATCAAGGTGCACAATGTGCGTTTCCAAATCAATTGAAAATAATGTCCTATAACTTGTGACATACTACGTCTTCAATCGGAAAACGCAAAATAAAATCTAATTGCAATAAGCCCCCAGCAGACAGATTTCCAGTGCAGTGCTGTTTTGCATCGCCATCCGCAGACTAGTTTCGAGCTTGTTGGCTCTCATCAGTGCGACATAGCCAAATGCATAACATCACTGGCCTTCTATAGTCATGAAACTACAGACACGAGGTGTCCGCAACTTGCGAATAGCTCCATCTGGTGACGACTTATTGCAATCAAGTTGGTTAAAAACTCGGACTAAGTTATATTTAACAAAATATATATTGGTGGCAATTAATCGATTTCTTTTTATAGGAAATCTGGACTTTATAGGAATACTGGACTGTCGTAGTAGATATATTTTTACTATACTACACTTTTATTATTTTTGTCATAATTGATCCACTTTGGGTTGGCTTATATATTTTGTTAATTATAATAATTATTTAAATAATGTTTAATTTTGAACCCCCTCATAAAGCATTCCCTTCTTCCTAAAACTTTATTTTCTTTTTAAAGTATAAATACAGGTTTTGATTCATTAGTTCATCATATTTTAATAGTTTCAATATTTGAAACTACATTTCAACCCCTCAAAAACCACCCCTTTTCTACTTTTCTACTTTTCACTATTGTTATGTGCATGCTTCATAAGGCACAGATGTTTAGTCTCATTTAAGTAGAGCAGAGAGGAGCCTGCAAAATTAGCTACCAATAAAATAATAGTTAGCCAGTTGTTCCAGAGATGGCGCCACTGCGTTAACTATAGATTTAAAGACTGTTATGGTTTTATTCCAGAATCAATAATCAGATCAAGAAAGAAAACTCCGGGATAAGTGTCACGGTGTATAAAGTAGCCAACACACTGGAGCAGTTCTAGTTCAGATAAGCAAAGTGATCAGATCGGAAGAAAGAACATAGTGAACAATAAATAGCGAGTTATAGTAGTTAAAAGTTATAATTAGTGTGTGATTATAAAGACGAATTATTAGAAGTTAATTACGTGTTGAATAAATCGGTGATTAGCGATAAAAGTGGGTAAATATGTAACGCTATTTTTCCGATTCTATAACGGTTATTTTGGTTCCATTTAGAAATATGTAGAATTTTATCAGTCTAGAATTTGTGAATTCTAGATTGATAAAATTGTGCCATTTTGTGAAATTTTACTTTATAATTTTTAATGACTATTGAAGAGGGTTCACTTCTTTACAACTTTTCTCTTTTAATTAAATTCAAAATTGGGACTATATGCGAGCAATGTGTCAACCAATCTTTTATTTCCTTTTCATATAATATTGATAATTTCTTTATGATTATAAAGAGGTCGTGGAAACATCTTGTAAGTATACTTATGTGTGGGCTCCTTTTTATTAGTACAGTATTAATATATCTAGAAGCAACAAATTAATAACTAATATACCTGTGAGACAATAAATAATGTTGGAGCATGATGGAATGGGGAAAGTTGTTTCAGTGAGAAATGTTCCTTGTACCAAATTGGTGCCATGGGGTCGGATGTCAGATTCTAGAAAAAAAAGTATATATTTATTTTTTGGGTAATAATATTTTGCATATTTTTTACAGAAATGGGTCTTAACACTGAATTCTCTTATATACTGACTCATGTTTTTCAATGTCTTTATTGATTTTTAAATTCTACAATTATATATTTCTATATTCCATTAAGCTATAATTTATTAAAATATTATGAAATCAACTAATGCTAATAAATACTGACAACATACAAGGATTTACATTTAAAAATGTTCTGACTCTATGTTAATAATGTACAAGGTATACTCAAAATGAGCATTTAAAACTTAGGAGCAAGCGAAATAAAACCTTGATAAAATCAAAAATAGTTCTATTTAGTTCAGTAAAATAACAATTTATATCGGACAAAATTCAGGAAGTTTTGAAAATTGTAAGAATGTTAAGGATAGCATAAGAATTACTAAACAGAAAAGTTCCCACCTCTAAATATGTGCTTCATCCCCTAGGACGTCGTTTCCACCCCATTTTGAGGTTTTATAGATTATCTCGGGAGCGGTGCACATTATTATAAAAATACTTGTATATAAAATTATTCCTAATAAAATTCTCTATCAAAAACGTCTCTATACTTTTTTGCCCAAAATTAATAGTACTGTGGGAAATAAGGCGCACATATAAGGGTTGGTTCCGGTTAATACAATAAATAAGCTTTACAATTCAATACCTAACGTTAAATCAGTAGCTACTAAACTCCATTTAAGAAAACCTTACGGTAATAGAGTAACTGGCGTGTTTGATGCTTATTTGGAGAATGCAAAACAGTATATGAAGTGCCTAGAACTACAAAGGCGCGTACTGCAAGGCACCAGTCTTGGGGTTATATTTGATGAAAACACCGTTGTTTCTGAAACTCAGCAGAAGTTGCTTAGTAATTTGTATAACAAAGATATAAGAACTTTCGAAGAAAAATAGGAATGAAGGAATCGAGACGTACAAATTGCTATCGAAAAAGGTTATAAGTGCGGCACAGCTGTTGTCGTAGGGCAAGATATTGACCTGATTGTCCTTCTTATTGCTCTTTCTCCCTATGACAAAGACATTAAGTTTTGAAAACAAAAATAGGGTAATACCAGCAAAAGGATCTACAATTCCCGAGATTTACAATCCCCAACTTCTTTAAAAAACTGTAAAGAACCAATATTATCCGCACACGTCATTAGCGGTTGCGACATAACGTGTTTTTTTCCAAAGGAAAGGTTAATATAATAATACTGCAATATTATCAAAACTACCACCAACTTCTGCTGCTGCTTGGCAACAGTCATATCGCGTTTTTTACCAAATTCAAACATGTAAAAACGTTACGCTAGAAGCTGGAAAAAAGGTGAATTTTGCCTAACCTCTTCTCTTAAGAAGGGTAGGGCCCTTTTATTTGCCTAACATTTAATAGACAAGGGACCGACGGGTTTACATCCCCTCCGAAGGATGGTATATCCTCTATACAATCCTCGCCTAAGATTGTATAGCTTCCGCGCATACACTGATATACAAAAAGCTTCCTCTTTTGGTAAAATAAAAAGATTTCGGCAGAGCTTGGAGCCTTAGATCTTGAGAGACCCTGGGAGCCTTTCGTGTACTTAATTTTTGAACGTAAAACGTTGGATAGGGTCAATTGCTATACCCTGTATAAGCCCTGGAGTAGGTTGCTTCACTTAGAATAGCTTATTATTCACTTGGATTTATTTTATTGTCTATGGCAGAGTCCAAGACTTCACCCTGTATATGCTTCTTGAGTAAAACACTTGGTTTAAACGAACAAGAAATAAATTTATTTATTAAAACTGAACGAAGTTTAGAAAGGTTTAACTTAAAAATATTTAATTCACAACAAATTAAAATAAATACTTTCGACACAGAAATTCCGTTTAAAATAAAATATATTAACACGATTGGTTTATATGATTTTCAAAATTCATTTTGGGTTTGATGCGCGACGGCAGATTATAATATTTGAAATGAAGACTCTTTTTTACTTGATTATGGCCAAGGAAGGAAACTGTAGTGGCTCGTATCGCGGCGCACGTGGCGGACTTGCCTTGCCCGAGCTCATCGCGCTCGGTTCTTTTAAACGCTTCGTCCGGAACCCAACGAGCAGAGATATGGAAAGGTCTGGATGTGTCCCCACCTATTTCGTACGGGTTCCAATTGTGCAATATTGCTCAACATTTTGTAATATTGCATCAGAGATTTTTAAAACGGAAAATTTGGATATGAAAAGTATATCACCGTATCGGCCCTAAAAAGGGAAAATTTTTGATATGTGAATGTAGTTCGAATTTATTTGAATTCAGGAGTTATTAATGAAAATTAGTGGAAAATATTTATTAAAATTGGAATGACCCCGTAAAGTTGTCCCGAAGGTCTATGTACAGAGAGTTGAATATGGTCTGAAAGTGTACCGATGCGTTCACGGCGAATGGAATCACGTGTATTCAAGTTGATTTGATACGTAGCTTATATTTCGGAAGTGAATTTTAATATTGATGGGGACGAGAGTACCGGTACTTTCTTTGAATAATTTGAATAGGGATTGATTGTGTGTTGACATTTTCAATACGAAAATGAATGAACGGTGAAATTTGAAGGAAAAATTATTTACAAGAAATTTGTTTGATTGAATTAAAATATTTTTACAGGGGGGTATGAAAAGTAGTATTGAAATTTGTGAGCCAGCTAGCGGAAGCAAATGAAATGGGAATAAGTTTGATGTAAATGGGAACTCGTGAAATGGAAAGAAAGTGAGATGATTGATTAGCTGGCACATCAAGAAAGTGAATGATGTCTGTTTTGAAGTATGAAACTTGAAAAGGAAGTTTGTGAAGTGAGGTACCGTCATCAGTTTAAGAGATAGCGTTGGTCGAGTCCGTCACTTGGATGGGTGAACGGCATCTCATTTCGCCGTCCTGGTTGAGCGGAAGAGTAGCTGTAGCTAAACTCTGCCAGGACGTAAATATAAACAAGGCATTTAAAAAAAAAGTTGAAATTGACAGAAAAATGTTTTATAAAATTTGATAGAAGTGAAATATAACATTGCGATTTGGGGTGTGGAAAGTGGTTATAATGAGAATCTAAATATCGAGGAGGTTGTATTTTTTAGGGCTGTCGTTTGTAACTTTTTTGTTGTAAAATGCCTAAAATGAATGTTTGAACGGTGTTTTTGAAAAATTCGAACTATTTTTGAATTATCGGTGTTATGTTAATTTTTCCAGATTTTTTCGTAATAAATTGTAGTTTTTTTGTTAATTTTAGCGTCTTAAGGATTTTTTTATTATGGTTTATCAAAGTGAGGTGGAAGAGTTGATTTTTTTGACAAATTTTGAGAATTTTGCAATTTTTTCTGGCTCCCGTTTGTGGAATATACTATAACACTTGGAACGATCACCCATCTAAGTACTAACCGCGCCTAACATTGCTTTACATCGCATATCGAAGTATGTACATAGTAAAGACGCATCTACGCTCGCTCCCTAGAGACGTTTTTGATGGAGAATTTTCTAAGGAATAATTTTGCATATAGGTATTTTTATAAAAAAGTGCACCGTTCCCGAACTTATCTAGAAAGCCTCAAAATGGAGGTGGAAACGACTTCCTAGGGGATGATGCACACTATTTAGGAGTGGGAACTTTTTGGTTTAGTAATTCTTATGCTATCAGATTTCTACCAATTTTCAAAACTTTCTAAATTTTATCCGATATATTACAATTTTAACTGCTATTTTACTGCATCAAGTGTAATATGTTGAAATTCAGAAAATTACTGAAAATTCATTATGTCATCGTCATGTAAAAACTAAAAATAATGGACAAAAAAGTTGCCTCAACGGCTCGACAGAAAAGAGAGTAAAAGTTTCAGATGATTGCAATTTCATATCTTGTTAAGCATACGATGTTTAGTAGATGTACACAATTTAATTATTTTATCTTAAGGACTTCGAGAGTATTTAAATGAACCATTCTCCAGAGCCAGTGTTAAAAGGTTATAGCTCCTCTAGGAAGTCCTTTAGACAAAACTTCATTCAGGACTTATCATTGGTTGTCTGAATGCTTCTATATTTTGAATACTCGTTTTGAAGAAAATAGTACACGTAATTAAAAGAAATGTAAATTGCTTAGGATTCAATATTCTTAAGTAATCCGAGCAAGATAAAACCTCTTATCATTAAGTACCACGTATTAATAACCATCACTTTGTATGTCGACCGACATGACATGACATAAGGATTAAGGAAATATAAATATGTACTTGTACGATACAAATCTATATTTATTATGAGTGTCTTGCATTGTGTCAGTAATTCTTTAATTTTAATAAATAACTTTGAACGCCTGGGGCACCATGGGTGACAGACAGACAGCCACGACTTACCACACGATAAAAGTGTAGATATGCAAAGACACAACTTATGCAAAGAATTCGTAAATTTGTATGACATTGTCCAGTCTTATATGTTGTCTGGACATAGCGTTAATATACTCCGGAAGGTAATTCTACATCCGAAAATATGAAGGAAATGTAATGTAATTAGTACACTGAAGTTAATGGACATCATTTTGAATAACTGTTGTAATGTCTGAGTTCCTTCTTTATATTCCAAGGCCATCTTATGCAGGGCAAATAAATTGTAGTTTCTGGCTTTGTTTTATTTGTAATTTTGATTGTACTTATCGCATATTTTAATTAAAGTCCTTATTAAGACTTGGTTTTATTTGGAAAAAAATTGTTTTGCCCCAAAAATAATTTTCTGGCATTACAAGGGTCAATAAGAATAAATCGAAACACTTCTAACACATTTAAATGGAAAACTAAAAATTAAATTAAAATAAATAATGACATATGAAATATCACTTGTGTAGTATGATTGGATTTAGAAAATTATGCAGAATTCAAAAATTCAATAATATACTGAGTGGTTGAAAATCAAAAGTTAGTGTCACTTTTGGTGAAACCGGAAGTAGAAGGAAACTCATTTATATGTCAATAAATGAAGTTTATCTAGGACGTTCAAAATTTCAATTATTTATCTTTAACACTAAAGGAGGAAACTGAGTGTACCTTGGAAATAAGTCATATACATATACAGAGTAATCCATTTAAAAGCGGGGTACTTCTCTATTTTTATTTTTTGGCCGATTTAAACGATTTTTTAAAAAAGAGATAGCTTCAATAACTTTACCGTGGTGCAGAATTCCAGGTCGAAATTCAAAATTTCGAGGCCTTGGTATTTAATAAATAAACTGCACATCTTTTATTAAGATCAGTTAACATGTATATTACAATTAAAAATCTACCAATTTACTATTGTCTTTTCAATATCGCCTCTTTCTAAGGTCTGACAGTTTTTGGTTTATGTCCTTTATTATTATTTACATGATCCTCCAATGCCAGTTTTGATAATAAAAATAATTGCAAGACGTGCTAATAAACATAATTATCCTTAATATGGAGCATGTGTAAAGAAAATGAATATTGCCAATATTGAATAACTGATGGTTATAATTTTTTAAATTCAACTGATAACGATCTAAACGAGCATTGTAAACAATAATTATTTAAACAATTGTGAATTACATGATGAATATTAGAATTATTTCGGTAACATAATATAAATTTTAATTATGCTATATTTCTGTTAAAAACCAATATATTTTTGTTAAATTTCGGTCACATCCATTTAAAGGTATCCAAAACCCAGTGACCTAGTCAAATTTGAGATAAGAAGAAGTCCCAGAAAAGGATACCGGATATCAAGGGGTATAAAAAAAGCAAGTGTACCCCAATTAGTTAGATATTGGAAAGTGAAGTGATCAGATCAGAAAAGTAACAATGCGATCAAATTAGTGGAATAGACAATGATTAAATAGTGAGTTATACTGGGTGATTTTGTGATCTAACTGGCCAATTTACTGGACCAGCTCTACCGATCCAGTGACAATTGAAATCACGATCAAGTACTTTACGTACTACTACCGAATAATGTGTAACGTTAGCAGTGCATATTCCAAAATGTTTCAGTACATTTGACTATTCAAGTTGACTTCAATAATGTGGAGGCCGATTAGTTTGTTACCAATTATTCCACACCACACGTTGACGGTCTAAGGATGCTGATATTCAACTTGGCGGATTTTTAACACATTAGTAATATATGTTGCGTCGATTAACCGTTCTGTGGTTTATAAAAGACGACTCGACGGACCTAACGAAAAAATTGGATTATCATTGTATTTGTTCACATTCTCACTGACAAAAAGTTACCAGATTTTTTGAATCAACACCAAGATCTTGGTGTAAAGACACATGATACGGATAATATTTATTACGTTTTAAAATGTTCCAAATACAGTTCTGGGACAATCCGCAATCGCGAGCTATTTTTCGTGTATTAATATGATGATTAACAGTCACTGCAGCTAATACAGCAATTACATTATTTTCTCCAGTGACTGTTGCTCGACGGGTTTTTTTTTCCCGTTGGGCATCTCCGTTAGTAGTAAATTGTTTGACAGTACGATAAAATGAAGCACGTGACTGGGTTCAATACGGAAAACGCTGAGCGTACAGTTAAATACTCCATTCTGGAGTAGTATCAACAGCCTAACGAAAATAGGTCTTGTTACTTAAAGATACTTAAGTTTATTTACAAAAAAAAACAAAACATAAAAAACACGAAGAGAAGAAATAACACAAACGTTAAATGTAAACATAATAAAAAATTTTTATAAAAAATATTTTTAAAAAAGCAGATTTAATCAAGCACTCCGATAAGTCATAAGCAAAGGAAGTCGCGTTGATCAAGTATGCCACAAAGGATGGGTTACGATAATAGTAGTTTCTTGACAAGTCATTTTTCAGTCATTGATAATTTGAGAAATGAAATTTGTTTTAAGACTAATTTTGATTATTTACAATTAAAACGTGGTATTTTTTATTGAAAACGTCTTGCAGATTCGTATGCATAGGTTTTCAGTAGGAGAAATTGAAAAAAAAAATTGAATTTCGTCGATTACAGCGCCATCTATCATGAATCGAAAAAATGTTTCGGACAAACCTATTTTTAGCCATAGAATCCGAATCTGCAACATAGTTCCTATTTAAAACTACAAAGTTACCCCCCACCCGACCTACAAAGAGGGGGGAGGGTGACTAATTTTAGCACTAATGTATTCCTCCGCGGAATGGTTAAATTTTCATTATGGAAATTTTTTTCGTAGTCTACTATTCAAGATATTTGAAAGTTGGAGGTTAAAAAAATCACCCGGTATAGTGGGAAGTAGTAATTACTGTTGTACTAATCATTGTAAGTTAATTAGTTGGTAAGCAATCAGTGATTAGTGTTACTGTTAAAGAACACGCCAAAACCCTCGATGAACTTTTCGAAACTGTAACAAAATCCGACATTTCGCATGAAAAGCGTGCTTCACGTAAAAATGACGTTGGAAGAGGTTTTTATATATAAATTCACATTTTCGCTCTACGGAGCATTTTTTATGTAAAAATCTTGGAAACTCATCAAGGAGTGTAATCTTAGAAAGCATACTAAATGTCGCTGTACGGGGACGTAATGTCGCCCCGACCACAAAATTTAGAAAGTATAACTTAAAACCCTTTTTAGGAATCCACGTTGTGCAGTACTGCAACTCATGCGTTTTAGCGAAAATAGCCCTTAGCGTCGAGGGCGCCCTATCATTTTCTAGCAGTCGATTTTGACGGGAAAATGATGGGTTTTAAGTGTATTTGCACTAAACCGGTTCCTCAGTGATTTGGTGTCAGAAAAGTATAGTTACCATGTACTCAGATGTGCATGGGACCGCCTTGCCTGAACGTATGAATATATAATTGCCACAATATAATTTAAAGTCGTTGCGATTCAAGCATTTTTAAGCTCCGAGGAGCAAACTAAATTAATATTGAACTGATAATACGTAAATAGACAGGCAAGCAAAAGCCCACCAAAATCATAAACATTGAACTTTTTACTGAATATTTTTGTGTAATCGTTAGCTATAAACCGCACATTGGATGGTAGTTGGTTACGTTATGAGTCGTTCCGTTCCTCACTATGTGTTGTACACGGGCCAGACTATAGTTTGTCAATTTATTTTTCTTGAATGTTTTATAAAAACATAATTTTTTAAAAGATTTAATATATATATTTTGAACTTTATATTGTCTTTTCTCGTGTTTGAAAACTCCTTTTCAGGTTTAAATTTAAAAAAGTGTTAGTATTTACTGTGTTAGATTTATAGTGTTACGACGTCCAATTGGTATTATCAGTGAAGCAGTTAAGCAAAAACGAACAGTAAGTATAGATTTTGTATTATTCTCCGTCTGAAACAGTCATTTTGAACCCTTCTTTGTGAACGTTTAAAATCCATTTTTGGAAGTATAATAAAAGTCCTTCAGATGTGTAAAGATGGATCGTACACATTACTTGTGTTGCATTTACTAAATTCGGGTTTTGGGTGTTTACCAAGGGATGTAAATACGTCAGTATGTTCTAAATATATTAAAAATATCAGTGCCTCCTTGATGGCGAAGAATTTAAAATTATAATTTAGTCATCATTTTTTAGCGTTTTATTTGACCTACAACATGAACTTTATTTCCACCAGTTCTGCCGAAATTCTCTACCTTATAAAGAGGTATTAAATTTTGAACTTTTCGACCATTGTTTTTAAATTTTTTCAAGATGGCGTATTGACATGAATATTGGGTAAATCTAAATTTCTTAAAATTTCATTGTCAGCATTTTTGCTTCTCAGGTCCGATTACTAGGACACAATATATTATGTAGATAAGTAAACAGTTCGTGAAAGCGTTTGAACAAATATATAACTGTTGAAGTACTAGGAACTTTTTAGAGAAAGTATTTTTTTTTTCGTAATAATAATTAGCAATAAAATTTTCCCTGAAAAATTGTCGCCAAAAATAGTCAATTCGATTGTGCCATACGTTTATCTTAGAGATAATTTTGATGACTGTGTCTATGTCGTATGCCCAAATACAGATATTATAAAAACAATTTCCGTGAAAAAGCTTGAAATATCGTTCAAGGAAATAAAGGATGGATATATATATATATACTATATAAAATCGGTGATTCAGATTATGTAACATTCAGACTATGAATAAGTTATCTATTATCTCCTTTCTGCTGAAGCGGGGGTCTTACAGACTTCCAAAAAGTCGCTTTACAAGAAGCTGTATTTGTTTTTATAGGAATTCGGCGAAGTTATTGATGGTCATCGTTTTATCTAATTCAGATTAAATAAGCTCAGCCATATTAGTTAACTAAAAAGAAAATTGTACTGTGAGCATATCTGAATATTTGTTTTGAAGTTCCTTGCATTGTATTTTGATATTGGCTATTCTCGGTCTTTAGATCTTTAGACAGAAAAAATTAAAAGCTGTTATTTATATTTCTCACACCTATAAATAAATCTGTTACTAGGCAAATTAGTCAACGAATATTATGTAATTGGCACACCTCAGTTGATGGTAGATGGGTTTAGTAATTATTTTAGTAGTGTTTATTCACATTCTACCAATCCTGATTTTTCTAATCTAGAAACTAATAATTTACCAATTTTGAATGTCAGCGAATTTACTGAAAATTGTGTTTTGAATTCCATTGGAAAATTTAAAAAAATGACATTAGGGCACGACCAGATTCCGAGATTGTTAGTTAAGAATTGTAAATATATATTTGTTCAACCTTTACTCACACTATTTAACATGGCTCTTAAAACCAGTGCTTTTCCCAAAGTTTGAAAACTAGTCCGAATCTATCTTGTGCTCAAATCTGCCGATCTTTCTTTATTACTTAATTACAGACCAATCTCCGTTTTATGTAATTTTGCAAAGGATTTAAAGATCTCTCTGTATAATAAAATGTATCCATGTGTTAAAAATGTTATTTCACCCCTTCAGCACGGTTTTATCGAAAACCGATCCACATTTACAAACCTGGCAACATTTTCTCAATATATATCTGAGGCAATTAATGATCAAGGTCAAGTAGACGTAATATACACAGACCTCTCTACAGCTTTTGATCGAATAGACCATGGAATCATGCCAGCGGATTTAGTGATACTCTTTTAACAGTCTACATCATACCTTAACTAAAGATCTCAGTTTGTGTCATATAATGGTCTTAATTCAAAATATTTTCATTCTACATCTGGAGTCCCTCAGGGATCCCAATCTTAGACCGTTGCTATTTTTATTATTTATCGACGAGATTACGAATGTTATGATATGCCTTCACTACAGTTGAGGCGTTTTCGTCAGTTTAAACTCTGATATTCAACTTCTGGGCAATAATATTAATAGCATGCACCTCCTAGAGAGTTGAATTTTCAAGTGTCAAGGTTTTCATCAAGAAAAAATGTCTACTTAGACATTTTTAATTTACCAATGGCGAGAACCAACTTACTGCTCCGTTCACCCACGTATATTGTAGTAATTCAAATAAACTAAGTACGTTGTATGATATATTCAACATAAATTTAAAATATGTAGTATCACTATGGAACATACACACAATTTTTAGAACTTTTCAATTGCACAATTTCCAAATGTACAATCATGTTATGATCTCATATACTTATTCTTATTTGTTCACAATTTAGTTATAAACTATTTGTCCTGTAATTGGATTCTCGTAATCTGTTGGGCAATAAAGAGTATCATTATTATTATTATCATCACGCTACTGGGTTCGAATCCCAGGTCCGGTACTGTCGAAGAATATGGTTGTATGTCCGCGTTTTTCTATATATAACCCCTTTCGCACAAGCCTCTGGCTTCTGGAATTGTGGGTTGTCTAATTCCTGTGGTGTTTTTTATTTAATTATTTTATTATTATTATTATTATTATTACTAATTTATAAAATCAGCAACCAACTACACATCTGTGCTTCGATTAGGACAAATAATATATTTTTTATATATGCAAGTAATGAATGGACATTTTATCATTTTGCGTACCGGTAGGAACCAAGTCTTTATCATTAATAAGAAGAAAAAACAATTCCCCTCTGGAAATAAAGGATATGTAAAGCAAAACTTCTTTTGAAAATATTTTAGATCTTAACTAAAAATGTGTTAAATGCAAATAGTTGATGAAGAAATTACAATTATCAATTGTACTTATTATTATATAACAACAATATATCAAACGAGTGTCAAGTAAGTCAGCAATTTGTAAATATTTTATAATAATTGTAGAAGATTATATCACAACACAATTAGATAATGAATAGGATATTACATAACAATAAATAAAAGTTTAAATTCGATGTTTTTAACGATTTTCAACACCACAAATTATTTGCTTTACAATTAATAATAAATAGCATTCCTACCGGTCGTAATGAAATAAATTACAATGTTACAAAATTTTATATTAACTATACACTGTGCACAAAAAGTTAAGGATATTTCATATCTTCGTCAAATGACTGAATTAAAAATAAAAATCTTCATTGAAATTTTCGAGTAATTTGGTTGTGATAAAACGAGGAAAAACATTTATTTATATATCAATATTTGAATTTAAGAACTAACAATACTCTAAACCTCTCATCAACACATTGTATTCTGTTACCCCATCCCAATTATTAAAATTAAACATTGGAGAAATGCTTCAGATGATGAGAGTGGATTATGATCATCTCTCAAGATATGTCTTGAGAGATTTGTGCTCATATTGCCTAATGTCTTCTGGAGACGTTTAATGATCTTAATGTGCCCTATCCATACATATTCAATGGGAGTCAACTCAGGAGGGCACAGTGGAGGAGTATCGTTATCAATTCCGTGGGGATTAAGAATATTGATTATTTGCTGAGTACGATGTGTGCCAGCATTATTATCAACAGGACTATGTATGTGTTTAACTAGTTATAACCCTCCTGCAGATGTAGAGATTGATGCATCCTCTAACAAATATTTCTTCTCAGACCATATCACTGCCTCCTCTAAAAGCTAATTGGCACATATTTGGCTAGTCATGCCCTCTTGCTGATGAAGAAAACTGATGCGGCCTTCAACACATTTGTCTCCATATTATGACACTATCTTCTCTAAAAGCTGCTGTAATTTAATTAATCTTCGGTTGCGTCTCTCCCCTGACATTCTCCAAACTTCTAGATCTTTCTTATCGTTGTGTAAACTGAAATGAGACTCATCTCCGAATAAAACTGACAACCAATCCTAGTTTGACAGTCCCTTGCTCATTTTAAACGAGTTGTGTGGTCAGCTCTACTTAGGAGTACCGACATTTTTATTCAGGACACTTAGGCATTTTATTCTGCTCATAGAAACCATACGGAAACGTAAAAAAAGCTTTTATTTAATGCTTTAAAAAGTAGAAAATAAAATCTGAAGTAAATCAAACCCATCATTTTGTTACATTATACAATTCTCTTTATAATATAAAAGCTTGTCTCGAGATTTTCCTGTGTAAAGAAGATTGCTCGCGACAAGCTTTTATATCATAAAAAATTATATAATGCAACAAATTAATGCATTTGACAGACTGGATCATGGGCTCCTACTGCGAAAGTTGTCAGTCTTTGGCTTAAGTCTTGACTTTCTAAGTTTCTTCGAGTCATATCTTTGTAACAGGAGATTAAACGTGAAGTATCATGGATTCTCATCTATCGAAGTACTAGCGACGTCAGGAGTTCCGCAGGGCTCTGTTCTCGGCTCACTATTTTTTATAATTTTCATCAATGATATTTGCCCAGATTGGAAAAGTAATATCCTTCTATATGCCGATGATCTTAAACTGTTTGCATCTATTAATTCCGAAAAAGACTGCCGTCGTTTACAACATGACCTCTCAAAAATAAATTCGTGGTGTGAAATCAATAGGCTACCTTTAAATATATCCAAATGTAATGTGATGACTTTCACGAGGAGAAATAACTCAATAAACTTTTCCTACAAAATAGGCAATGCAATGGTTATAAGATGCACTCAGTTCAAGGATCTTGGAGTCATCTTTGACTCCTGCTCCTCATATAGATTACATAACTGCTAATGCCTACAGAAATCTAGGCTTTATCTCGCGTAACTCAAGGCACTTTAAAGATATCTCCACACTTTCTCTCCTATTTAATGCTTTTGTACGGCCAAAATTGGAATACGGTAGTATTGTATGGAATCCACATTACAATAATCATATCCTTAATTTGGAACGGGTTCAGAGAAGACACATTAAACATCTTTCTTACAAAGCTGATGGATTTTATCCTCCCAGGGGCACAACACAATCTGACTTGCTAGCCAGATTTAATTTAAATGACTTAGCAACGCGTAGAGTCTACTTTTCGGTACTATTCCTAATTAAACTTTTAACAAGTCAGATAGAATGCCCGGATATTCTTAGCTCCATCCAATTTAATATTCCATCTTTTCAAACTCGGTCATAAGCTCTATTCTATTTGGATACACCAAGAACAAATGTACTTAAATCTTCTCCTATTCACAATATGTGCTCAAATTACCTAAGCTATCCGGCGAACCTCGATATTTTCAATTGTAGTATTAATAATATAAAACAATGTATTTTAAATCACTCTTAGGTTAACCTTCAATTTTCTACTACGCCACCGTTTAAACTATGTCCTCATATATATTATTTTTGTTTGTTGTTTCCTCTCTTATTAGTTCAGTAGTTTAGTTTAATAGTAATTATCCTCTGTAAATTATCTAGTATTAAGTTCCTATTTCTGTATATTTTTTGTATATTTCCTGCCCTGTAATTGGATGCATATCTGTCTGGGCAGCTGTATTCGTAAAATAAAAAAAAAATTAAATAAAAAAATAAACTGATGGGTTTGATTTACTTCAAAGTTTATTTTCTACTTTTTAGAACATTTAAATAAAAGCTTTTTTTAAAAATATTTTTTACATAATTTTATTTTTCACTTCTTAGTCTTTTGATATACTGTAATCCCCAGATATCGATTTTTAGGCGAATCCGATCATAAACAGTAAATTCCGCCATCTTGCAGTAAATTTTTGACTTGAAATTCGTAATCCGCGACCCCGAAAACCATCAGATATCGATTGTGATTTATTTAGATCTAAATGACCCATATTGGCGCCGCGATTTTGAATTTCTGAATTTTGACCAGAATTCATAATTATTGGCGATCTCGAAAACCTCCAGATATAGATTTTGAGTCGAATCGGATCATAAACGATAAAGTCGCCCGCCATCTTGTTTTTTGTTATATGAAAATGTTAAAGTGTATTGTCACCGAACTTATACACATGTGCAAAATTTCAAAGCTCTAGCTTAATTAGAACTAATCGAAATTTTGATTGCAAGATTTGACCTAAACTAACTAACTTAACATTAATAATAGCTTTTAAAAAACGCAGAAAAGTGCTTTTTGATGATTTTTGCAATATCTTTTAAGTTTGTGTGCGCAGTGTGCATTAAAACTATTGTTTGATTAAAACATAGTACATACTAAAATATATATTAGGTATCTTACGCATTCAAAATTACTAAGCGAAAGCCAACATGGCATGAGCACTTTACCGATATGGCCACTATTGATTGTTTACGGTTTATTTATCAGTCATTTATTAATCAGAATGTAATGGAACTGTTCCGCGATCTGACCAAAGCATCTGCTGGCGTTAATCACAAAGTATTTCTCGAAAAACTAGATGCATTCGAAGTCCGCGTAAATTTATGTAATGGGGTAAATTAATTTACAAACAATACAGAACTTCTAGTTAAAATAAATAATGCATATAAACATAGGCGTTCTCCAATGTGCTGCAGTGTCTCCTTTATTGTTTAAAAATTATTTAGACACATATTGTAATTTAGTATTGGTGTAGCCGCACAGACGACAGATGCTGTAGCATTATAATGCTATATTGTCCGAAAGTTATTTGTGGCATTCTACGAATATTCTTTCCTATTATTTGGGTTTTCTAATAGAGGATAATATTACATGTGACAGAACACCAAAATAATTGGAAAGAATATTATAATGCTATCTCAGGAACCGAAAATGTACGAGAAAAAGTACTAATGCTATTCATTAAATTATACAAACAAGAAAAGTCGAAAATTTCTCATAGAATATATTTGGACTATTTTTTTTTATAAATTCAAGCGATATAAGACTTATGGTTTAATTAAATGCTGAGGGCTTCATTTGCGATAAAAAACAATATTGATAACAACAAAGTTAAAGTGCACGTTAAAAACCAATCAAATTTATTTTCTTCATAAAACAGAGCAAAAGCCCTAGTTGGAACAAGAACTGTTT
This sequence comes from Leptura quadrifasciata, assembly GCA_963675555.1. Classification (NCBI taxonomy): domain Eukaryota; kingdom Metazoa; phylum Arthropoda; class Insecta; order Coleoptera; family Cerambycidae; genus Leptura; species Leptura quadrifasciata. Next base: position 105,612,670 of record OY776674.1, on the reverse strand, counting down.
TTACAATTCGGTATGCTGTAAAATGATACTTTAAACCTGGTCCTGATGAAATAAATTATAATATTATAAACCCATATAATATATACCATTTATTTCAACCTTAACCTATATAATCAGGTACTTTTCCTTAGTTAAAAGTTAAACACCTCTTCACAAAAACGAAGATAGCAGATATTGGAAAATTATAGAACGTACGCTCAAAATTTAATCATATCAAAATTTAACAAAATATAAAGCCAACGCAAAGTGGATTAATTATTGTAAAAATAAATATGTGGTAAAATACACACTACGATGGACCAAAAAATTCCACTGTTTTCTATAAAAGGAACTAAATTCATTGCCACTCATCAAGGCGCACAATGTGCATTTCCAAAAAGATTGCAAATAATGCCCTAAAATTTACGGATATACTATGTCTTCAATCGAAAAACGCAAACAAAAATCTGATTGCAATAAGAAAAATCCTAAACAAAGGATACAGTGCAGGGTTGTTGTGTGTCACCAGCCGCAGGTTAATTTCGAGCTTGGTAGCTCTCCTCAGTACGGCATAGACAAATATCTTCTTTTCACTAATCTTTAACAACATAGTTATGGGAGATTTTGAAAATAGACATGTTCAAAATTATACATACAACCGGTTGTCTGGTTGAGATATGTTGACGATATTTTTGCCATCTGGTCTCATGGAGTTGGCTTGATGGATAGTTTTTTCTAAAGTATGAATAGCAAAAAATCCATTAAATTTACTTTGGAAATATAAACAAACTACCAACTTTAGATAAGAATAAATAATGCTATTGAAACAAGTATTTATAGTAATCCAAACCCATCAAATTTCAACTCAAAACAGTCAATAAATGTTCAAAGAGACGTGTATGTAACATTCACAGTATACAGGGTGGCCCGGCACTATGGGGCAATACTTCGGGAACGTATAGTTTGGGTCAAAATAACACTGAAAGTGTCTATAATTTTTTTTTCTTAGGGCGCCCCCCTACGGAGATATTACCATATTCAGGAAGGTTTTTTGCCTATTACTTCCAAACCATTTTATCGATTTTAATAAAATTTGGACTGTGTACATACTAAATGAGTATCTTTATTTTAGAAATATGGCGCCCTTCGTATCTTGTCGAGGAAGCCAGGGGTGGAACACCCCTGATGTTTTTTACCCCTAAATTTTGACACAAACTAATTTTCGAAAATTAAGGTCACATTTTTAAATTCCTTAAACATTTTTGTAAAAAAAAGATATCCTTGTTTGACATCGATAAAGCGATCCGTTTTCGAGAAAAAATAATTTTATTGATAAGGGACAAAGACTGACATTTCGTCAACACATAACTACATACTACAACTACAATACATACATAACTACAATAACTGCATAACTAAAATAAATGTTCGATGTGAGCACCCTGTACAAGAATACATTCTCCTAAGCGAGATAAGTTGAATCGCTGAACCTGAAATAGCATTCCAGGTTTGTTCCGAATTGCTTCACATTGGGTAGTGATTCTTTGTAACATCTCTTCCCTTGTTTGTATCGGTGTTTTATACACTAAATTTTTGATATGACCCCAAAAGAAAAAATCTAATAAGTTTAGATCAGGAGAACGAAGAGGCCACGATACTAGACATCCTCGGTTAATCCATCGGCGAGAAAATTTTTGATCCAAACATTCCCCTGACTGTGATGCTGATTTGAGGAGGAGCTCCATCATGCATGTACGTCATGTTTCAAATAGTTGCTAATGGCACATCTTCCAATAAACCATCTAGATTTTCTTGTAGAAACCTTAAGTAATTTTCCCCATTTAACCGATTTTCCAAAACAAATAGCCCAATTAAATAATTTCCAATTATTCCTGCCCAGACGTTAATTTGGAATTGTCGATGGTGATGAGTTTGAGTTGAGTTGAGTTGCATGAGGATTTTCATCGTTCCAACTATGTAGATTGTGAGAATTTATTGCACCATCCCTGCGAAATCATTTTTTTTTCATGGCTTTCGGTCGGACAATACAGAGAGGACCACGGTTGACAGGGGAAAAACAACAGAGGGAAAAACATACGGTAGCCAACATAACCTAAAGCTTAATACATGTTTCTTTTACGAAATCAAAAATATACGTATAAACTTTACGAGATCCTAAGGACAATAAGAAGAGCATATTAAAGGCAGCCAATATATTGCAGTTTTGTGCAATATTAGTGATTAATGCATTAGAGGCATTTTGATATTTCACAAATCCAAAAAATATATGGTCGAGATCTGCTATGATGTTGCATTGATCACAATGTGGTGAGGTATATATATCAATTTTGTATAGGTGTGCGGGATAACATGCGTGACCAAATTTTAATCTGATAAGAGACGTTACGTATTTTCTCGATGCTTGAAGGTCTTCATGCCAAAGTTTATTAGGTATACTGGAAGCCAATAAACTTGCGGTCTTCCTGTTGCTTTTGCAGGAACCAATTAACATATTGAACTCGAGTAGGGTAGTCGTCCGGGGACATTGCATGAATTTTCTGGATGTGAAATTAATGGAGAAGCTGTTCTGTGAAAATTCTGTGAACCACCGACTTCTCGTACTCGACGGTTTACCCGTTCAAAAGTTTTCCTATATTAGGAAAGTGTTCCCCATAAAACCGTCTGGCTTCCGAACCATTACCGGCGGCAAGTTCGTACATAAGTCGCATGTCGGCATATTCATTAGATGAAAAATTTGCCATGTCCATAAATTACTGTGACAGAACTACTTAAAATTTTAAATTTATTCAATTGTTTTCTCACAGCTATCATGCGGTAGTTTATATTACTAGTATTCCTTAGTCCCTTATCAGTAAAATATTTTTTTCTCAAAAATGGATCACTTTATCGATGTCAAACAAGAATATCTTCTTTTAGAAAATTGTTTAAGGAATTTAAAAATGTAACCTTAATTTTCAAATATTAATTTATATCAAAATTTAGGGGTAAAAGGCATTGGGAGTGTTTCTTTCACCCCTGGCTTCCTAGACAAGATACGAAAAGTTCTGTATTTCTAGAATAAAGATACTCATTTAATATGTACACAGTCCAAATTTTATTAAAATCGATGGAAAGGTTTGGAAGTAATAGGCAAAAAACCTTCTTGAATATGTAACCTTTAAAGGGTAATATCTCCATAGGGGAGCGCCCTAAGAAACAAAAATTATAGGTGCTTTTAGTGTTATTTTGACCCAAACTATACGTTCCCAAGGTATTGCTCCATAGTGCCGGGACACCCCGTATAAGACTTACATTCATAACATTGCAAAAAAAAATAGGTTTAGCATCCGAAATGTCGGATAAATACTATTTGCTTATTGTTGTTATAATTTGTATTAGTTGGCAAAAAATAGCCGCTGACTGATCCTTTGGTATAAACATCACAGGCGTAGAGGTTATTATTGTATATTGTCAATAAAATTATAATACAAAATGTGTCTTTTGTGACTATTTATTCAGAACATGAAAATGGTATTAACATTTTTTATAAAAATTAAAGTCTTGTTATTTTTATTACCATTTCGCTTATATATTATATAATAACATAAAACAAATATAGCTGAACCAGCCTATGTAAGCGAATACGCTACTCAATACACATACTCCCCCTGCAAAAGTGAAAATCAAACTACCAAAGTATCAATATCGAAACGAACTTTTTTAAAACATAATTTGACAGGTAAGTCTATAACATTATTTAATAAATAGGCAGGTTTGACTCGGCCAATACTGACAGTGAGGTCTTTCCCATGTTTAAGGATAGTAATAAGTTTATTTGTACGAGAAACTACTCGAAAAGTCCCTTCGTTCCAATAGGAAAAATTCGGCATTTACTATAACATGTTTAGATTGTTTAGCCGTTAAAAAACTATTAGTGTAATCCGCTGGCCAGGAACCTATAATAAAACGATTATAGAAATTCACCATTTCTATAAATCACTGAAGCTGTTTAAGAGCTGAAGATTTTGGAAAATTGTTAATGCGTCCATCGGTAGGTGCAATGCCATCAGCAAGCTTTCTCGGGGTCACCAATTTATTGTATATTATCCATAAAATTAGGATGCAAAATGTTTCTTAGGGGGCGAGCGTAGGTGCGTCTTTACTATGTACATACTTCGGTATGCGATGTAAAGCAACGACAGGCGCGGTTAGTACTTGGATTGGTGACCATTCCAACGGAAACCGCGTTCTCGCCTCACACATCTTCCAGCGGCTTGTATATCAGTGTATGCGCGGAAGCTATACAACCTTAGGCGAGGGTTGTATAGGAGATATACCATCCTTCGGAGGGGATGTAAAGCCGTCGGTCCCTTGTCTATGAAATGTTAGGCAAGTAAAAGATCCCTACTCTTCTTAAGGGAAGAGGTTCGGCAAAATTCCTGGTTGGGGGTAGCTCGTCTACAGGCGTCGGTGTTAGGCCTCAGTAGCGGAAATAGGCCGACGTTAAATAAATGTATAAAAAAAAAAAAAAAATGTTTCTTTTCGAATATTTATTCAGGAAAATAGTATTAACATTTTTTAGAAACATGAAAGTATTGTTATTTTTACACGCTTTATTATTACCATGACGCGTATGTATTATATAATAATAACATAAAACAAATATGGCTGAAGTAGCCTATGTAAGCTAATACACTACAGTTATCTTACAAATATACGGATTAATTTTGTTATTTTGTAGAATTTGTGATCAGAAGATATACAGTGTGTCCAACTAAGTCGGCACCATATGGGAAACTTTTTTATTATTGGTTTTATGAAAAAAAGTTATTCTTGATAAAAAGTTCTGCATATCTTAAAGTACCTTTTTTTATTACAATATCGACAAACGTTATTAAGAAAAGTTGATCCTAATTGAAAATTACGGTCAGATATCCAATATTATCCATTTACCATGAAAAACGATTTTTAATAATTTTTGGCTATAAATTATACATAATTTAATTTTGCAAATCATAAAACATTTATTGTATTGAAAAACATGATAAACTTTCGGTTCATCCTAGATTAAATGTCAACGTAGAGACAAATTACTACTATACAGAATTTGCCAGTGCATCCTAGATTAAATGTCGATCTGTAGACATAAATTATCAATGCTAATTACAGAGAGGAGTGTGTAAAAATAACAAAATCTGTTTTTTCATGGTAGATGGATAATATTGGATATCTGACCGTAATTTTCAATTAGGATCAACTTTTCTTAATAACGTTTGTCGATATTGTAATAAAATAAGGTACTTTACTCTTGAGCAAAATTTAAATTTTTCGACATACCTCGTATACGACTGCAAAAAATTTATATCTGATTATCTCGTTTTGGGTTTTAGGTCATGCAGAACTTTTTATCAAGAATAACTTTTTTTCATAAAACCAATAATAAAAAAGTTTCCCATATGGTGCCGACTTAGTTGGACACACTGTATATGGCAGAAAAACCCATAAAAAGAAAAAAAGAGTATGACCAGAATACCTCAATTAACGTTTAGACAAATGTATTTTGTAATCTAAATTTGTCGTTGCCCTTTTACATCTTTTGTAAGTAATTAAATTAGGTTAAATATGTATGTTTTTAAACTTTATTAGGTAAATATTAAACTGCTTTGTAATTTTCTAATTTGTAACCACTTAAATATAAAATATAATACAAAATGTATTACGTGCAAATCAGTGAGGTTTCACATATATGAATATTATTTATAATACATTGTGATCAATTAAAGTGGGTCGCACGAGTATATTATGGTATATGAGTATATTATCTGCGGTTAAAATATGTTATTTTATTGTAGGATTCAAATATATCTTCACAAAGAATATTCATACTTCAAAGAAAAATTGTAGGTAGATTAATGTACTCATTTGGGGGTAGAGTAACTTTTGCAACATTCAAGGCACCTTAACATCAATTTTTATATACGAAGCATATATAAGCATTTCAATAAATTCTCTAATAATGTACAAGGCCATAACAAAATAATATTTTAATGCACAATTATTATCCATGAAACTTTTAAAAAGAATTTACAATAAGAATATTCTAAATAACTTAAATAAATTCATTACAAAAACTTCACAGTGATAAATTTATTTGCGCGCTACTGACACAGTTTTATAATCCGTTGCCATTTTGTATTCTTGATGAACAATTAGGTTGACGCAATAATAAATATTGGTAATCCAATTTGAATAAAGAATTTATTATTGTCATTATATTAATTGATTATCTAACTGCTGATAATTCAATATAAAAAAATCGCTGCCCAAGGAATCACTACTTCCACATCCAGATTTTATATCCAAGTCTTATACATACTAAATTCCAATGTAATATTCTACTCCCTTTAATAATAGGGTGGGGGTGGCAGAGGGCAGTGGAAGTGGTAGAGAGGTTGGCTAACGCCAAAAAATTTTTTGAGAGGTTTCGTTCTTGTACACACACTAAATCACATTTTATTCTTTTTACTCCCTTTCACAATAGTGTGGGGGTGGTATTGGAGGTGATAGGGAGGGGGTAGCTAATGTCAAAAAAAGACCTTGACTTTTCGCACTTGCCCTAAATTCCAATTTTATGGACTCTTACTTGCTTGCTTTGCTTATTTACCAATATTTGCCCCATTTACCCCCGAACCCCCCAACGGAATTAGATCAAAATATAATCTAGTTCCAGATCTCGTTACAATACATAAGTGTACCAAATTTCAAGTCAATATTATAAACGGTTCCAGAGTAAACGTGCGCACAAAAAGTTAGACATACCGACTGACAGACCGACAGACAGGACATTTTTTTTGGTCAAATTTAAAATCTCGACGTTTCATGACATTTTAAGCCCATTTCAACAAAAAAAAATATTTTTTTTTTTGCATTACTATATTTCCACTGGACGTGGAAGTAATTATATTAAACTAACATATCCATGAGAATTTATTTTATGATCAATGATCAATCCAAATACGGATTTGCACTAAATTTTGCATTCAGTTTTATCTAATATCCACATAATATTTATAATTTTTCATATACATACAAATTGGATCAATAATGTAAAGCTAATATTCCCTACTAGCTACTAAGTGTAAATATTTCGAAGATTTCTACTAATTTCAGTGCGATTTTCTGAAGCATAAGGTCACATATAATACTTTTGTCTGTGGATTATTTCTAAGACTTTAAGTCATATATGATTACGATAAGTTCAATAAATGTGATGTTGTTTTTCTATCTTAAAGAACTCAACAATTATCAGTTGTAGATACTGAGCAAATAAAAGTATCTGAGTTTGTTTTTAATAATACAGAAGTGCCACAAGGCAAAATGTACTTGGATCTCCTCTATTTATCATTCAAATGATTCCTTCAACTTGCTCTCAAACAATAACGTCATTAAACGTGATTAAAACTGAAAACCATTCTTATTCGTCTCCTGATGATGTTGATATGGGTAGCGGAACGCCGATCGAGTAGTGTATTCGAGTATAATGTTGAAATATTTTGGCGTTTTGTAAAATTGGTTTTTATACAACAAAGATATTGATTTGTGAAAAATAACTCTCATACGAAAACGCCCCTATCGCCAATACCCCGACCTAGTGTAAAGTTGTCTTCTTAAACAAGACTAGGCATCATAAAAGTTGAAGGAGGTTTTCAGATGCTCACTGAAAAATTCTCAATAACCCTTGGTATATTATATAGACACCCCAAGTAAAACATTTGATCCTCTTGTTACGCTTAAGGCTTTACAACTAATATATTATGGCGATTTATAGAGCTAACTGGTTATATTATTGAAGCTTTAATCGGTGCTAAATTATTAATAAGACAATTCGGTGGAATAAGGTTTCTGGAAAAAAAATGTTCTTAGAGCAATTACAGCATAAATATAAGGCTGCTTTATTACAGCATCTTATACAGCTTTTTTGTTCTATATAAGGCTTAGTAAAATCTTTTATACAGATACAAACCACATAGGTTTGTTTATAACAGGTGTAAAAACATTTGTATAACATATATATAACTGTTTTACAGCTTGGGCATTTTCTCTGTTATGGCTATATTGCTATATATAACGTTGACTTTTTAAAGGCTTCTAAAGCAAAATCTTACAACGATATAATTATTTAAGTATTTAAGTACTTGATAAAGCATTTATACAACTGAGATTTTCTTTTGAATCCGTGTAACTGAAATTTTTCGAATTTAGAAAATTCTTTTACAGATAAACCCATTCTTTATAAACTTTAAAAATATTGCTATATATTTAGTTTCACAGAAATCTTAATTTTTAGGTCTTGCTTTATAACAATGTACTAAATTTTAGGAAAAATATTGGACTGAAATTGAAAAAGCACGTAATAGATATCACATTTATCTCTTGAAATCAAAATGATGTTATCAAGAGTATACATAAAATGTGAATTGTAATATGGAATTAAATTTACCTGTTGGAAGATTTTGGCTCGATATGCTTAATTTAAACTATATAATTCTCGTTATAAATAGTTTCTATTTCCTCTCAAAATGCTATTTAATAGCTTATAATTAATTGCTTTGTGAGTTTATCAAAAAAATATTTCTTATAAAGTAAGCAAAGCTTATATATGTATACAGCCAAAGTGCTGTTTTAAGTATTTAAGGACCTTCTTCTGATTCTTTCAAACAATTCTATTGTATTCTAAAACTAAATAAAACTACTATGACTACTACTACTAAATATGAAGCGGCAACAATTGTTATCAATTCGAGTTGTAATTAATTTCTTGTCACTTGAAAAGGTAAACTTTGCTCAATGTTACAGCAATCATTTATAAAATATCCAGAATATGTTACTGCATTATTTTAAGACAATTTCATAAAAAAAACATTTTCCAATACCAAATAAAAAAAAAATTGGAGGCCCATCTAGCATATTTCGGCACAAAAATGTTCTTCGCATGACAAGTTTAGTTGTCTATAGTCCGAGCGAATCAGTCATCGACCGGGCAAATTTATTCGGATGGAATATTTTTGTGCCATCTTATTCAAAATGTGCTGCTTTATAAGAAAGTACATTTGCCAGATGGAAATGTCATCAGGAATTGTTTAAACAATGTTTTTTAAACAAATTAGAAAGATTGATTTTTCTCGTTTCGGAAAAAATATTTTCGTATTTTTCACACCAAAACAAATAAAATATGTTCTTAGACGTTTTTCTTTAAAGTTGATACATTACGAGAAAAAAATTAATGAAATCTAAAACTATATAAAAAAGAATGTTTCTTAATGTAAGAAAAATTTGTATCTATTCTTTGAAGCTTATAATAAATAATAATAAATACAAAATACAGCACAGGTAATGATGACCCTCTTTATCCCGGAAGGCTCTAGAAGAACCTTGTGAGGGAGGGGCTACACATTTAGAGACAAGGGACACACACCCAATACCCGCGTATAGTGGAAAAATCCCTCTCACAATATTTTCAATTGCCACGACCGGGGATCGAACCCGGAACTTTTGGGTGAGAGGCAAGTGCGCTCACCTCTCTACCATCACTACCACCTCATACTACCCAATATACTGTAGATATATTTTGTTATTCTTTAGTTTAAGTGCTTGTTTTTTAATTTTTAAAACGTGCGAGTACGCGCCAATCAACGTAGCTTCTTACCTCGCTATGATATACAGGGTGTTCCGTAGTAACGTGCAAAAAATTTAACTGTAGATTCCCTGTCGAAAATTAAGACTGGTTCTTCGTATAAAATTTTTCAAAATAACCCTTTCTTGATGTGTGTGTTGTAACTTGAATACACGTTTGCAACCGTTCCTAGAATTGCCATACAAGCTATTTAAAACATATGGAGAGTTTTGAACTTCATTGGCAACATTAAAAATTCTTTCTCTTAAAATTTCGACGTTAGGGACAGGTAGGAACATTTTTCTAGTGGCCCCAAAAATAAAACTCCAATGGATTCAAATCTGGGGACCGAGGGGGCCATTTAATTGTGGCTTCTCGCCCCCCTTCCAATCCATCGATTTCAAACTGTTGAGTGTAGCCATTCTCAAACCTCTAAAGAATAATGAGGTGGCCCACCATCCTGCATAAACCACAGTGTTTGACGTAATGCAAGAGGTAAATCGCCCATAAGTTGATACATGTCATTTTGTAAAAAGTTTAAATAAGCTGAACCATTTAATCTGTTTGGTAACTCAAGAGGCCCTAGTAATTTATTGCCTATAATTCCAGCCCAAATATTTATTGAAAAGCTGTATTAATATATTCCATTTACAACAGCGTGAGGATTATTGTCGTTCCATAAATGCTGGTTAAGAAAATTTAAAGCTCCATGTCGAGTACAGCAGCATTCATCTGTGAATAGTACTTTTATTAGTTCTATAAAAATCAAGTCTTACTGGAAAGTCACGAGGGAACAGCTCTTGTATTCTCTATAAATGACAGCGATAAAGTCCTTGCCTTTTCAAAATCATCCATACTGATATTCTTGTTATGTGGAATTGAAGAGCAGCCTATCTAATACTACATTCAGGATGTTTACCAAAATAATATAATATTTGTGCCTCCATTGCATCTCATATTTCCCTCCGACGACCACAATCATAACTTCTTTTTTAAAACACCCCGTTTCTCTTAACCTCAAGTAAATATTAGAAAAAGTACCAACATTTGGCACAGTAGGAGTAGGGAACTTACTATAATATTATTCCTTTACATTCACCATAAATTAAATGTATGTGTGCATATTCCTCATTACTAAAACAATGCATTTTAAAATCTAGTTAGAAAACTACTAGTATTAAGTAGTAAGGAATGATTATCTTATTATTTCAAAGGCAAGAAACAACGTAATATTGTCAGATTATAATTTGGCATCAGCATACTTCTAGTATTTTACACTAATATAATAATTGTGCTCATCGCTTTTGATTGATCACTTAGGCAGATGTAATTTAATTTTTTTCTCAAAAATGGTCGATTTTAAAAAAAATGTTTCAAGAGATAAAAAAGTAATATTTGTTTTTTTTATTGAAAAAAATAGCGAATCGAAGCATTAGTTTTGTTGGTAATATGCGATTATTACACATAATGCGCCAGGCTTGTAACTTGTAATTCAGCGCTCGGCGAGGCACACATCCCGGAGAGTAGCTGTTGGTTGCAGTCTAGTTACATTCCTTCTTTCCTTATAGTAAAATAAGGATTTTATACAGGAGCTTGTGACTAAAATGTTATATTTTAATATTTCTGCCCTCTAGAAGCACACCATATGTATATATATATATATATATATATATATATGGGTATTTTTGCATACGCTTGCTTGCATTAGCCGTACATCATCCACTGAATTATAAAACAATTTGTATAAAATACGAAACATTACAAATATTTAATATAAGTAGAATAATAAGATTTAAAGTTTATGTTGAACTTTATTTTTATTTAATTTATTTTAAAATACAATTAAAGTGATCATACAATTTACGCATTTTTACAATAGTCAAGATCACACCCGCCTATAGATATACAAGTAACGTTATTTTTTTACAGCTACATGCATTAGTACTACATGATTTTTTACAATTGCACGCTTTTATTAAGCCATCTGTCATTTATTCTAGCGTTATCAGCCATTTCACCTTTTTCTCCAACAATTGTAAACATAGTTTTTATATTACACTAAATTGATTACTATTTAACTGCAAGCCACTACTTAATGGCTTGAGAGCATCAACGTTTTTTTGTAAATTCACTAGATTTAATGCTTTTTTTCCGAGCATATCTTACTCGTGCTATCACAGCCAGTCAAGGCATGCAATCCTGATAAAATATCATATACAGGGTACGTTAAAGTATCAGCTGCTTCGTAACAAGACAAGAATTTGAGTTCAATTTCATAATAACACGCCATAACAATTTGCTTAGACGTAACGTATATGTCAAGTATAATGTGGGGATGCTTTATAATTAAGAACCATAACTCACATTTAAAGTAATTTTACTGCATAAAACTGTATTGGCAGCCTGTATAGAGTAACTTTTATACGGCCATATAACATGGTTTATAAAAGCTGGTATAATTCTACTTTAAATATTCATGCACTCTCTACAGAGCTTTCCGAGGTTATATAAACTGTGTCTATTTAGATACTTAATTAATATTAGAATAATGTTGTTAAATTTTAACTATATACAGGCTGTTCATTTTATCAGGGCACTATATAACCTACAAAATGGTTTAAAGACATTTGAAATCCATGGCCTACTTTAAGAGTTATGGCGGAAAATATCGAAAATGCGGAAAACGTCTAGGCCAAATATCTCCGTTATTGAAGAGATACGGGAAAAATTCTAAGGTGAAAATTTTTTGCAAAACAGAGTGTTTCAACGAGGTTTTATCTAATTTTTTTCAAAACCGCTGTTTTTTGAGATTTACTCTTCAGGCTGTTAAAAAAAAATATTTTGAAACGGGCGGGAAATGGCGCCATTAAATAGATTATTTTCTTCCCTTTTCAGCGATATATCACTTGCCATATTTATTCATTGGTACTACGTTAGTAATTATAAAAACATGTTTTTAAAAGCAATACATTTTTTTAACAAGCATTTTACTTGCCGCGGAGAAGTATGATTAAATAAAACGATAAAATAATTCAATAAGTTGTTCAAATCTTTGCTATAATAAAATTTTAACACAATTAAGAAGAATAAAGTAAATTCAGGTAACAAAAACAAAATAATAATTAAGAAAGCAACATGGAGCAATTATGGAAAGAGTATTCGCAGTTATGCCAATGTATAGAGGTCATCCATAAAAGTGTCACTCCTTGCTCAGAAAGTTAAAATGTCTGTACCAATTAATTTATGTATAATATCCATTTGTTTGTATTTCATGATTTCACTATTGTTTCAATTATTTTAAAATAGTTGGCTATAAACAAACTTAACAATTTAATTTTTTGACAGATCATCTCAGTCAATACTTAAACTCTCGCTCAACCACACTCGTTGAAGAATTTGGAATTTTCAAAAATGATTTTCACTCACATTGATCGTTATAATACGTTGGTTATGTATTGCCAATATAATTTTAACTCTGGATTAGCTCAAGTAGAATATAGAAACTGAGTTCCACAAGCACTACAGCCGAATAAAACTCTGTTCAGAAAATTAGCTACGAAACTGAAAGATAATGGTTCATTTTTAAAGAAGAAGACAAGGTTGAACACTTGAACAGTGTTACTGATAATGTAAATAAGGTAAACCGAGTTATTAATTATGTAGGAAATAGAAATACAGAAAATTTGGAAACATCATTAAGTGAAATTCAAATTTCTTGTCATATAAATAAAACAAGTGGTAGAAAATTTTTAAAGAAAAATGATTACCGGTGATATAAAGCCAAAAAAGTTCACAATTTACAAGCGGGGGACAAACCAAGGAGGACGACTTTTTGTAGGTGGCTGTTGGAAAAGAAGCGGTGCCGATCCATGAATATGTAGTAAAATACTTTGGTCCGACGAGGCAAATTTTTCCAATAATGGATTTTTTAATCGCAATATTCGTTACAAATGGATTTCTGAAAATACACACTGGCATAGAGCGACTGGGTTTCAAAATCGTTTTTCAATAAATGTGTGGATAGGTATTTTAGGCATCAATTTAATAGGTCCTTATTTTTATGATGGTCACCTCAGTGATCAAAGGTACCTAAACTTTTTGAGAAAGGAATTACCTTTAGAGAATCGACACAACTTTCAATATTTTCAACAAGATGGAGCTCCTCCCCACATTTCCCAGATTTGCCTAGATTATTTAGACGAAATTTTGCCTTAACATTGGATAGGTACCAATGGATTTATTCGATGGCCTCCTCGTTCTTCAGATATAACCCCAATGGATTTTTTATATGGGGGTATATTAAAGATAAGGTGTTTTCGACGACACCGCAAAATGCAGAGGACCTAAAAGCTCGAATTCAACAGGCATGTATTACAGTTATCCCCGAAACGCTGAGTAATGTTTTAAATGCAGTGCCTCGCCGCGCTCGATTGTGCATAAGAGATCGCGGTGGACACTTTGAACACTTGATATGATATCTTAAAAATTATTTTGAGGATTAGATAAATATTAATGTTTTGTGTGCTTTATTCTTTTTATTATTAATTTGTTTTTCTTACCTGAATTTACTCTATTCTTCTTAATTCTGTTAATCTTTTATTATAGCAAAGATTTGAACAACTTATTAAATTATTTTATCGTTTTATTTAATCGCACTTCTCCACGGCAAGTATAATGCTTGTTAAAAAAAATATATTGGTTTTAAAAAAATGTTTTTATAATTACTAACTTAGTACCAATGAATAAATATGGCTTGTGATATATCGTTGAAAAGGGAGGAAAATACTCTATTTAATGGCGCCATTTCCCGCCCGTTTCAAAATAGTTTGTTTAACAGCCTGAAGAGTAAATCTCAATATACAGCGGTTTTGAAAAAATTAGATAAAACCTCGTTGAAACATTCCGTTTTGCAAAAAATTTTAGCTTTAGAATTTTTCTCGTATCTCTTCAAATAACGGAGATATTTGGCCTAGGCGTCTTCCGCATTTTCGATATTTTCCGCCATAACTCTTAAAGTAGGCCATGGATTTCAAATGTCTTTGAACCATTTTGTAGATTATATAAATCGGCACAATTTTCGTAAAAATAATTTTTTATGTGAGACCGATATTAAATGAGATATTCTCGAGGGTTCTGATAAAATGTATATGTATACAGCCTTAAACCTTATAAAAAGATGAATGAAGAATTTTCTTTTATACGTACTCAGGAATAGCTAATCGGGATCGGAAATGCAAAAAAATCTTAGTACATTGTTAAAATGCTACAATTTGAGTTTTAACAACGATTAAGGTGTTCAGCGATTTCAACTCCTATTCTGCTTTGAAAGTATGAGTGAAGATTTTACTCCACAAGAGTTACATTTTCCCTAAGTTCAATTGAAATTAACCGATTTTCTTCGAAAATGCGCAAAACTGGACTGCAGCGAAAATCAAATATTTATAAACAAAACATTATTTTATTTTTATTATTCGTAATAATTGTGGTGTTGTCTAGAAATAAAGAAATATTAATATGTTTTGACGAATCTTTACATACATCTATAGCATAACAGTTAGAATTAAAAAATTATAACACACCTTAATGTACACCCCAAATACACAGATATCACATTTTATTTAAAGGGTAAGCGACAGGAACCTACCGCGCGGTCACCACCTGTCGAATTTGATCTATAACTGCTCTGCCAATATTAATTCTAATCTATTCCAAATATTTCTTATCTATGTAATCACGCGTTCTTAAATCCATAAAGATAAAATGTTCATCGAGTGATACGAAAAATATTACGTTATTGCACTTAATTTATCGAAAACTATTGAGTAAAGAACAATGCTGATTGCAATATATATTTTTAAACGGTTTTCTCAAGGAAATGCCGAATTATCTGTTAACCTTGACTATAGGAAATATTGAAGTTTGCGAAATATTTGGCTGTAATCAAACCATTATATAACAAAGGGAAGAAATAAAATGTGGCAAATAACAAACCAATTTGATTTCAAGTTTAAAACAAATTCCTAGGCACTGAATCGAAAGTTCTTTAAGATATGATTTTATCAAAGAAACAGTTTAGTTTTAGTTTTAGATCATAACAATCCGCACGTGGCTCAGTAGCTCAGTTAGTTTCAACAAACAGCGGACAAAAATAGTAGTAATTTGTAGATTTAACTCACTACATATGGATATGCGGATGCCATGAAACTTCGCTGTAATGTCAAAAGCTTAGAAGATTGCGAAAAGCTACAGAATAATCTATGTAATATCATTCTTTGGTGCATTGTAAATAAACCGATTTTAAATAATATGATACAATATCATGAGTTTTAGCAAAAAAAGTCGATAATCTTTTATTATGCCCTAAGTGACTCAGCCCTAGTAGAGCAGCTGTCTATCGAGATTTAGATGTAACATTTGGTCCAAAGTAATCTGTTGTGAATCACATTAAAGCTCTTACTTCCGAGTTATAAAATTCATTTTAGGAAATTTTTATATTTGAAGACAATCTGCACATGACAATCTAATTTTTCCTCTAAGCGCTTCTAGCGCTAAAATAAAAACAGCCTTTCCCACTGTAGCTCCAATGAAGGAAATCTAATCGCTAATCCCTTTTTTACAAGCAACACCAAATGGTTCAATAAATGTTTTGATTTCGTTTATACGACTGGTATATATAATGTTTATTGCAAACTATATTCAACATTCGAATGTCCGTGCTACAAACGTATATATTTGTCTTATCATATATTAAATATAGACGTTTAAAAAAGACGTATATATATATATATGTTAAAATGCACAAAGGCACGTTTCGTCGTATTCCTCTTGAAACCTAATATTTTTATTAGGATGTGCGCTCTGAATGGTATTTTAGTTACCAATTACTAGAAACGCAATAAAGTGTTTATAGCAGATACCGGTGAAGGTACCCATTATTAAAACAGAGGA
The DNA here is from genome assembly GCA_963675555.1 of Leptura quadrifasciata. NCBI lineage: Eukaryota > Metazoa > Arthropoda > Insecta > Coleoptera > Cerambycidae > Leptura > Leptura quadrifasciata. The sequence goes on along the minus strand of OY776674.1, from coordinate 105,596,070 downwards.
GTTCCGCAGCATCGGCAATGCCCAGAGTCATCTGCAGACCGGTTTCGAGCTTTTGGCTCTCATTAGTGCAGAGCAGACCCAGACACTAACCATGCTGCGGTCTTCTGATGTTATATATTGCAAGTAACACCATATCGGCGACCTACAAATAGCACAAATAGGTCCCTCCAACGGCATCTGCCACAAACACTTTAAGAAGCCTCGACTAAGGCAAATGTGACAAATAAACTCCTCTGTTTTAATAATGGGCACCTTCACCGGTATCTGCTATAAACACTTTATTGCGTTTCTAGTAATTGGTAACTAAAATACCATTCAGAGCGCACATCCTAATAAAAATATTAGGTTTCAAGAGGAATACGACGAAACGTGCCTTTGTGCATTTTAACATCTATCGTTCCTCTAGTTGACTTTATTTGTCACATTTGCCTTAGTCGAGGCTTCTTAAAGTGTTTGTGGCAGATGCCGTTGGAGAGACCTATTTGTACTATTTGTAGGTCGCCGATATGGCGTTACTTGCAATATATAACATCAGGAGACCGCAGCATGGTTAGTGTCCGGGTCTGCTCTGCACTGATGAGAGCCAGAAGTTCGAAACCGATCTGCAGATGACTCTGGACGTTGCCGATGCTGCGGAACTCCTTTGTTTTAATAATGGGTACCTTCACCGGTATCTGCTATAAACACTTTATTGCATTTCTAGTAATTGGTAACTAAAATACCATTCAGAGCGCACATCCTAATAAAAATATTAGGTTTCAAGAGGAATACGACGAAACGTGCCTCCTTTGTGCATTTTAACATCCATCGTTCCTCTAGTTGACTTTATTTGTCATATATATATATATATATATATATATATATATATGGTATATCATATTCTAAATATATACATCTTAAGAAAACGTTATATTGTTGTCACATCACATACGAGACATATACTTTTATGTGGAACCTCAAATAAACGTATTCCATATACGAGATAATACGTATGATGTAAAGGTTTTCTCAAGGTTATGAAAAACCTTTTCTCCAGTTGCTGGTATACATGTAACAAACATTTATTATCCACTGTAATTCATTTTTTATAGTGTTGCTTCAGCTTATCAAACTTTTTTTGGCAATGCCAAAATTTAGGTAATATATTCAGAGAATATAAATATCTGACTTCGCGTAAGGTGAACATATTTCAAATTAAAATTATAGAAGTTTCAAAGCCTCATAAAGCTGGTGAACTATATAGTTAAAAGGAAATTAGATGTAATCGTAAATTATAATTGTTTTTATTTAAATTTTTTTTCTTTTGAAAATCTGAACTTTTTCTGAAGAATTTAGTTTTTCTCAAAAAATTTAGAATAAAGAGATAGAACATATCGAGAGATTTTTTAAAGGGAATCTACCCTTGTATCTTTGTTAATGAATATACGCTATAAGTTCTTTAGACCTTTTTTTATATTGTTTTATAAACTAAGAGCTTATTTAATAAATGATTAAATAGTTTCCATCACTTTATTCCTATAAAAATTACCTTAACTTTCAAAATTTAAATGGGAAATTCTGTTATACAGTATTACAGACTAATCGATTTCAAATAACTGTGCAAGTCAAATCATGTCTTAAATCAGAAATCATTTGCTACTTATGATAATATTGTTAATATATATTGCTGCATAGCAATAATAAGATGACATTGAAACAAATTAATTTCTAAGTGCCTTATTTTGTAAAATATAATAATTTTTCGTTAATTATAACAGGGAAATTAGAATTTTTGACTTGCGATACATTTCCCTTTGCAAAATTATTTAGAATTCATCGGTCTACAACACTATAAAAAAGTTAGAAGGTACCTGTTATTAAATTCGAAAGTTAATATTATAATCTCCAATTATTTAAAAGTACATATTTTAAACCTCCTACCTATATATAACTACTGAATCAAGGAAAAATAATTCAATTGCATATATGTGTGCAGATAGTAATTTGTTAAAAATATTTATTATTTAGTACTAGCTTTTTTATATTATATTAAGCTTTACCTATTCTACGGGATTGGCTAAATACATAAAACTATTTTACCATTTACTATTTCACCCTTGGGGACCTAAGATGTTTGACAACGATAACAATACATAACATTGTTCATTACTCTTTACTAAAATCCAAAAATAGGTTCTATTTATTATTATTATTGTAACTATAGTAGCTTTTGGCAAGCTTCAACCAATCTTGAATCGTCCCTCTAATTTAATTGTCACTGATCTCACCCACGCCTTCAACGCTAGCCATACAGAGTTTTGCATCTTCTGTGATAAAAAAATGCAGTTACTATGAAATCGCTCAGATAAACAATAATTCTTACCAATTAAAAGTTGGTTCAATCTTGTAACTCTAACCCACTACAATGTGATAACTCAAGGATAAGGGCGGCTCATCAACATAACACTTGTTGAATTTCAATCAAACAATATATACGCAAAAACAAACAAGTAAATATTCTTTGTTTCAATCACAAGGCCACACTACGACACTACTAAGGTTGACTACCATCACACGAAACAGCAATTAACACGACGATCCGCGGTTGCTCACCAGCTATACTGTTGAGACAATGAGAGAGATGCATATATTTATGAGAAATGCTTATGTATTCTGCAACAAAGACAACAATACTAACCCGGTTGCTAGCGATTGCGCAATCGATGCAGATTGATATACGTTTAAAAACCGTATATTATAAACTGCAATATTACTGAACAAGTATTTTCATCGTCATATATCTATAACAAATTTTGAATAATGTAAATATTTTAATCATATTTCCAAATATTGTTATAATCTTCGAACTCTCAGTTGCAATTGTTTATGACATGCCTATAAAAAATGTAGCGCAAATACATATTTATAGTATACATTTAAAAATCGTATATTAAAAACTATAATATGGCTGAAAAAATGCAAGTAGTGTCAATTTCACCAATTTACAATTTAAACATTTGACGGAAGTGTAGTCCCAACTTTCAATTAATTATTTCTCAAATATTCTTCGTTATTCCAAAAATTTTCGGAGAAATACATTTATAATATACGTAGAAAGATCGTTTATGAAATAAACGCTGTTCATAGACGTTGATTAAATACACGATAACGAAATTTAAACCATAATTTCATATAATAAACGTTTATTAAACCATCGTGTGTTGCTTGGGTTGCCTACGTCACGGTTTCCGGAAATGTCCTGTTTTTGGTTGTGTTTCCCAGTGTTCCGAGCAAAGGCATCGGGACAGATATTTATCCCGCTCTATAAACTTTCTTATAATAAAGATCAAGCATGTTTAAAAGAAATATTCAATGAAACTTGATACCGTACCGATATCGAGGGATAGAAAGAAAAAGCATGTGAAGAAGTACGTGAGTGTATTTTCTCATATGAAAAATGAGTTATGAGTTAATGAGAATATGTTATTTAGTTATAGTGATAAATGTTATCATTATGTGTTTACATAGCATATGAATAAAAAGTATTTTTAAAATTTGGAGGCTTTATTATGCCTACTAAATTAAACTAAAAAACTACTCCTATAAACAATAGTAAATATTTATCAAAAACTACTTTTTAAATAGGTTTCATTAATTTTCATTCAGGAACTTAGCAATTTGCTTTAAATGAACGACCTTGAACGAAAAAAGTGACGATTCTTGTATTGCGAGGTCACAGTCCCGGTTTGCAGAATTAAAAATATCGCAATCCTAGTTTATTCTACACAGCTGGATATTCGCCACAATATTGGGAATTGAAATATTTTCAATACAATTTATAATAGGCTATAAACTTATATAAATTTTACCTTCCTCTGTGCCACTTTAAGAACCAATTAAAACAGCACCACATAATTTTTAAGCATAAACGAATATGTAGACCCTGCAGACACCACTAATTTTACTAGTATGAGTGTGTGTCAGATATACGTCCACTCTCACCAGGTTGCTGTGTTTGCTTAGTTATTATATATTATATCACATTACTATTATACATAATATCTGTTATGACATCTTTGTCGACCTGTCTTTTAAATACTTTAATAAAATGAAAGTTATGTTCTATGTTCTATTTTACTTCGTAAGCTGATACAATCAATTGCCGATGCAAAGTGATAATGAATGTGCAATATGAAGAAGTGGTGATGATAAGGCCTAAAATCGACCCCCAATGTGTTCAAGTTTTTAAATATGTTACAGTTACGTTCTTTAAATAATAATATGTCAGATATCAGGTTTAGTGATTAATTAAGAGGTCTTATTTTAATGCCACCATGAAAAAAATCGTTAAATTGGGATTTTTCAGAGAAGTCGGTAGAATAATCCGATTTTTTCAACTTCTGTTTTTTTTTGCCTTGCTTCTTTTAATGACTTATCTATATGGAGTTTAGCCACAGCTATGTTTCCTCTCCAGAACACATGTACATATAGTCTAGTATACTTTAACTTGGCGTGTGTATGTATGAATTAATATTTCCGTACGATTTCATTTTCTCCCATATTATACACAAAGTTAAAGCAATAGTCCAGAAACATTGTCTACGTGGACAATATTTCTGGATCTTTGTGTACAAGAGAAAATGAAATCGTACGGAAATATTAACTCATACATACACACGTCAAGTTAAAGTATACTAGACTATAGATTACACAACAATCCAGAACCATATCTACCACTTCCGTTAAAAAATTATTTAATTATTTTAAAACTGTATTTTTGACAGTGAGTGAAATTATGTTGATTAACAAAAGCTGTTTGTGTTATAAAAAAATTGATATTCATAAAAAGGCAGGAACAAAACAAAATAAAATGTGGGTAGGAGGTATGTACCTATTTTTCTAAATTCAAAAATACATTTCTTATCAAATATTTTTTAAAATCAATAAAGAAAAAGATCGTAAACACAAAATACATTTAAAAAATCTTATTTTTCTAGAAAAATAAAAAACACTTTTTCTCGTAGAAGCTATATCGAAGTTCAAATTTTTCATCCACGCTTATGAAATTACTAAATTACAGATTGTCTATTCCTGTTGGAAAATTTTTAGACAAAAAAAAATTACTGTTATTATTTTCTCGAAAATCAAATCGTCCTACCTTGGAAAAACTTGTATTTTACTGGAAAATTATAAGAGTAAAAAAATGTTAAGAAAATTTCATTCGAGTTCGAGATTGACACCTTAGAAACGGACCGTGGCGAGATCCCAACTTATGCTGACAATATTTCCGTTAACCATTTTTTCTTGACCCATTTTTTATCTTGAAAATGGCTCCAAATCGGGAGCCGAAACGTCGAGACATGAATAATTTCAGACGCGGTTCAACCCGGGAACCAAGAATTTCTATATTAACGACTGCGAAAACTTCTCGGAAAAAAAAATTAAAATACAATTTAATACATTTTTAGAAAATACTCTACATGCATATTATCATTTAATACCAAAATATCAAGATTAAAGAATATAAAGATAACGATAAATTAATACATTTTACTTATTACAGATATAAACATCAACTATGTATTATATTTACGTTTAGAAATAAACTGGTAAACCACTCGTCAGACATAAAAATTTGTTAAAAAATAGCAAACATAGAGGCAATTATTTAATTTTGCGTAGTTGGCCATGAACTATGGCTAGGCCATAAACTGTTTATCAGTTGGTAGTTTTTAAGTGGGCTATGAAATTTATTTTAAAAATAAAACACGTAAAACGTGGTCGTTGCAATAATATAATTTAACATTTTCAAAAACAAAAACGCGAAAACAAATCTTCTTTTTTTATATTTTAGTTATAATTCTTCCATTATTTTTAAACAGTCAACATATTAATGCCATTAATATCGCAAATATTTGTTTTAATGTTAGAGGAATCATTAATTAATAAGGCGACCGACATCGATTCGATAAATCAATATTTTTAAAAATATTCCAAAAACCATAAATATTTATTTTCTTATGAGTGGCTCCAGGTTAATGATCTTTGAAAGTCATATGTTCTATACCTAAACTTATGTTAGTTTACCCTCAAAACTACGGCTTTACGGAAAAATTGATCTGATAGAACTCGAACAAATCTAACAACAAAACAACAAAAATAATGATAAACAAAAGAGTCTAGCATTTTCCGTTCGAAAAAAATCAATATTGAAATTTTCGGAAATATTTTTTTTCACGTCAATGGAAGCATCAGTTATAAAGAGTCTGACATACAATGTATGGCCACTAAAAAAATCTTATAATAAAATTTGTCAATAAGTTGCAATAAATAGAAAATCATAAAAATCAAATTAAAAATTTTCTAATTTTTTTTCTATTAAATGAACTGATACCATAATAAAATTGTTCCTCTTATTATGTTCTACAACACATATTTTCTTCGAAATTTTTAAAAAGGCAGAGAGTTACTGGCAAAATAAAAAATTCTCGTGTAGGCGTAGAAGGGGCGGTAACTACCGGATGACTTTTAACATGAAACTATTAAATTAATATCTTAACACAAAAACGTATATTGGCAGCTAATAGAAAACTACAAACATATATTTTTAGGCTTAAACCATTATAGATTACAAGTATAAACGTATGTAATGGTTTACCTAATTATGAACCAAAAATCGTGTTCCTATTTGTCACACTAAGCAAGGGTATAGTCGAGGCAAGAATTCAAGCGATGCACATCACAGATCGATTCTATAAACAAGACAATACTGCTAAAAATCATGAAGCCCCATTAAACTGTACCTATTTCTGAAAAAAGCTTAATAACTGGGTGTAAAGAATTACTCTCTTTAACGTAATTAATGATTAAAAATTATGTTGGTATTAAAATTTCTTTAATGAAATTCCTTGTGACGTGCATCGCTTGAATTCTTGCCTCGACTCTACACTGATTTTTTTTATGTAATATCAACCACGCGGTTAAGTTGGAGGGTTCGGAATTAAATCAGTAAAGTTTTTAGTTCATTTAAGATTATGGTTTTTAAGTCAATCTTATTCAGTAAATTGAAGCAAACTCAATAAAAAGCTATCGCATGCACGGAATAGGTAATTCACTCAGCCTTATGAATTGTTTTGCGCCAAACACTTTTAGTAATTGTAGCAATAAGTATTTTCATTGCTTTAATATTGAAATGATATTATATATTGAATAAATCATTACATTGATTTCATGAAATTACTTATTATTGCAAATGAAGTAAACATTAATTGAATGAAAAATTAAACCGTGCTATGAAGAAGGTTTTGTAAATTTTTTATTGTATTATTTCTTTTGGCAATTAAATAAAGTTAATGTTGGGACAAAAAAACAGTGTCATTGGCACCGACTTTCCTCTACCTACATAGAGATTTTTATTTATTTGGTAGCCGTCTACCTCATTAAAAATTGCGAAAACAATACATGTTGTAGAACATAAGAGGAAATTTTGAGAAAAATTTCATTTGGTACCAGTTCATTTAGCGAACAAAATTTGATTTCTATGATTTTCTATTCATTGAAAATTTTGACAAATTTTATTATAAGACCTCTTTAGCAACTCTACATCATATATCAGACTCATTAGAATCAATATATCTATTGAGGCGAAAAAACTATTTTCGAAAATTCGAATAATGATATTTTTTTGAAAACCAGCGCACTACTTATGGACCTGTGAATTTGCAATAGTTAGGCTTGTAAAGTGATGTTATCGTAAATATATCAGGCCCAATTTTCCTCGGGGCAGCCAGCCCAATGGTGATCCTGCTAGATTCTTTGCGGTTAAAAACTGTATTTCAAATTATTGTTCCTCGCAATAAACTTTTATATTGACTTACCATGGGTACGTTGACAATCAGCGTAAGAAGGCACACCAGCTGAAAACCATGCATCAACATCCACGTAAAACATTATGATTTTAATTCAGTTGCAGATTACTCTCATTGTAAAGCGGTTCCACTGTCAAATTTTTGTGTCATAATAAATTTAGTTGTTTTACTGCCACGTCCAGTGGAACTATAGTAATGCAAAAAGTTTCTATTTTGTTGAAATGGCTTAAAATGTCATGAAACGAAGAGATTTTAAATTTGAGCGGAAAAAATTTCCTGTCTGTCGGTTTGTTTGTCTGTCTGTAACTTTGTTGTGCGCACGTTTACCCTGGAACCGTTTATGATAGCAACTTGAAATTTGGTACACATGTATTATAACGAGATCTGGAAGTAGATTATCAGCCCCGCATTAATATGAAAGGGGGTAAAAAAAAAATTAAAATGTGATTTAGTGTGTATACAAGAACCAAACATCTCAAAAAAATTTTTTGGCGTTGGCTACCTCCTCTACCACCCCCATTGTCACCCCCACCCTATTATTAAAAGGGGTAAAAAATTAAATTGAGATTTAGTGTGTACACGCGAACCAAGGGACTATAAAAATTTTTTGGCAGTAGCCATCCCCTCTACCATCCACATTGCCACCTCTACTCTTTTGTTTAAGGGAATGAAAAATAAAATTGTGCTTTAGTGTGTATACGAGAACCAATAAGGGCTTCTATTTTTCTTTACATTAACGCCGTCTACCACCTCCATTGCCGCCCCCATCCTATTATTAAAGGGAGTAAAATGTTATATTGGGATTTAGTGTGTATAAGACTTGGATATAAAATCTGGATGTAGAAGTAGTGATTCCTTGGGCAGCGGTTTCCTAAAAACTGTTTTTCCTTTTGAGAAAACATAACTATTGTCAAATCTCCGTCGTTGTTCTTCAATAAATGTTGATAGAATATTAAACACAGTTTTAAAAGACACCAAGCTGTAACCAAACTGTTTGTTGCAATCGAAGCATTAGCGTTTTGTTGGCCTGCTAATTGTTTTGCATGTCGCTATCCTAACGATACCGAGATGTACTAAATAGTCCAAGGATCCGCGTGTCGGTCGTATATGCCTACCTTGCACTGAGAAGAGCCAACAGCTCAAAACTGCAGTCTGCAAGTGGTGTGGGACGATGGCATGAGAGCTCCCGAAGGAGCCCCTACTTAAAAGTAGGATCAGTCTTACGGCTGGTGTTTGTAGCAATCGAAGCATTGGCGTTTTGTTGGTAATATGCAATTATTACACTTAACGCACCAGGCTTGTAACTTATAATTCAGTGCTCGGCGAGGCATATAGCTCGGAGAGTAGCTATTAGTTGCAGTCTGGTTACGTTCCTTATAGTAAAATAAGGACTTTTTGCAAAATTAGTTAATTTAAAACTACAACATACGAAGAATGACACTATTTTTTAGTTTAAATTAACTAATTTTGCAAACAATTGAAATTATTGACTGCAAGTTCATATCACTATACTTGTCATAGTTCTATTTAGGTAATCTTAAATTTTTTTTTACCAACATACGTATTTAAAAAAAGTTATAGCCAAAGATAATAAATTCTTGGATATGCCCACCTTAAATAGAAATAATAGGATAGTATCGGACAAGTCCGATACTATCATATATACAAGTTATTCAATAATATATATATTTTCCAAACTTCACCAGAATGTCCAGAGTAGATTTTACCGTTCTTCTGGATTTGATTAAACTAAAAATTATTTGCCACGTGGTCACAACAACACACACTGCGCAAATGAGTGGAACGCCGCGAATGCTGGAAATCACACGTAATTCGTTCATATGTGTCATGTTACCTAAAAATGTTTCCAGAATGTCTGCGAACAAGCAGCAATGATGGTAATGCAAATAAATGCAAACGAATGGCAACGTTTCTTAGATGTATCCGCGGCTTAACGGAAGATTCTGCATTATTGTTTGATATTAATATTGTCTTAAATTTTCAATCGGGAACATCTGTTAAAAACCTTCCGGAATGCAATTTTCATCTAAAATACGATTTATCACGAACAATCCATAATTACGCCAACCCAATTAATATTTTATCATCGCAATTTGACAGCGCTAGATTAAATATGCACCTAAAAGCTATTCTGAAATGTGGCATATCCCTCAGTGCAATTTTGAACGTCAATCACTTCAAACCGATTTACCGATACACGAGAATAGAATTCTGAACGCTAAAAAGAGGATCAAATGCATTTATGGCATTTATTCGAAATACGTGGGCTGGACAAGATAGAAATTTCTCGCTTATATATAAAAATTAGAGAGATTGAATAGCCATCGGCCGAAAATATTTTTTGAAATGATAAAACATTCAATTGCTGGTGAAAAGCAGCGTTGGTCGAGTCCGTCACTTGGATGGGTGACCGGCATTTCATTTCGCCGTCCCAGTTGAGGGGTGGAGTAGCTGTAGCTAAAACTCCACCAGGACGTAAATATAAATAAGGCATTAAAAAAAAACTGCAAGAAAATAACAAAACTTTGTTCCGCGCAAGCTTGGCGTTTACAAACTAACGATCAATTGCAGTAGAAGTCCTTTTCATACACTGTGTCCCAAATTGGGGGTGCATGCATTGCTATCTCTGTTATTATTAGAGATAGAGAAACGATTAAATAGGGACATTATTGAAGAATGCCGTTTTTAAATTTGGCTTAGCTATCTTCGTTTCCGAAATATTTTTAAAAAGCTGAAAAGGTGCATTTTAAAAACTTCCCGTATCTGCCTGACTTGATGACTGGTGATATTTTAATAAGTACATTGTTAGGACACTTTTTTAAGATGCTTCAGTTGACGTTACCTAAAAATTTCTAGCGTCATTTGTTTCTCAGTTAATGCCACTAATTTTGTTTTTTATTATAGACGCCATATTGGATTTTTTGTATGTTCAATATATGTATGCTTGTGTACTTAATTCCCCTTTCAATGATATATCACAATGTCAGGAAAAAGGGTAGGCTATGAAGAAAATTTATTTTAAAATAATCCGATTTTATTAGTTCCGACTTAAAATTAAAACAAATTAATTAAAAACTTACAGAAATTGTTCAATATGTCATCCTTGTTCATTAATGCACTTTTGAAATCGCTTTAATATTGAACTACACGCTCGCCTTAAAGTATTTCTGTTAATAGCAGCCAAAGTATTTCTTACACGTTCTTCTAAAATTTTAATATTTTTTGGTGGTTGAAATGGATAAACTTAGTTTTTGTATGCCCCCAAAGAAAATAGTCCAACGGAGTGAGATCAGGGGACCTGGCTGGCCGTAGAACGTTGCCATTATTTGCAATTATTTTATTATCAAAAGTTGTTCTTAAGAATTGTGTTACTATGCCGCCATTATGTGCTGGACAACCATCGTGATGAAATCAAATCTGGTTAATATCTTCTACATCAAGTCTAAGAGCTGGTATTATTTGCTCTTGCAACATTCGCAAATAATTTGCATCCTTCAAATTAACATGATAACTAAATGGCCCAATAATGGATTATGGAAAGTATTATCAATGAACGATTTAAATAAGTTTACCTATGATATTGAATCCAAATTTGGATTGAAACCTTCTTTGACTAATTATGTGAGGGTTCTGGATACTCCGTTTTATGTCTATTGAAAACACCACAATTAGTGAATCTAGTCTCGTCTGTCCATAATACTTTTGAATGAAAGTCTGGATTCTGTAGACATTTTTGTACAAACCAATCACAGTATGTTACTCTTCTCTCATAGTAATTTTCTTGTAAACCTTGAACGATGGTTTGTTTGTATGGGTGATAATGATTATTCTTTAAAATGTTATGCACAGTTGTATTGGGAACATTTACCAGATTTGAAATTTGTCTTACAGATGCTGTAGCATTGTCTTCTACGCATTCTAATAAAACGTTATTTCGCTCTTCGTTAAGTATCATTTCTTTTTCCATTAAACCGTCCATAATTTAATAAATTAGAGTCCTAAAATAGCTTTGATTCGGTTGCACACGTTCTGGAAAATTATCCTCATAAATTCTTGATGCCTCATCAATATTTCTATTTCATTTAAAATAAAACTCTAGAATATCTAACTTTTCTTCGTTTGTATATCTCAAAGCCATAATAAATTCAAAAAAAGAACTTAATAAAAGAAACGTACAAAATTAGCTATTACAAAATAATGGGAGATCACAGTGAAGCACTAGTAACAAGAAAAACAGCAATTATGACAACAAGAAGTGTCAATTAAACATTATTTTGTCTATTGTCCATGGCACCTACTATTAGAAAAATTAATACCATTATTTTCTTTTATTTGGATGACGGTGCAAATCAATTCAACAACTGATTTGAATGTGTTTTAATTTTAAGTTGAAGCTAATAAAATCGGATTATTTTAAAATAAATTTTCTTCATAACCTACTTAGAAAATTTAATTTTTTCATATTTTACACCAGTAAATAATTTTTTCCTGACATTGTGATATATCATTTAAAGGGGAATTAAGAGCACCATTGAACATACAAACTTTCCAATATGGCATCGATAAGAAAAACAAAGTTAGTGGCATTAACTGAGAAGCAAATGACGGTAGAAATTTTTTGGTAACGTCAACGAAAGCACCTTAAAAAAGTGTCCTAACAATGTATTTATTAAAATATCACCAGTCATCAAATTAGGCAGATATGGGAAGTTTTTTAAAATGCATCTTTTCAGTTTTTTGGAAATATTTCGGAAACGAAGATAGCTAGAACAAATTTGAAAACGGCATCGAAACGGTCAGAAAATTCTTTAAAAAAGTTCCCGTTTCTCTATCTCTAATAATAACAGATAGTCATGCATGCACCCCTAATTTGGGACACAGTGTATATCATTATAACTTCGAAACTACATATACTCCAAGCAATACAGTGGGGAGAAAAAAAGGGGTCTACCACACAAAAGGTAAGGAGATGAAATTTGGTGGGATCATTGGGGGGAAGACCACTCGTACCGCCATCTTGGGAAGATGACGCTAAAAGTAAATTTTTGCAAATATCTCCATTTCTATTGGTCCTATGAAAAAAAATAATAGAAAAGCATAGAATTCTACATAAAATATGTTCTATGCATTTTTTCCGTCAGATCAACAATTTTCAAGATACAGCTCGCCAAACATAAGCAAATAATGGTAATGTAGCGGTGGAGCGTATTTGCACCTGTCTCCTTAAATGTGGGTTAAGTGATATGTGCAAAGTAATTTCAACATAAATATGTATTCTATATGTAGAATGTTATGTCTTTTTTTCATAGGGCCAATAGGAACGGAGATATTTGCAAAAACTGATTTTGAGCGCCATCCTTCCAAGATGGCGGCGCGAGCGGTCTTCCCCCAATGTCGCAAACTGGAGGTTATGATCATGACGATAAATTTGCTTGGTAAAATTACCCATAGCTTGGATTAACAACAGAATCATATATATTGTTATGCGAACGAAGAGGGGTTCAATCCCTTAGTAGAGAGAGGTAGTTTGCTAGTCGGTCCAGAGATGGCACCATTGGTTTCCTACCACAGAGATACTGGAGAAACGGAGAACAGTTCCGAATCACGGGCTAGAATTGTAAAGCAGCGCCATATTTTTTATTCTATGCGTTGTGATATATTTCCGAGGTAATACAATACTGTATACAAATACGATTTTGATTTACTTTGATATGACTATTGCGGTATTTTTTTAATTGAAGGTCAACGACATCAAAATATACACATTTTCCTTGTATTTAAGGAATAACCTATGTTGATAATAATTTTTGAAATGAAAACAAATGTCTGTATGTGTTTATCTGTTAAATTAATAATAATAACTGTCAAATGAGAATCATAATTACAACAGGGCAAAAGATCTCATTATTCAGTGCTGCGGATTGGAGGATACATATTCCTATAAGGCTGTCACAGAAAAATTCAATGAACATTGGCCAGATGTACTAGTAACAGATGGGGGTGTTAAAAAAATAGTCGACGAATTTAAAAGAACTGGTAATGTATTAAATATAAGGAAACAGAAGAAGGAGTTTAATGATGATGATGCTGGCACTTTAGTTGCGATGAATTCGTTGAGTGAGTTCCCAAAATTATCTCTTAGAAGAAGAGCAGCCCAAACTGGAATTTCTAAAAGTGTTATGCAAAAAACAGTCAAGGCCAATAAAATTCAAACCAAAATTTGTTCACACTCTTGGAGAAAATGACGACGCTAAAATATTGGATTTCTGTTTATTTATGAAAGAGCAAGAATATTTTACGTAACAGATATTAGTGAAAATATAATTTTTTTTGACGATGCAATGTTTTCCTTTAATAGTATAGTAAGTTCACAGAATTGCATATATTGGTCCCTGGAAAATCCAAATTTTCATATACGAAGTAGACGGCAATATGCCCAGAAAGTGAATATTTGGTGTGCGATTTCATACTTTGGAATAATTGGTCCATATTTCTTTGAAAATCAACATTCTTACCTGGAAATGCTAACTACATTATTTTTTTATCAATTCGACAATATATCCATACTGCGAAGGATGAAAATGTTCCTACAGCAGGATGGCTGCCCTGTATATTCTGCAATTACTGTTAGAGGATGTTAAACCATCATTTTCCAGAAAAATGGATTTGTTGGCCACTTAGAAGTCTGGATCTCACGATAATGAATTTCTACTTATGGAGATTTTTGACATACAAAGTTTATGCTTTTAATTTAAGAGATTTAAGATTTTATAGAGAATTAAGAGCTAGACAGAGCTATGTATTGAAGCTGGCGGCAACAATTTTGAATAATGACGCGACATATTTATGTTTATTTCTAGATACCTATAGTAATTTTTAATTATCATTTGTTAATTGTCATTTGTGTTCGTTGGATTAGGAAATACACAAAATGTAATTTTGCTTCACAATAAAATTTAATAAATAAATATTTATTCACTAGATACTTGGTAGATCAAATACATTAATAAACCGGTATACAATTTTTTTCCCCATAAAATACAATTATATATAAAAAATCAAAATCATCAAAGTAGGCGTTATGTTCTGGAAATTTTGCATATAATTTCTTAATCCGAATAACTTTTCTTAATTATATTTCGCTGTATCTTTTACAGAAAATGCACTTTCCCTAACAAGAAATACGTATTACCTTAATTGCCATGGCCTACGTGATTAAAAAAACAAAGTACATCCAAAATTACTTTTCAGATAAGCAGGGGTGAACCCCCAAATATGATAAAATTCGAAATTTTTTTGTCCATTACACCTATAACAAACTCAATCAGATGACACTCTGTATACGGTCTTAAATATATGGGTTATATTAAAAATTCAAAGTAAATAAATTATGACAGTGAACTATGCATGCAAAATAAAAGGAAAAGTTTTAATAGAAAATAATATCTAAACAAGTAAACTTAAAATAAATCCCTTTTAAATAATTAACCAAGATGAGCAAAGTTTTGAAGCTTCTGAGTACGGTGTTTTTAAAATGCTCTCTGTTTATAAATTTATTTTATTGCTGCTTAAAATAGACGTTGTTTTAGCGAAATGGAAACAAGCGAACCACCTGAAGGCCTCGTTCATTCATCATTTTCAAGGGAATGGGATAGAATGAGCTGATTTCTAGAAGGTTTATTTTACACAAATTAATGAATAGATCTAAGAGAGCATAGCAATAAATCAAAACAGAAATAAGAACCGTCTTGGTATTTTTTAAGGAAAGATGCAAATTCCACAATAAATTTTAGCGTAAACAAATAGTAGGGTACATTAGGCGAATTTTAGAACAGTCTAGTATGATTAGCAAGCAACGAACGTTGCACGGGTGTTTTTTAAATCATGAAACTGTTGTGAAACGAGACATCACGAACATTAGGTGAAATTCAATTGCTCCTTCGCTTTTTGAAACAACTATCTGAATTTAAATTTTATTCTTCCGGAAAACGTCGTTCCTGTCGCATATGTCTCAAATCCTTACCCGAAAGGTATATACATTGAATCTTACCAAGTTCAGTTTAAGCTGACAACGTGGAATACATTATTATTGACTTATTATTTTACAATTAATAAAGTGTATAGACTAACCTATCTGCAATCAAACTAACCGATTTTATAAACGGGAACTAGAAGTTTATTTCTTTCATCTGACACAGGCTAGAAATTAATAATCTCGATTCGTCTGTTAGGCTGGTCAGTGAGGAGAAAAAAATTTTCTTTGGCGTGCAAATGTAGGGTAATGCCAATATTTTTATATATTGTCTAGGTCTACGCCCTAATGAAATATCCAAGTTTTTAACTTGAATTAAAGGTGTATATGCAACATTTTACTTGGAACCACCCCTATAAAGTTTATTTAATGTCCGTTTTAGATATATTTTTTTAGAATATAGATCTTTGAAAAGCGCATCTTTTTCTTATATTACATTTTAAAAAATATGATAGTGTGGCCTACTATGATTTTTTTTCGAGTCAGAAAATGGTGGTATTAGCGATTTTTTAGTTTCAAATCTGAGTGCGCCATTGGATTTGGCAACCCCCCAAATGTGTTTGTACCAAATTTCATTGAAAAAATCGTATTTTTGGATTTTTCCTGAGAGAAAAAATTTCAGAAATTGCCGAAGTAATTTAACTGTTGCATGTGATTTTGTATTTATGAAAAGAGTTCCTTGACTGAAATAACTATCCATTGAATGATTTATTATTGATGAGTAGATATTGCTTATTTATATTTCTGCTTATTATCATAATTATGCCCGCCAAAGGTTAACTTTTCCTAGCAACAGTTAAATTTTTTCGGCAATTTTTACAAAAAATACGACTTTTTCAACGAAATTTGGTATAAATACATTTGGGGGATACCGAGTCCAGTGGCGCACTCAAACTTGAAATAAAAAAATTGCTAATAAGATTTCACCATTTTCTGATCCGAAAAAAAAAATCATAATAGGCCACCCTATTATATTTTGTAAAAGATCTATATTTAAAAAAATCTATCTAAATTGGACATTAAATAAACTTTTTATCCAAGCAAAATGGGACATGACGTATAAAAAAAATTTAACCTACCCCACCTTTGCATGAAATCATTTTGAAGTACAAAAGAGGTTAGTGGTAAGTTGATATTCTTTAGTAACGAATTAATGATATCAAGGCTAAATGAAGGTTCTTAAATTTTACGTAAACATTGTCGGACCAAGCGCATAATTAACAAAGGCCAAGCGGTAAGGTGAGAAAAAATAAGTAAGCACATTTACCCTCGCGTTACACTCATTTGATTACGAAGTGGTTCTTGTCCCGGCTAAATAGCAATATGAGGGTAAAATGACCAATAAGTAATAGGTTATCGTTATTACCTTCACAGCAAGAACCACTTAATGCACAATCTTTCCGTAGTTTGTAAAACCGCCGTTAGGTGGAGCTATACCTGGCCAGGGCCGGCCGGTTCTATATCTATTTGAAATTACCAAATAGTGAATCAAATTTGATTTGGCTATCATTTAAGCTTTAATATCTGCAAAATTAATAAGAAGACAAGCAGAAAACGCAATAACTTGTAAGGAAAGGTGAATTTTATTAATTCAGGTATGTAGAAGTCATGGGATAATATTTTGTCTAATTCTGACCCTACAGAATCTCTCTTTTAAACAATTTATTTTTTAAAACGCTTTTCCTCTCTATTGTTGAATATTTCTGGTTATTTTTATTACTTCGAGAAAATAAAAATATGGGTTTTATCCCACTTAAATTTCTCACAATACTTTACTATCCTAGCTTGTTAATTTGTTAAGTTGCAAAAGAACACAATTAAAAATATAGCTGGTTTTTCAAATATCTTGTATCTTAAATTACTGCAAGCCAACATTCATCATATTTAGCAAAACTGTATCATTTCAAGCCCACATATCTTCCTAAATTTGAAGTCAAAATATTTGCTTAAAACCCTTAAAACAATTGTAAATTTAAAACTTAATCCAGTAGGTGAGTTGGACAGTAGAGTGTTTTTTGTCTTTGATTCCAGGTTTTGATCTTATATCTATTCTATTATATTTATCTTTCGAGAGTAACAAACAAGTATTGTTATGTGTATACTCTCTTTCAGACAAAGATTAATAGTTCGCCAGCCGGCGCAGAGATGGCGCTATTAACAAGTTTGGTATTTCCTTCTACAGAGATACTGATAAGACGAGATCTGTTCAGAATCACGGACTAGAATGAAATGGAAGGATCTGGAATAAGAACTACGGAGTATAAGAGATGCGCAACCAACGCACTATAATAATAGCTTTAGTTTGGAATACACAGTAATCAGATCAAGTGAAGAAACAGAGTGAATAGGCTAGTAAAAAATACAGTGATAAGTAGTAAGTTATAATAGTTAAAAGTTGTAGCTATGTGTGTGGAAAAAATTCATCGCTAGAAAAATTAGATAACTATTACTTTTCTTCTTTATTTATTAACGCAGCAGAACATTTTTTCCCTTTAAAATAATGGAGTATTGATACTATTTTTATTATATTGTATTTTATTTCTAACGAATCACAACATACAATGTGACCCACTTGAAAGCAGCAAATTTTTATTTACCATCCGATTTTGAATTTTTTTTTTTTTGCGAGGAAAATGCACTAGGATAAAGTGTCAAATTTTTTTAACAAAAACCAAGTCCTACTGTGTTATTTTTTGGGGGCTAAAAGTCACGAAATTGTATTAGCGATTTTTTAATAAAAAAATCTGAGTACATCACTGAATTAAGCGTATAAAATTTCATAAAGAAATGTTACATATTAATAATTCTGTGGTCAAAGTAAAAATTATATTGTTCTTGTTATTTTATTTATTCTTATCAAGTAACCCATGGAATAAAAATGGGAAACAACACAGCACAAAATTACTTAAAGTATTCGTTCTATCAGATTTGAGTTGTGTACAAGAATACTATACAAATTTTACAACTTATTGGTGTGATTATGGAACAAAAAAAATTGAGAGACAACATTCAAATCGTACGTCTTGCTGGAGATAATAGCCTTTCCGCAAGATATGCTGCCCAATAATTTAATAATAGACATCCTGATAAACTAGTAAGTATCAGTACTGCACATCATATAAATAAAATGTTCAACGAAGCAGATGGTGTGTCAAAATATATTCTTAAAAATAGCCGGGAAATTAGAAATAATAAGCGAATATTGGAATGTTTCCACAATAATTCTCATTCGAGCTTGCGAATAAGCCTAGACTAAATATCCCTAGGGAAAACATCAGAAGGTGCCTTACAAGAATATCTGAAAAATAGGAACTTTTAAAGAAAGCTTTGTTCACAACAAATGGAGTGGTGTCGTCTCAAAATTCATGGCATTGATCTGCCGAAAATCCTAATTGGATCATAAACGCAAATAAGGCAGTATTCAGAAGAAATAAGCGTGTCGTGCGGAGTACTTGATTATAGAATTATTGGTCCTTTTTTTCTGAGAGTAATTTGAATCAACCTTTATTTTTGAACTTTCTGGAAAATGAGTTTTGAATGCACTACATGACTTACCAATTCAAGCATGTCAAAATTTAAAACTTCTATTAGATATGTCCCATGTGCATAACGCAGTAGTGGTAAGGGGTTGGCTGAATACAAATTTTAAAAATCGGCGCATGTGTCGAAACAGTCCTCTTATTGAGTGTCCGCCAAGTTCCCGGACTTGACGCCACTCGACTTTTTCATATGGAATAACCTAAAGCAAGTAGTTTACAAATCAAGACCGCAGTCAGTTGACGAACTACGCGCTAGAATAAATGAAGCATGTGCAGCTATTACCCAAGAACAAAGCAGAAAAATAACCACGATTGAACGAAAAAGGTTTGATAAGTGTTGCGAAGAAAACGGCGAACTGGTGGAAGAAATAGAAATATAATTAGAGTTTATTTTATATTCCGGTATTCCAATAATTTTGTTAAATATTGTTACCAACTAACAAAAATACTTTAGTGTTTTCCAATTTTTATTCCATGGATTACTTGATAGGAATAAATATAGTAATAAGAATGTAATGTGTAATGTGATTTTTACTTTTAACGCAGAATTATTAATATGCAATACATCTTTATGAAATTGTGTACGGGCCCATTTCAGAGAGCGCTTAATCCAGCGGTGTACTCAGATTTTTTATAAAAAATTGCTAACAGGGTTTCGTGAATTTTCACCCCTAAAAAATTACACAGTAGGCTTTGGTTTTGTTTAAAACATGTGACACGTTATCCTAAAGTGCAGTTTCCCACGCTCTACATTAAAAATGGTAAATAAAAATTTTAAGGGGGTGTCACACTGTATATAACTAGATGTATGCGATAATCGAACCAATTTTTTTATCAGACATGCAATTGTCTGAAAAGATTTTTTTTTTAACATTTGTTTAACGTCGGTCTATTTCCGCTACTGAGGCCTATCACCGACGCCTGTAGACGAGCTACCCCCAACCAGGAATTTTGCCGAACCTCTTCCCTTAAGAAGAGTAGGGATCTTTTACTTGCCTAACATTTAATAGACAAGGGACCGATGACTTTACCTACACAACCCTCGCCTAAGGTTGCACAGCTTCCGCACATATACTGATATACAAGCCGCTGGAAGATATGTGAGGCGAGGACACGGTCTTCTTTGTGAACACGAATATGGCCCTCGAGTTAGGAAAATAAAAAATTGGAGACGTGGGGGTTTAGAGCTGAGACCCTGGAGGGCTTTCGTGCACTTTATTTTTATGTGAGAAGTCTTCTGGTTTTATTTCTGTGGTGAAGGTTGGGGTCAAACGCTACACCCTGTATAATTGTAATCTGGATCAGCTGAAGCACTGTGGTGTCAACACCTTCTTGGTGTTTAACACTGTATAGTTTTAAAAGTCTTTTACAAGGGTCAAACCCTGCACTCTGTATATAATGTTTTCGAAAAAATAATACTAACAATTATTTATTTAACTTTTCTTGAACAGAGTTTGGAAAAGTATGTTGTAGATTTCTTATTTTACAAAGTTTCTTTTTTATAATTGAAACTATTCGACAGCATAAATTCTGTCAGTAGAATTTTAGCGAAATTATTTATTGAATGATTTAATTATTTTATTTAATCTGAAAAAATTCACTTGATATGGGATTCAACTTGGCCGTGACGGCGAGAATAAAATTGTCACTGGGGACGAAATATAAATATTAAAAAATAGAAAGAAAATAGGGGCACTAAAGGCGATTACTTAAAACTACTCATTTTAACAAGGCTTCGGCCTGGGAAGCTAGATCGGGACAGCTAGTCACGAGAAGTTGCTAGGATAGGTGGTTAAGAAAGCCTAACTAGACGGTGGGTATCTACAACTTTAGTTAAATAGTAACCGGACCGGAAGCACTAGCACATAAGCTTATTACACTAAAATCACTTTTAAGAAACTTGTTCCACTGTATCACGTCGCGAATACTAAACATATGAGTCATTGCTGAAACTGAACTTAACTTCGGCTCGTTGCACGCCGGTATTTATACTATTTCCAGAAAGTTTCGTTTTTCTCGCCCCGTTGAGTCTCGCGGAGAGCTGGAAAGGTTTGAAATCGCTCCGTGCGGGCAAGGATGAGTCATAGATTGCGACATGTTGCGCAATACTGGAAATTTTTTGAATTTGAAAATGAAATCTATATAGAAAAATCGGCAATGCAAAGGGGAATTTATTGAAATTAGAATGAAAGTCGGATCTATTTTGGTTTAGAAGTTATTTGAAGTTTTATAGGTAAAATCTGGCTCGACCCCGTAAGGTATCAACGGAGGTCCGATATTAAAAGCTGTAACGCCGTTAAAATATTCCCGATAGGTGCGTAGTGCATGAAGATAAGATATTAAAAATGTTCCTAACGGGTACGAATCGCGGGTATGCTGGTATGCTATTATACGAGGGGTGATCGAAAATGGGTGAAATTTATAATAGCAATCGGGTGGCGGAAATTTGGAGAAATGACATTTGGACTTTTCAGACTCGAGGCACGGAATGTGATTTGAAGTATACAGGGGGTGATCGAAAAGTAAGAATGGAAAATGCGAAATGGTTTTAAGAAAGTTGGGAAACGGACTCGAAAATTAATTTTAAACGTAGTTACGTATACGAGGGGTGGTCAAGAAGTTTTGAATTTTTTGAAAAGGGAATTGCTTATAGAAAATGGACGTATTGACATAAGAAGATGAAAATATGGGTTTGGATGGTGATTTTGACTAAGTTGATGATTATACAGGGGCTGTATTTTTAAGTGACGTTTTTCGTGATGAATCGGTTATGAATGAGTGTAAATGAATGTTTGAGGTTGGAATTCAGTGAATTTAAGTTATTTATGAATTATCGAGTGTCAGCTAATTTTCTCAGATTTTTTTGAGTTTAACTGTGGTTTTTTGATGTGGATGGTGTCTGATTGACTTTTTTTATGTAGTTTGCCAGGTGGCATCAGATGATCTGATTTTTTGATGTTTTTTAGAATTTCTTGTTTTTTATTTTTGATTTGTAGGGGACATACCCTACAACATTTGAAACGGTCGCCCATCCAAGTACTAACCGCGCCTAACGTTGTACATAATAAAGACGCATCCACGCTCGCCTCGTCTGAGAAGATGATTTTATTAAAGAAGTGACTAGTTCAGGTAGGTAAAAGTTATGGACAAACATAACCCTGCGGAACACCTTTTTTAATAAATTTTTTTCAACCACGTTTCTTCTTTAAAAATAGAAAAAACATTTTATTAAATAAAAACGCCATTTTCTTCACTTCCTTCCTTGAACCATACACTGCTTTTTCAGATACAAAACAATTAAGTAAAATATATTTCCCTGGACTATATTTTTTTTTTGATATAAAACAATTAAATATAGAACATTTGTTTTATTTGCTTGATAGAGTTTATGTTTAACTGAGGGTGCAAATAACTTTCTAATCAACACACTCAAATATTAATTACATCCATTTTAAAACCTTATATCTCGGACATCAGAAAATTAAAAGTCAGTCATAGCCGTCAACTCCTTTAAAAACATCTTATCTGTGAACGTATGGTAGTTGATCGACCGTAGCTGAACGATTCGTTCAGTGAATTCGTTATTTTCAGATAAAACACAGAACATGTTATATATACGTTTTCTGCGACATTAGTGAAATCGATTCGGTATGCATGATTTCCGGAATTGCACTCAGAATAATCTTAAGGTTTCAAAAGTTTACATTTTAAAATAGCTACACATTCCTTCTCTTTTTACTTTAGCATTATCCTAATTCTATCATTATCGAGGATGGTTATGACGAGAACTTCATTTTGTCATATACAATTTTAAAAGAATGCTGAAGTATACCTGTGTATTTATCTACACCGCTGCACTGAACTTATGGAAGAGTCCTTGTGAATCATCTTGAAAATAATAATAATTATTTCTACAGAAAGGACTTAGTTCAAAAGGTATATGAGGGATTAGATACAAGGGAATATATAATGTCTTTATTTCTTGATCGGTCATGTGCCTTTGACACTGTGTATACCATTTAGAGCAGGCAAATTGAAAATTAAGGGAATGTTAGAGGCTGAAATATCGTATTTGTCCGACAGACTACTTTTGATTAAAATCGGGGATATTACGTCGAAGAAATATGATATATCATTAGAAATACCATAGGACAGCATGCTAGGCCCTTTGATATTCTTGTTATTTATTAATGATTTACTTGAGTTTATTAAATACGGGAAAACTATTATGTATGCAGACGGCACCTCAATAATTATTTCTTCCAGCAGCCTTGAAGAACTAGAAGATCTAGTTAATTCGGTCCTCGATCAGATTAATTGATGGTGATTTAAGAACTAGCACAATTGATAATGATCAACTCTGACAAAACAGTATATGTAATGTTTAAAACCAACAAAAATACAAAAATTGCCCTAAATAGTCGCCAGCTATACATACAAAAAGAAATTAATTTTATAGGAGATATTTTAATTGAAGATCTCGGTTAGATGGAATATATTGATCAACTCTGTGCCAAATTAAGTCAGTCGTGTTTTGCAATCACTATATTAAAAATTTCTTTGATATACATATACTACGTTGTCTTTTATTTTAAGATTTCCCATAATATAATAGCTTGGAGTCAAAGTGTGGATCTACAGAGAACTTCTATTATGTACAAAAAAGTGCAATGAGAGTAATATTTAATATGGGGTACAGAGAATTCTGTCGTGATACTTTTAAAAATAATAGTTACAAGTTCTTTAATGTTATCGAGGGTTGATTCAACTTCATGTACCCAAGATAAACTGATACCCTTGTACAGACACATTCTAATAACTTAATACAACTACGCTTAAATGCAAATTTTGGATAGTCAAGTGACTGTGAAGATATCAATTTTTGTTTCAACATCGAGGACCTAAGAGTGAATTCAAAAACAAAGTGTTTGTTTATAGGGGACACTGCTATGATAAACATCACAATTCCATTTCTGAAGTATTCAGAAGTGTTTGCAAAGTTTTTTCACTCATCTGATTCATAACATAATATTTCAGTCGCAAGACTCTTCTGTAAAATCCTTATTTTACTATAAGGAACCACACTGCAACCAACAGCTACTCTCCGGGCTATGTGCCCCGCCGAGCGCTGAATTACAGGCTATTTATTTTTCGATTGCAGCAGACACTGGATCGCTAGATGGCGCCTGCTGACTATTTTCTATGTCGCTGTCCTAACGATACCGAGATGTACCAAATAGTAAAATGTTCCTCGTGTCGTTCGTCACATGCCTACCTGGCGCTGACGAGAGCCAACAGCACAAAACTGCAGTCTGTAAGTGGTGTGGGACGACTGGCACGAGAGTTCCTTTAGGTAGGATCAGTCTTTCGCCTGGTGCCTGTTGCAATCGAAACAATAGCGTTCTGCCGGTAATACACAGTTTCTACACTTAACGCGCCAGGCTTGTAACTTGTAATTCAGCGCTCGACGAGGTTATAACTTCTTCTTCCCCTACCTATCTGTACTGATATTTCATAACTGTTAAATCTTTCCTATTACTCTTGGTTTATGTTTGTACATTTTTGTTTTGGTTTATGTTTGTACATTTTTGTTTTATTTGTTCTTGTTTGTTTTGTTTGTTATATAAATTTATCTCTTGTACATCGTAAAATCAAAATTATATTTAGACCAGAAATTATAGAGTACAAAAGATTCAGCAGTAACGTCTGCTCGCCATTGGAAATCTTGCAACGGGATCATTATAGACTTTGGTACCCGCACCAGTAGCACAAAATTAAATAAGTGATATACCATCAAATTTTATTGTAACTGTTTTCAGCTACTTATTAGTGTACAATTATTGCATTACTCATTTTAAATTTTATTTGTAAATAGGAGAATGAGTGTGTTGATTGTGTCTTGAATGCATCACTAAATGTATTCAAGATAAAATCAACAAGATTATAAATTGAACCAGCACTGCTCCGCTGGACCCTGTTACCACCAACGTGACAAACAATATGCGTTGGTTACAGGGTCAAATGCGAGGTAGATACCTGGTTAGATATTTGTTCTGTAATGTCAATAAAGTTGTTTTGATTGATTGCTCGACGAGGCACATAGCCTGGAGAGTAGCTGTTGGTTGCAGTCTAGTTACGTTCCTTATAGTAAAATAAGGACTTTATAGAGGAGTTTGCGACTGAAATATTATGTTTTAATATTCTACCCTTTAAAAGCACATTTGAATTAAAAAAAATTGTTTCTTTTTCTTTCTATATATTCAATTATTGGTGTTTCATCATTTACAACATAATTTTCTAAAAATTCATTTCTTTATAATATTTTATTACCATTAATAATATCAAACATAATTCAATGTGTCCAGTTAAAACACGCAACCAATGTCATTGCTATAAGTTTCGTCATTTTAGTAGCCAAGTTTCAGTAAGTTAATAAAACCGAAAGCTGATTTAGCTCCAGAAAGCAATTTAAACAGAAACTGTAATTTTGCTTCTTGTTACCTCACAAACATCGTAATGTCATCTAATATAAAAAAATGAGAAGTAGCTTTTGTAATATTTCCTGATGGCTTAAGAACTTTATTTGATAAAGTAATGAAAAAAAGTAAGAAATACAAAAAGGAGCCTGTTAATTGAATTAAGGGGAAGAAGATTAACAATGACAAGCTAAGAATTATCTCGGATTGTGAAAGAAATAAGCTTAAGACATGTTGCTGTTAGATAATTACATTTACTGGTTTGTTAGACACGTTTTAGCAAGGACGTTATTGTAATGTGGGGAGAGTATTTTTTCCTCTGTTATTATTTTAAGAATAACTCGACCGTGGGGATGGATAGAAATAAATATAATTATTTAATTTGATATGTGTAGTAGGTAATAAATGTGTTCTTTGCAGTCTTGTTACTGAACTTTGGACCAGCTTACAATTAGTAGTGTCAAACGATAACTCCTATAATTTAGGATACAAAATATGGACCCAAATACTCATACTTAGATATTCTTAAGACATACTAAGTTTTAAATAAAAAAGTTAAAACTCGTAACATTGTTAATATGCTATATTGAAGGGTCAAACGATAACTTCTATAATTTAGGATCTAAATACTCATACCTAAATATTCTTAACTAAATCTTAAATAAGTAAAAAAATTAAAGCTCGTAACATTGCTAGTATTTTATGTTGAATATTTTTGGACATATTATTTTATTCTGTCAAATTAAGTCTGTCAATGAATTACCTCAAATAATGAAAGAAAAACTAGATTTGTCCTGTCCACATGTAAATATACGCTCTTTAAATGAGTGGTTTACTACAGCCATGGATATTGTACAAGAATATCAATACGTTCTACAGTGGCGATTCCAGAATGTCGTCATAGGGGAATGTAATATATTCAATTAAATATATTAATAAATGCGATTATTTAGAAATAAGTTTATTTCCTTTCAAACATCATTTAACAATGGTTGTTTACCTAGCGTCCAGGTTACCGTTAACAATAGGCAAAACATACTTAACATATTATATAATATATCACATTCTCCCCTCACAACAAAAAAAAATAATAAAAATATATATAGGAATATTCAATAACCAAGTCTATCTGGTGGCTTAACATTTCTCTTAGGTCTAATAGTAACAGGTATCTTTTTCACAATAGACGTATTATTTTCAGGATCATTTAGATTTTCTTTATTTCCATTTAAATGGTTGTCTTTAAACTCTTTAAGACAACTAGTATTACTGGCAGGCAAATTCACGAAGTCTTTATTACTCACTTCAATATTAGCATTTAATATTTGGTTAGCGTGACGTTTCCAGGTTGTATTAACCGCAGGCACCCTTACAATATACATGCACTTGCCTATTATTTTTTCAATTATTGCTGGAATCCAAGTTACCTTATTTACCGCTCGATAATCTTTGACCGTTACATTATCTCCAATTTTAAATTTCCTGTCTTTACCTCCAAAATGTTCTTTCTGTAAAATTTGTTCTCTTGAAACCTTATCTTTAAGTTTATTGCTTATTGAAGCTGGTTCTGACAAACTAAAACTTGTACGCACATCACGTCCAAACATTAACATACTTGGGGAAATACCAGTTGTATTATGCGGTGTATTACGGTAATCGAATAAAAAATTATTCAAAGCAGTATTTATATCTAAACTCTTATTTTGACCTAAAACATTTTTTAAAGCACTTTTAACAGTTTTCAAAAAAAATGTGATCTTGCAATTCTTTTCATTTTTACAATTCCTAAATGCGTTTCATGTAATTGATGTAACATACGACTTCTTAAACTAACTGGAATTATAACTCTGTTATTCCATAATAGCACTTCATCTTCAATAGTAAGTTCATTTCTAATGACATAAAAATATTTGAATTGTAAATCTTTTTTACAATATTTTGTCCAACCTTTTTTGACAAAATTTATAACAGACTGCAGTATGTTATCCGTTTCAGTTTCTTTTTTGATTAAATTGAAATTTGTAGATATAATATCTTTATCAGAGAAATAATTTATATAAGTTACATCCAACGATTTCCACATTTCATTTTCATTCATCTCTATAGGCAAACGTGATAGAAAATCTGCATTATTATTATCTGACTTAACATATTCTACTTTATATCTATAATTACAAAGAATAACTGCCCAACGTCTTAATCTATTTGCAGAATATTGAGGGATTCCTTTTTTAGGGTTAAATATTGCAAGTAAAGCCTTGTTGTCACTAACTAAAGTAAAGTCTCTATTATATAAGTATTGATTAAATTTACATAAAGCAAAAATTATTGCCAATCCCTCTCTTTCAATCTGAGAATAATTTTGTTCTGCAACAGACAGAGTACGTGAAGCGTATGCTATTGGTCTTTCGTTACCATTCTGCAAAATATGAGATAATATACAACCAATACCATGAGGACTAGCATCGGTTGTGAGTTTAATCTCCAACTCTGGATTGTAGTGAACTAATATTTCAGCAGACATTAAGAGATGTTTAGCTATATTAAATGCTTTATCGCATTCATTTGTCCATATCCATTTCACACTTTTTTTTAAAAGTTGGTATAAGGGATTAAGTATAATAGCCAAATCAGGAATAAATTTACCATAATAATTAATCATTCCCAATACCGATTGTAATTGTTTAATCGATGTTGGAACAGGTGCATTTTTAATAGCTATTATTTTTTCGAGAGAAGTATGCAGCCCATCTTTGTCAATTATATGTCCTAAATAATTAATAGAATCTTGGCAGAAAATACATTTTTCCGGTGCCACTTTTAACCCTACTTGTTGTAAACGATTTAGTGTTCGTTCCAATCTTTCAAAATGTTCTTTATCTGTACTTCCGCCAATTAAAATATCATCAAGAAAACAAATAACACCGTCCAAATCTTGAATTAAAGACTCCATGATCTTTTGGAACTTAGAAGGTGCACAGGCTACTCCATATGGCAATCTCTGGTATTGAAATAAACCTTTATGTGTTGAAATAGTAACTAATTCTTTAGATTTCTCATCTAAAACTATTTGGGCATATGCCTGTGATAGATCTATTTTAGAAAAAATTTTACCCCCTTGTAATCTCGAAAATAAATCTTCTATTTTAGGTAGAGGATATTGGTCTATTTCTAATACAGGATTAATAGTTACTTTAAAATCCCCGCAAATTCGTACAGCTCCTGATTTTTTAATTACAGGAACAATAGGTGCAGCCCACGGAGAATAATCTACTGGCTTAATTATGCCCAAACTTATCAAATTATTTAACTCGCTTTCTACTTTGTCCCTTATACCATATGGTAATGGTCTAGCTCGAAAAAACTTTGGTGTAACTGATTCATCTTTTAGTTTTAATGAAATAGTGCTTTTATTAAATGTACCCAAACCAGGTGTAAAAAGATTGCTATACTTATTAACTCAAAAAGTTACACTTTTACTGACATTATAACTAACTTTTGATAAAGACTTCAGTGAATTTACCTGACCAAAAGATAAATTATATATCTTCATAAAATCTCTGCCTAAAAGTGGCGGACCACCATTTTTAATAATAAAGAAATCTAAATAATTTGACACATTATTATAGGTGACATTTAGTTGACACATCCCAGCAGCTTGCATTTCTTTCCCATTATAACAACTTAAAAATTTATTTGGGGAAAATACTTTACACTTAGAAAAATTATCTTTGTAAAATTTGTCAGACATAGCTGAAATGTTAGCTCCTGAGTCTAACTGAAATGTATAAGAACTATTTTCTATTATTATATCCACTCTAAATGGATTTGAGACAAACTTATCATTTACAGAAAATAATTCTTCGCTCTCAATGTAATTTTGTACCTTTTTTGGTTTGAATTTGTCACCTTTTATATATTTTCTTCTTGGACAAACTGGGGCCAAATGTCCTTTTACGTGGCATATATGACATTCATAATTTTTAAAACGACACTTTTCTGTAGAATGATTACTTCTTCCACAACAAGTACATTGTTCTCTGTTTGGCGTAGTATTCCTTGGTGTGAACTCATCTTTCATAATCCCGGATGAAACATGATTAAAACTTGGCTCCAACTTAACCATTGATTCATTTACACCCAAAACTTCATTTGCTGACATTTCTGCTATTGCTACTTCCATAGCGTCAAAAAATGAGCAAGTTATTTTCTCTCTGAACAGTTTAGCTTGAATTGTTCCTTTCTCAAATCCTATAATAAATCTGTCACGCAGCATCATGTCAAAAATATTTTCCTCAAAGTCGCAGTGAACAGCTAAATTCCTTATTCTCGCTCCCCACTCATTTGCACTCTCTTCATGATTTTTAAAAGCATCAAAAAATTTTGATCTTGAGACAAATACTGATTCTGATGATTTAAAATATTTGTCAAATAATTGTGTTATGTCATCATAACTTTTATTTTCAGGTATTGCTGGAAGACATAAATTGTATATTAATTTATATGCATCTTCATCCAAAGCGTTTAACAATATAGCTCGTTTTTTATTTTCATCCTTTATACCATTTACCAGGTAATAATTATCAAGTCTTCGCCTATATATTACCCAGTCTGTGTTTTGAGGATTAAACTCTCTAACAAATCCATAATTTGATGGAACTTCTGTGGCCATTGCTATGCTCCAATTTCTCGTCGCCAATGTAATATATTCAATTAAATATATGAATAAATGCGATTATTTAGAAATAAGTTTATTTCCTTTCAAACATCATTTAACAATAGTTCAAATGTGCTTTTAGAGGGCGGAATATTAAACATAATATTTTTAGTCGCAAACTCCTCTATAAATCCTTATTTTACTATAAGGAACCTAGCCAGACTGCAACCAACAGCTACTCTCCGGGCTATGTGCCCCGCCGAGCGCTGAATTACAAGTTACAAGCCTGGCGCGTTAAGTGTAATAATTGCATATTACCATCAAAACGCTAATGCTTCGATTGCAACAAACACCAGCCGAAAGACTGATCCTACTTAAAGGAGCTCCCTTGCCAGTCGTCACACACCACTTGCACTCCGTTCTCATGTCGGTAGGGTATGCGACGACCGACATGAGAATCCGTTCTCATGTCGGTCGTCGCATACCTACCTTGCACTGACGAGAGCCAACAGCTCGAAACTGCAGTCTGCAAGTGGTGTGTGACGACTGGCAAGGGAGCTCCTTTAAGTAGGATCAGTCTTTCGGCTGGTGTTTGTTGCAATCGAAGCATTAGCGTTTTGATGGTAATATGCAATTATTACACTTAACGCGCCAGGCTTGTAACTTGTAATTCAGCGCTCGGCGGGGCACATAGCCCGGAGAGTAGCTGTTGGTTGCAGTCTGGCTAGGTTCCTTATAGTAAAATAAGGATTTATAGAGGAGTTTGCGACTAAAAATATTATGTTTATCATTTAACAATGGTTGTTTACCTAGCGTCCAGGTTACCGTTAACAATAGGCAAAACATACTTAACATATTATATAATATATCACAGGGAGCATCAAAGATGGGCGGCTGTGCACTCGTAGCGTAGCTGCAAGGGGATCGGTGGGCGAAAATTTTTTGAAAAATCAAAATTACTGTGATTTACAAGTACCACAATGTCATGATCCAGTGGCGAATTGGTGAAGTAAAGGGGTAGTTATAGTCGTTCGATGTTTCATAAAAACGGCCTAGTTTTTACTCTTTAATTGCAAATAAAATAAAACATCATTACGTCCTTGAAAATTTAATGATTAATATTTAAATAGTTGGAGTTAGGACAATAAAAAAAAACATATTTATTTGTCGACGTTTCGTATATTTAGCACACACTTCTTCTAGGCTTAATATTTATAATGCGACATATGTAGGCACAACAATTTCATAATCATTAATGTTGAATACTGGTATGGATGAAATTGTTATGCCTACAGATGTTGCATTATAACTATTAAGCCCTGAAGAAGTGTGCGCCAAATGTCGGCAAAATAGTCTTTTTCTATTTCATTGTCCTGTCTCTGACTATTTAAGCACTAATCAGTAATACATATTACTAAATTTGCCTAAATTAAAGTCACCTGATTTCCCTTTTTGGGGAAATCTTGTATGATTTCCCCTGATTTCCTCCTGACTTTCCCTGATTTCCCCCGGATTTCCTCATGAGTTCCTCTGATTTCTTCTTATTTCCTTTGATTTTTTTTACATTAATACTGGACTTTGAAGTTACATTCTATGACAATCGTTCTTTTAATTCGTTATGACTTTTTTCAATGTCAAAAATGAACAAATTTAATGAACGATTTTTTAAATTGAAATATGAACTACACCACTGAATTCAGTAACCTCTCAAATGGGTGGGTCCCAATCTGATATTATTGACGTGATTTTGTACTTGTTTAAAATAATTTTCGTTGAAAGTATTTGCTGCTATCTTGATTTTTCAGATTTTTTAATCACAAGGTTGGAAAGTTAGAAAGAGTGGGACACATTATTAACATATTTAGGAGCTTACATCTCGCGAAATATTCACCTAAGGAAAAAAGTCACTCATGGACTTTTATTGCATTTTTAAAGATCTGTTCAACGATACCTCACACATTGGGCTGTGCAAAAATAAAAATTTTCATCCCTCTGTTCTATGCATGGAAAGCTAACCCTAAATTATTTTCTTGTAATTTCATTACACAGTTTTGTGGTGATTCACATAAGACACCTGCCCGTAAAATTTCATCAGAATCGATAGAAAGATGACGGAATTATAAGGCTGTAATATACGGACGGACGGACATGACGAAATTATAATGGTTCCGTTTTGCGACTTGGCTTTAGAATCCTAAAAAAAACATTAAGATTGGTTAATAAACATATTTTTTACAGCAATGTTTCCTTTGAAATTGGGTCACACTATATGAACATTCGATCTCTTTCTTGACAATAGCGTCAACTGTATAATACAAGATTTCATATATTACTATATGGAATCGTTTTTTAGCTATAGCACCAAAAGACAGACAAACATACCGACGAAAGGAATTATCCTTTATTTTCGTAATCTACATCATTTCAAACATAAGAATACACTAAAATCTCGGAAGGTGAACTCGAGCAAAAATGACGAGTCTCTACTCAATGCTCTATAACAAGAATATACCAGTTTGAAATCTATGTCAGCACTACATTTTCGTAACAAGGCCAACATAACCTCATTAACCGATCAAACCCTATATAATTCTACGTTTTTGTCACAATTGATACTTACTCAACTTAACCAACGACACAAGAAATACTAATGGCCTCGCTTATAGCAAAATAATCACAGTAAAGCAATGACACAAAAACGAGCAATAAAGCGGAGTGAAATATTCACGATAAAATGAAGTGTCGTTCCAGAAATTTATCCTCTTAGTATAGTCCTTTGCAATTTTACTCTGCAGATAAAAATGCAACAAAAACTTTACGACCTCATTAAAATACTGTTACTCTCTATACTCTTTTGCCCGCAAATTGAATCACTTACCTTTATAGGTTTTTAATGTACGTCGGCGTGCTTGATGACACCATACCGAATTGTTTAACGGCGTTAATAATGAGCTCATAAAGTTATTGTTGCCTTTCTGCAGAGTAAAATTGTAGACGACTATACTAGAATTACGCTGCAGAGTGAACTGTGAGCATGTCGTCGAGTATAACCGAGTATTATGATTCTACTTTAAATTTGTCAGTAAAGTTTTCGGTACGCCACCACTATTTGTTTCTTCCACTATGTCTATTTTTCAAAATGGTAAAAATTATTCTTTGAAATATTACGTTCGAGATCACGTTGTAAGTGTAAGACTCAAGTAAGTATTAGGATATATTTATTTAGACACTAAAATAACATCTAAAAGTAATTTA
This sequence comes from Leptura quadrifasciata, assembly GCA_963675555.1. Taxonomy (NCBI): domain Eukaryota; kingdom Metazoa; phylum Arthropoda; class Insecta; order Coleoptera; family Cerambycidae; genus Leptura; species Leptura quadrifasciata. Next base: position 105,562,243 of record OY776674.1, on the reverse strand, counting down.
AACGTTTAAAACGAATAACTGAAACGCTGTGCTTGGTTTTATTTTCTATGTTATACAGGGTGGCCCACGAAGTTTTGGCCAGTCGATATCTCGAAAACTATTTGAACTACAATTTTGAAATTTGGTGATTTTGAACAGTGGAATGCGGTGCCCATTTCTGGTATAAAAGGACTTTATTGCAACATCGCATTTCCGATCACGTAATATCAACTTCATATGTTTAAATAGGACACCATGTATATTACTCCATTTTTTGTGAAGGCCTTTGTAATACAAATTCAACGATACCATAAGTGTTAAAGTATCCTAGCAACAGAAAGACATCGCACTTGTCAAGGGCTGTCAATCAGTATTAGTAGATTTGCTTTGTGTACAAGTAGTATCAAGGCTATTATGCCTTTACATTTTACTTACGATGAGTATGTCAATATGCTGCTCATATACTGCGAGTGTCGAAAAAATAGTAGGCGTGCTCGAGACTTGTACAGAGAACGTTTTCCCAGCTGAACAACTCCAAGTAAAAACGCTTATGTGGAACAGAAATTAAGACATGGTTCTTTTCCTAGTGGAAAACAGCAAATTCCACACAAAAAGCATATTCAAACAGAGAATAACGTAATTAATATTCTGGCTTATCTTCAAGTAAATCCCCATATCTCAACTCGATGTATTCAGCAAGAATGTGGAGTAAGTAGAATTACAATCCAGAGAGTATTAAAGAATCACAAATATCATTCTTTCAAAATACATTAAACGCAAGGTTTGACCCCTGCAGACCCTGAAAGAAGACTAAATTTTATTGCTGAAATGACAGTCAAACTCGCATATGACCCATTATTTTTAAATAAAATATTGTGGACTGATGAAAGTTGGTTTCATAACAACGGTACCTTTAATCGACACAATTGTCACTACTGGTCGACTGAAAATCCAAAATGGATGCGAGAAACTCATTTCCAGACATTATGGGGTACAAATGTCTGGTGCGCTTTATTCAACGGCCGCTTAATAGGGCCGTTTTTGTATGAAGGAACTTTGACCGGGGTAAGGTATTTACATATTCTGCAGGACATACTTCCCGCTTTACTTGAAGATATTTCCTTAAACGAGAGAGAGACGATGTGGTGGCAGCGGATGGTGTACCTCCTCACTATGCCCGGCAAGTTCCGACATATCTTGATGCTACTTTCCGTAAAAGATGGATTGGGGGAAATGGTACAATACATTGGCCGGCTCGTTCCCTAGATGACACCTTTAGATTTCTTCCTCTGGGGATATTTAAAAGGTTTGGTTTATTTTACACAGCCTACAGATTTAGACGATTTGCAAAACAAAATCAGAGCAGCGTGCCAAACTGTTACACCAGAAATGATTAGAGCAGCATGCACTAGAAATCTTTTAACAAGATTTGAGCATTGCATTACTGAAGATGGATATCAATTTGAGCATCAACTGTAATGATTTTTCTACTTATTTTCTTTTGTTTTTTAACTATACTGGTGTTTTTTAATATATATTTTTTAATATCCGTCCAATCATTTAACAGCTCATATTGTCACCGTTTCACACAAAAACGCTAACCAACATCAACTGTAATGATTTTTCTACTTGTTTTGTTTTTTTAATTATACTAATGTTCTTTAATAAATTTTTTTTAAAATCCGTCTATTCATATAACAGCTCACATTGTCACCATTTCACACCGAAACGCTGACAAATATAGTATCGTTGAATATTTATTAGAACAGCCTTCACAAATATACAATAATATACAGGGTGTTCCATTTAAAATTTTCAAGTTGATGTCACGTGATCGGAAATGCTCTGTTGTGACAAAGCCCTTTTATACCAAAAATGGACACCGCATTTCACTGTTTAATATCACCAAATTTCAAAATTGTAATTCAAATAGCTTTCGAGATATCGACTGGCCAAAACTTCATGGGCCACCCTGTATATGCATTTTAACCGGACCCACGTTTCGAAAACCTATTATCGTACTCTACAGCCACATTAGTACGCTATTATATAATTTTCGATGTTCCGCTGAAACGCGGATCAGGTTAAAACGCTTGGTATGTCGCCTGTCTTATGGTACCGAAAAATTGTTCAAAATATCCTTTTTTCAAGCAAAAGATATTAACTGATTTGCCTATGCGCATACTATATTTCAACAAAAAATTTTAAAAAAAGCTTTTATTTAAATGCTCTAAAAAGTAGAAAATAAACTTTGAAGTTAATTAATCCCATCATTTTGTTACATTATATATTTTTTTATGATATATAAGCTTGTCGCGAGCAATCTCCTTTACACAGGAAAATCTCGCGACAAGCTTTTATATCATAAACATAAACAAAATTATAAAATTTATTTTCAACTTTTTAGAGCATTTAAATAAAAGCTTAAATATTTTTTTTATATAATTTTCTTTTTTACTTTTTAGTCTTTTGATATGCTGTCATCCCCAGATATCGATTTTGAGACGAATCGGATTATAAACGATAAAGTCGTCCGCCATCTTCAACTGAATTTTTTACTAGAAATTCGTAATCCGCGACCCCGATAACCCCCAGGTATCGATTTTGATTGACTTGGATCTAAATGACAAAAGTCATCAGTCATATTGGCGCCGCCATTTTGAATTTCTGAATTTTGACCAAGAATTCATAATTATTGGCGATTTCGAAAACCCCCAGATATCAATTTTGAGTCGAATCGGATTATAAACGATGAAGTCGTCCGCCATCTTAAAGCCGCCATCCTGAATTAAATTTTTGACTAGAAATTCGTAATCGGCGAACCCGAAAACCCTAAGATATCGATTTTGATCGATTTGGACCATAAATGACAAAATTCGTCCGCCATATTGGCGCCGCCATTTTTGATTTCTAAATTTTTGACTAAGAATTCATAATTGGCAATCCTGAAAACCTCCAGATATAGATTTCTATATAGCCATCTCGTTTTTTTCTTATATGAAAATGTTAAATTATATTGTCACCGGACTTACACGTGTAAAATTTCAAAGCTCTAGCTTAATTAGAACTAATCGAAATTTTGATTGCAAGACTTGACCTAAACAAACTAACTAACTAACAAACAGACATTGCAAGTTTAATAAAGCTTTTCATTAAAAAGCCGACAGGTCTGATATTTGGAATTTTCGTGCTATCTCTATAATTTGCAACTGTGCTAAGGTACTCGAAATTCTTTTGCACGAGGCTAATTACTGCAACATTAAAACATTTCAATGCATCAACATGGCTTTATGAAGGGGCGATCCACTACGACCAATTTACTCTGCGTTACACAATACTTATCTGAATCGTTGGATGATCACATAAACGGACGTGATATATAACAAATTTTTCAAAAGTATTCGACAAACTTGACCATAAAATGCTGCTTAACAAACTTTCTGGAAATCTGAAATCATATCTGTCTGACAGACATCAATACGTCGAATTTAATGGTTTCTAGTCTGTCGGATATATTCTACCTCTGGAGTTCCGCAAGGGTCTATCCTAGGTCCTCTATTCTTCATTCTATTCGTTAACGATATCGGAAATGATTTGCATAATGTCAAATATTTAATGTATGCCGATGACCTAAAACAGAATCAAAAGCACAGTGGATTGTAGTCACTTCCAAGAAAATACATATGCAAGAAAAGTTGTAATTGGTGCACAAATTTTAAACTTCCACTAAAGTCACAAGAATGCTGCGTTGTGTCCTACACATCTGTGAATATGATTATAAAATTAATGATGTGGTACTGCATGGGCCTGAGATTCTGCGGGATCTAGCTGTTATTTTTGACAAGTCTCTGTCATGCTCACATTAACACTATTGTGTCTGAGCTAGCAGATCGTACGGATTTATAGATAGAAATTCGCGTGATTTTTCAAACATCGACACGCTCAAGTTGCTGTATTGTTGTTATGTAAGATCGATGCTCGAGTATGCCTCGGTTGTTTGGTACCCACACTGTAATATACATATTAATAATTTTGGCTTTCCACGGCGTCCTGCTTGCTTTCCTGCCCTGCCTCCTTTAATAGTTTGAGCCGTAGGCGTGAGTGTATCTCAGCTAATCTGCATAAGCTAATAAATATCAATATTGATGCCTAAGAATTGGTATCTAAATTATACTTCCAGATTCCTAGAACAGCTTCTCGTCGTAGCAATGTGTTCTGTCTTACTACACCTCTCACTAATTAAGATTATCTCCGGTTCATACAATTTGCGAAAATCGTATTTCAATCTGTAATGATAACATTTTCATTTGCAATCCTGGTACCATGAAAACTTATTATAAAAGAGACTAATCTTACAGCCTTGTTTTTCTTTGATTTTTTTATATTTTTTTTAGTTATTTATTGAACTGTACGTGTTATTTTGTTGTATTTAGTTTAGTTATATTAAGGTTTTGTTTTGGGAACTTTTATATTTTTAACATGTTATTTATTGAACTATATGTAGTTCTATATATTTGCATTAGCCGCAGTGGCGGCTCGTGGTTAATTTTATAGGGGGGCACACACTTGACATTGTGAAATAATATAATAAAATTAACTTACCAGAGAACCATTCACCATATTCTTTGTTCTCAAAATCGTGTGCTGCATAAAAAATAAGCCAGAAATTGCAAATGTGTCCTCCCACTTTAAGATTTTGTACATACACATACACACACAAGCAAAATATTTTATTTATACATAAACACTTTATTCTTTTTAATTCTTTCACATTCGCACGTCGTCATAGGTGTAGTACATATAATACTTAAAATTTTGTACTCAGGTAAGACTTCCTGCAAATTATTTTTATTAATAAATATCAGAAGAGAATAATAGGTAAAACACCATTACAGCACATATCATCCCTGCCATCAATAACTGTCAATTCAGTTCTTAATTTCTCTTTGTCTATTAAAGCTTCTACATTTTGTTTTTTATTGAACTTTTCGTTATGAGCTCTTATATTTTCGAGGTAAGTACCATTTAACTGTTTATGAATGTCACTTTTACCTAAAACTTCATAGTTCCCTAAATTATATAAATGAGTTGCACTCTTCGCATGTTCGTTGCTCTTTCCTGTAAAAATTATAAATCATGTACTCCTTCCTGAATTCACGAAGAAGATTGCAAAATGTTGCTTAAAAGGCAAACAAAACAGAACAGCTTATTTCGTTCAGAACACCCACACATCCACGAATATCTATTAAATTGTCTTATTTTACCCACAGTAGTTTTTTTATATTTAATTCCGGGATAGGCCTTCCTAATTTTTTTATATTAACTTTAACCTCGTAGCTCAGCGTCTGTTACTTAAAATAAGAGACACCCAATTCATTTTTAAATGGATACGCCGTTTACCACTTTCGGGGTTGGTTTTGGCCGTTTGGAGGGATGGGGTGACCCCGAAGAGAAATTTTACCACCGCCATCGTGTTCAGCATCCTTAAAAGCGGGGGGAAGACATAGCCTCGTTAGGCTAGAAAAAAATGCACATTTTTCGAGGTTCTATTCGACTCACAGAATACACTAGATAAGCATATAACAGTGAAGTGTACACAAGTGAACTGTGCCCTCATTAATGCATTAGGCGCGTTTCGTTGCCATAGCAACGTCGTAAACAAAATCTAGCCAGATGCAGAAACATGACGCGGTCTCCGTACACAACTGATGTGGTGCACTTTGGGAAGTAGATATTGGCAAACACAAGTTGTAACGTAGCGATAGCGTCGGAAATTAGTTTTGGGGTTTATTAGGTTGATAAAAATGTTAAAATGGATAAAAATAAATAGAAATTAACTAACTGGCTGAATTAGCTTTGGGAAGCTGAATTAGCTTTGGGAGGCATGTGCTCCTGTGCCCCTTAGGAGCAGCCGTCACTGATTAGCCTAGTTAGTTATATGTTTTATTTGGTAACTTCTATTTTTATTCAGTCAGTTGTACCTTAGATTTTAGTTTCACTTATACTTACAATTTCTGTTTGTAAAGTTTACCAGAATCCCTTGCCCTAAAATTGACTTTTGAACCTGTTGGGCAGTGTATGAAATAAATAAATAAAAATAAATAAATAATTTTTTTTCTTTTCATGGCTTTTTCTGCAGCATGTATCTTCTGATCATAAAAACAACAAAATCAACCAGTATATGGAAACATAACCTCTACGCCTGTGGTGTTTATGTGTAACGCACAATCAGACGCTATTTTTTTTACATTTCTCTTTGAAGTATGTAGTAATATGGTGGCTACCCAGGCCAGGTTGGTAGCTACTAACGTCCCTAGTTATTTTGTATTAAGTTAATCTGAACTGTGGTTATTTTTCTTAATCGAATCAACTTTCATCTATAAACAATCTAGAATTATTTATTCGCCAAACTGTCTGCCTGTTAACCGCGTATGAAATTATCATAATCAAAAACTACTCTCCATATCGTTTACTGGACCTTGGTTAATTAGATAACTTATTTCAATTATTAGCTATCTGTGCTTCTATCATATCAGGATATTGGTGTTTCTAAACTTGAGAAGGGTTTAAGTTTGTGTCACCGACTAAAGAGCGTGACTAACGCCAATCGGGCTGGCACCGCGGCGGCGCCGGTGCGGCACTTTCAAACACGTAAATATGAACATTAACATATGTAACATTTTGTATATTAAAAAAAAAAGTGCAAAATATCTCTTCAACAGGTTTTCGTGAATAATTCGAAACTGGACAAATTCTGGTATCTGGAACGCGCCAATCATCTCGGCGTTGTCAAAATTCATGAGGATTGACACTGACATGCTAATATTGCAGTGCATTTCAAAAGAAAATGTAAAAAACCACCATTTTAACAGTTTCTCGTGAATAAATTGAGATAGGACCACTTTTGTGATTTGGGAAAAACGTCAGAGGATCCAGCACATTAAAATACGGGAAAATGGACACTAAGACATTATTATTCCTGTATGCCTCGAAATAAAATGGAAAAAGTACCATTTTTATCAGTTTGTCGTAAATAATTCGAGATAGGACAGATTTTCTGGGATCTGGAACCTACGCCAATCGATTCAACGTGTCAGAATACGTAACACACTAATATTTCTGCATATCTCAAAATAGAATTCGAAGAAACATCATTTTTGACAGTTTTTCGTGAATAATTCGAGGATCTTGGTATCCACGCTGATCGATCGGGCTTATCAAAATACGTAATTGAATACTATTATAGTATATTTCTGTATATTATTTTACAGATTCTCCGTGAATAACTTGAAATTTTACTAGTGGGATCTAAAACACGAAAATGATATTTTTGACAGTTTCTTGAAAATAATTCGAGACAGGGCCACTTCTGGGATCTGGGACCTACGTCAATCGATCCAACGTCTCAAAATACATAAAACTGGACACTAACATATTAATAGCTCTGTACTTCAAAAGCAAAAATGCGAAAAGAAATCTTTCTCGTAAATAACTCGAAATTGGAGCGCTTTTGGGATACGGTACCTATCCCAATCGATTTTATGAAAAGGCACACATCGAAAACGAATATAAAATCTTTCGGACCTTTTAATGCTAGCGGATCGCCCCTTCAGCGTCTAGACTATCTGTATTACTTTAAAATAAATCTTTCATGAAGTTTCTATTTTATTTAGTTTTTTCATTTTCTAGCGAAAGAAATCTTTAAGTTCTCGCAGTTTGAGTTTTAAATTTTCTATCTAAACTAAACACATTTTTATTCAGTAGCAATTGTCCACATTTTCGCCAACGTTTTAAATAATGGTGGAGGCGCTTCCCACTCTGCTGTATCGAATAACAACGCATAATTCTCTGAAACGATTAATTATATCGAATAGAATCACAGACTATCTTTTTCTTAGACAAACATCTGAGGAATCCTACTAATTATACGTACGGTTCTAAAATATCATTCCTGTAAAATTTTGGGGTGTTAACCCTGAGACATAATTTGTTCTTGACATCCTTGAAAGTACGTAGACTTACTTCTAGAACAATGTTTTTTCGCCATCCTTTATGTCTCACCACCAACAAGACTGAGATTTTTAACAACAGTTCCCACACATCTTTGGAATGTAGCAGAGTTTTGGCTCACAGTACCATGACTATACAATAGTTTTAAAATTAGAAAAGATATTTACGGAACAGATAACATTTTCCGTAAAGTGCAAATTTTCTCCTGACTTGCGTCCACGACGCGACGTATTCAAAAATTAGTGAGGACATTCAACAAATTTGATATTGAAGAAACGCAGCTAGGGCTAGCAGATATTGAGTAGGTCCGATGGATGATATGACCGTTAAGCATGCCTTGATTTCGCATCCCTTGCAGAAACGCGCGCATCCTGGTGGCATGTTAGTAGGATACACAGGAATAGTCGGTGTGTGGCTTTCGTTCGGGAACCGTCCTGCGAAATGTGTGTTGTGTTGGTGAATTGATGGCATGGGGCAGCTATGAGCAAAGCCCCAATTCTATGGTGCTGGAGTGCGCTCTTCTTCTCATCAGGTAAGTCAGCGATTCCATTTAACAATATATCTGTCTCCGAAGTTGGCGCTGGTAACAAATTGCATTCTAGGGATGCGTTGCATTTGGATGTATGCCGGCAGTGCAATTATAACCTTACATTCTGATATAATAGCCTATTATAATAACGATAATAATGTCATCAATGAGATAAATACAATGTGTATTATAAATTATTACGAGAAATAAGTTACCTAAGTCCGTAACTGATATTGATAAGAAATATGTTTATAAAATCTTGGATAGATAAATAAACATAAATTTGACCATATCAACATTGTTAAACTGGCTCATAAAAGTGATAATTTTGATCCTAGGAGCTTAAAAAAAATTTAATTCTTGTTAATCCTGTTATAAAAGAATTAGGTATAACAACGGAATTTATGTCGAGTTTTTATGTTGTAGTGCTATTTTGATATTGAATACGTAGGTATATCAATGTTTTTAAATGTAATATATCAACCTGGTAATGAAAACAAATATTATCTTTCCGATGTATACAGTGGTTGTTTGCTTTCTCTTGCGAGTCAACGCGAGTCAACATACTTATGATTGTATGTAAATTGTGGAATATTTGAATTGGATTAGTATCTATGATTTATTGCGGCAACTAAGTATATAAAGGCAGAAGACTGCTCTATAGTTGTCTAATTTTCAATTGATTGCCTATCTTAACTACTAGCATTATGATATATCATTGTCAACGAGTAATGTGAGTAGTAAAGTAGCATTGTGTTTATAAATATTTAAAATGAGTATTTCACCGACAAATAATTCAACAATGAGAGAAGAATACAACGAGGAGTTTTTCAAAGTATTCTATTTATAGGACTAAATATTGCATATGTTGTCCTACAAGAAAGTAATCATTATTGAATTAAGTATCTTTTTTAAAATGTCGGTACTTGTATTAAAACTGGAGTATTTTAAACAATCCAAAGAAGCGATGTCAGTATTAATAATTTTGAAAAGCAAACAAACGACATGATATTGGAACTTGCTATGCAAATAAGTGATTCGTAAATAATTCATAGCTTGCTTGGGTTTAGGACATAAATCAAACAAATGTCATTACAATCTTTCATAATCCGCCTAAGAAAACCATATACAAAACGCGCTCGAGGATACGAAAATCCGAAACATTCTTTCAACAAAAATAACATTTTGTTCGCCTTTTAGATACTTATTCTTTCGAAATGTTTAGAACAAGAACGTTTAAACGAAAATTACGCCTTTCTCATAGTAGTACACATAGTTTTTACTACATATCTGTTTATTTTCCTTCATAAACAAGTTGATATGGGTTTAAAGTTTACATAAATTTAAAAAGCGTAAACGTAGGTTGAAGGTACTCTAGAAAAGTAAGAAATAGAATGGATTTAGAAACCCAGGTATTTTCATTTTGTTTATTTATTTATTTCATTACAGGACAAAGTTTACAATCCAAATGTAAAAAGATAATGTAAATTAAACCTAAATTAATTATAGAATAACATAAATAATTATGCAGTAACAAGAATACTTAATATTCCAGTTACAATCTTCTTTATAAATGTAATAATCACACATTACCAAGAGAACATTTTTGTGTTTCGACAGCAACAAACACCGAGCGAAAGACTAATTCCTACTTAAAGGAGCTCTCGTGTCAGTCGTTTCACACCACTTGCACACTGCAGTTTCGAACTGTTGGTTCTCATCAGTGCAATGTAGGCTGTAACGGTTCTCCTATTATTTGGTAGGCGCCATCCAGCATGCCAAGCCCAGACTCGTGGTTATTTTGGAGTTGTAAGGACCTCTAGTACTATAAGAAACGATCAATGCGTACTATAAAAATTTATATAATAATGCATAGTTTTCTTTACCAAAATTGTAAATTTGACTAGTGAGGCCACTGGGAAACTTTGTTTAGTAAATTTAGCAAATAAGGCATGTTTTCTGTTGAATTTGTTATTACTAGATCCTATAACTGACCATTTCTGCATAAATTTCTGCATCAATAAAAAATCGCCTCCGATTTTGTTGATCAAAAATCGTTAGCTACATGAATATTTTACCCCATTATACTTACTCCAATTCATACATCTCAAATATATCGCTTAACATAATGAAAGTATGTATAAAAAAATAAAGAATACAGTGAATTGCATTATAAAGTTTTTTGGCGGCGGCGTATATTCTCTTTAGCAAACTTTTAGATGATGCTATCAATATCTAACCTCGTTGCTCTCTCTTGCTCAATGCTTAATACATTTAATGCTGACAGTATGTCTTGTGTGATTGAATTTCGTACAAATGTCTTAATAAGTTTTAATTTTGAAAATGACCTTTCAGCTGTAGCAGCAGTAACTGGTAAAGTGAAGAATAATTTTATGACAATGAAAATATTTGAAAAACACTTGACAGTAATTTTGTGATTTTGTATGAGAAATGTAGCAAAATCCGCAATTTCTATTATTTGTACCCTCAAAACATTTCTTAGTAACAGAAGTTCGCGGGGAAGATCTGCCGATAAATCTTTTAATAATAATCATAAAAAATAATTTTCAGCAAGATTGCTAGTTTTGAAATAAAGCTGATCGTCATTCATCTCGGTTTTGGGCTCGGTTTTGGGGTTCAAACAAGAAAATCTCTTTACCACCTCGCCCATCCCAGAAAATCGGCCAACAATCTGTTGAATGATAATATCAAGGTTGGCATAAAATACCTCTACTTTAAAAGATTCAGGATTTGTAAGTTGTTCATGTTCTCCTAAGTCATCAAAAACTTTTTAACCCGCCATTTTCTCTTTTTTTGAAATTCTGGTTCTATGCCCCATTTATTTGACAAAATCTAGGCCTCTACTTTAACTTTATCAAAATTATGCCTCAATTTCTTAAATATTTCTGTGGCCTTCTCGAACACCTGCAAAGCATTTAATAAATCTATATTTGGGGACTATAGCAACTTAGAAATAAAATTTGTGAAGTTAAAATTTTTTGTCTGAATAACGGTCAAGGGTGTGTAAATTCACAAGTCTACATATATTTTCTTAACGAATTAGCTTCATTTTGTTCTGATTTTGATGAGATCAAAGCTATCTTCACTAAAGCTTTCATTAATGCACGAAGACTGAATATTGCGACAAAAAGCGCATCATGTCTAGAAGACCATCTCGTAGGGCATAATCTTTTAAGGGTTGGAGTTTGAACCCTTGACTCTTTTGGTTCCTTTTCATAGTTTCTGTCAGAAGTTTCCATCGCTTTTTACTTACGCCAAATAACACATATAATCTTTCGATATAGTCATAAAATAGTTGAACAGAAAGCACATTTTTTACTGCGTCATTAAGCACTAAGTTCAAGTTGTGCGCTGCACAATATTTTTTTTTTGCATTACAACTTCTGTCGATACAGCCAGGTGCTTAATGATATCATTAACCTAATCTATAATTAACCTAATCTAATATCTACCGCGTAATGACGAATACACTCGGGATGCACAATATACGTATAACGCATTCACCTGGATATCTAGAATCCGCTTTTGTACTCCTGAATAAATGCCACTCATTACACTAGCGCTGTCGTAATCTTGTCCTCTGCACTTTTTAAAAGATAGTCCCTTTTTTCAATGGTATTTATTATTTCATGCTCCAAACCTCCAGAAGTCTGATTTGATACTTGAATGAAACCTATAAATCTCTCGCAAATTTGTAGTTCTACTGGTTGCTTAACAGAGTCATATAGGACATATACATATCGCAATATAAAACTTAATAGATCGTGTTTAGTGATGTCTTGTGTCGTGTCTAGTATTATCGCGAAAAAATAAGATTATATTACACTGTTAACAATCTGATTTAACATACTTGATGTGATGACAAATGACAGATCTGTTCATTTTGAGTTTATGGACTCAAGTAATTGATTTCAAGTTTATTATTTGTATCTATTGATTTTGATAAAACACTATCGTATTTTGTTAAAAGCTCTATAATTGTTCGAAAATTTCCACTTGATAGCTCTCCTATCTTTTCACGGTGACCACGAAAAGTTAAATTGCTTCAGAATCTCCTTCCATAAATTAACCTTTTGTTTCCATTCATCATCTAAAAGTAATCAACTGTTGACAGATTTTTCCACGAATCGCACACAGTACAGGTTTTGAAATGACTAGCTGAAAACTAATGTTCGTCAATCCAAGCATGTTGTATATCTGTTTTATCACTTCTATCTGCAAAAAAACAACACGAATGACAGTATACACAATTAAGTTCCTTAGAATGGCATAGCCAAATTTGTTTGACCAGCTGCTCCTATTTTTTTCATTTTTTGGAAATGGACCTCCAGTCTTACAAGGACCAATTCAGAGAATGGTCATTTTTACTTGAGGATCTAAAATATCCCTAAGATAATGGGCCGCGGTCTGATGGGTATGGATCCTTTAATTCGAATAATTGATTTGCTATTTCATCCATTCTAACTTGAGAATGGATTTCCATAAAAGTATGATGACCACTACGTTGGCCATCTTTATCAAGCGTTTCCGCTGTAAGAATATCAACATGTGTAGTTTTACTTAAATTTTCATCAAAAGAACTAGTTGCCTCCTCTAAGCCCCCTCCTTCCTTGGAACTTACTTTTTCAAAATCATGTACTGGCCTAAACATGGATGTAATTTTTGTATATTTTTTAATCTCATCTTCCTTTTCCGTTTGAAGTTTTTTTTTCCTAGTCTCAATAATTTCACCACAAACTAAGAAGACGGACCAAATTAATTGTCGCAAGATGCACAGTACAAATACAAATTCGATGAACAAAAATTCAAATTATGAATCACTAATATTAATAAAAAATGCATTAAACAAAAATAATAAATGTTAAATGCACACTATTTAATGGTCCTTTATTCATATTTTTCAACCAATATAAATATAATAACATATTATCTGCCAAAATCCGAACTATTGAAAAAATATATTCATTTCAACCCAGAATTTAAACATGCTACAAAATGCTTACTTTAGCTCTCATAAATCGTCAATGTCACAAGATGATGTAATGCAAATCGGAATGAACACAGGTCGGCTGATGAGCTGATGTGGGACAGGAGCCAGTGTGCCATTACAAGAGCCGGTATTCTGCTTGCTTGAAATTTTATTGAAATTAATTCCTTACTTTTATCAATTTATTTTATTATAATCTTAAAAAATATAATAAATGTCAAAGAAATATATCTAATAAATTTACTATATTTTTGTAAAATTCATGCATTTTGACTACTGATGTTTAAGATGTATGTAAGATTTCATCACTTTTAGTTTTGATATATTTTCTCATCATAAATTTCGTATTTAGACTCGGGTGCCCATAAGAACTGGAGGCCCCCGCATCGCGGGCCCTGTGTTTAGAGTTCATCACTCATTAACGCATGTCATTGTTTCTTTAACTAAATTAAGCGACACGTAAAATATATTAAATTGGAGTCATCACAAGTAAAAAGTACTGATAGGTAAGAAAACTTTAGGTGACAACTTCTAGCTATGGTTATAGGGTAAAGCTGTATGTTCCTTGTCTGTTAAATGTTAGGCGAGCAAAAGATTCCTACTCTTCGACAGAGAAGAGGTTAAGCAAAATTTCTGGTTAGGGGTAGCTCGCTTCAAGGTATTTTAGTCGCGGAAATAGGCCGACAATAAATAAATTTATAAAAAACAAACTTCTGGTTATTGTTAATTACATTTTCTGTACTTTACTTCTTCCTCTAGAGCCTCTGTACTGTGACTATAAGAAATTGTGATGTCCTATAAACTGTTGGCCCGCATCTTCAAATAACGGGCGTATTCAAGATTTCTAGTCTATCAAAATATAAGCCATGATGGCCAATAAATAGTTATTCTCGGATTTACGCTGTCCATCAATAGATGTCACATTCAATTCACCATTAAAGAATGTAGTACCTAGAACTTTTCAAAAACAACAGCAACGTCCCACCAACAGATGACTACTTCAGAAAATTAGATTTTATAAAAATTTATAAGAATTAAATTAAAATGTCAAAATGTGTAAATACTACCATAATTGTCGACCTCTTCCGTTTTGTTATTTAAAAAATAAAACTATTAACTTCGCAAGCTAACTTACTCAAAGAGCACATTTTGGCTGCTCGGTATAGGATACCGAGTTTTCGACCAAGATTAATAAATATGAATTAATATTATTTAATTAGTTAAGTTAGTTGTCGATTTTATATCAGATGTAATCAGCAAGTTATCGTCCAAGAAAAAATGGGCTACATTAATTTCTCCTATTTTTTAACAGTACACTTACACAAGATTAGAGGTTAATTTTGATATTAATTATTCGTAATGCTGTGGACGATGTAAACATGTTGTAAGACCTGAACTAACTATTCTCGCATTTTCTCGATTTTATTGCTGCTATTTGGTTTAAGTTTCTGGTGTACGATAAAACCCTAACGATTTGGATGTATTTTAACTATATCCGGAAGTCTCCTAATTTAGCCTCTAAAATTTGTGAAATTTTGTAAAAATGTGTGATAGAAATTGTTCAGTAAAGCTTAAACCCAAATGTATAAGAAGCATCCTTAAGATTTGATTTGAGTAAGCAGCCGCTGGGACTCCTGTTAATGTTGTATATGTATATGTAATGTATATTGTTTTATTTTATAAATATAATTATTCCATTTAATAATTTTTTTTCCCTAGCTTAAAAAAGCTAGGTGATTGATATTATTAATTAGCTGAAAGCTTTATGTTTTTTAAGTTTTTTGTGAATCTAGTATTAGATAATCTGTAATAAATTGGATTTTTATAGAACAGCTTCCTTTTATTGTTTCTATCTGACTACAAGGATTTTAATATTTGGAACCTTAAATTTTCGCTTTACTTTGTAATGGAACAGCGTACAAGAATAATAAGATGTGAACAGCAATACCATCGAACAAAAAAGTGTCTCTCGACCCCGGATATACGAACGTGAAGTGTATAGCTGGATATAGACACACAAGACCAACTATAGATGATACGTCAGTTCGCATATAGTAGTTTTTTTTTAATTCGAAAAAACAAATAAACCTAAACTAGGCAGGAAAATATAGTTGTATACATTCTTAATTTAATTTCCTTTGTTTATATCTTCATTGTTTTAAGGATAACGACAAAAGCAAGCTTCAATTAATTTGAGTCTTTTGGAATTTTATTGTATAGGCTTAAAAAGCTGCTTTGTACGATCAATAAGATGGGTACGAAATATTCAGGTAGAATGGGAAAAACGTGAAGGGACTGAGAAAGTATTACTTATATACCTCTAACTCCTTAAGCTCTACAACTTTTTATTGATCAATTTTTACCAGAATAGCATATTATAATATGAGGATCAATTTAAAATAGAAGTAAATATTTTTATCTAATAGCTTTTAGGAAATTGTTGAAAGAGACTTAAGCAGACTCTTTTTTAACTACAGATGATTTCTACTGTAAAGTAATGGGAAAGGACATATAGTATCTGTCTACTTGGTTATAAAAAAGCCACAAAGAAGGCAAAACAAATTAAAACAATATTCTTAACTTTCGTGCACTGTAATAATAACACTTTTATTCGTAGAAATTACAGTATTGTACGTGTTTACTACACCCTTTAATAAACACCCCAAACGTGGATTCAAGAATTGCAACACGAGTTGTCACTAACCACTGATTTATTTAACAATTATTAATTAACTTACAATAATTAGTCCTTATAATTACAACTTTCAACCATTTAACTCACTACTTGTCACTGAATTTTTTATTAGTCTGTTAAGCTGTTCTTTCTCTTGATCGGATCACTTTACATTCTTAACTAGAACTACTCTGATGCGTTGGTTCCGCTTTTTTATACTCCGTGATTCTTTCTCCAGCTCATTCAAATCCGTGATTCTAGACGGTTCTCGTTTTATCGATTCTCGATTTTATACTTAACAGCTCATTATTTAAATATCTAATAGCAGGATACACGTCACTCTCTTGCGGTAAGCATACTTCAAAATCTTTGTCTATTTTATATTTGGTTAACATTATACCGAATAATGTGGCGACCTTATAATCTATGCCGATTAAAGACGATATCTGTCCTATGTAACTTTTAAAAATACTGAAAACTGAACTGAAAATGCTACAGAGAAGAAGGAGAGAAACATTCACTTGTATTTACTTGTCCACAAATTTATCCACTGTTTGAATTAAGCGATTTAACTTCCGTATCCATCGACCGACGCCACTTCCATCTAGTACATTTTTATAACCGGAATGACAGATCTCAAAATTCAAGCATCAATAGAAATGCCATAATAAGATGACAAGTTAAGGGCAGGTATTTATTTGAAAGATAAAACGATAAACAACTCATTTCGCATGTGATTACCAATGTTAAAAGATTATGTTAAATATCCAGATGGCGCAGAAAGGAGTATCTTGCTGTATATGAATAAGGTCCTATTTCGCTCGAAAATTAGCTGCGAAACTCGACAGGGTTTCTTGATTAACACTGAATAAACAATTCATTCCAATATGTACAATCCAATAGTTGTGGCAAATGATATTAATTATTTTATATAATAATAATAATAATAATAGATTTATTGTCCAACAGAATATTCAAATTACAGGACAATATATAAGTGTCCAATACAAAATTAGGAACTAAAATATAAGTGAATGTACGCAGTAACTACCTCAAATACACAGTTAACTAATATATACACATTAAGAATAAAAATAGCTTAAGTGTAACATAAATAGTAAAGAACGATTGAATTAAACTTTACTATTAAATATATAATAATAGTTTTTGACTGTTACTTGAGAATTTCAATAAGCAGCTGTAATGATCCTAAACGTATGCTAATTATATCACATTGATCGCCAAGGCTATTATACAATTCCGTCATAGAAAAATAGGAGGCCTTTTCAAGACGTTTGTGCAGCTGGCGATAGCGGGACAATAAAATAGAACATTTTGACGTGCTCCCAACCTCGGGATTTTGAAATTAATTTTTGATAACAACATTGGACAGTCGAGCAAATTGTAATTGTAATGTGGGTCCTTCAATTCTCTAAAGATGTCATGTGTAATCTTGTCAATAATAATTCATTTACAATACGAAAACAGTAGAGCGTATTAATCGTATAGGTGTATTAAACATCGCTTATTTCCTCATTGCTATTCATATCCTGGATGTATTTTTAAAATTAGTGTCACATTATGTACGGTCGTGAGCAAAAAAATAGGACAAGTCTTATAACGGTATTTTACTAAAATCTAGTTATGTACATCTAACTTTAATTTTTGTGACATTGTCAGTTAGTTGTCATAATTTATTGCAAGTGTGCAAAAAACTAATATGCCTCATATAAGCGATTTAGTTAAATCTGGAGTTATTGCCAAAGCAGAAGATGGATGGTCAATGAGACAAATTGCACTGCATTATAATATTGACAAAAATTCGGTGTGTAACATTTTAAGAAAGTGGAGAATAAACGGTACGATTAGTAGAAATCCTGGATCAGGGCGACGAAGGATTTCAAATCAACAACAAGATTTGCAATTGGTATATGCTTTAGTAGAAAATCCATTTTACTCAGTTATTCAGGCTGCTGAAGAAACGAATTTTCCTGGATCGAGTAGTACTGGTCGCCGGCGAGTAAGAGAATCGGAGCTACACTGTCATGCAGCAGCACAGAAATACTTACTTAAAGCTGAACATAAAGAAGCACGAGTAGGATTTGCGCTTGAATTTTTAGCGCATGATGTAAATTTTTGGAAAATGTAATCTTTACAGACGAAAAAACTTTTCAGTCAACACACAGCGGTCGTATTCGTGTTTACCGCCCTCCGAATACTCGATTCGATGAAAAATATATATCTAACAATCATAAAAGTGGTAGATTTTCCGTCAATATATGGGCTTAGATATCGGCACGTGGTCCTGGTGTTTTGTGACATATTGAGGAACGATTTAATTATATACGTATATTAGGATTTTAGACAATATTATGCTCCCTTCTGTGTCACAATTATTTCCTAATAATAAGTTCATATTTCAACAAGACAGTTGTTCCGTTCATACTACTCATACCGTAACTAACTGGTTTCAAGATAACAACAATGTTCTTAACCGGCCCAGTCATAGTCCAGATCTTAACCCTGTGGAAGAAGTATGGGGACTACTCGTAAGAAGTATCCAAAAACGAAATGTGACACCACGGAATGCCGAAGAATTACTGAAAGTAGTAAATAATGCATGAGAAAATATTATTACTAATGATTATTGTATAAGGTTATTTAATTCTATGTCAAACAGACTTATAGAAGTTATAAATAGAAATGGTGCAATAACGAAATATTAATAGTTAGTTTCTTGTTAAGTAGGATATCCTTTTTTCTTTAATCCAGGATTTCTACTAATCGTACCGTTTATTCTCCACTTTCTTAAAATGTAAAAAACAAAATGCTTGTTAATGTTATAACGCTGTGCAGTTTGTCTCATTAACCATCCATCATTTACTATAGCAAAAACTACAGCATTAAAATAAAAAATAAATTAAAAGTGATATTTGTTTTATTTCTGCTACTCAGTACATATTCAAATAGAGACAGATTTACATTAGAACCTAAAAGTTGTCCTATTTTTTTCTGCTCACGACAGTAATATTCTCTTCTCAATAGTATTGCTCGTTTACTACAGTGAAAACTTCAAATTCCGTGTGTCTTGTATTTAAAAAGGTAGGAATTTGCTGCTGTAAATTCATTTGTACACAAATATTTAAACTGTCATTTTACTTAGCCACAACATATTCCACTAAATTGTAGACATTTTGATCAAATAACAAGGTTTTGTAACAAAACTATTGACAAATTAACAATACATGCTACAAAATCGTCGCTCTATATTGCAAGTCAGCTGAGTTGATGGCTTATGTAATTATTTGGTTGTGATAATGCTATTTGTTCAAAGAGCAAAAAGAACATTAATGCCAACAAAATACTTCCTCAATACTTGTAGCAAATAAATATTAAGGTTAAGAATTGACGGTAGTTCGTTACCTTTTGAAACGTGTGATCGTTCCAATTTTGAAAGAGTTTGAATAACTTATGAGCACATTTATTTAAAAATTGACTTGAATATGTTTCCACCTACATAAGATATTTTTATCAAATGAGTGTACATTGTTTACATGGAAAAGTGCTTTAGATATCCGTTCCCTAAATTATTGAATATTCAGGAATAAGGCTCGAAAAAAGAGCTCAATAAGTTTACTTCCGTTATGATTCTCAAATACCCGACAACGGAGCAAATAGATAATGTTAATTGTCAGGCTGGGTAATCGATCATGTATAGTCGAGTTCATCAGTTCCCGGTACTCAAAAAACACAACAAAAAAAAGTTATTATTAAAATACCAGTACTCTCTGTACTGCTGTTCGAAAATTGACTCGCTTACCTTCACAGGTTTTTAATCTGCATCGGCTTGTTGACGAGAGCATGCCGCTTGGCCCACGGCGATAATAATCTTGGCGTAAAGTTTTTGTTGCATTTTTTGAGTGCCGCGAACTGATGAACTCGATTATAAGTAATAAAATCAATGAGACTTGTTGGCTCAATATGCCGACAACTGCAATTGGTTTGCTTCGGACATAAACTTTTAATAACAAAATGAATTATTTGTTTAACAAAATTTATTTTTGTCACTTGTCTCATAACGTTAATGTTAGAAACTAGTATCATTTAAATATCCCTAGACATCGAACTACTTTTTCAGGCGTTCATTTACTTCTGTTCCTCAAAACTATATAATGCTGTACCAGCTTAATTTAAAAATTATAGCCATTAACGTTTTGAAACATCTAAGTATAATATTTTATTTTCTAGGCAAACTCGGTATAAATTAATCGGTTATTATTTAAATTTATGAATTTTTGTTTAACTTATTAATATAATTTAATTATCTACTGTTATACTCGCTGCATGTTGTGACAAACTGTATTATTATTTTATTTCATTTGTATTTTCTAAACTCGGTTAAGTAGACCAGTGTGACCTGGCTTCGCTGAGTATAAATTAGAGACCATTTATTATTATTATTATTATATAGTTATTTAACCCGTAAACATTCCTCTGTTTCAATCTAAAATCCTAGATCTACAAATTTACTGTAATTTCACAAGTAAAAACTTATCAAACCGTTTAAAGTGTTCTTTTTTCAATCCCCAAAAGATAATTCACTTACACACTTACACAGTATACACGGATAGATTCCAAGCTCTAGATTTTGTCCTGCAAAAATAGAAACACATTCAATCAGTTCGGTAAATGTGCAATCTATTAAGCGAATAAACACAAATATTTGCTTTCACGCTCCTCCTAATCGTAAAGGGATGTCTTTTAGATTTACGAGTACGAACTTTCGACTGAAATATTCGGTCTCATCCGAATCATTGGGGTGTCAACCACACAGAGCAGCGTGTTTTTATGTATTGACCTAGAAAATCGATGAATATATTAGGCAGATTTTGTTATCGAACAGAATTTATCACGTATAATGGCATTACACGGTGTTAAACTGTTGATTAAAAATGGGATATATTAGGTCGCTAGTATTGGATGCGAGTATTTGTACTGCAAAAAATGGCACTAAGGGTAATCACAAATAAAGCTACTCGTGAATCATGTAGGTCTATCTTTTGTGACATGCAAATTTTGACATTTCCAGTACTATACATTTATCACTGTTTAATTTACGTAAAAGAAAATCAATCATATTTTAATATGCATACTGAATTACATAACTAGTATACTAGAAATCGAAACAATATTATACAGGGTTACTGGTAATTCGATACATTTCTTTGGAGATGTGATGGGGCATGAGCTAAGGAGTAAATCTAGCCCTAACATACATTATGCAAAATTCAATAGTTTTTGAGATATTTAAATTTTTTTGTTTTTCTCAAAAAAGTAGATCTTAATGTCTTAAAAGTTAATTTCCGAAAAATCTACTTGACATTTTTAATTTTTTTTTTACTGAATTAGTTGTCCAATATTATAGATATCCGTTTGGAATGAAAAATATCCGGAAACATTTCGATCATGTGAACATTTAAAATAAAAACTTGTAAAATTTTTTTTTTTAAGTCAGTTATGAAATTTACCTATTAGGTTTTTTCAAAAAAATATTAATGTAGCACGCGTACAAATTATTATAAAAACTTCCTTATTTCAATAGCTATCTAACTAAGTACAATGCTTCTTTTCAAAATCTATAACTGTTTCATATACCAAATATACTTTATGTTTATGAGTCCTACTTAATATTTTAAAAGAATTTATAACTGCCTGTACTTGCTATATGTGTATTTGTTATTGTATGTTATGTGTATTTTATTAACAATGCTAAAATAATATGTACTGTACATGAATGTGTATTCAGCAAATAAAGTATTTTATAATTATTATTATTGGAGCAGTGTTAAGTCATTACTGGAAAAATGAGTTGTTTACATTGAAAAAACTACGTTTTCAATATATTCATCGTTTTCTAAATTAAACATTACTCATATTCTATCCCGTCTCCGATAACTTTATATCTCAAATCTAAATCTAAATTTTGCAAAATCTTAATTTCTGAAGTGAATAAATATAATTATCCGATCTGCGTTAGTACTGAGGTTCATTGACAGATGTCGCGTGGGATAACGTTTATGATAGAGACCCTATGGAAAGTGGATGCATAATGGCGGCGCCAATAGGAGTTGTTTTTATTTTGATAAGCATAGTGTCATCAGACTTAATCTAATAGGTTAAAATGAAAATAACAATCTGTTATGCCTGATTTGGCCACGAAGCAATTAATGGTAACGTTATTACTTACATATATTTTTCCACTTTGTCAAAACAAATACTGCAACTTGCTTTTGACACTTGCGATACGTTTTAAATACATGATGCACACGCGCACGCATAAACCATCGCCACCATTATTCATCCTCCTGGGCCGAGTGGCCAGTCTCTATTTTATAGGATCTCTACGCTTATGATTATTAAAATTGCCCTTATAGCGGAGGCAAACGAGATTCGATAAAGTCAGAAAAGGCACTGTCTTTTTTTACTTGAATTACTTGGTGGAATTTTGGTGTGTACGGCAATGTATTTTAACGTAGTCTCGTTTCACAAATCTTTGGATCCACAGTGTTCGTATAGAGCTATACAATCATTGAAAATTATAAACACCCCCTATATACTCCAGAAATCTGCAAATTCAATATAAATGGGTCAGCCAGTGCAGTACAGACGGAACTGCCGGGCATAACGATAGCCACAAAAGAGATTGTCCGTAGACAAACTACGGGAAAAACAATCAGGATCTACACAGATTGTAGACAATCATTACTAGCCCTGAGAAGTTACAAAATTATCATAGGGGCAGTATGGGAATGTAACCTAGCACTTGTGGGTGCCTCCAGCGTGAATAACATACTGGTATGCTAGGTTAAAGGACATGGACAGTGTAGTAGCAACAAAGTAGCCTACAGACTGGCCAAGGAGGCAGCAGGCCTAAGTATCTTTGGACCAGGCCCGGCCAGTCTGTTACTGATCACGGCGATAACACAAATAATTAAAGAGAACACCCACATTAAATCAAAGAAGCTGTGGGATGAAACAAATAGCTGTCAGTTTACTAGAGATCTTTTAAAATATCCCAATAAGAGTACAGCAATGGACTACCTGGCAATGTCCATAAGGAACCTACGTTTTATAGCGGGACACTATCCGTTCACAACATGAGATTAAGCAAAACACCTCTCTGTAGAGGTTGTGAACAAGAAGATGAGATGGTTCAACATGCACTCTGTGACTGTTCTGCCGTCTCATCAATCAGAAAATCCATTTTGGGAGAACATTGGCCTACTTTGATAAGGGAGATGCCCCTAGGCAGCATCGCCGCCTATTTCGCAAGATTAGGGTGGTTGGAGGCCTAGGCGAGGATCTGCCTACAGGGGAGAGCTCCTTTAAGTAGGATCAGTTTTTCGGCTAGTGTTTGTTGCAATCGAAGCATTAGCGTTCTGTTGGTAATATGCGATTATTACACTTAACGCACCAGGCTTGTAACTTGTAATTCAGCGCTCGGCGGGGCACATAGCCCGGAGAGTAGCTGTTGATTGCAGTCTTGTTATGTTCCTTATAGTATATATGCTATATAACGAAATTTGTAAACACACTAGAGGGCGCATTTCTCAACAGATCAAAACGAAATTTGGTAGGCATATACCTTTGGTTTATATCTCGGTTATGTTCGAAGATGGGCTAAGTATCCTTCTTCGTTTAAAAATGGCGGCAGTACAAAGTTTTAAAAAAATTCTCAAAATTTTATTTCTAATCGAATATATACGTGTTATATATCGTTGGATAGTGCTCATCTAGACCTAAACTTTTGTCTAAAACATTTTTTGATAAAACGCATAGGAAAAATTTTAAAAATTGCGGCGTTTCGAAGTCTTCAAAAAATTTTATTTCGAATTAAATATGTACACGTGATATATCGTTGGATAGTACTCATCTAGACCTACATCTTTTGCCTAAAATATTTTTTGCTAAAACACAGCGAAAATTTTAAAAAACCGTGACTTATTTATATTTTGAAGACTACGTGCTAATAGTTCATAAACCGATGACAATAAATTGAAGTTGGGGAGTTCTAATAAAGATATGCTTAATTCTTATTTAATCACTTATTTACTAAAATAATAGAGATCTAAAGCAGTGCAAAACACATATATAGGACGAAATCTACCTTTTCGACTGGCCCCTGCCATCGGGTTTTTTTTTCTACCACATATATCCTTTGATTACAACTTCTACAAAAATAAAAAAATTAATCAGTTATTTGCCAACTAATACAAATTATATAATTATATATAAGCGTGTATTTATCTGACGTTTCGGAAACTTAATCTGTTTTTTTTTCAAAGTTATGAATACAATTCTTATATGTAGTGGATATTAGATACACAACTTTGAAAAACATAAAGAAATGTGCCCTCTTATATGTTCTCCAATAATTCGTTCCCAAACATTTATAGACCATATGTGCAGGCTGTGAACCTGCCTGCATATTCTCCGAAGCATAATAATGGTAATTGTCCTTGCTAACAAATTCATTTGTATCAAAATTACTTTCATCAGTGAACAAAACATTACTGAAGAAAGTAGCATCTTGTCAATTCAAGAGTAAAGAGACCACAAGAGTGTAGCGCGAGTAGTGTTATATCAAATTGTCAGGAGTTACATTTGACGTCACATTTATGTACAAATTAGATCCATAATGTGAAAATAATGTACTGTACTGGGTATAATATTCCAGAGATTCTTGTCAAACGTACAACGCATATCTGTTTTATGCATACAAAATCCTCCAGACTAATTATTGGCAAGCTAAAGGTGATATTCAATATCTATCGGGAATATGGGAAAGTAAAAAATCAAAATGTTTGAAATAAACTAAGAGAAGTCATTTAAGGCAGCTTTTCATTTCACTTTTTTAGATGAATATATTTATGATTATCATCATCATTATTAACCATGCTGCTTGAGGCCCAGCCGACCCTTCCAGTAAGTATTTCTTGCCAACCTAATTTGTGACAATATTCCATATTTGTTATGTACGAAAAAATCAAACGAAAAATAATGTGCTAAATGCACTGCTCAAATGAGATAAAAATTGAATTTAACGCATAAGCATAATATATTTTTCAATCTATCTACCATCCATAAAAATAGTCAGGCCGTAAAAATAGAGCAGCTGAAGGTGTATTCTTGTCTCAGAGCGCCGAACAGTATGCAGTTCCTTGTCCCGACAGACCACTTCACTAGAGTGGACCTCTGTGAGACTCTCTACGCTAGTTTTGAAGCCTTCGACGCTGGGGGATTTGTTATAACAAAGCGAATACGGGGTAAAAAAAATGTTCGCCGAAAGTTGATATACTTAGGATTCTGCGACGAGATATATCTACGTGGATTATATTTTTGTGATATTTATAACAAAAATGCGACATAATAGACCTCTGTCAACGGATACAATAAAACTTAGAAGGAAATTATAACACATGGTTTTATATTGTATTTTTATAGCTTATTCTATGTTTTACTCGAGGTTTTACCTAATATCAGCCTATCACACCACCGACTCACTCAGGGAAAGGTGTCTCTGTAGATTTAAAACCATTTTATCCAATTTCGGTTACAATACTTTGCGAAAACTATAAATTTAACGTGCCTCTTAAACAACAACAAATCAATGGATTCTTCAGCTTCACAGGTATCAAATCCTTTCAAGTAATGACTCTTTTGAATTTGAACCTTGTTATATTGAGTTGATAATTCGTTGTCTTGGTCTGCAGTTGGCTTTTCTCCCAGCAGTGTCAAATAATATATTAGAGTAGATAATAGTGTATTGTTTTATTAGTAGTAAAAGTGATACTTTTGAAACGAGTCACAACGCATGGCTTTTACTCTGAATAAAACACGCTGTTTTTTTTCACGTCGATTAGTTATAAAAAACTAAGAAAAAAATCTCGAATTTCACCACCAAAACCGCATTGTATTAATACCGCATAGCTGGCATATTAAACAAAATACGCGTTGCTACGGATATATTGTAAAAACGAAAGTAAAAGTACTTTTTCTTCCGCTCACAGCATCACCTCCGGTGCTAAAGGCAACGCACAGTCATCTAAAATGTTAAACTTTAATGTCATGAAATGAGTTAAGAAATATCATGTTTTTCTGACTGAAGAAAAAAGTATCTATTAGGCCGGGGATATTTGGAGGATCTCCGTCTTCACGTATATTCATCTTGATCTATGGCTTTATCACTGCTTTTTATATTGTCATTCCAGATATCATTTTTACAATTCTCTAACATTATTTCATGTAATTTTCTTCAGCGTGCTCAAAATTGCCACTGTTTTACTGTCATATTCATAAAATCCAAATCCCTATCTCTTTAAGATTCGCTACTGAAGTATGGATTATCTCTATCACTGATTTTATCTATGTTGTTAGATAGATATTTTAATTTCTCTTGCGTTAACAATATAACACCGTGGCGGATTTCTTTTTGCGGTTATATTCGGTACTGGATGGATCCAAGTAGAACAATAAATGCAATAAATTTGTTTCTATATGTTTCCCTGTATGGTAACCGAAATGTGAAAACAAACAACACAGATACAAAAGCATCTGTTTACAACTCTTTGATTTTTCATAGTACAAGGCTACGAATCTGCAAAAATATACTAAATATTTACTTAGGCCAGGTTTTGATTGATGCTTCATGCAGATTACTGCATAATTTTAATAACATTATTTTGCTTTTACGTATATTGACCTATATAACAATTGTCTTGATAATATATGTATTAATTTAGATTCAAGCTGTTATAATAGTAAAGCAATTTATACTTCCATGAGTGATCACAATGCACAAATGATAACAATTAAAACTCTAAAAGAAACATTTAGTAAATCTAGTATAAAATATAGATCACTTAATAATCGTGATGATACCAATCACTTTTAAACACTGCTATCTAGTGAAGATTGGAAATGTTGATGAGAAATTTAATATTTTCGTAGAGGCTTTCTTACATTACCATGAAATAGTATTTCCATTTAAAACTATCAAACTGAACATACAAAGAAATAAAGAAAAAGTAACTGGATTACACTTGGTCTAATATCTGAACAACCAGCGGTTAAAAGAGTTGCACAATTTAGCACTGACTGGGGATGCGAGGGTAAAAGCACTTTCTAAAAAATATAAAAGTATCTATAGGAAATTGCTTAATAGAGCTAAAAAAATGTAT
Organism: Leptura quadrifasciata; assembly: GCA_963675555.1. Lineage (NCBI taxonomy): Eukaryota > Metazoa > Arthropoda > Insecta > Coleoptera > Cerambycidae > Leptura > Leptura quadrifasciata. Next base: position 105,534,803 of record OY776674.1, on the reverse strand, counting down.
AACGAATCACTTTTAGTAAACTCCAACAATAAATCAAAAACCGCGTGGAACATCATAAACCCTCAAAAAAACAAGAATATAAATAGAATAATAATTATTAAACTCGGATAATGTAATGCCAAATGATGCTAAAAATGATGTACCTAATCTTTTGTTTAACAATAACCCTAACTTGTTTTATTTGGAACTTGTTAATCAATCGTATATTCTGGATATTATATTAATTATATTATATTATATTAATTATATATAATTAATTATATAATAATTAATTATATAATAATTAATTATATTCTTATTAATTATTTATTGAGGCATAAAATTGATATTATGCTGCTAAATGAGACGAAACTCACTAGACGAGATAAATTGCAAGTCCGAGGGTACGCGGTACATCGAAAAGATAGGGCCGACATTAACAGGGGTGGCGGGGTAGCCATACTCATAAAGTCAGATATTGCGCACACACATCATTCTGTACGGAACGCATCTGTGGAGAATGTGTGTGTGACGCTGGAGGGCGGCATGAGTATTGTCGCTGCTTACAACAGACCAACGAACGGCTTCACGGCGGGTTGTCTGGAGAATTTGATGAACGTGAGCCCGCGCTGTTTGCTCATAGGCGACCTTAACGCTAGGCATCGCATCTGGAACTGCCATCGCAACAACGCGAACGGCAACACTCTGCTCGACTATGTGAATAGTCGAAATGTCATCCTGCAATATCCGGACGATCCCACGCATTTTCCGGACAACGGCACAACACCTACAACCCTTGACATAGTGGTCAACAAGGGTGTGAGGAATTCCACGGCCCCCGTGGCCCTGGAGGAACTCACGTCCGATCACAACCCTATTTATCTCGAGTTAGACGGTATGTCAAGGGAGAACATTACACGTAAAGTCACATCATATAGTGGCGCCAATTGGCGCCTCTATAAAGAACATATTAACACAAATTTAACACTAAACAACACAATCAGTACACCCGCCGAGTTAGAAAATGTGGTGGAGGAGTTTACGAGAGTGCTGCAGGATGCCAAGCAGACTGTTGCCACCACTATCACTGTGAACGAGAACAGAGACCGACTCGACGAAGCGGTCATACGAAACATACGAGAGAAAAATAGACTGAGACGGCTTTGGCAGCGAAATCGCGATGTCAACGCTAAGGTTGATATGATCAGGCTGCAGGGGCAGATTAGAACCTCTATAAACACTGCAAGGAACCAGAAATGGGGGGACAAACTGGCAGCGCTGAATCCTCAAGACAACTCGCTGTGGAAGTTGACGAGGGCCTTAAAAAGTACACGGGAGGCTATACCCGCGTTGACGGGCGCGAATGGACGGACGTCGATGACAGACGCTCAAAAAGTGAGCGACTTAGCTACTCATTTCGAAAATATTCACAATAACAACATACCAAATAATTTAGAGCACGACCGCATCGAGAACAACATTAACGAAATCATTGGTCCTGACGTACAAATGACACGACGTGAATTTCTGAAGGTCATGACCAAGCCCTCGGAGATAACACAATTTATCAAGGACCTACCAAACAATAAAGCCCCTGGAAAAGACGGCATCGAGTACAAGCTGCTCAAATATCTCCCGAGGAAAGGTATTGTGCAGTTAACGTATATCGTTAATACGATTCTGCGGCTACAGCACTGGCCCAGTCAGTGGAAGTGTGCCGTGGTCATTCCCATCCTGAAGCCAAACAAGAACGCGAAGTTCGTCGGCAGCTACAGACCTATCTCGTTGTTGTCGGCGATCTCCAAGTTGGTGGAGAAGCTCGTCCTGATCAGACTAAATACTGTTCAGGAGGAGCTCCACATCGACGACGAGTCTCAATTTGGCTTCAGAAAGGGTAGGAGCACGGTGCAACAGGTTGTTAGGATAGTTAACGACGTCAAAGTACAATACAACCTCGGGAAGAACACCACCATGGTGCTCCTCGATATTGAGAAGGCGTTCGACACCGTCTGGATCCCGGGGTTACTCTACAAACTACACCACTACAACTTTCCCACTTACTTCACTAAACTCATTCATTCATTCCTGACGGGCAGATCCCTGCAGGTTCGAGTGAATAATACACTGTCAACACGGCGGGGCATTCGCGCGGGAGTCCCGCAAGGATCGTGCCTCTCTCCAAAGTTGTACAACTTGTACGTCTCCGACTTCCCAGAGTTCCCGAATACGAAGCTGGCCAAGTACGCCGATGACACAGCCATGTACGCGCATTCTCACAACGCGCAAGCGGCGAACATGCTGCTGAAGGCGCACATGGCTCGTGCCACGGCTTATTACGACCAGTGGAAGATTCGGGTGAACGCTGAGAAGTCGGAGGCGATAGTCTTCACGCGTCGTTTTACTGAGAACAAAATTTTAACACCAATTTCGATCAGGGGAAACAAAATTCCAACCAGGAGATGCGTGAAGTACCTGGGGGTAAGACTCGACGAGAGACTGACGTTCAATACCCATATAAATGAGACAATACGGACGGTCTACTCCCTGTCCAGAAATCTGTATCCACTCATGGTCAGGGGTAGCAGACTTAACCGACAAAATAAAAAATTGTTGTACACGATGGTGATTAGGCCGTCCATCACATACGCGGCGCCGGTGTGGTGCAGCATACCTGCCACGACAATGAAAAAACTTCAAGTGTTTGAACACAAATTTATGCGCCTCATTTCAAATTCTGGAAGGTACACCTCCCTCAGAGATCTCTATACGCGTTGCAACGACATAACCCCGATAGCGGACTACGTCCAATGCATCTCTCAAAACTTCTATTCATTCAAGCTGGGCGATAGTCCGCTAACAAGACACATAACACAAATTAGACAGCATAATGCCCCATTTCGGATTAAACACCCCTTACCATACCAGACGTTACCGATTTTCCGGCAACCTCTGTAGCCAAGCTTCACCAACTATAACTTCCGCTTACCCTATCCACCTTTGCTAATATTTCATACCTTTTGATTATCTTTAAATCTTTCCTATCCCCCTCTTCCTTTCTGTTTGTGTCCCTTTTGTTTGTTGTTTCTCTTGTTTTCTGTTTGTACATTTTTGTTTTTCTAAATTCACTTCTCATCACGAATATCAAATAAATTAAACATTCTGAAAATCAAAATTATTAAAGCCAAAAGTTTAGGCCAGCCATGTGCAGCTCGGCGTTCATGAATTTCGCAGAAGGTGCCTCGTTTAGATTAAGGTATCTGCGTCAACTACAAAATTTTAAAAAAAGTGTTACAGTGAGTCAGTTATTAAAAATATGTGTAGTTTTAAGTTGTTTTTAAAAATCTTTATCGTTTTATGTTGAAATAGTATTACCTAATTTTATTTGCTTGTTGCAAAAGGTGCTTAGGTTAGTTATTCATTTTTGTTTTCGCCGACCCAGATCTGTTCCGGCCGGCCTGCAATTCGCGACCGCGTGAGCGCGGTAGTTGCATGGTCGGTCCCGGGGCAGGCTCTGGTTAGGCAACTGTTTGTATGTTTTAATTTTAATAAATCTTTGTTGAATTGAATTGAATTGGATATTATATAATTTTTGAAAACTCTAACTCATCTGGGGACGACAACATAAGCACAAATTTATTGAAAAAATGTAAGCATCTAATTACTGAACCATTAACGAAACTAATAAATTTCACACTTAATGAAGGGGTCTTTCCCGAAAAATTGCTAAGATTATACCCTTCCATAAACCAGGTGACAAAACAAAAATTGAAAGTTTTAGCTGATGTCTATTAAGTTCTTTTGCAAAAATTTTTGAGAAATAATATCACTAAGTTTCTTTAATAAATATGAATTAGAATGCAAGTTTTCACGGCCGTTGTCAAATGAAGTAGTTTCTTCCGGGTCTTGCCGTGGTCGTCGAACTTGACTTGACGATTCACTGATCATCTCGTCAGCTTCTTCAGAAGGATTCTAAAGACTGAATTTGTTGTGTTACACTCCCCGTTATATACCTAGGCGTCGCTTCGCTACGCTGGTCATTGGTCGTGCGTGGTTCGCTTCGCTGCTCATTCGTCGTGTTTGGTTGACCGTGACTTACTACGGTGCTGGTACTTGGCAATACCAGTCTCCACGTGTTACTAAGTCGATACCCATCCCCTCTGTTAAAGTTGTTCACGTTTTTCATAATTTACAGTGATTTCCTAATGATTCGCGGATAATAGCGCGTATTCCTGTCTAATATATTGACGTCCTCGTAGTCGATTTTATGGTTCTCGTTATTATGGACATGCTCTGCTATCGCCGACCTATCCGTGTATCCAAATCTGGTATTTCTCTAGTGTTCTTTGATTCTGCACTGGATACTCTGTCCTGTTTGTCCGATGTAGCTCTTACCACATGTGCACTTCAACTGGTAAACACCTTTTGATAACAGTATGGGGACAGGGTCTTTGATTGAGGGAAGCATCTGCTGTATTTTCTTCACTGTTCGAAACCGTACACCTACTTTCTTTTTGAATAAAATCTTCTTCAGCCTATCTGTGTCTCCCGCGACTTAGGGTAGGCATGCATACGTTATTGGTTGTTGCTGTTCTTCTTCTGTAGTTTTCTGCTTATTTACTATTCGTTGTATATTGCTTTGACTGTATTCGTTCTTCTCTAAAGCTTGTTGGACATTCTGTAGTTCCTCAGGTTTGTTATCGTCGTCGCATATTGTGTTGGCTCTGTGGACCAAGGTTCTAATTAACGCTCTCTTATATTGTGGATGGTGGTGAGATGTCGCATGTATGTAACGATTGGTGTGTATTTTCTTTCTGTAGACACCATGGGCCAGCTTGCCATTGTGTGACGTTTTCACTAATACATCTAAGAAAGGTAAAGCTCCATCTTGCTCGGTCTCCATTGTAAATTTAATACTTGGATGCTGTTTATTCAAACGTTCGAAGAAAACAGATAAAGATAATTCTCCATGTTGCCATATGATGAACGTAGCGTAGCCAGCACTTTGGTTTATTCTCACTTCAGCGTATAGCTTCCTCTTCAAAAGCTTCCTTGAATAGGTTGGCTATCACAGAGAAAGTGGTGATCCCATGGCTGCTCCTTGCTTCTGCTCGTAGAAGTCCCCATTCCATAGAAAGTATGTTGTAGGTAGGCACAATCGGGCCAGATAAGGTATGTCTTCTCTTAATCCTTTAGGTACAAGTTGTTGGCGAATGAGGTTAACTGTTTCTTCAAAGGAATGAACTGGAATGAATAAAGTACCTAAGGAAGACATTATCATTGAAGTTGAGAACGCCATTAGAGGGTTGTCAGTTGAAGAAGCTGAGGAAGTGAGACACGAAACATGCCGAATACTGCGCAAATCAAAACCACCTAGGAGGAGCATTACTAGAGAGGAAAGTGAAACTCTCAGAGATATTCGCAATAATAAAGATATCATCGTTTTAAAAGCAGATAAAGGCAATGCCACAGTGGTAATGAAGAAAGAAGAATATGAGGAAAAAATACAATCATTATTAGCTCCAGAACAGTACACAAAATTAAGAAAGGATCTGACGTCAAGGGTTGAAAGACCAACGAGAACAGCTATCAAGAAATCATTAATCTCAGTAGAAGAACAACGCCGCCTGCTGCCAAGTGAAACCTTACCACCACAACTCTACGGCCTCCCTAAGATTAATAAACCAGGTAACCCTTTAAGACCAATCGGCAGCACATGTGGATCACCCAACTTATGAGTTGGCCAGATACCCCGCAGACACACTACAACCCTATATAGGTAAGACTAGTAGCCACGTAAAGAACTCCGGACACTTCGTAGAAATTTTAGAAAACTTGGAAATAACGAGTAATGATATCATGGTTAGTTTTGACGTCGAATCTTTGTTCACCAATGTACCAAACACAACAACAAATTCAGTCTTTAGAATCCTTCTGAAGAAGCTGACAGGATGATCAGAGAAACGCCAAGTCAAGTTCGACGACCATGGCAAGACCCGGAAGAAACTACTTCATTACATATAAATTGTTTAGACCTTTTCAATTTGGTTTTCGTAAAGGATTGTCAACTATAAGTACTATTACTAAACTTCTTAATAACTTAGATAAAAACCAGGATGAGAAGAAAAAATAGTAGGTATATTTCTTGAGTTGATTGAAGCATTTGACCTGGTAGATCATAAAATCTTCTTAAATAAACTTTAAAAAATATGGTGTACGAGGAATACCTCTAATGTGGTTTGCTGGTTGTCTTCAAAATAGGAAGCATTATGTAGAAATCGAGAATAATAAATCCATATTGTTACCACCTTCCATTGGAGTACCACAGGGATCTATTTTAGGCCCACTCTTATATATTATCTATGTAAATGAGTATTTTGCGCATTTTTACTCAGTGATATCTTACGGAATAATAGCATGGGTCATATTTCATGATAACATAAGGGTCGTCCGACTACAGAAAAAGATAATTAGGTATATCATGGGACTGCGCAAAAGAACTAGTTGTAGGGAAATGTTTATGAAAAGAGTCTAAAATATCTAGCAGTAACTGTTTACAACAAACTACTCAATAGTTACGAATTGCTAAATGGACCTGCTGTTAGAGAAATTGTATTACTTTCTAAGAAAATATCTTTGAGGACAATTGTAAAAAACATTCTTTACATTCATTTTAAATACATGTTTGTATATTTAACGTGACTATATGTTTATGAGATACTATTAAAAAAAATTGTATTGTAAAATTGTATTGTTGTTTTTGTTTTTTATGTTATTGTAATTCACTTAAGTGTATATAGATATATGTAATTTACGTAAGTGATATACACACTGGTTTACTTAAATATTAACTATTGACTTACCATAAATACATAACTTGTATCTCAAAATGGTCAATAAAATTATTATTATTATCATAAATTTTTTAGGGAACCTCATAATTTTCAAAAAGTCTGCAATTGTGAAATACAAGTTATAAAAATAAAAAATTAATTAGTTCATATATCAAGAACCACATTACTAATAAAATATTTATGAGTATACTTTCAGTCCGGCCAATTTCTCAATGTTATTATTATTATCAGTTGATTCACACGCTTTATATAAATTGTCGAAATTAAAAGAAAACCGAAAGCTATTTGCAGTGTAACATAAATTTATTTAAAAAGTATTTAACAGACCGTCACTAGATGTCATGTGCCTTACTTGTACCTTATTTGAAGCCCTTCTTCAAGTTGCAATTTGATCTTAGTGGCTAGTACCTTAGAAGGAGCAATTAAACGTGTATAACGTAAAGCCGCATTCTTTGCCACGACAAGACCTTACCTTGATAGGCTTAACATATTCGGTTAAGTAGAGAGATTAAGTCTTATTACGACTTACAAAGTGTTAAACAAGACGTTTTACTTGAACACGATGGAGCTTTGTAATAGACTTAGAGGCTGCAACTTCAAGCCCCCACGTGATTCTCATAATACCAAATATCGACAGCTTCTCACCTACAACTACGCCTTTGATCGATGGAGCTCCTTTCATAGTAGGGTTGTCAATGCTTCATCAATAAATCCTGTTAAAATTGATTTGACACAAAATAAAATAATTAAGACCTGTTATGCCTTATGACGTAATAACAGTTTTAGTCAGTTATTCTAGATTTTATTTATTTGATTGCATGCACAGTTGGACCTTAAAAAAAGTGAAAATATGGGAATGACTGAAATGTCAGTAAATAACGAGATAAATAAGAAAGTAGTTGTTTTTTAATTCTACAGCCCCAATTCAGGCAATCTCGGTGTAGTACAATGGAGGATTAGTGTTTCCATATCTGGACTTATCTTTTTATGAGCCAAGAACAATCACGCTGACTTAACTTGTTCAGTGTCAATCAGATCAGAGTCGATATATGCTCTACCTGTTGTTTGCAGAATAAGTGTCGCCTTTGACATGGCTAATATTGTCAAAAGGAAGGGAAAAGATTTCATATATTTTTAAAGGATAAATTATATTCAATAAATTTAAAGTACAAACTCATCAACCTAAATTCTATAATTTGTTTACATTATTTCTTATACATTGCAAAATTAATAAACATTAAATTTAAATAAAGTATTGCAAAACATGTGTGTCAGTCTAATTAAGCAATTGCATAGACTGCAATAATTTTGAGGAACAGGTCATAGCTAAATTTTGATTCATTGACGTTTGGGGTTTGAGACAGTGCAGTTCAAAGTAAAGAAAAATATCTCCTTGGCCTGATGGAGTGCTGGGTAGTGATAATAATTATGTAAGTAAGACTTCTTCATTTTCATTAGCTTTAAGTTCACCCATCTTTCATATTGTCGTAAATCAAATAAATGTCACTTATATATTTTTTTAAAGCTGTGTTGCGGAGCTCTAGCGTATGCGACCCACCATACGCCTTGGCGTTTTGTGGGCCGCATAATAACAACTGCTACGTCCGTAACACATTCGCTATTCTCCACGGGAGGGCGACACATTTGTGGCACGTGATCAGCAAAAAGAAACGGAAGCAACCATTTTTGTTGGGAGGTAGCTGTGCACTTCGGTTAATCCAAGGCATCCTGGTGGATTTTAGAATTATCAACATAAGAAAATTTCTCAATCTGTTGTTGTTCCGTTTAGCGGAATATTTTGTGGTTGTGAGTAAATTTTATCTGCGGAAGCAGGATATTAAATTACACAAGGCTTTCCTTTGGAAATACAGTGTCAACTTGACAGGCGGACTCGACCCCATTCATCAGACTGTGGCTTTTTTTGGATTGTTCCCTCATCAGTGAGGGTTCTACGGACGGGGCTTCTACACACGTCAGTGAGAGTTCCACGGACGGGGCATCTACACACAGTGGAAGGTGCCAGGGCTGGTGAGGCTACCATCAACCCCATCCTTGGGTCCATTTCTTGTATCCCGAAGACATCTCCGTAGGGCTACAGTTCTTCCACGTCCGGACTCGGTATCGTACCACCCTGAATAAGTGTGTTGTGTTTATTTTTTTTACTTACCGGGGACCACCTTCAGTGGTTCGGCTGGATATCAATTCATACTTTCGCATTTTAACTTGTACATATTTAAAGATTTTATGCATGTATATTTATTTAAGGAGGTTCTTTAAATCAGACCTTTGTGGCAGAATTTATGACAATTTATGAGGACATTGTAAACCGATGTGTAGCTACACGAGGCATTTTATGAATGTTATAACTTATTAATCAAGAAATTGGCCACAACTTTGAACATCGCCAGGTTACATGCTAGAGAACCAATATCTGTAAATTGTTCAATATAGTGCATTTCATTTTTAAAGAAAGTGTCATTATTTCGTCTGCGACCACTACGTATGGAAGCCCCGTGATTTGTTAAGTAAGTAAACTAACAATTTATCATAGGTTATGTAAGCTTGGGCTTAACGCCCTGAGATAGTCTGAGCTAGTGAAATTTTATCGTAGGCACGTACATCACTTTCCGGGTTAAGTTTGTGGCCTACGATATCTGCTACACTACAGTAGCCCAAGTGATTTCGTTAAGTAATATCTTATAATCATTAATATCCAACGTATTTATTTGTTTATGTACGTGTAAATCGTAGCAGCTGTCTTTTACTTTCTGCCATCCGAGTTACCCCCTAGTGCGTATATGGCCTAGAGGAGGCCAGTACGTAACATAATGTTGAGTTATCGTGCTTGTTCTTACTTACTTTTACCTCCTGAAGAAGCAGCATACATCTGTCGGCAAAATATTAAGTTTTACTCGCAAAAAGATAATCCATATCCGGAAGCACTAATTCCTCAAGCGACACTATAGTTATAAAAATTTATGTTTTTATAGAGTGCAGTCAAGCAGTCCGCAGTCCACGTCCATATGTTTCTACATTGTTAAAACGATGTACTATTTTTGGATTTTCAAGTACATGAAGTGTTAAATTTAACAAATGATTAAAGACTCGTTACTACGGGTTACATATAATCTCTTATGGACACCAATCGGTGGCTATTTTTATTTATGATTAGTGTCTTATTTTATGAAACGTTCTTCGATATACTGGCAGTTTAACTTATATTGGTTAACTACTATTATTAAAATTTCACTATATTTACTTTTACTCGCAACACTATTGTAAACAAAGATTAAATCACAGAAAACTAATTTATAATGAGAGATATTATCAGTACGAAGTGTTAGACACTAGTTAACAAATAGATTATATGACTTGTTTTTAAATGCTGCACACCGGGATGATGTAGTGATCATTTCCGAAACTCCTAGTTTACAAAAAAAAAAACGCTCAATTAGAATATTTTTGTTCATATATCAAATTTGCGTGCCATTGTCGATTTGAAATTGTATTTTAATTAAATTGGGACATCGTAACTATTCAGTTTAATACGTCGAGATGAAGCAAACGTAAATTACCTGAATCATATTGTGATTAATAAATATTCATACAGCAATGCATGTACGTGATTGCGCTTATTGAATAAGAAAGATCCGCTGGATGCATAGACACATACTATACAAGTCTTTATAAATGTTCTGGGATGACTTTATATAGGGCGCACACGTACCCTTACAACCTAATGGATATCGTCACCTTTATAGCAGACTATCGAGCCATAAAATAGCTTGCCATTAAAGCCTCTTTGAATATTTAAATGGTTGCAATGATTGTCCAGGGTATCGTCCATCTAAAGAATTTGTTTCACTACCATTTAAAAATTTGTTTTTAAAAATTATCTTTCCTTCACGATGGAAAATAAGACGTAACTAAAACTACCCTTTTGTGATGTAACTATATTTCGTTACAAGAAAGAAAGGCTTACAAACTAACTACAAATAAAAATGAATAATACTGCGATGTATTCAAATGATTTGTTAACGTCGTCGGTTGGTTTTTTAACAACTCGTCATTTACATTCAAGACCAACTTTAAGGAGCATTGAACTCGAACGTAAAAAATATGTACATATTTATTGAAGTCGATTCGATTATTCCATATCGGAAAAAAGTAAGGTGCGCTCAATCGTAGGGGCGTGTGTGATAATTGCTGTAAAACAGACACACACACACACACACAAGACGAGGTCAAAGAGTAGAGATACGAGGTTTCGCATCTTCCGACGGCGAATTTAGCGCTATTGGCAGGATTTTGACAAACGTGCAATTATATTTACACTCAGTAATTAAAGTCAACAAGTAAGGATAAAAGGTTATATAAACTGCTGGCCACTCGAACTTACACATAGAGAATTTTAGGCAAAATTTAAAGTTCAATATTTTCAACAGGAATGCAAATTTTTGAACGCGGCTTGCAAATTTTAAGAGCTAGTTTTTTTCGGATTGAGCTGCATGACGTATATTTATCGTAGGACCATAAGTTTATTATATACGGGGTGATCAATGAAGTCATGCAAAAAATCAAAAAGTTTGTATGAGTAAAATTTCCGCAAAAAATTTTTTTGGTCGTTGCAATATGGTGTTACTAAGGTAACATCAATATCTCTAGACGGTTTTGTCAGTTTTTGGATTAAGGCCTTGTACACACTACTCAACATAAAATTTGGATACCGAAATTTTTAAAATGCTATAACTTGAGATTGGATTGACGGTTCTTGATGATTTTTGCAGATTTGGAATCCTTATTTCACGTAGATTTTCTATGGTCTAAGCATTTTATTTGGGGGTTGAAATTTACACATTATGCCGGGTCGATAATAAACAAAAACGTAGGGTACGACGCGCTCTAAGGTTTGGCATTATTTAAGTTTTTGTAAAAATAAATTCTCACCTCAAGTTGTTTTTATTTAATGTTCCTCTCACTGTTCTGTCCGAAACTCACACCCCAGTTCTTTGTCCACCCCCAAGCCCATAATTATGATCGGGTGTAATTTCTACGCACGCGTCAATTTCAAAGTAGGCATTGGAAAAACAAATTTGTTGCTATGCAATTAAAAACTGTTTACATTATTTTAGAAATAATCTGACACCTTTCAATGTTATAATTTTGTAAAGTTTAATTAATATGAGGCGTTTAACCACGGCAGAAAGGGAAAATTGCATTCGACTTCTCAACGAAGGAATGTCAAAACAGCAAATTGCGCACATTTACAATGTCAGCCGAAAGACAATTATAATTTGATCCGCCGCGTCGAAACTACTGGTGATCATATTTATGGGCATGGGGGTGGACATACAAAAAAAATAAACGAAAGAACCGAAAGAATTTTAATGAGAGAAACTATGCGGAATAGAACAAAGAACTCTAGAAAACTAAATGACTCTTTAAGACAACAAACGGGGGTGAGAGTTTCGGACAGAACAGTGAGAAGAACATTAAATAAAAACAACTCGAGGTGAGATTTTTTTTTAAAAAACAACATAATGCCAAACATTTTAAATTATAGAGCCCGTCGTAGAGCAAAATGTGTGCGGTTATTACAACACCATAGAGCGAATAGGCGGGCATGGGCAAATCGGCATGCGAATTGGGGTAATGCAGAGTGGAGCCATTGTTTATTTACTGACGAAACAAGATTTAATTTGTTTCACTCCGATGGCCGAATTTTAGTTTGGAGAAGGCCAAATCAGCGATATTTGGAGGAAAATATGGACCCTCAAGAAGCATTTGGTGGCGGAGGTGTTACAGTGTGGGGAGGTATCATAAGAAATGGTAAAACCGAGCTATTCATTACCAACCAAACCATTAATGCGACTGTTTATCAGGAGGAAATTTTCGAACCTATTGTTGTTCCTTTTGCTCGACATTACGGCCCAGAACTTCTATTGGTGGATGACAACGCTCGACCTCACAGAGCGCGAAGGATCACAGAGTTTTTGCAGGCACAAAACATCAATAGGATGGACTGGCCTGCAAAGTCTCCGGATGTTAATGTCATCGAACACGTTTGGTCTTATTTAAAACTTAAAGTAAGATCTCTTGATGTACCCCTGAAACCTTAGAAACGCTCAGTGAGGCCATTCGTGAAGAATGGGAGAATATTCCACAAGATTTTATAAATAATCTTGTGGATACTCTACCAAATCGATGTCGGGAAATAATATTACGAGCAGGAGGACCAACAAAATATTAGCTTCTCTTTTTTTTAATTAATGTACCTAATTTTAATTAGGTAATTTTAATTTAAGTTTAAATTAAATTCATTTTTAGTTTCTTAGTTAAATTTTTTTTTAATTATTAAAAATTACCAGAATTAGAATTATAAATTTTTTAAGAATTGACTTTTGGCCGTTGTTAAGCAATCTTGTACATTGTAGAATATAATGTAATAAACTTGTTCTTGTCGCTACGTTTTTGTTTATTATCGACCCGGCATAATGTGTAAATTTCAACCCTCAAATAAAATGCTTAGACCATAGAAAATCTACGTGAAATAAGGATTCCAAATCCGCAAAAATCATCAAGAACCGTCAATCCAATGTCAAGTTATAGCATTTTAAAAATTTCGGTATCCAAATTTTATGTTGAGTAGTGTGTACAAGGCCTAAGGGCCTTAATCCGAAAACTGACAAAACCGTCTAGAGATACTGATGTTACCTTAGTAACGAACCATATTGCAAGGACCAAAAAAATTTTTTGCGGAAATTTCACTCATACAAACTTTTTGATTTTTTGCATGACTTCATTGATCACCCCGTATATAATAAACTTATGGTCCTACGATAAATATACGTCATGCAGCTTAATCCGAAAAAAAACTAGCTCTTAAAATTTGCAAGCCGCGTTCAAAAATTTGCATTCCTGTTGAAAATATTGAACTTTAAATTTTGCCTAAAATTCTCTATGTGTAAGTTCGAGTGGCCAGCAGTTTAGTTAGGCAGATAATAGTAGTTTGTGCAACAAGAGTGGATATGGATAATCCACTCGAGTTGTACAGTATACTTTTTCTACGACCGGATTAAGAAAAAACGTTAACGCGGTGGTCGCAGGGTCGGTCCCGGGATGGGCTCTGGGGAGGCATATTTACTGTACAAATTAATTTTAATAAAGCTGTTTTGAATTGAATTGAATTGGTTTAGTCCCCACATATAGCTACTTTTTTTTGTCATATATCTCTAAAATTTTGTCTGTATTAATAATTTCAATAAAATTTTAGGTGGTATACCGTTTATCGATTCTTCACTGGAATCACTCATTTTAAATTATTTTCTAGCTCAAACTGCGCCAATACACACTGACAATTACTTTGACAGCTTACGTACTAACTTGAATTTTTTTAAACGAATAGTTGCCTATGTACTTAATACACGAACTGTGATTGGCCGATTTCATATCCATCCTAGAATGTATATGAAATATATCCGTTCAGTTAAATGGAATGGCCCACTTATCCATTCTACAGACTCTACGGAAAACAGCAAATTTACATAAGGGAATAGAAAAAAATAGTATATTGTTTTATATGGAATAAAAGTGACATTTTTTTGGCGAGGATGTACTTACAGCCAAGATACAAAAAAACACTACTCCACATATAACATTCTATATTTTCTTCAAATACTTTTAGTACCGCTTGTGAGCGGCAGTAAAAGACTTTTAGGAAGCAATTTGTTTGCCGATGAAGCAACATTTCATAAAAATAGACATGTTAATCATCATAATTCATTACTACGACATAACCAATGCTTACATTTCACGAACAAATAGCCAAACAAGATGGTCGTTGAATGTTTGGGGAGGAATTGTTGGGGATTATGTGATAGGAACATATTTTTTTGATGAACGTGTGAACGGTCAAATTTATTTGAAATTTTTGCAATAGAGCTTGGAAGAATTACTGGAGGATGTCCCCAATGATATTAAGGAGAGAATGTGATGCCTCCATGATGGAGCACATGTACACTACACTGCAGCTATTCACGAGCATTTAAATGACGCTTTTCCAAATGGTTGGATAGGAAGATGAGGACCCCATAGTTGGCCTGCCAGAAGCCCTGATTTGACCAAAATAGAGTTCTTTTTGTGGGGCTATGTTAAGGAGCAAGTGTACAAAGCTCCTATAACTACAAAAAATATATATAAAAGAAAGAATAAGGGAAGTTGTTCAGGAAATTGCTGTGCATATTTTTAAAAATGTCGGGAGATCATTCAAAAATCGTCTACAGAAATGCATAGACGTACTGGAAGGCCACTTTGAATAGTTCCTATAAACACTAGGTATTATTTGCTTCATTAAATTAGGTTCAAAATAACTTTGAATTTTTAAAATATTGCCAATTTTTGTATTACCTAATACCGTATTCTCTGTTCCTATGATGTATGTCAACTTTTTGTAATATTAAAGATTATTTATAAATTTTTAAAATAGACTAAAATGTGATTTAATTAAACTGTAAAAAAATATTACTGAGGCAACCAAGAAAAATTTAATACTAATTTCAATTATTATCACTTTATGTCAAAAACATGGTTACTAGATCAGTTCGACGATAAGTATTGTAATTTAACGGTTTTTAATGAAAAAGTAAAAGTATCTCTGGAAATATCGATTTTAGGCATAGGACATTATTTACAAAAATCGTACAGAATTAAGGTACCAATTCAAAAATACAATAATATACAGAGTGTTCCATTTGAAAAATTGAGAAAATTCAACTTTGAAATGTCTCGAATTAGCGCTATTATAAAATACACCCTGTATAATTATAATCAATATTTGGTGGTTGTGTCGTTGTAGTACATCCTTTGTCTACATAATTGCAAAATAAATCTTCATAATTAATAGTAATACACACACATACAGCGAATTAATTTGTTAAACTTTGTTCCGACCAAAATTTTCATATTTTTTCCATTAAAAAAAATGACCTCGAAGATGCTCCGCTGTAGCGAGTCACCCTGTATATTTTAAAATATTTTTAAAGTGTGCGCCCTTTGACACTATACCACTTCCACAAAAAAATTATTTTCCAAACTCTTCTAATAAGGCCGATATTGGACTTTGACGCATTATTAGGACACCCTGTATGTTTATAGTAATATCTTCTCCCTTGATCTTTCATGATATGCCTACCCGGTTATTCATAATTCGGTTGAAAATGAAACCGTGTATTTTTTTAAATATAACCATACTTACAGCAATATTATCTTAAGAAAACTAACGCTCCGAACTCACACAAAACATAATAAAATAGAAACTGTCTAGTGCTCGATACGGTTAGGGATTGCGTGACAGAGCTTCGCATGTATGATACATATTACAAGGCATTTTCCTCACTTACTATGCTATTAAAAAAATTCCCTATTCCATTAGGCACAACTTACTTGCTTACAGTATGCAATTATTTTGAAAAATAAAGGAAACATCCCTATCCTCACTTTCTCGCTGTCAGTTACAGAAATGTGGCAACTTTTCCATGGCAAATTTTCACGACAACAAATGTAGAGGGGTAAGACGCAGTTTCAGAAATTCAAATTAAATCGTTACCTATCTCAAAAATATGTTATAAGGGTTATTTCATAAGATCAACTATCTGTTTTAGTGTGCTCGAGAGTAGCATAGCATGTATCAGATTAAGAAGTCTTGTTCTACAACTAATATAAAATTTAAACTAGAGATATACCATCAATTAACCGACAGGAAAGGAAGGCATAATTTGCTTGATTACATCAAATAAAAATAATTATTTAAAAATTGGTTGTTTCTAGCCCTACTAAATCCAATTTAGTGCATCAATCAAATAAACTAAGTTTAAAAGTCGACGGGTATGATCTGCATTTTTTCTAGTACAGACTTGTGGCTCAAAAATCCAAGGAAAACTTCAGACAAAACTTAAACTAAGTAAAACAAAGTAAAATAAAGTAAAACGATTTCAGCTTCTGACGTTCAACTTTAAAACTTCTTGAATCCGTCCGTTACTACTAACCTAACATTTCTGTGACTAGGCACGTGTCTGCTTTCAAGTTTAACACCGAATTATTATCAAATCTACACAGATAAAATTTTACTTTAACGTAAAGTATTCTACCAAATGCTAAATATAAAAGTGAAAAATAAAACTATTATCGTCGCGAGCCATGCGGCATGCCTGTCATCAAACGACCCGACGCACATTAAAAATCTATAAAGGTAAGCGAGTCAATTGCGTCGAGACAGCACAAAGAGTGATAGTAATTTAATGAGGTCGTAAAGTCTTTGTTGCGTTTGTATATGCCGGGAACTTATTACTTCAACTAGAGTCAGGTACCGTTTTGCTGAGCAGTCAAAAAACGCAACAAAAACTTTACGATCTCATTATTATCGCCTTAGATCATGCGGCATGTTTTCATCAAACATGCCGACGCACATTAAAACCTACAAAGCTAAGCCAGTCAATTTGTGGTCGAGACAAACAATAATGGTATTCTGATGAGGTCGTACAGTTTTTGTTGCGCTTTTTGACTGCCCAGCAAAATTATGCCCGACTATAACAAGTACGTTTTCTTTATACAATAAGCGACAAGCAAGTGCATACGTCGGGCCGCGTTTACATGCGAAATAAATGGGCAACCGGCTTGCAGCGCAAACAGGTGTGATCCCAGCATTTATGGGTATTTATTAGTCAGGCAGTCATAGACTTAGTACTATGTTGTTATCAGTGTTGCCAATTTAGTGATTTTGAAGACAGATCTGATGATTTTGAAAATATATTTTACTCTTTTTATGAAGGATAGTGCCACGTGTAAATTCTGGTTCCCTTGGTATAATCTGGCGACAAATATGGTGTAATGAGGAGAAAATGTTCATATAAGCCCCCTTCTTGAGCTGAACTATAACTTAATCGATCATAAAAGCTTCTTCTGACATTTAACAATATACTCCGGCTAATTTGTTCGAAAGTGTTCGCGATTTTCAACCGCAACTCCTCGAGATTATTAACCCTGTTCTCCTGGGAGCCATAAATTTTAGATTTTATGTAGCGCCGTAAAAAAGTCACTTGGAGCCAAATCAGGAGAATTCTGATCCGCGGCACAATTATGAGGACGACACCATCTTGTTGAAACCAGACTCGTTAAATCGTCGTCCTGCTAACCGGCACAATGTGCTGCCGCAATAGATTTAAGTACTTAACGCTGTTTAGTGTACTATTACTATTAATGAAAAATGGATCGATCATATGATCCCCCAGCATACCACCACATACATTTAATTTCTGGGGGTACTCAGTTCGTAATGCAAAAAATCGATGCAGTTTTTCCCGAGACAAATAACGAACGATTGACGGATTATGTCGACCACGTAATGCAAAGGATGAATGAAATTAAATTTTCATCACGGTTCGCCTTTTCCATTACACTTTCACAAAAGTCATTCGTCTGATATTGTCCTCGGGAAATGTCTCATGGGTTATTCTTACTTCGTATGATCTGTAATCATTTTTCTTGAGAATCTTTCTTACTGTCCTGTCACTTGAATTTACCACCTCAGCAATTGCTTTAACAGAAACTGTGGGATTTTCATTAACGATGGCCAAAACCATTATTTCTCTCATGTCATTCATCATTATTGTATTGCGCGACTGATCCTCTTTTATGTCTTCCAGTAGAAACGCACCCATGTTTTTGGAAGTTTTTTATGATTCGACTGATTGTGTCTAGTCCAGGAGAAAGTTTATTTGGATATGTAGTTTGAAATATTTCTCTATCAGCACATACTGAACGTCATCAAAATGCCACTTAATTATCTGGATTTTTTTCGATAACCTGATAACCATCCATTTTATTAAATGAACAATGTAAAATATTCTACGAAACAAACGTTAATAGGCTTCTTCTCTGAAATAAATGTAAATCCCTTCATATAGCACGCAATAAGCCGTAGCCGTCTCGATCGAGCCCCCACCATTTACATTACTTTATGTCGTACTTTAACGTAAAGTATTCTACCAAATGCTAAATATAAAAGTGAAAAATAAAACTAATATTTCTAAAATGAACGATTTGGGAAGGAAAACCTGCAACATGTTAATTTTCCAACCATTGGCATTGGTTAAAAAATCATTAAAATCAAAATTTCTCAATAACATTATATTCGCTAATGTAGCTGTGTTCTTGTATGTTTTACATAAAATTATCCCCGAATGGCTACATAAGGTAATTAAAGTACAATTTAAATTTAGTTCAAATGTGCTTTTAGAGGGCGGAATATTAAAACAT
The DNA here is from genome assembly GCA_963675555.1 of Leptura quadrifasciata. Lineage (NCBI taxonomy): Eukaryota > Metazoa > Arthropoda > Insecta > Coleoptera > Cerambycidae > Leptura > Leptura quadrifasciata. The sequence continues at coordinate 105,515,661 of OY776674.1, read as the reverse complement.
AATATTTTTAGTCGCAAACTCCTCTATAAAATTCTTATTTTACTATAAGGAACGTAACCAGACTGAAACCAACAGCTACTCTGTGTCCCGCCGAGCGCTGAATTATAAGCTAAAGTCGAGGCAAGAATTCAAGCGACGCACGTCACGAGTGATCTCATTAAAGAAATGTTAATACTAACATAATTTTTCATCATTAATTACGTTAAAAAGAGTAATTCTTGACACCCAGTTATTAAGCTTTTTTCAGAAATAGGCACAGTTTAATGGGGCTTCATGATTCTTAGCAGTATTGTCTTATTTATAGAATCGATCTGTGACGTGCATCGCTTGAATTCTTGCCTCGACTATACAAGCCTGGCGCGTTAAGTGTAATAATTGCATATTACCATCAAAATGCTAATGCTTCGATTGCAACAAACACAAGCCAAAAACTGATCCTACTTAAAGGAGCTCTCGTGCCAGTCGTCACACACCACTTGCAGACTGCAGTTTCGAGCTGTTGGCTCTCGTCGCTTTTAAATTTGGTATTTTTATTCAACCCTCTAAGTGTGTTCCATTGTTAAATTAATTTATTACATCCAAAGGGCCTACCGGGTGTCCACGTGAAATCTGCTCCCAAACTAAATGAAATTTTGAATGAATCCTTTCGAAGGACTTGCCCTGGGATTGTTTTTTCCACATTTGGAGACCGTTAGCTGCCATATTGGAAGAGTAATCGCGGACTTTGAAATGTTCGTTATTTTTGTCTGGTTTCTTAGCGCAAAGCGCATACAGACACAAATTTATAAAAATCGCAGTACTTCTCATTGCCTATGTGATTTTAAAAAAATATTTGGTGCGGTATTCAAATTTAAAGGAATTTTGAAAGTATTTAATGCAATTTTTCATTGCTAACATTGCAGGACCATTTTAATTTTATAACCATAATAAACATTATAGAATTTTTTAGGGGAATTTGCAAATCTTGAATCGAAAATTTATTTTTGAACAAACATTCAAATTAAATTAAAATTCAGAATTTTAATTTGACTAAGACAATATTTTTTATATCCGTTTGTTATGAAGTATTTATATAAATGTTTATTTGCAAATTGATTTATTTAGTTATTTTAAACACGGAAAACCTCGCTGAATAGCTCTGAGGATGATTTCAAATCAATCGACTATATCAGAAATTGATTTTCCATAAGTTCCTAGCCTAATCCCCATTACAAACAACCCCCATAAAATAACAAGGGTATCGTTATACTTAACATTAGTTATGAATATTTCAATATGGAGAAATCAAAATGGAGGCTACATGTAGATATGTATATGTATGTAATTGGAATATAGATTTTCGAAAATATGCAAATAAAGAAATGAGTCGAAAGGCCCTGAAGAGATCATGATTAAAAACTAAATAAAAAGTGTTACATAAAGGCGATAACTCAAGATCTCCATAAAAGTGTTAAATTTCTGTATCTCTTATTTTTTAAACTTGAAAACAAAGCTTAAAACATATATTAGTAGGTATATAAGATAATCGAAAGGATCTAGATAAAACGTAACCAAAAAAGAACTAAAAAGTTTTAACATGAGGCAGATGATTCAAGATTTCTATAAAAGTAGTAAATTTCGACAGCATTTATTTTATAAAATATGAGAACAGGTTTACAAATATGTTAATATAGAAAGGAGTCAAAGGGCTCTCAACATTTGTTTGCGTAAAACTGTACCAATGCGCAAGTATCTATTTATTTTTACTGCTGCTTGCTGCATCTAGCGGCAGCCAAGTCATTTCATATTCACAGGTGCCATGCAGATTAATTGCACAACGACATAAAGTAATGTAAATGGTGGGGGCTCGATCGAGACGGCTACGGCTTATTGCGTGCTATATGAAGGGATTTACATTTATTTCAGAGAAGAAGCCTATTAACGTTTGTTTCGTAGAATATTTTACATTGTTCATTTAATAAAATGGATGGTTATCAGGTTATCGAAAAAAATCCAGATAATTAAGTGGCATTTTGATGACGTTCAGTATGTGCTGATAGAGAAATATTTCAAACTACATATCCAAATAAACTTTCTCCTGGACTAGACACAATCAGTCGAATCATAAAAAACTTCCAAAAACATGGGTGCGTTTCTACTGGAAGACATAAAAGAGGATCAGTCGCGCAATACAATAATGATGAATGACATGAGAGAAATAATGATTTTGGCCATCGTTAATGAAAATCCCACGGTTTCTGTTAAAGCAATTGCTGAGGTGGTAAATTCAAGTGACAGGACAGTAAGAAAGATTCTCAAGAAAAATGATTACAGATCATACGAAGTAAGAATAACCCATGAGACATTTCCCGAGGACAATATCAGACGAATGACTTTTGTGAAAGTGTAATGGAAAAGGCGAACCGTGATGAAAATTTAATTTCATTCATCCTTTGCATTACGTGGTCGACATAATCCGTCAATCGTTCGTTATTTGTCTCGGGAAAAACTGCATCGATTTTTTGCATTACGAACTGAGTACCCCCAGAAATTAAATGTATGTGGTGGTATGCTGGGGGATCATATGATCGGTCCATTTCTCATTAATAGTAATAGTACACTAAACAGCGTTAAGTACTTAAATCTATTGCGGCAGCACATTGTGCCGGTTAGCAGGACGACGATTTAACGAGTCTGGTTTCAACAAGATGGTGTCGTCCTCATAATTGTGCCGCGGATCAGAATTCTCCTGATCTGGCTCCAAGTGACTTTTTTACGGCGCTACATAAAATCTAAAATTTATGGCTCCCAGGAGAACAGGGTTAATAATCTCGAGGAGTTGCGGTTGAAAATCGCGAACACTTTCGAACAAATTAGCCGGAATATGTTGTTAAATGTCAGAAGAAGCTTTTATGATCGATTAAGTTATAGTTCAGCTCAAGAACGGGGCTTATATGAACATTTTCTCCTCATTACACCATATTTGTCGCCAGATTATACCAAGGGAACCAGAATTTACACGTGGCACTATCCTTCATAAAAAGAGTAAAATATATTTTCAAAATCATCAGATCTGTCTTCAAAATCACTAAATTGGCAACACTGATAACAACATAGTACTAAGTCTATGACTGCCTGACTAATAAATACCCATAAATGCTGGGATCACACCTGTTTGCGCTGCAAGCCGGTTGCCCATTTATTTCGCATGTAAACGCGGCCCGACGTATGCACTTGCTTGTCGCTTATTGTATAAAGAAAACGTACTTGTTATAGTCGGGCATAATTTTGCTGGGCAGTCAAAAAGCGCAACAAAAACTGTACGACCTCATCAGAATACCATTATTGTTTGTCTCGACCACAAATTGGCTGGCTTAGCTTTGTAGGTTTTAATGTGCGTCGGCATGTTTGATGAAAACATGCCGCATGATCCAAGGCGATAATAATGAGATCGTAAAGTTTTTGTTGCGTTTTTTGACTGCTCAGCAAAACGGTACCCGACTCTAGTTGAAGTAATAAGTTCCCGGCATATACAAACGCAACAAAGACTTTACGACCTCATTAAATTACTATCACTCTTTGTGCTGTCTCGACGCAATTGACTCGCTTACCTTTATAGATTTTTAATGTGCGTCGGGTCGTTTGATGACAGGCATGCCGCATGGCTCGCGACGATAATAATTATGTCGTAAAGTTTTTGTTGCATTTTTTGAGTGCAGGGAAGTCCTTACTTGGACTATACATATTTAAGAATATTTTATTATTTAATGGTTTTTATATTGTTTGGGATTGGTTTCAAACATGTTTACATTATATTATTATTTGTGCGTAAAAGTCTTCTCTGTGTGTAACATGGAGCTGTGCTTGTCTTACATAATATGTAAGAAATATGTAAATATGTGAAAAGGAACCTGCTATGCTATCTTATACTGGTACTATGAAAGTATTTCTGTGTTAAATTTGATCAAAATTGGTGCAGCCGTTACAGAAAAAAAAATATTAAAGGAAGTATTTATGTGTAAATTCAAAGTAGATTTTTTGCATGATCACAATATACTCCGTATTTGGGAAAGTAAAAAAACATCGTGATCCCATGAAATTGAAGGGTGATGAAGTGATTTTTAGTTAATCCGTGAAAGACCGCTCGGCACTGTGGAAGTAAACCATGCTATTTCGGTGCTGTACCGGGCAGCAACACGATACTGTTCCATGTAGACCACTTTACGAAAATGCCCGGCAAAGTATGAGAACTTTAGCAGTTATAATAACGTGCCGACTGAATGAGAGACAGGTACATATAGGAATGTTATGTGCACTGAGGGATACACGAAAAACTTTTAAATCTATTAATAAGTGTAAAGTGAAGGCCACTATATAATTTTAATTCGCTGGTAAGTGATGTGTGTGTGTGTGTGTGTGTGTGTGTGTGTGTGTGTGTGTGTGTGTGTGTGTGTGTGTGTGTGGTGATATATTTAAATAATTTTGTTATTTGGCGAGTATTGAAATCCTGTAATTCATTGCTTGAAACTGAAAATATATTTTAAGTCCGGTCCTGTGTACTGCTACCATATAACGCCAGCGGTATAATAATCACCAGCGGTCGGCTCCCTTTATGCTTCCTGGTGAGCTATTTTATACCGCTGAATTACATATGGGACAAACTGTACTATGAGATGAAATAGGATTCCAAAAAATGCCTGGTTTTAGTACACCTATTTGATTAAATCAATAATACAGAATTACATTTGTAATTTGAGTATCATATACTTTCTGGATTAACTAAACAACTATCGACTAAAGGGCTAGTTTACCCATACTGTTTAGTTTAGAGCAGCAATTGTAATTAAACGACCTATTAATTTCAGTATTAATGGTCAGAAACATATAACAATTAATCGGACTTTCGGCGTTAACTATAGGGTCTGTATGTTCAATTCGGTAATGCCTCCAGAAAGTGAAATATGATACCAGATGCGTCTTATTATGTAAAATGGATTCTTGAAAAGTTTTTTTATATATATTTGTCCTGATGATGCTATCACCAAAATCTTGCGTAGCATCTGACAAAAATAAACATCAATCAAATTCTGTTCTCATTACTTTGCCTCTTATGTTTCGGAGATCAGGGCATAAAACCAAGAAAGTTCCTAAAACTTCTGAAACAACTTCTGGATTTAATCCAATGAAAAACTACCCCATTTAGTCTGTGTAGCTAAAACCACTTTTCCACTGTTTGGTATCTAAAGAAGTTAAATTCAAATTAAGCTCTTTATTAGGAACACTATAAGCGATTACAAAAATAAAACTTATTTGAAAAGAAAAACTGTTTCTTACAAAATTCTTTCTTTATTTCTACAGATTTCCTGAATTAGTATTTATTTCATGTCGGACGACAAACATGTAATAAATATTAATTCACGAAACCGGTAGCAAGAGACAAAGAATTTTGTAAAAAATAGACTATTAATCAAATTGATATGTTATAAGCGGACAAAAATTATTAAAAGTAATTGCAGAAAAAATGCTTTACAGAAATTAGTTTCATAACTCAGTGAATTCAAATGTCGAAATGTCTTCTAATATTTCTGTCTATATGAGGTTATATATGTGCACGTGTATGTCTAGGCTGTATCTTGTAACCACAATAATTTCTAGAAAATAATGAGAAAAATTACTAATACATTAGATTTTCACTTTATTTTTGTTAACATAACAATTGTTTGCGTAAACATTTTCGATTGATTGAGCAATAAGCACAAAATTCAAGAATAAACTAAAAAATTAGAGGTTTTTCAAATAATTGGACAGAAAAAATTATTTATTTATTATGCTGTCTAACAGGTACTAAACCCTCTTACAGGACAGAGGATTCTATATCAAACTTTACAAACAGAAATTGTAAGTATAAATGAAACTAAAAACCGAGGTATAACTAACTGACTAAGAATAGAAGTTCACAAAATAAATCTTTAGTATAACTGAACTAGTGCAACAATATATAAACAACGTACAGTTCAATAAATAACTAATAAAAACAAATAAAATAGAAGACAATTTTTTATAAAAATTCTTGTGGCCTAATGATGTGAAGCATTACAAGATTAAAAGAATTTAGCGAGACAAGACTTTGTTTATTTTTACTCAAAAATAGAAGAAAAACAAAGCTGTAAAATTAGCCTCTTTCATAACAAGTTTTCAGGATACCAAGACTGCAATTAAAAATGTCGATTTCACCGCAGATTGAATTATGGTTTTCGCAAATTGTGTAAACAGGAGATAATCTTAATGCATTAGTGCGGGGTGTAGTAAGATAAAACACATTGCTATGACGAGAAGTTGTTCTAGGAATCTGGAAGTATAATTTAGATACCAATTCTAGTGCATCAATATAGTTGTTTATTAGCTTATGCAAGAAATGTTGAGATATACATTTACATCTACGGCTCAAATTATTAAAGGAGTACTTATCAAGCAGGTCTTGCTGTGGAAAGCCGACCTCTGGATAACTACCCTTGGTTCTAAAATACAGAAATTTTAAGAATTTGCTTTGAACCGATTCTAAATTTGCCATATGCCAATTTGCCATACGTATATTTTAGTGTAGAGACCAAAAATAACCGAGGCATACTCGAACTTCGATCTTACAACAATACAGCAACTTGAGCGTGTCTGTGTTTGAAAAATCACGCGAATTTCTAAATGACAGGGCTTGCCAAAGATAACACCTAGATCGTGCAGGGTCTCAGGCTTATGCAGTACCACATCATTAATTACTTCCACGTCGAGTGGAAGTATAGTAACGCAACAAAAAACCGCTGCCGAAGTAATCAGTACTTCCACATCCAGATTTTGGATCCAAGTTGTATACACACTAAATCCCAATGTAATATTTTACTCCCTGTAATAATAGGGTGGGGGTGGCAATGGGGGTGCTAGAGGTGGTGGCGAACGCCAAAATAAATTTTAAGGGCCCTTGGTTCTCGTTCACACACTAAATCCCAATTTAATTTTTACTCCCTTTAATAATTAATAGGGTGGGGGTGGCAACGTTGGTGGTAGAGGGGGTAGCTAACGCAAAAATTTTTTTTTCAGATGCTCCATTCTTAAGCCTATTTCAAGAAAAAAAATTTTTTATTTTACTTTCACGTCCAATGGAAGTATAGTAACGCAGAAAAAATTAAAAAAATGTTTTTTTGTTGAAATAGTAAAATGTCATGAAACGTCGAGATTTTAAATTTGAGCGAAAAAAAATTCCTGTCTGTTGGTCTGTAACTTTTTGTGCGCTTGTTTAGTCTGGAACCGTTTATGATATTGACTTGAAGTTTGGTACACTTATGTATTATAACGAGATCTGGAACTAGATTTCATTTTGATCTAATTCCGTTGAAGGGTTCGAGAGTAAATGGGGTAAATAAGGGTAAATAGGCAAAGCAAGCAGGTAAGAGTCCATAACATTGCAATTTAGGGCATGTACGAAAAGGCAAGGTCTCAAAATTTTGTAGGTATCAGCCACCCCCTCACTGTCACCCCCAATACCACCCCCACACTATTATGAAAGGGAGTAAAAAAAATGAAAATATGATTTAGTGTGTATACAAGAACGAAACGTCTCAAAAAATTTTTTGGCATTAACCAGCCCCTCTACCACCCCCGCCTTATTATTAAAGGTAGTAAAAAAATTAAATTGGGATTTGGTGTGTACAAGAGAACCAAGGGCCTTTAAAGTTTTTCTGGCATTAGCCACCCCTATTGCCACCCCCACCCTATTATTAAAGGGAGTAAAAATTAAATTAGGATTTAGTGTGTGTGCGGGAACCAAGGGCCTTTAAAATTTATTTTGGCATTAGCCATCCCCACCCCCTTTACCACCCCCATCCTATTATTAAAGGGACTAAAATATTACATTGGGATTTAGTGTGTATAAGACTTGGATACAAAATCTAGATGTGGAAGTAATGATTCCTTGGGCAGCAGTTTTTATAATCATATGATATCACAGATGATTCAACGCTGGATTTTTGGGAGTTTAGAGGAAGTTTAAAATTTGTGCACCAATTACAAATTCTTTGTATTTTTATTTTTTTTTTGTAAGTGACTACAATCCACTTTGCTTTCGATTATGCAGAAAAGCTTTAAATCATCATCATCAGCGTACATTAAATATCTAACATTATGTAAATTGTCTGCGATATCATTAACAAATATGATTAAAAATAGGGGACCTAGGATAGACCCTTGCGGGACTCTAGAGGTAGCAATGTATTCGACAGACTTGAAATCATTAAAGGCGACGTATTGATATCTGTCAGACAGATATGATTGAAACAGAAATATCAGATTTCCAGAAAGTCCGATGTTGGAAAGTTTGTTAAGCAGCATTATATGGTCAAGTCTGTCGATTGCTTTCGAAAAGTCTGCATATATCACATCCTTTTGTGATTGACCATCCAACGATTCATATAAGTATTGTGTAACGCAGAGTAAATTAGTCGTAGTGGATCGGCCCTTTATAAATCCATCAAGATAATAAATTTCTTTTAGGCATAATATTTTCAGTAAAAAGGTAAAAATTCAGTAATCCGAATGACTGGAAAAATGAATGCTTCCATTTTACAAAAAAAATATTTATAGGTCTCCACCCCAGTTGTTTTGTTCTAATTTTATTCATTTTTATTTTATACTTACTATTTTTTTTAGCTCGTGTTAAAGTAAAATATATTTTGCTGTTTTGCAGAATTCGATGTCAAAGAAACATCGCTCATTTTTCTATTGTCCGCAATAATAATTAACTTACCCGCAAACTCCCATGATATAACTATTAACTATCATCGAATGTGTTCTATAATAATTATTAATTATTAAACATCATATACCTAATTCTTGTTCGTATATACTAAAATATAAAGTAAAGTTGAGCAATATGGCAGATTACGTATGATTAGAAAAATTCTCTTCCAAATTTAATTAAACAAAAATGTTTTTGTTATATTTTCATAACAAACTTGACACCGATTACAATTATTAGTAATCAAAACAGAACATTGTACTCGATGCACTGAATTAATATGCAGTCTGACAAATAAGCAACAACTATGGATATAAATATGCGATGTCGTTAATCGTCTTCTACTAGCAGATTGAAAAGAGCGATTCTTTGTCCCGACGCTTCTCTCTACACAAGTGCTATTGGTACGAATCTCCATTTGTATAATTGTTGCTGTGCCTGTTTACATTTGTCCTGCGACATATTTTTTTGTTATTTGTTAATAAATTATATTTGTTTTAACCTCGTCTTCTACTTTCACTACCCAATCGGTAACGGGTAAATTCATTATCTACTTAATTAACAATTTATGATTGAAATTCTAAAACACGTCAATTTTTAATTCTAAAATGGCATTATTTTGAGCATAATTGTATACCTCCTCCTTCAACCCCCTTGGAGTGACAGCTACTCCTTTAAATTTTTTAAATGGAACGAGGGTGCGTGTGATAGATCATTTTAAAGAGTTTTTAATTCTCTATCCAGCAATATAAGATTTTTCGAATTTTTCTAATTTTTTCTTTCCCATATTAGTGGAGTGTGAGTGTGAGACTGAAGAACTTGTAAATATTTTGCTGTGCAACGCGAGTACCTCCTCTCCCCATTTTCACGGATGCTAAACACGATGGTGCTGGTAGAATTTCTCTTTGGAGTTGGGCAACCCCCCAAGAGGCCAAAAACCACCCCCAAACGGAGTTAAATGCTTATCACATATTTTCCGCCGGTGAAACTTAGCTTACTCCCGTTTTCGAGGATGCTGAACACGGTGGTGTTGCTCAATATTTCTTATGACCCCCTCCAACGGCTAATGAATACCTACGAAAGGGGTGAAAATGGGTTGTTTTATAAATATCACCGGCAAAATGTATGTAACGCAAGTTTTAGAGGATGCTGAACACGGTGGAGATGGTCAATATTTCATCCGACCCCCTCCAACCAATCTAACGGCTACAGAACACCCCCCAAAGGGGTAAATATATATATTTTTTAATATATATATATATATATATATATATATATATATATATATATATATATATATATATATTGCTATGTATTTGCATATTGGACGATTACGAAGATTGCATGTTTGTGTTATTTGCTGGATCAGGGTTTGAATTTGTTTATTTCCTTTAGATGGTTTTCAAAATTTTTTTAAATTAGCTAAAGATCCAAAAGGTATGTGTTTTAAAATGTTAATATTTGTTTAGAGTTGTTTTAATAGTTTTAAAGTTTTTATTTGATGTCAACAGTAAGTTTGATAGTGACATCTATGTTATTAGTTATTAAGTTGTTGTTGAAATAATTTCTGACATTTAAGTCATTATGACATTTCTTTTAAGTAGGAAATTTTATTTTTATAGTTAGTAAATGTTTTCCTGGAGAAAGACAAGGAGGTTTAAGTTAGGTTATGTTTGGAATGAAATTAATCAAAATTCATATGGTGTTTTGTTTTGTTTATTTTGGATACTTTGATATTTAGTTATATAGAACAACAAACAGCAGATAAAAGAGAGGTCGTAAAATTGGAAAAACAAATTTAAGAAAAAAAAAGAGCAAGTGAAAATTTGGGAGTGAAGAAGAAAAATAATAAACAAGGATTAATAATTTTGAAATTGAATTGAAAGTCAGAAATTGTGGAGATCAGCGAAGAAGAGAAAAATAGACTGTAAATAAGAAGGTTGAGGTGTTATTGTGGATTTGACTTGCAGAGGAGATAACGACGAGATAGGGTGAAGAATTAATGAAAGGAGAATTGTTGGATTTGGAAAGAGAAGAGTGTAGCTACGAAGAAGGAAGGTTTTGTGTATTTAATTTTTGGACAAGGTTGTATATTAAAATTTAAATAGTGTATTAGACTTTCGAACCTGTTATAAAGCTAAATTATCTAAATATCAAAGAAAATAAATTATTTATATCAGATTAAAAATTTTACTTTAATAAAAATTGCATTTTAAATAGGAACTGAATTTGAACCTGCTCCTGAAGGGAAAGATAAGCTAGCCGGTCCATTAAATATTTTGACATACTTTCGGATCAAAAGGCAAGAGATTTTAATTTGATATTTTGGTTTTAAAGTTTTTTTTTATCTATTGGAAATAAACAAGTTTAAGTTTGATTAGTACTGCAAATTATTAAGTTCAATAAAAGTAGAACAGCACATTATATATATATATATTGTTATTATACATGATTTGCAGGAAACAACTACTCAGCGGGCAAATACCCCGACCTGCATTGAATTATACCTTACAAATCATGAAAAATTGGTAGCAAATGTCATATATATATATATATATTAAGATAATCGAGTACTTACAAAAACAGGTATATTGAATCATTGATACGTATAATTTATTTTATTACAAAAAATGATAGAAAAATATATATTAACGCATACAAATAAGCTTAACTGAATTATTACAGTCGCTTTCCTTACATGAGAAATAATAGACGTTATATATAAAGATAAAACATGCTTACAATATATTTTCTTTTCATTCATACCATATCTACATTAATTTGACCTACGTTTCTTACAAGTACAAGTACATGATTGATATTCTTCGAAATGAACATCACAGTTATCAATGTCACATACTTCATCAGCCGTGTCCGTGTCAGAATCACTGATGTGAATTTCCGGTACAAAATTCAAGAATATCTTGTCAATATAATTTACAGTCTCGTTATATTCCATTTCAGGGAGGTCATTTTCATCTTGTACAACTATCGCCCCACAATTTGTACAAAAACATTATCTACCAAGTTTACATCGTGAGATTTCAATTTCAAGCTTTTAAGCAGCCACTAAAAATGATAAATTATCGAATTCTTTGCCGTTAGAAAAATAAAGAGTCCGGAGCCTACTCGACAAAGTTAAGGAATGCATGCCCAGCGGTACTAATGCACGTGGAAAAGCTAGAGTAGAAGTAGAGGCGCGGTTGCTGCTACTCCACTTCTTGGCGCGAACAGATGCGTGGAAGCTGCGCGGGATGTTGTACTATCGGGAACCCACGTAACTTTGAATGTACTCTCATCAAAAAAATATTCATCATCACCGCAGTGCTGAATACCCTCGAAGACGGGCGGTACATGAATTTGCTGCTGATATTTTACAAAAAAAATATTTTCACTCCTTTCGGGGGTGTTTATTAGCCGTTTGCGGGATTGGAGTAGTAAAAAAACATTCAGCATCACCACCGTGCTCACCATCCTCAAAAATGGGTGGCATATACATTTTACCGGTGAGATAAAAAAGTTTTTCACCCCTTTCGGGAGTCCTTTGTTAGGCGTTAGAGGGGTTGAAGGGGGTCAGAAAAAACATTCCGCATTACCACCGTCCTCGTAAACGGGCGTTACATGCATTTTACCGGTAATATAAAAAAAGATTTTTACCCCTTTCTGGGATGTTTATTAACCGATAGGGGGTTAGAGGGGGTAGGAAGAAACATTCAGCATCACTACCGTGTTCAGTATCCTCTAAAACGGGGGTACGCTAAGTTTCACCGTTGGAAAAGATGTGATAAACGTTTAATTCCTTTGGCGGTGGTTTTTGTCCGTTTGGAGGTTGCGCAACTCCAAATAGCATCCTCGAAAACGGGGGGAGGAACTACTCTCGTTGCATAGCAAAATATTTACAATTTTCGTCTTTTTTTCCGACACACACACTCAATCACTCATAAAGAAAGTACGGTGATCGTGCAAAAATTCGAGTTTGAGTTTTTGATGGATTTACACGTTTTCATGTCCACTGAACCCAAAAAAGTGATTTAAAAAAATGTCTGCCTGCCATCTGTGATCACACCTGAAGCCCAAATTACTGGATCGATTTTGTTCAAATTTTCCATGTGTATTCAAGACGGCTACACCTCGAGGCGAAATCGCAAAATCGATCCTAGCTCAAATGTGGGGGGAGTAAACTCCTAAAAACAGGAAAAAAATTGAAAATATTTTTTTTCTCTAAAACGGCTCTAACGATTTTGATTAAATTTGACACATGAATACTTCCTTATACTCTCTTAGTACCAGCATAAGATGGCATAACGAGTTGCTTCCGCAAAATGCAGGGAGGGGTGCTACAAGGCGCGAGCTTTAAATAATTTAATAACTTTTTATCTGAAACAGCTGTAACGATTTTGATCAAATTTATCATATGGTTACTTCCTTACTTTATTTAATATTTAATATTTGATTGAACTTTTATGTATTTACCCTCCAAATTTCGTATTCATATCTTCGCTAATTATGTCACAGTTATCTGGCTACGATGTCATGTTTTTCGTGAACGCAAATGGAACTCTTAAGTAAATCACAACCGTTTTATTTAATACGGAATTACCTACTTTCTGTGTATTGGTATCTCAATCTGCTCACGCTAATATACTAGACAAATACTTATGAGTTGTGTCACAATGATTTTTACTGAAAAATATAACATTTTTAATGTTACTAAGTAAACAAAAGAACATGAAATAGTTTAAATCAAATGTTCAAACTGGACACCCGTAGCTTCTTGACAATAATGGGGGCGTTGCTGAAATTCTTCTAAAACCTTTTGTATCGTTTCCGGGTGCTTTGATTAATTTCTTGACTTATTTTGTTTTTTAAATCATCTTTTCAAATTTAATTTTCTTGATGAAGAATATACAAAATTCAAAAAACCTTATATTGCTGAATAGAGAATTAAAATCCCTTTCAAATGAGCTATCACACGCACCCTCGTCCCATTTAAAAATTTTAAAGGGGTAGTTGTTACTCCAAGAGGATTGAAGGGAGAGGTATAAAATTATGCTCAAAAAAGTCATTTCAGAATTAAAAATTGACGTATTTTACTCATAAATTGTTAATTACGAAGATAATGAATTTATACGTTACTTATGGACCTCACTGTATATGTATTGAATAAGGTTGATTTTATTTCTTAAATAAACACCACTACTACCCTACCCACTACTTACTCATCCCACCGCCCACTAATCTAGTCGGTGTCGCTTCCGCATTCATTTTATAAAATCTTAATAATATACTTGTATCCGAAAGGGACAAAAACTCTCATATCTTGCTATATCCACTTGAAGAGGCTAAACAACAAGGATCTCTTCCCTAATGAAGCAAATTTGGTTAGGACAAACACCGGCCTTATAATCATGGCCTGTAATTTTATTTTCCTCCGTCAATTTTAAATTCGAAAGAAGGAAAAGAAGCATAAAAAAATGAATTATCTATTGAAAAATTACTTCTCCACTTCAGCAAATTAAAAAGTTGCAAGTCAAGTATATCTGAATAAATATTCCTATATTTGAAAATTTTATTTTGAGAAATAAAAATTACCTGGCATGGAGAAAAATTTTGAAAAACTTTCAAAATATACGCCTGTCCTTCGGTCTGTCCACTCATCATATTTCTTGTAAGCACGATAACGTAAGATAGAAAAACCCGATTGTACTGTAATTCAGAAATTAAGTCTGTATTAGCTGAAAGTAAGAAGAAATGGTAAGAAAAAAATTTATGGATAAGCGTAAAAGTTACTATTTAAATATTTTAATAAAAAAATGTGACTTAAGAGGGTTGCAACCTTTGACAATATTCTATAAAATCAAAAATACTGAGTAACACAGTGATGCACATTTTGACAAACAAGCTGACATCATCAGGGGAAGGTAAAATATAAAATATGGAAGTTGCAAATAAGATATTAATTTATTCTCAAAAAATTTCAAAGTAAGTAATGTTCAACAATTAAGTGATACAAATTGAATGAACTACCGAAGAGTATTTACATTTAGTTGTCAGTTGGTATTTGTACAGAGGGAGCTGGTGAAATTTTGGTAAACCATAACTTAGTAATGGACCATGGGACCCACACCAAACTTTAAGATATGACTACCAAGACTATAGGAAGAAGTTTTGTGGAAAAAGTATTTATTTGGAATTTGCGAATTTCTTTTACTTCCACGTCCAGTGGAAATACAGTAACGCAAAAAAAATAAGAATTTTTGTTGAAGTTGGCTTAAAATGTCATGAAACGTCGAGATTTTAAATTTGAGCGAAAAAAAATTTCCGGTCTGTCTGTAACTTTTTGTGTGCGCACGTTTACTCTGGAACCGTTTATGATATTGACTTAAAATTTGGTACACTTATGTACATAACGAGATCTGGAACTAGATTATATTTTGATCTAATTCCGTTAAAGGGTTCGGGGGTAAATGGGATAAATAAGGGTAAATAGGCAAAGCAAACGGGTAAGAGTCCATAGAATTGCAATTTAGGGCATGTACGAAAAGTCAAGGTCTCAAAATTTTTCTTGGCATCGGCCACCCCCTCCCCCCCCCATGTCTCCCCCAATACCACCCCCACACTATTATGAAAGGGAGTAAAACATTAAATTGGGATTTAGTGTGTATACGATAACCAAGAAACTTTAAAAAAATTTTGGCATTAGCCACCCCCATTGCCACCCCCACCCTATTATTAAAGGCAGTAAAACTTTAAATTGGGATTTAGTGTGTGTACGGGAACCAAGGGCCTTTAAAATTTATTTTGGCATTAGCCACCCCCTCTACCACTCCCATTGCGACCCCCACTCTATTGTTTAAGGGAATAAAAAATTAAATGGGATATAGTGGGTATACGAGAACCAAGGACTTCTAATATTTTTAACATTAGCCACACCCTCAACCACCCCCACTCCATTATTAAATGGAATAAAATATTACATAGGGATTTAGTGTGTATAAGACTGGCTATAAAATCTGGATGTGGAAGTAGGGATTCCTTGGACAGCGGTTCCCCACCCTGGAATATAGGAAAGCTTTTGTAAAATATTTGCTACGTATTTCTTTTTCAAAACAAGGAAAAAATATGACGATACATTTTTTATTTTATTAAAAATCTTGATTTTTTAAATAAAGTTATACCATTTTGAAATATTCTTATACACTGTGTTTTAATTTATAAAATATCAAAACGGTGTAACTATAAGAAGTCGCTGCCCAAGGAATCATTACTTCCACATCCAGATTTTGTATCCAAGTCTTATACACACTAAATCTCAATGTAATATTTTACTCCCTTTAATAGTAGAGTGGGGATGGCAATGGGGGTGGTAGGCTGATGTTAACTAATTTTTAAAGGCCCTTGGTTCTTGTATACTAAATCTCAATTTAATTTTTTATTCCTATAAACAATAGGGTGGGGTGGTAAAGCGGGTAGCTAATGCCAAAATAAATTTTAGAGGCCCTTGGTTCTCGTACACACACTGAATCCCAATTTAATTTTTTACTCCCTTTAATAATCGGGTGGGGGTGTCAGTGGGGTGGTAGAGGGGGTGGCTAGTGCCAAAAAATTTTTTTGAGACATTTCGTTCTTGTATAAACACTAAATGACATTTTAATTTTTTTACTCCCTTTCATAATAGTGTGGGGGTGGTATTGGGTGTGATAGTGGGCGGTGGCTGATGTGAAAAAAGTTATGAGACCTTCACAAATTGTAAATGCCCTAAATTGCAATTTTATGGATTTTTACTTGCTTTCTTTGCTTATTTACCCTTATTTACCCCATTTACTCCCGAATTCTTCAACGGAATTAGATCAAAATATAATCTAGTTCCAGATCTCATAATTCATAAGTGTACCAGATTTTAAGTCAATATCATAAAAGGTTCCAGAGTAAACGTGTGCACAAAAAAGTTGTAAACAGACCGACAGACAGAAAATTTTTTCGCTCATCAAATTTAAAATCTCGACGTTTCATGGCATTTTAAGCCTATTTCAACAAAGAAATTTTTTGCGTTACTATACTGCCGCTGAACGTGGCAGTAAAACTATATTTTTTTAAATAAAATCAATAAGCTATCCTTATATTTTCTTCCTTGTTAAAATAAATAAATACGTAGCAAATCTTTTACAAGTACTTTCCTACATCCCAGGGTGGGCTTTAACAAAAATTCACCAATTTCAATGAAATACTTTTTCCATAAAACTTCTTTGTTTGGCCTTAGTAGTCATCCCGTAAACCATTCGCCATTACTAAATTATAGCCGAAATGTCACTTACCGCCACCCCGTGTACAAAAAAATTATTTGTGATTACAATTTATACTCGAGAGATGGTTCAAACCCACTACAAACGATAGATCTCGATCTGGAAAACGTTTAAAAACATTTTAAAATATTTCCAATACATTTGAGAAACATATTAAAACTAAAACTAATAAAATAAATCTTGTTTAAGACATGCGAAAAGTTAGTGAAGATTGACTTTATCAAAATTTCTTAATTGTAATGAACAACATTAAGGTAAATATAGAACAAATTTAAATAATGAAACCGACGAATAATTTACAATTTAACTCGTAATTTAAGAAAATATAGTAATGTAACTTCGCTTTAACTTAAAACGGATAGAAAGAATATTAATGCCAGTAGATTTGCAAATGGAAAAAAAATTCAGTTATAATCTCTCCTCTATCTCTGGCGCAGACCAATCGTTTAATTAAAAAAAAATAATAATAACGAACACATTTAACTTCTAAGCTAACTTAACTAGATATTCATCTTTCCATGCTGGATTTATAAAAACACAAAATAAAGTAGGGAAACCCTGGATAACTAAAGAAATTAATATTTCATGTAAGAACAAGAGATGTTTAGTTCAAATTAAAAAATATTCACAAAACTAAAATATATTAAACTTTATAAAAAAAATATTGTCAAATTTTGAAAAGAACTATAGCTGAATCCAAACAAAATTATTTTAATAATGTTATAAACAAACCTGATAGTAAAATAAAGGCTACTTGGAAATGCACAAATAAAAATATTAATAAGGATCAGGATCAAAAAATAGAAAAAATCGTATTAAAAACAAATGAAAACAATTTTATTGAGGACGTAATACATTCAAAACTGTTTTATAGATGAACCAATAAAATTAACATGTAATCTTAACTCGAAAAAAACGTTTAAAGAATATATAGAAAATTATCAATTATCTAAACAAAATTCATTTCATTTTTGTCCAGTAATAAAGCGAAACATCGAGATGGTAGTTAAAAAATTGAAAATAAAAGAAACCGCTGGTTATGATGAAATACCCATCACTATATTTAAGGAAAATATTGGTTACCTCAAAAAACCACTAACAATTATAATTAATCTTTCATTTATGACCGGAATATTCCCAGATAGCCTTAAAATAGCAAAAATCATACCAGTATATATGAGAGAAGACTTTAATATCTAACTACCGACCAATCTTATCCTGACAAAAGAAATTGTAGACAATGAGATAATACCAATAAAAACTGAACAAAAGAAATTAAAATGCGGTGTTCCACAGGGCTCAATCCTTGGCCCTGTACTTTTTTAAATTTACATAAATGATCTTGTTGATAACTTTAAAACGGTACAGTTTTCCCTGTTCGCAGATGATATCATTATACTTTTTAAACAATCAATGCCTGAATGTACAGAAATATTAAATAATATTAATGATTGGTTCTCTGCGAATAGACTAATACTAAATCTAACTAAAACTCACAATAACACATTTCATTCGAGTCGCAATTACACGCAACAAGACATTAAGCTTCAATAGGTAACCATTACTGCAGTAGATAATGTAAAAATTTTCGCGGTGTATATCGATGAAAATCTTAAATGGAGAAGTCACCTAGTGGAGCTCAATAAAAAGCTATCGAGCGCTGTGTATGCTTTGTTTGTTATCAGGAAAAATATCGGGTTCAAAACATCGACAATAGTATAATTATGCATATTTCCACAGCATTTTACAATACGGTATTATATTTTGGGGAGATTCCACTGGGGTCGCTGCTTAATTTAGGATTCAAAAAAGGCCATTAGGACAATGTGTCATTTAAGACAGACTCGTGCAGAGGATATTTTAAAAATCTTCGAATAATTACCCTGGCTAATCTTTATATTTTTCGCGTTTCCATTCTCATATTTCGAAATAAAAATAAAATTAGTCAAACATTCTGATATTCACAAATATGAAACACAACATAAGAACACATACTGTCTACCCATATATAATTACAATGTACGAGAAAAAGCGTATTTTATGATGGCGTTAAAATATTTAATCACTTTCCATCGGGTATTACAATGGCGATGACTCTAAATGTATTCAAGCGTAACTTAAAAGGCACCACCTGATAAAAATGATGTATTTTATTCCATAGAAGAACTTTTCAATTGTTAATTTTGAGTAGTTATTAATATAATAATTAATTAGGTAAACATTTTTTTAACAAAATGTTGTGTATATTATTTAACCAGTAGATGTATTGTGTTGATATATAATTTATTAATTTAAATTTATAAATAGCGAATACGATGTATTTTTTTCCTTACACGTCATGTAAGTCATGTTTTTGGGGAAATAAAAATTTACTTTACTATCAATACATTCAGAAGTTCAAAACTTATAACTTTTTAAAATACTGCTCCAATTAAAATAATTATGTTTTTTAACATTTTCAAACCTGGTAAATATTTTTCTTTTCGAGTAAATTTTCGATGTTAATGTGTTTTAATTTTTTTCTTGTAATTTATGGATAATTTTTTCTATACTCTTACCACCACTCATTATAATTTGGAAATTATTAAATTATGATGTACCTAAAGTCGGCCTTCCAACGTTCATTGATAAGTTAAAAATACCTATTTTGCTTAAATTTCTTCACAAAGACATACTATATAAAATACATACACGCAATTTTATTCATGATAAAAATATTCACAGCAATGAATAAATAGGCATCAAGTAGGTACTTACATTTTTCGTACCTTATAGTTGATATCACTATGTTTTTATATACGCCTAATTTTTTCAACAATTAGTAATCGATACCAATTTATTTTTACACTTTTATCAACTTATATTTACACAGCGTATGCCACTTGATTAAAAAATAACACTTTTAAATGTTTTTATGTTTCACAAATGAACTTAAACTACAAACATTAAATTAAGATGTTGAACCGCCAGCCATCAAACGCACACGTATCGCCTGCGAAAGCCGCGAGGTCGAGTTACCTGTGGAACAACAAAATGACCAAGCGGTGATATAAGAATAGCGTCAAAAACCAAGCCGGTAGGCGTTAGACCTCTCTGTTTCCTTTTGCTTATCACGGCGCCATGTTAATACGTGTATTTTGCTTCAGTGGTATAATGTTTAAATCTATAAAATTAAAAAGTTATATGGAAAATACTCTCAGTCGCCCCCTAAAACCACCCCTTAAAAAGATAAGAGGATTTGACTGAGATACCATGTAAACTAGTATCCTTATGGCTTATGACTAAGATTAAAATATGAATTTGATATTTTAAGGGAGTCTGAAGATAATGCAGAAAAGCTGAAATTTATTTTCCCCCTTTTAAGGGGTATATATTATCTCTTATTATTAATTTTCGGAAATAAGTTTATATAAAAGGCTACTATTATTTTTGGATATACTATCAGCCTCAGAAATATCAGGAGACAATTATATGGATCACCTGTATAAGAAACATTTTGAGCTAGATATCTGCAAAAGTTTATTAACACCGTTATGAAATAAATTACAGTAGTTAGTAAACCATAATCACCGTGCTGTTAAAGGTCACCTAGCAAAACTAGAGGGTTTGTAAATTCCACATCTTCCTGGAGAACACGATGGAACAGCCATCTAGATTGTCTAGAAATATTTTTATCAAACAGAGAATTTTATTTGAGAATTGTAGAAAATCATGAAAGTATCATTAATATAATAGAAAATAAAGGTTCAATGAAAGCATTTATTCAAACAACTAAAGCCGTTTGTTATATTTTGGATAGGGTACTATCAAAAATTTCTGGCTGTTCAAATGATTTTTATTTTCTTGTAATATTAAGTTTTGTGGATTATTCCAGATGACATATCAATGATTGTTAATTTCTCTTATGAAACCAAAACTATTTTTTAAATATTGTCCATTTTTAGCAGTAAAGCTGGGGGCCAGCTTTCGTAGGTGAGGGAGATGTGTCACGCAGTAATTGCCAGTTATTTTATTATTTATTTCAACTACCCAGTACGTTATGTAGTTCATTCTTGTGTAGAAATTAATATCTGTAAATCATATAATATTTCAAAATGTACAAGTACTATGCCGAGTCAGCTCTGGTGCATTTAACTATGTCATCCAGTAACTAGGCCACTGGATGAAAATGCTGACTCGTCAAAATCGGCTAGCAAGAGTAAGGTAACAGCTGGGAGGAATTTGGTAAAGTAAGTTAGTTGGGTCTTCGAAATGTAATGGAGAAGTTAAGTTTTTGTAATGTAGGAGAGAGGGCCGTTTTTGGTGCATAACCCAACTCCTCTCTGCTAGGGGGTGGTTCCCGGAGGGTTACACTGTAAGTACTTTGTTTTATTTTTTATTATTTATGTCTTTAAATAAACTGTACCTTGTTCTCTACCACCTTGTTTTATTTACCAAGTATTCACTTAGCCTCCAATGTGACCTATGGTCAAATTTTAAAATTTTGTTAAAATACTTATAGAGCACTAATGAGCATTTTATAATTTGAGCTCGTTTCCTCACCACCCACGAGGTAGAAGGCTCTTGGTGCGTTTTTGTTAAGTGGTTCCTGTTCATTTACCATTTCTTCAGGTGGTGAATTTCGGCAACCTTATCTATGGCAGTTGGAGCACACAGTTGAACAATGTAATCCAACACTAACACATCCACATCGCTTACCGCAACCCTTTTTACAGTTGCACGATATAACTTTTAAAATAGAAACTGAAGCAGGCACCTCTGTAGTAAAAACTGGTAATAAAATATTGCCCATTTTTTTTCCAACCCCACTGCGTTGGCTACATGTTTTTTCCAAGCCAAGATTGAATTTGGTGAAATAACCGGTAAGAGTGTTGTTTTAATTCTGCAGACGTTGGTGGCAATTTAGATAAAATTACAGCATGATTGAATAGACCAACCAGCTTATTAAAAGAAGTAAATCTGTAGCTATTCAAAGAAGTTTCTGTTCATTCAGCTTTATATAACACAAGTGTGAATTTCTCACCAGCACTTTTAATTTGATCTTTCGTGGATTCGGGGTTGTTGAAAATATGAATAACATCTTCCAAATCCTTTCTCTTGTTGAATATACTTATTATTTGAGATTTTCCTTTTCCGAAAAAAGCAGAGGTGGTATCACAAACACTAAACGCGTGTGCAAAAATACATATACAATAATTAAACATATTTTAAGCAGCGTGCTAAAAACTACCCTGAACATTGAATGCTATTTGCGAGAATTGAGTAAAGAATAGCTAAAATGTTGATATAACAGTTTTTGCGTATAATTTAATGAGCTACATTTTTGGTCCTACACGTTTTTTGCGTTTGAATAACGGTTTACAAGAAAATTAAGAGAAACCACCAGAATGTACCACCGGGGGGAGGCTTTTACCAAAATAAGGGATGTTGCAAACACTGGTTAGATGGGAACTTTTTTGGGTCTTGTTCCTAAC
Organism: Leptura quadrifasciata; assembly: GCA_963675555.1. Taxonomy (NCBI): domain Eukaryota; kingdom Metazoa; phylum Arthropoda; class Insecta; order Coleoptera; family Cerambycidae; genus Leptura; species Leptura quadrifasciata. The sequence goes on along the minus strand of OY776674.1, from coordinate 105,493,120 downwards.
ACTATTAGGAATAGACATATATTATTGCGTTTCTAGTAATTGGTAACTAAAATACCATTCAGAGCGCACATCCTAACAAAATGGTTAGGTTTTAAGACGAATACGACGAAAAGTGCATTTGTGCATTTTAAGATATATGTATATAATATACGTAATATAAAAACTTTAAAAATTATTTCTCCTATTCTATGCTTGTATGTTTAATTTACGTGTATTATTTACTTGTATTACTTCCATGTCCAGTGGGGGTGTAGTAACGCAATTTTTTTTTGTTGAAATAGGCTTAAAGTGTCATGAAACGTTGAGATTTTAAATTTGAGTGAAAAAATATCTGTGCGTCGGTCTGTCTGTCGGTCTGTAACCTTTTTGTGTGCCCGTTTACTCTGGAACCGTTTATGATATTGACTTGAAATTGGTACACTTATGTATTATAACGAGATCTGGAAGTAAATTATATTTTGATCTAATTCCGTTGAAGGGTTCGGAGGTGAGTGGGGTAAATAAGGGTAAATAGGCAAAGCAAGCACGTAAGAGTCCATAAAATTACAATTTAGGGCATGCACGAAAAGTCAAGGTCTCAATTTTTTTTTTTGGCATAGGTCACCCCTCACTATCATCCCCAATACCATCCCCACACTATTATGAAAGGGAGTAAAAAAATTTAAATGAGATTTAGTGTGTATACATGAATGAAACGCCTCAAAAAATTTTTTGGCGTTAGCTACCCCTCTACCACCCTCATTGCCACCCCCACTCTCTTATTGAAGGGGATAAAAAATTAAATTGGGATTTAGTGTGTATACGAGAACCAAAGGACTCTAAAAATTTTTTGGCATTATATACAGTCATACTACCTGAAGTGCAAAAGTACTGTCGGTACTGTTCAAATACTGCCGATACTGCTCAAATACTGTGAATGTATTGCTCAAATACTGAACATACTACCTATATTGCCTTCCTATACTGCTCAGAACTGATGTACTATTATAGTTAAGCAGTATTCAGTGTAAGTTTCACTATCAAAATGTGACTATGTTTTAAACCAGTCGTTAGCAGATATTCATTAAAGCACAATTTTGATTTCTAAAAGAGAAATGAAAAATTATTTTACTTTTATTCAAACTTTTACTTGATAAATGTCTAGAAAAGCATACAACTTGAAGAAATTTAACCTAAAAACCAACACATAAATTAACATAAATCCTTAAATTCTTTATATTTCGAATTTATTCCCTGTCTATCGTGCCTGGAAATTTGAAATGCATCATTTGAATCATTTCCTAATAACTTGATTGGTCCGTGTATGACAAACTGATTACCTACAATTTGAACGTCGTCGTCAACCTTGGGCCATACAAAATTATCTAAACATGATTCAAGAAATATAATTTTTGATCTTTTTCGGTCGATGATTGATACAATTCTTCCAATGTACCAACCGCCACTATAATAAACGCTGTAATATTACTCATTTCTATAATTCGTTTCTATTCTATATTTTTAATCATATCTTCTCTGGTATGTTCTATTATTTTTTCACTTTCTTTCTCGCTAACTGAGGCACTCTCATTAATCTTTTTCCACCTGCTGACTCCTTGCTGGTTTATATGTCCGAAAAGGTTTCACTAATGGTTTCACTTTTGCTCATATATTTTAGATTCTCATTATCTCTGATTGACCGTGAAGACAACGAAGATAGTTTCTCGTTTGTGATCTCCTCATGTTTTTTTTCGGTTTTTCCTTGGCTTTTTCTTTCCTTGTAAAATCTTTTGTTTGTTTAGATCTGGTCGTATTTGTAGTGTATGCAACTCCTCTAAGTAAGTAGACCAATCAGCTTTTTCAAGACGCCACCTTCTGGGACGGTCTTGGTTTATAAAGTCGTTGGTACAGTGGATAAATATAGGAAAGTGATCCGCGTGGAGATCGTCTGAGCGATTCAAGTCGATGAGGGGTGCTAGCGTTGCAGAGCATAGCGTCAAATCTATGGCTGAGAAGTTGTTGGATCTTGCATTAAAGAATGTAGGTCCACCTGTGTTAAGGAGAATAAGGTTCTGTTCCCCAGTAAATTGCTCTCCAAGTCTCCCTCGTGCATTCAGCTTATTCGAGCCCCACATGGGACTGTGGGAGTTAAAGTCCTCTAAGAAAATATAGGGCGATGGAAGCTGTGCTACTAGATCTTTCAGATCATCGTTGTTCCATGTAAATTCAGGTAAATATATGTCGCATATAGTCATTTTGAAAGAAAATGGAATGCTAATGGCTACTGCTTGTATGTCTGTTCTAAGAGTAATTCGCTGGGCTGATATTGTATCTTTAATGAAGATTGCAACACCGCCCCTTACACGCAGATGCGGCATAACGTCCAATCTGTAGCAAGCATATCCTCTAATGAAAAATGATTCTCCTGGCTTTCAATGGGTTTCTTGCAAACATATGCAAAATGGAGATTTATCCATTATTACAGCTTTCAACTCAGGACAGTGTGATTTGCAACCATTGCAATTCCACTGAAGTATGTTTTGTATTTGTTGCATTTTTTTTTCTTTTTTGCTAAAGGTTGAATACTCTTATTTTATTTATATACGAGTTAAAATATATAATTTTAGAGTTATATATGAAAGTATATATTAGGTGAATATAGACATGTATATAACGAAAGACAAATATTCAATCGGACAAATAAAGAATATATAGCTGTAAATAAAATTTTCCAATCTTTGGTGTGATAGTATCACATAAGTAGTGTTAACAATATATCGCACTTAAAAACAGTTGCACCAAGTAGGTTGGGTTAGAATTCTAGGTTTGCCTTGCGGCCTACCTTTCTTTCGTCTTTTGAAATTAGATGCTTTTGACGTTCTGCTAGCATCGCTATCAGCTTCCTCGATTCTTGAATCATCTGATGTAGCTGGCTCATTTTTTCGACGCGTTCGTCCTTTTTCTTCTTTCCGTATCAATGCTTCATGATTGTGTTGCTTGAGCATATGACACGTTTGGTGTAGGAGTCGAGATAATAACTCTTCTCTTTGCTAGGACAAATTTTCTCTAACTTTTAATCTCTTCACTGCGGCTTCAATTTGATACTTTGGACACATTTTTGATCTCGCTGAGTGATTTCCTTGGCAGTTAACACATTGCACTGGTTCCTTGCATGGTGAGCCTTCGTGTAGCGGTTTTCCACAAACACAAGCCTGTTCTTGTTCTTTTCACCTTTGGCCGAACTTTAAGGTTATAATATGCAACTTGGATATTAGTGGGTAGATTAGGCGTGTTAAAAGTAAGTACATGATGTGCAGTGTCTATCAGATTTCCTTCTTTTCTTGTTTTAGGCCCTCTATAATTTCTTCGATCGAACAGTTAAGCAAATCTCGGCAATATATAACCCCTTGCTATTGTTGATAATTGGATGGGGTATGACTTCTACTGGATATTCAGCGAATTTTAGAACTTGCATTAATCGTTTTGATTGTGCATTGCTTTTTGTTTCAACGAGGAGTCTATCTTTCGTTTTCCTTATTGACTTAATTTCTCCTATTAAACCATACATCGTCTTAGAAATCAGGAACGGGTTTATTTCACTAAAGTCTCCATCTAACTTTTTAACAAGCAGGAACCGAGGAAGCATTTCCGTCGTCTCTGTGCTTATTTTCTGTCGTCCTGTATATACAAGGCTAGCAATATTTGGATTTTTGAGTGGCTCCGCACTAGTCTTCGCAGTAGTCAGTCGTGGGTCGATGCTGCTGGAGGTTCCCTAGTACTATTTTACATAAGTGGCCCGGAACCCAGACGGGGGTTTAAATTATTAATCATGTTGTTAAACCTTCTAGCTAATATCTCAAGAAATTAGGCACAAATGCACAAGCACGTAATTTTCAGTTCACACACTACCTAAATATGCTGAGTATTTACACTAGCAACATGCGGCACATGGACGAACAGCGCATATCATGTGTGGACCGTCGAATACTGCTGCTGACAGACTGCTCAATACTGCTGAGACTGCAGACAGACTCCTCAGTACTGCCGTCATAATGCCGAGACTGCTGTCGTACTGCCGAGGTTACCGTCTCACTACTGGGACTGCCGCCATACTGTACTACCTATTACTGCTTAATATTTGTACACGTATTGCCTCCAGTGCCCGACCCTCGAAATCATTACTAACAAATGCATTCTAATAAGAAACTACCCAACTTTTCTGCAATTTATGAATGTGGAAGTTCATTCATGGCCCACACTGTACATTACAAACATATTTACTAATATCCTATTTTTTCCTTATTGGAATAAATCCGGTAATATGCAATTTTTGAAAATAATATTGCCTCGTTTTATAGCGATGCAGCTTTATAGAGACTTCAAAGCTACATCCTTTGAAAGAAATAAAATAGAATTATATGTCCAATACGACCACGTGCCCCGCTCACCCTTTTGAAAATTAAAATCAGATTTGCAAGTGCAAATGGCCGAGCAAAATGGATTTTTCAGCACTCGTCTAAAGTGACTGACGCTACAGAATATTTTTTCATTTACGCGTCTACTCCGCTATGCTGTAAAAAAGTTTCATAAATTGAGTTATATGAAAGTTTAGGTAAAATTGCGAGTATTAACTTAATCATGTAGCAAATGTGCTTTTCTGAAATGGGAAAAAGGAATATGTGGCGAAATATGGCTATTTCCGGCGGATGTCACGAAGAAACGTAATGGGACGCTCCGAGAGAAATCTTTTCCCAAACCGGAAAATTCAAGATAAAATAACAATAAAAAAACTATCTATTACACTTAAAACAGAAATCTCATTTATATGAAATTGTTCATGCGAGTGCTGTGGAATTCATTAAATATATTGCAAAATAAATAATGGTGCAGATTCACTATCAACTCGTTTCTCCGGATACGACGTCGCTAATGTAAATGAGTTTCATAACAAATGCAATTTAAAATGATAAATAGTATGATTTATTCAGTCGAAATTACATATATTTGTAAGATACGGACAGGATGAAATTAATACATTCATATTTTAATGAAAATATGCTATCATCACGTTTTCATGCGTTGTTTTTCTTTAGTCCAATTTACAAATTTATGGTAAGCATTATCATAAATTTTCTTGGATTTTGGGAATTATTGTTGCAACTGATGAATTTGTAATTTCAAGTAATTCAGGTTGTGCGCACTGCATTTCATCCATTTTTGCTTTTAAATTTGAAAAACGACCCGACGCCGACGTCAAGTTTTAAACTGATAGTTTCTGACAAGTCATAGCTACATGAATGTTTAGTTTGTTGCATCGTATATTATTTTATTTTTGTACTGGCAAGAAATAATTGTACTAGTAACACAATAGGCTCTTTCGACAAAACGTGTTACAATATATAATATAAGAATTGTTTTCCGCTTGAAAAAATTGATATTGACTCTTTTCACATTAATTTTGTGCTCTACTTTATTAAGAATGGTTCTATATTATTTTGCCACAGTACGACTATATTTTGACATTTAATATCAAATGGAAAAAGAAAATAGCTACTATAGTGGAGTAAAATTAGATTCTCAACGAAAATTTTACATGAAGCAACACGACATAAAAAATAAGTTTTTGTTGGTGAAACTAAGTACCCTGGGTTTTCCGGTTCGAGTAGGTGGGGAACTCTTCTTTTTTTCGCGAAAGAGGGGTAAATTGGTCATTTCTAAGGGTGGTTTTTCGGTTCTATTTTATTTTGGACCCTTTAAAATGCTAGATAGAATACGAGCACGGGAGCCTTTTATTGTAGATAATCAAAGAACCTTCAGTTCAAATTTCGTAAAAATCCGTTCACCGCGTCCCACGATATGTATATAAATACACTAAAAAAACGTCTAAAATTGAATTACGGCTAACTTGGTCAAAATTAAACCGAATTTGATGAAACGAAACTAACCCATATAACCACGAAACAGCGTGCCAAATTTTAGTAAAAAATATCCAACAATTTTACATAATTTACTTACATACACCTGGTTCTGAAAGTTTAGCATTACACTTGAAATCTCCCAAATTTAATCTTTTATTATGCTGTGTTTACAGACCTCCGAGCTCCGTTGCTCAAAATGACCATATAACATTCGAAAGTCTTTCTCACCTTACCTCCACTTACAGTAACGTAATAATAATGGGCGATTTTAATATGCCAGATTTACTTTGGCCATCGTTTTTAGACTCGCCGCACATTACGGAGCCCTCTCAGATTCTTTCAGATTTTCTCATAAATTCTCATGTTACCCAGTTAGTCAATGAGCCCACTCGTTTCCGACTCAACCAGCAACCATCAATTTTGGACCTAATTATGACATCTGATAGAAATCTTTTAGGTGACTTTGAATACCTTCCGCCTCTAGGAAAATCTGACCACGTTGTTTTAAAAAGTAGTATTCAATATACAATACACACTCCCACTCGCAAAGAATGTACCTACCGAAACTACACAAATTATACCTCTGTCAACCAAGATATTTCGAATATAAACTGGAATGCTACTCTTAATCTCAACGAGGTGAATAGCAACTGGGAAGTTTTCACGCAAACTTTGGAGCGTTTAATACGTAAGAACACGACGACGAGGACAATCACCACAATTCCGTCTAAGCCTTGGATTACAGAAGAACTCTTAGCAATGATTAGAAAGAAAAGAGCTTTATGGCAAAAGTATAGACGATCTGGCCAGGACGACGATTTTAACCTCCACCGACAGTTTTCAAACAGACTTGGTTCAGATCTGTCATGCGCTAGAACAAATTTTGAAGCCAGCATTGCTAATAGTAACGACCCCAAACGCTTCTATAAATATATTCGGTCCAATTTAGAGTCTGTGGTTACCATACCTCAACTGAAACGTAGTGATGGGACTGTTAGTAACGACAATAAAGAGGTAGCAACCATTTTCTCAGACTCGTTCTTCGAAAGTTATACTCAGGAACCCGCTGGTGTTATCCCGGAAGTTCTTGGTATACCACGCGTCCAGGGTAGCCTTTCCCACGTTAATTTTTCCGAAGAGCTTATAGAAGAAAAAATTCAAAATCTGAAGAATTCTGTGTCCCCAGGTATAGATAATATTTCGGCATCTCTGTTAAAAGCCTGCTCTACCTCTCTTTGTAAACCACTTCGTATTTTAATGGAGATGTCTTTTGCCTCAGGGGATATACCGAACCAGTGGAGAACTGCTATCGTCAAACCTATTTTTAAAAAAGGTGATAAATTCAAAGCAACAAATTACCGACCTATCAGCTTGACCCCAATCGCAGTTAAACTAATGGAATCCATTATTGTAGACGGTATGCGGCCTTTTCTATCGGAAAACGATTTAATTCCATTGGAACAACACGGGTTCACCCCTGGTAGATCAGTCGAATCCAATTTACTTTGCTGTGTAGCTGATTGGTCAAAAACGTTGGACAATTGTGAGTGTGTGGATATTGTATATTTAGACTTTAGCAAAGCGTTTGACAAAGTGCCTAGAAACAGACTACTACATAAGTTGGAACACTTCGGGATTCGAGGTCGCCTGCTTGCGTGGATTGAATCTTTTCTCTCAAATCGAGTGTTCAAAGTTAAAGTGGATTCAGCGTTTAGTGAGAGCATGAATGTTCTCAGTGGTGTTCCCCAAGGGTCTGTGTTAGGGCCACTATTATTCCTTTTATATACAAGTGATGTACGCCGCCACATAACATCTTTTTGCTCGTTTTATGCGGATGACACTAAAATTTATTCAAACCCACTAACTTGTCACCACGTGATACAACGCGACTTACATAATATCCAAGAATGGAGTGATATTTGGCTTCTACCTCTAAATGTAGCAAAATGTGTGGTACTTCATTTAGGTAAATGCAACCCAAGATTATCTTACAGCATGAATAACTCAACTTTGTCTACGGTAAATTCACATGATGATCTTGGCGTTTTGATTACGGAAAACATGACATGGTCTGACCATATTGCACGTCAGGTCAAGAAAGCCAACAGTAGGGTGTATTTGATACTGAAAGTTTTTGAGAATGCTGATTATAACACCTTATCTAAACTATTTAAACTATACGTCCGCCCTATACTTGAATTTGCCAACAGTGTATGGTTTCCATCTTTAGTTCGTGATGCAAATCTTCTGGAAAATGTACAGCGTAGATATACACGGTTGGCATTTGGTCAGAATCGCCCGCCATATGAAGAACGCCTACTTCTATTTAATTTGCCTCTACTCAGCACTCGACGAATCAGAGGGGATTTAATTATTACATACAAGACACTTCATAGCAACACATCATCAATTCGACATCTTTATAAATTGAACAATGATGAGCGTCTTCGTGGTCATCCTTTGAAGCTTTCGCGAGATCCATTTCGATCAGTGGTCCGTCAAAATTTCTTAACGTTGAGAGTGTTTTATAAGTGGAACTCTTTGCCATATGAAATAGTTTGTGCACCGTCTTTGAACAGTTTTAAAGCTAGACTTGATAATATGGTACTGTGAACTAAATTTTGTTAGATGTGAGCATAATAGGATTTTCCTCTGCTCTTATTTATGTATAATAATAATTTGGCCGCAATTCCATTTTTAGTCCAAATTCCACAACATTTTCAAAACTTTCCCCAATTTGCCCAAATGGTCGAATGAAATATTTTTTTACCAAAATCAAGGTATTCTTATGTACTTTCATGTGATGTAACTAAAAAATAACTTTTTTTAATTTAGCCGATTTTTTGTCATTTTTGGTGTATTGTCAAATAAATATGTAAAGATAATGTCCATCTACCCAAATATTAAATTATTGTAATCCGTATTTGTTGTGAAACTCTAGACAACCGACTCTGCAAGTTCAATAACACAATTAATAAATACACATTAGAAAAAACGCAGAGTCGGTCGTTTAGAGGAAGGTCGATGGACATTCGATGAAAGGACGGTAGTGAGAAGATATTGGGAAAAGAAGAGTTTAAGGTCCTGGTTAAAATAGTGAGTGGGGAGCGGCAACTGCAGGGAATCCTTGAGAAAGGGGGTTGAAGAATTTAACGAAGAGATGATATATTGTAAGTAGTCTACTTTACATGAAATTAAATTGTTGTATTTCTTGCAAATTGTATGTTTAATTTATTGGTGCATCAAACGCGTGAATCTACCAGTGTGGCGCCAGCTACGTTCTCCAACCCTGTCATTTTCGGTATTATACATATGCGCGCACAAGTATACGTGTAATTATTCATTATAAAAATTTCAATATTAATAATAAAAAATGATTGTGAGCAAGTTTTAAATATTTATGTAGAAAACTTTAAATATATATATATATTTTTTCGAAAATTCATTTGATTTTTATTAAACTTTTTATATATTGATTATTCTTTTATTTTATTCATGATTTCTTTTTCTAATAGTCTTACTAGATGTGCTACTACAAGAAGTGTCTACTTCCGAATCGGTAACTGGAGTTTGGAATATTTGGTCACCCCCGTCATCGCTAAAATCGTATACATCTGAGATATTTTCTGAAGTACAAACATTTTCTTTATAATTATCATCTTCTTCGAATTTTTCAATATCATGAATATCAGGACTAATTTCTAATTGCTTAAGCTCTTCATCAACCACAGCTTCGTTAACAATATTATCTGCATTTAGACACAAAGTATTCCTTCCATTGTGGCATAAATTGCTGCATGTGACGCCAACGGTTTCTCATGAGCAACGTTTAGTTGCGCAACCGACCTTACAATCACAAGCAGTTATATTGTGTAATTGATTAGGAAAAGGAGCTTTATCAGTCCTTATCGGCATCAGTTCATTATCTGTTGTTTGCTGCCATCAATTCAATTCAAGTCAATTTTGGTACTTCAGAGAATATCTCAGATGTATACGACTTTAGCAATGACAAGGGCGAAGAAATATTCCAAACTCCAGTTACCGATTCGGAAGTAGACACTTTTTGGAGTAGCACATCTAATGCAACTACTAGAAAAAGAAAACATGAATAAAATAAAATAATAATCAATATATAAAAAAAGGTTCCTCCACCTACTCGAACCGGAAAACTCAGGATATTCTTAGTTTCACCAAAACAAACTTATTTTTTTATATCGCGTTGCTCCATGTAAAATTTTCTCTATCACCTTATTTTGGGTTATTTTTACTCCATTACTATTTCATACTTCCCGAACCTGATGTTTTTGACAGTAATATCCTTTAAGAAAATTATTAGCAAGTACAGACTAGCTTTCATTCTTCCCACAAACAATCTGGAATGGGTATCAATTTTATAGCCGGCCTATATAACCTAAAGAAGATTTATGTCATGTTTTTATTATAAAATCAGTAAAGTCTGAATCATGTAAAAAGTAGCAGACCCTTTCATTTAAAAGTTATGGCCACACAAAACATGGGATAGACTTTATAGGCACTCAAATTCGTCAAAATCTATTAAATAATATATTTACTAAACATGAAACTGTAACTGAGACTAATTTTAAGGTTTTAACTCTAAAAAAAGCAGCTAAAAGCAGCTTTATTAATAATTTTCAATCCACTAATAACGGGTCCGGCAGGATGGAATATTCATTTTCAAAATTAATTCATGTCATAATATAATGAGAGATGAATTTAAATCGAGGTCATCATGCTTTCGCAATAAAGGAAAATTTAAGATAGTTGTCAAAGCGTTTGCGAGAAATGTCAGTTTAGTTGTGAATATGAAGCGTTGGTGGTCAAATATTGAACGTTATTTTGCAGTTGAAGCTTATTTAAAAAATAACTACTTTCACTAGTCCTATACGCACATTTGAAAATGCTGAAAGAGTAATTGCAGCTGTGCTACGAAGTCTTAAAGGATCTGCAAAACGACAAATATTAGCACTCAATATTTCGAACAGTAGTTATCACCGCATTCTGAAAGATTTACACTTCCATCCCTACAAAATTCAAATCGTACAAAAACTTCTACCTGAAGATGTTAGAACACTCGTTGATTTTTGCGAACGTTTCGAAAGATTATTTGCTGAAAACCCGAATATCGTTGATTGCTTGCTGATTTCAGTTGAAGCTCCTTTCCATCTTTCCGGATATGTTAGCAAACAGAACTTTCGCTACTGGACGAGGGAAGATCCTCTGCAATTGCACGAAGTACCGGTTAATAGCAAAAAGGTTACTGTGCTTTGTGCAGTATCCGCCCTTGAAATTTTTAGGCCGTTCTTCTTTGAGGAAAATGACTTGACGGCTACTGTTGCATCACAATGTTATCAATAGGTATTGCTTAAACTTCGTAATGCTGTTGTGGATATTCTAAGAATACGATTTCAGCAGCGCGGCAGCTACTTCCCACACTGCAGGGATTCTACGACAATTATTTTGCGAAGAATGTTTCCTGGGTCATGTCATTTCGGGATTTGGAGTCATCAACTGGCCTGCACGGATCTTTCAGCTTGTGATTTCTTTTTATGGAACTTTGGAACAACTAAAATATAATATTCTGGCAGAGATTAACGCAATCCCAATTGAAATATTGGAGGTCGATGAAAACTTTCGTGCTAGGCTTCAAGAGTGTCAGCAGCGAGGAGGAGGTCATTTGAATGTTCATTTAACTAAGACGTCATAGAAAATGGTACGGAATAAAATGAAGTAATAAAATTAATAACACAAAATTCTTTCTGTGGATATTAGATACTAACAAAGAAGACAAATCAGAAGAGACCTATTATTAACTCATGTCCAAAATAACCCAAAACAGTTTTGGTCATTTTTTCTTACAAGGAACCACTCCAACACTCCTAATGAAGTCATCTGTCTGTTTGTAATGATACTATAAATTTTGTTCAGAACATAGTATTTTTAGAATTGCATTTCCTAGCATCAACATGAATGCAAAAAATTGAATATTAAAGGTGTTGTAGGATTTGATGGTATACCGGGGAATCAAAAATACTGTTAGAAACCTCGCATATTTCATTTAATTTAACCTTAATAAGCAGATGTCATTCTTCTAAATGACAGTTGGTTGCACTAAACCGTGTAAGATAAAACAAAATAACTAATTATCAACCTATTATTGTGTTATCGAAATAATTTGGATCAGTTCTTTATGAAATTGGACATTTCTGTTTGTAACTACCTTTTCCTACGTGCAAAGTATGATAATACCAATCTATCGAATGACACCTTAAAGAACAATGTATAAAACTTAATATTTTGACAAATTTAATGATCTGAATTTTATTTTTAAAACATGAAATAAGGGTTTATGTCCTGATGTTATAAACCTACTGGTAGCCCAGTTGTCAGAGACTAATATTGATGAAAAGTTATAATTAATTGTTACCTCGCTCATTTTTTCATGAAAGATTAGTTTTTTGCTAGTAGAAAGTGGCTCAAAGAAGTTTACCAAAATCTACCCCCGCGAACCCTTAAAAACAATCATCTGAATCGGAAAATTTAAGTTTTTTGCTAATATCTCAAAAAATAATAATAATAAAAAAATGGATAGCACCACGTGAAAGAGCGGGAAATTTTACATAAAAATAGTATGAAAGTTTTTTTAAATAAATTTTTCCCTTAGCATGAGAAATTATTACAGTTCGCTCAATATTTCAAGCACGTCGCACAGGGAAATGAAGCAGACATAATAAGACAATTTGTACCCATTGAAAACGAAAAAAAAGGTAAGTATTTTACAGAGGAAGAGTTTAGCTTTCCAACGGTATACTTACTTTTAATTTTTATAATTTTTATTTGTTATGGTCGATAGCCGAGTGGGTTAAGGCGCGAGGTGGCAATCGCGATTAATCACACGGACATCGCACTACCGGGTTCGAATCCTGGCTCCGGCACTGGCACTGTCGAAGGAAATGGTTGTATGTCCGCGTTTTTTCAATGTGTAACCCCTTTCCGCACAAGCCCTGGCTTCTGGAATTGAGGGTTGTCTAATTTCTGTGGTGTTATAAATTGTATGTGAAAATTAAGTTTTATAATTTTTTCCACTCTATATTAAAACATAAATATTAAATAAAATACTAATTTAAAAAAAATCCTTGTAGATATAGCTTCTTTATATCTTAAACTTCAATCTAAGATTAATTTTTATGCTCTAAAGTATCCAGAGTAAAAAAAATTAACTTTTAAATCATTGATATTTTTTCCATTTTTTTAAAGTTAGTAAATTTCCACTTGAAAACTTGTTTAAAACGGTAAAAAAGGCTTGTAGGTACTTCGTTTTTAATGAGTACAATTTGTCTTTATTATGTAGCGGCGGTCGAGAAATGCTTCATTTGCCTTTCATGAAAAAATTAGCAAGGTAACAATTAATTACGACTTAAAACTCCAGGCAACTGGGCTATGGGTTTTATCTCTATATGTGATAAGTACATATTTAGCTTAGTTAGGTGTTTGATACTTCCAATTTTGAGTAAAACCAAATCCTTTTAACCACGTATAGAACACGGTAACAATAGATTAAGTAGATTTTTGAACAGACCCATCTCGAGAATTTATATCAATTCCCTCCTGTCCCCCGTTAAAAGGGCTACCTGTATCTGTACATATATATTTTTTTCTGTTAAGAAAAACAAAATGATTCGGATGCCACTCGATAGATTATACAATTTTGCATAATGTAACGAAGCTTTTTTCGTTACCAAAATGTGCCCAGAATCTGTATTTATTTTTATCCTCTATATAAATTATCCTTTTATTACTGTATCGCTTTAAGCTTTAAAATTTATATTAATTTGTAGCATCACCGCATAAACACGCCAGTTGTAAGTACAGGCTCAGGTACTAGGGGAACAACGTGAGGAACGTGTATGACCTTACAAAACCGCAGTCAATATTTTCAGTCAGCTAGAGCGACTCATCGGCAGTAGACGTTTCCACTCCGAAGACCGAACCCAGGTATCATTAGCATTATATATTCCAGAGCAGCAGAATTTTGGCCGTACTACATCATCAATCAGCCGCGCATCCATTTTGCGCCTACACCCGCTTGTAAGTATTTGAAGGAGATAATTAGATAGTTAGCAAGAGCGATTCATCGGCAGGCAGCAGACGTGTCCACTCCGAGATTCGAACCCAGGTGCCATCTATCATATTCGAGCAGTGGGATTTTGGCTTAACCAGTACCACGTCATCGACCAGCAGCGCATCCATCTGGCGTATACTCCCACTCCTATAGTAAGTTGTAGTTGGATTCCATTCTGATCGCTCCACCGCAACAGATGTGCCTGCCGTAACCACAGGCAGTAAGTAAGTTCATGGAGGAGTAAGTAAACTGATATGCTAGCTAATATTTTCCCTGTGTCACCTTTTATTCGGTGCTAACGCTTTACCGTATATTTTGTGTTACCGTTTTGCAGATCGCTATCCCTGTCTGAGTCATCTGGTACTACCCTGTTTGGTTGCCTCGCTTGTCCTCAACCCGATATTCACAGGTTCTGTGAAGTTTGATCAAGATAATCAATTAGTAAGCCCGTAGATTTATGTATAGTAGGTTTAATTGAATATACTGATATTATTGAAAATTTTGAGTTTTACTGTTGGTGTGTGAACGTCTAATTTCCCAAACGGACCCACTGGAGTATACTTTCTCCACTTGAGCTACTCAACCTCGCCTATTCGGCTTGTGGGTCGCGTGTCTTATCACTTAAACTAGGACTGGCGCCCGAGCATATTCCGAAAACTCGTTTCCGGAGGGGGGTCTCAAAGTGTCGTTCTTTTTCTCTACGTCACAGTTCGAGGTGGAGAAAAACGCGTCACAATAAGAATCTTCTTTTATCTTTTGCTATTTTCTCTCTTGTGAGGTTCTATAGCAAAGAAATGTGGGCAAAGTCCTCTAACAATTATACATGTTCGGCTATAACTCCAAAACGAAAAATTGAAAATTATACATGAAAAAAATATTTATTTATTATAATTAGTAGTTAGTTCATTTCTCTATCTTACCATTCTTGAGCAAAAGTATATACACAGGTAGATATAAGTAGCCCGTTTGTTGGGGGCAAGGGAAGCCGGCATGATTTCTCGAGGTGGGTCCATTTCAAATTTTACTTACTTTGACTATTTAGTTCTATGCATGGTTAAAAGGGTTTGGTTTTACTTAAAAGTGGAAGTAGGCATTTTCGAAAATCAAGTAACTACACTAATCTAGGTAAATGAGGAGAAAAGTGTAACACTTCTTGGCTAGGGCTAAAATACTTTTCCCTCCCGTTTCTTGGGGCGGGGAATCAGTTGCGATAGGTCCCAGGGTGAAAAAACCTGCTTTCATCCCCTATTGGCAAAAAATCACCACCAAAATGGGTTTTCCGTAGTGTAGCAAGTGGAGGCGGAGTGTTTGTGCGGAATTTTTCCTGTAAAAGTTATTTTTGATACGAAGCCACCGAGAAGGTTGATCAAAGGTGGTGAAAACCACCTTTTTGATGCAAGAAACGGTCGTAACTGTTTTTTTGCGCTGTTCGGTGGGAATGTAACTAAAAAAGGTCTAGGAGGATGAGGGAGGTAAAATTCAACCACCCCTTATTTCCAGTAAAGGGGGTGAAAACTACCCCCCGCAGGGATCACGGGCCTCCCTCAATCTTCGTCGCGGTTTTTTGCAACAGGAAAAGCGTTTGAGCTCAACATTTCTACTCGGAGCCAAGTGTGTGGCGGGTGGGAGTTGAGATTTTTACTCTTCATTAACGACCTTGAGGTAGCCATTCAATCTCCTGTAGCTTGTGTACTTAGGTCTGTATTTTATTGTACTGTTAAAGTTGCCTTTTTGTTCCTTTTTTCGTATGTTCGTATCTTTATAATTTAAACCTTAATAAATAAACAAATAACTTAAACATTAGTGACGTTATTAACATGGAGAAAATATTTAAAAACCTTGTACCATTTTACAGATATTCTGTAAATTCAATTTATATACGAAATTCTCGTTTTCATCCAGCAAAGCTTCTGTAATGCTTATTATTAATTTCTCCCGTTTCCTACTAACAATTTAAAATATTACTTATTGGCTTCTACAAAAATAATTAACGCTCCTTTTCGCCTGTCCCCCTTTTACAATAATTATACTGCGACGTTATGAAATGTAAAAGTTTTAATAAAACTTCACAGGCTGTTATTATGATGTTAGCCAGTCAATATCAAACTTTTCGTTTAAGCGATTTGCAGAAAATTTTACTCTAATCATTATGACTTTTGGAAGAATACTGAAACAAAGAAATTCTTATGAGATATAATTTAGCAGGTTCTGCAAAAAATACATAAAAACGTAAATTTACTTGAAATATACTCCTTTTTCTTCTCTTTCTCTCTACTTTTTAATTCCTTATTTTAATGAATTACTGGAGTCATCCTTAAAACTTTCCGGGGGTATTAGATAGCTTTTAGCTTAAGTTTGAAAATTAATATATTAATTCACAATTTTAAAGTGAGCTTACATAATTATCTCTTTCTAAAGAAGTTTACTAACTATATGGAAAACTATTTGAATACTCAGAAGTGTGGAGTCTAAAGAGTTGTTTAAATGTTACTAATGACTTTCATACACTCTGTACCAACTTGACATTTGAAAGAGTATATTAAGGCTAGAATATAATTACAATTTCATACACTACAAATACGTGGATATATAATAAAAAGGGATTTAGTATAATGCCAATTGTTTCGTTGCTTCTTAAATAATATCTATCCCATTCGAATAGCCTTTTCAAGCAACGTACGTAATAGGAATATTTGTATTGTTATTCAAACAATAATTTAATTTAATAATCAATCCGTGCAGTATTCTTTTATCGTCTGATGTTTTTATTTAAACACGTTTTTCTTAATGGTACATTCCAAAGGAAAAGTCGAGGGGCCTTAAATCCGATGTCCTAAGCGGCCATTCAATTAAAGCGCAACTGAGACCTATCCATTGGTTTTCAGAATTATTATTTAATCTAACTACTAATGCGGTATAGAACAACAATCTCATTGAAATTTTAAATTGGAAAAGTAGCGAATGGGTAAAATATGTAGTGCTTCCATAAATAAATTTCTTAAAAAATCCGAAAACGGTTTAAATTTCTTTCAGAGGAAAATGTAACAATTATTTTGTCACACAGCAATTGTAATAAAAATACGAATACGTTTGTAAGCAATAAACTTTTATCTAAATAAGATATTTAAAATTAGAAACGGAGTAGAGAGTAGATTCAACAATCACCCAAGTTATCAAAAAAATGTATACTTGTATACTTAAAAAGAGTTAAGGCATTTTTATTATTTTTACATACAACTATGTTTTCTGAAATAACATTTATTTCAAGATTTAAAATGCAAAATAAAATTATCATAGAAACTCAGAAAGACTAAAAACTCCATAAAGTGAAAGACATCAATAATCAACTTAATTTTCTGGTGTTTTAATAATAAAATTAGGCAGATTTTCGCCCGCTGTTTATTTTATTCAGAATTTTTCTTCTTTGCTTTATTTTCAATGGGATTGGGTTTAGGCAAAATTGCATTATAATAATGCACACCAATTGTTAGCACCCTGGGAATCATCGATCTTATAGCGTCTACCTTGGTTGGGGCAATGGATTTTTTCCTGTCATAGTTTCAAAAAAAGTTTGCAGACAATGATAATTCCTAGGTGTTTCTATTCGATTTTCTTAAACAGGGTCTAACATTATCTGTTTGAAAGTCATTAACTGTCAACTTCAAAATAACACGTTATAAATTTTAAAGCAACAGCCTTTATAAATAGAATAATATCATAGTTTAATTTTGACGAATTACCACCGAAGGAAAATAAAACACTAGATTCCATTTGAATCACTTTGCTCGTTGCTTGACTTTAAGAAGTAGTCGCAGAAAGCCTGTGGGAGAATAAATTCGTGTTTCCTCAAATATTGGTCAATAGGAAACTTGCACATTTTTGTTATTGCATAAAGATGTTCAATTATGTATTTAAATAAGGTATGCAAAATATGACGCTTTAATTATCAGTAATTAATCTGTTATGAATTTTTAAAATCTCTCGAGTCAGCGAACCATTTGAAATTAGTATATAAGCGAGGCAAAGCTCTGACGTCACGTAGTATAAAAGCACGCTATCGTTACAGGTTACAGTATTAGATCCACGTAAGTTATGTATATATGTGGCGTATTTATAACTTTACTTCACTACTTTCGAAAACTTAATACTATGTATTAATGCTGACAATGAAAAATAAGCCAAGATGTTTTAAATATCATATTGTACCATTGCATAATAATACTACTGCTAAGACGGCAAATAAAATATGTATGCGGTTATCATATGATCGAGGCCTTCATTTGCTAAGAGCATGCAGGAGGAATGAAAAAGATATTTCACAAAACAGTGGCGCTCCCCATATCTGTGAAGATAATTTCAATGTAAGTATATGATTTGTTTTTAGGTATTTGTTTTTAAAAAAGTTAAATTTAATACAATCTTTAGTTTGAACTTTTAACCTCATTGTCGCACCTCTCGGGATATTTACAGAAAATATTTACAACTTAACTTTCATTAATGCTCCATGAACAAAAACTACCAATTTTAGCCTAATCGGGGCAAGCTCTTCCCCTCTCAGACCATTAGGATATTTTGAGAAAATACAACTCATTTTTATTAGTGCCTCACTAACAACAACAAAAAATTTCATCTACATCAGAGCAAGTCGAATTTTTAATCCCATTATTTTACCACCCCTAGATGGATGATTACAGAAACATTTTCACAATATAATTTTTATTAGTGCTCTATGATCAAAAAGTGTATCAATTTTAGTATGATTAGAAAAAGTTGATTCTGAGAACGTCTTCCTACGTTTTAGCCTATATCTGTGGTAATTTCTTTATTTATTAAATTAGGTATGTATTATTTGTGTTTTTCGAACAGATCAACGAGTTCACTGTTGTCGCTCAACTTGTACTACTTTAATCGTGCCTGCTCCGCCCCCAGAGAGGCTATCATGATGAACTTTAGCTAATAAAGTGTTTTAGCATACACTAAAACCGCTTAAAAATCGGTCAGAGCCTTTTTGAGTCACGAAACCACCAATATACACACACGTTAAATGCATGGCGCCCGTCATCATTTAGTCGATGATTTAAAAAAATATATTATAATACGCCTCCTCACATAATTACTTCGTACTGAGGAGACCCTTAATATTCATCTATCATAATAAAACAATAGTTATTTGCCTTAACGCCCCGAACTTCTCCAAAGGATAAACTTAAAGTATTTTTAATGAAAGTTGCAACCATGAACATATCAACCCGCAACGTTAGGGAAATTGTCTGATTGACCTCTTAAATAACCTTCATCAGTAATTTTACATTAGCAATTTATACACACAAACCCTTATATCACATTAAAGTAGAAATTCACAATCTAACCTCACTAGAACTGACTGCCTAGAATGAGTTGTCGTTGGCTACCACAAATAGTTCTACTGCGTTACGTCACCACGAATGGTAGCGCGTTTTTAGTCACGCGATAAAATTGGACTTTTTCAGCAGTTTCAATCCCTTATATCTAAGACGCGGATTTAAAAAATAATGTTTTTTATGAACTATATTTTATGTTTCAATGTAATGATGTTACCTGCTATTTTCTGGTATAATTTTCCTATTTACATTTTTATACAAGTTGCCTATTGCGCTGTCAATTGAGTCAATTTCCCGTACAACAGATTACCGGGCGTTGGGTACTTCATAGTCACTTTCACAAGATTTAATTCGCCAATGGAAAGGAAATAATGCTATTGCGATTTTGGGACACGCAGCGGTCTCTCCATGGGATCAGTTCTGTGATCTCTGGATTATCATTTAGAATTTAGCTCTGCTGCAAATTTTGAATAATATATAATTTTAATTACTGATCTTGGAAGTAATCTTAGTGCACATCAAACGGAATTTAGCTGTTAACTCAAATTTTTGTATGATCATCCCACTTTAGAATAAAATCTAATTGGCAAATGGCCAACCAAATAGTGAGTGAGGACAGAATAAGATGGGCAATACAGAGCTTCTCCCCTTTTAAGTCGCCAGGCATTGGCGGTATCTATCCCGCCCTACTGCAATGGGGACTGGATCAATTACTGCCGCACCTGGTTGATTTATTTAGGGCATGCCTAGTGCACCTTTATATTCCAGAGATATGGAGAGAACTGAAAGTTGTGTTCATCCCAAAGGCAGGGTGGAAGGACTATACCACCCCTGAAGCGTATAGACTTATTAGCTTAACCTCGTCCCTGCTCAAAACGATGGAGAAGCTATGTAAACTATACATAAGGGATGTTGTAGTGAAAGACAACCTTTACATTCTAACCAGCACGCATAGATCCTAGAAAGACACCGCATTCCATGCAGTCGCGCTTCGGATTGAGAGATCCTTGGACAATAAAGAGTCCACCCTAGGTGTCTTCATAGACATAGAAGGTGCGTTTGACAGGACCACCTTTCCAAAAATGACAGCGGCTCTAATGGAGAAGAATGTCTCTACGATCATGGGCAGCTGGATATCCAATATGATCTCGAAGAGAGCTGTACAAATCAGTGTGGGAGATGCTTCTGTACGAGGAATGGTCGCGAGAGGCTGCCGCAGGGAGGTGTAATATCACCACTGCTATGGAATCTCGTTCTTGATAGCCTCTTGTGCCGCCTCAATTCAGAAGGATTCAACAATAATGCTTAGCGAAAAATTCGAAGGAGTCCTCCGTGAAAGAATACAGGGGGACCTTAAGAATAATCGAAAAATGGTGCAGAGAACACTTCCTATCTGTCAATCTCAGGAAGATGGAGATGGTTCTATTCACAAGGAAAAGGAAACTAGGAGCACTGAAGGCACCTGCCCTCCTGGATACAAAACTAAGTTTCGCATCAGGTGTAAAATACCTTGGGGTAACCATCGATGCCAAACTAACATGGAATTTTCACATAGATAGTAGACTAAAGAAGGCTTATATTTCTCTTAAGCAGTGTCGCAGGGCTGTGGGGAAAACCTGGGGAATGAAACCCAAAGTGGTCATGTGGATATACCTATGGAGCTGTGATTTGGTAGCCTAAGAACAAACAGACTACCGCTAAGTTCAAGTTCAAACAAGTGTAGAAAGTTGCGTGCCTAAGCATAACCGGAGCTATGCGAACAACGCTAATGAGAACTATGGAGGTAATGCTGTGTCTGCCACCACTAGATATATATATCCAGAAGAAGTGGCTCTGACAGCAATGGTACGTCTCAAATCCGTTGGCATACAACCAAATGTAGGCTGTGGAGAGACCAGAAGTCGCCTGTAGTATGAGGCTGTCAGGAAGATGCCTCTTCTACAGGCATGCACAGATGGCATTTATCCCCGGTTTGTCTTTGATAGACCCTACATAATACAGACGAATAGTGAGAACGAGGCTGTTGGCGAAGGTGTGATCAACATCTGCACAGACGGATCAAAAAGAAGGATGGGACAGGATGTGGATACTCCAGAAGTCTGCAAATTCAATGTAAATGGGCTATGGGTGAGAGAACCAGCGTAGTACAGACGAAACTGGAGGGCAAAACAATCAGGATCTACAGAATCAATTTTTCAGTTGTTATAAAACATACGATTATATTTGGATTCGTTGAATATCAGGTGATTGGTAACACCAATCTTTCAAATTCTGCTTAATATCATTGTTTGATGTCAAAGATATTTTTACTTCTAATGGGGCATAATACACATGCTTGACTTTATCGTTTGGACATACCTTGGTTAGACCATTGTAATAAAGGACCAACTGAAGAAGTCCAAGTACACCACCTTGTGGCATTCTTATATTATTAGTAACAATATCAGAAAAGCATTTTGGGCACCAACTACAATAATAATTGTTGTCTAGTAACAGAAAAACCATTTGTATGATTTGTCTCTGAAACCAACTTAATTCCTAACTTATCAAGTAAGCAGACATGGTTTAAAGTATCAAGCGCCAGTACAAAAATAATAATACTAAATTGGTTATATTTAGTGTTTCCGACTAACCAGTAGCGAGAATTTTAAGATGAAAGCACTCCGTTCGTAGTAAAATATTTTGTGTAAATGAATATTATTTAGGTACACTTATTGGGGCCATAAATAAAATTTAATTATCTTCTTTTCATCTCCTGGCTCAGAAGCGTTGAAATACTTAGGTTTAGATGGTTATCATACTTTTTACAAGTTTCTTTTGGGATTATTTAAATCTAGACTAATGCCCTTTTAGGGGGATTTTAGACAATTATGAAATATTCTTTGTTAAGGGCCTTTTCTATGTAATTTTAGCCGGGCAATCTCAAATTACCAGAAATAAACTAGAAAATATATTTAAAAACAAGGAGTAACTATCTCCCGCATTTCTCTGCCTATGAATATTGATGAATTTTAATTTGTATTGTACAGGAATAGGGGCGAGCGTAGGTGCGTCTGCGTATGTACATATTTCGATATGCGATGTAAAGCAACGTTAGGCGCAGTTAGTACTTGGATGGGTGACCATTCCAACGGAAACCGCGTCCTCGCCTCACACATCTTCCAGCGGCTTGTATATCAATGTATGCGCGGAAGTTATGCAACCTTAGGCGAGGGCTATGTATGTGATATACCATCGTTCGGAGGGGATGTAAAGCCGTCGGTCCCTTGTCTATTAAATATTAGGCAAGTAAAAGATCCCTACTCTTCTTAAGGGAAGAGGTTCGGCAAAATTCCTGGTTGGGGGGGTAGCTTGTCTACAGGCGTCGGTGTTAGGCCTCAGTAGCGGAAATAGGCCGACGTTAAATAAATGTATATAAAAAAAAATTGTACAGGAATAAGTCTTAATAATGCAAATTCGTTAGCCAAGTTAAAATTGTCCTAATCAGTAAAAACCTTATGAAGCATGTCCGGACTCGTGTTTATAAGAAGCTTTCTTACTATTTCTTGCATACCTAAAGGAAAGTGCGGAAATTCTAGACTCCCTGTATATTATATATATTATTATTCTATCGCCTTCTCTACTAGCGGATTAAGAGACACAATTTTGAAAACATTAATCTCAGAATTCGATCCTGCTAATTCACAGAATCAATGGAAAACGCTTAATAAAGTTATGAAGGCTATATATTTTATATTGGGATGTTTGCTTTGTTGTATGCTCACGTACAGCCAATTATGAGTTGTCAGGGGTAAAAATAGAAAGAATATATTAGGCATTTGGGGTAAAAGCCACGGAAAAAGGGGAAAAGCGTTACAAAAGAGAGAAAGAAGTCATAACATAAAAAGCAATAAAGATTCTCCAGCCCTACTATATATAGAGAAGACGACATTGTCATTACAACCTTGTTTGGTGTTAAATACTTTAGAAATAAGGAATACTAAAGAATACTTAAACATATAAACATCTCAAACGTGTGGGAATGGGCTTTCTTAGGAGATATCGATGTGCTCGAAAGGGAATGAAATGTTTATACAATCATTTTATATATTTAAATTTAGGTAAAATATCGTTTACAAATAATATTACCTGAATATAATCACTAATTTCAAATGTCCTAAACTTGTTCCATTGGTTTAGATCAGGTGATATTGGAGACTGGTTTATCATCTGGTCTAAAAGTATTGTCGGATTTTCTACTACATGCGCATACTCATCTAAAAATAAAATCAAGGAATCTAGAAATAACATTAAGCAATATATTACTATGAAAAAATATATCTACCCCTGTTACTGTTGCTTTCAAGGAACAATTACAGGATCTTTTTGACAAATAATATAAATTAGAGTAAAAAGGAAAATAATTTATTTCACTCAAGTTTGAGATGCGAAATGTGTTTCCTTTTCCAAGATTTTAACAATCTTATGTGCTGGGTGTTAAATACGCAGGTATAAGACTTTGTTTATGATATATTCATATATTTCTACTGCGTATGCAGAACTATCGATATTTTAATCCTAATAATGATCAAAAATGTGTTTTTAAAAGCATTACAACTATGTTTATTTTTATTATGACTGCTAGAAAAAATCATAATACCAGACATTGAAGCTAATTTAAATGTCAAATTTCATATCACAACCTAACAACAAGCTAGCGTTTCATTACTCCCAAATTTTATATTCTCCTACCACTTCATATGAAACAACATAACAAACTTGTTCACAAAAAACATCTCAGCAGGGAAAATAGATTTATTTTTTACTTGCTTTTCTTAAACTCACAATGCGTGCACAATGCTTATGTTCAAATCCTACGTCCTTTATTTAACATACTTCCTGACATAATTAATTGATGAAATTTTGTACAGTTACTAAGATCGGAAGACAATACAGTATTCCACCGTTACTTTTGCAAATATCTGCACGTAGGGGGCGCGCGGGGGTGAAAATTGTCTTCAAATCTTGCATCCCTTATTTTACACGCTTCCTGACGTAATCAATTGATAAAATTTTGCACAGTTAGTAAGATGGATTGATAACACAGGATTCTGCCGTTACTTTTGCAAATATCCGCACTAGGGGGCGCTGGGGTGAAAATTGTACAAAGCGAAGGAGCGAGAAATCGAAACAAATCGTTAAAATACGAATTTTTATTAAGGGATCTCTGGGGGGGGGGGGGGGGTTAAACCTCCATAAAAGTATATAATAAAAAATTTAAAAACTTGCTTTTCCGTAAAAAGTCGTACTAAAAAGTAAAAAATAAAAAACTAATGTTCGAATGTGAGAAAAACAAGGCGCGCGCACTTTATATATAAGTATCTAAGTTATCATCTTAATGTACGCATGACTCAAGGCAACAACGATTCCACCCCTTTGCGTACAATCATATAAAATGCGCACGCCTTGCTGTTCTTGCATTCGTACATTAGTATTTTTTTATATTTTATTTTTTAGTAGGTACAACTTTTTACAGAAAAGCAAGTTTTAAAGCAAGCAGAGCAGAGTTTTATATTAGACAAACAAGTGATCAGACGAAATAAAGAATAGTAACAAGTTGTGATTTAAAGTAGTGAATTTATGTTAGATTAAAGTTATTATTAGTTGTGTTATTATTAAGAATTAATTATTGTAATTTGAGGGGTTGATAAGTCAGTGGTTTGTGAAGATTCTTGTTGCAGTTTATTGAACATACGTACAGGGCGTTTTTTTTTTTTTTGACGAGGAGGGGAAACCCTCATGGGCTCCCAACCTAAGTTGGGTCAGTGTCAGACTCCTAAAACCCCTCCCCACAGGGTCGTCTGTAACACTCCGAGGACACTGCAGCCTCTTGGGCTTATTGTGCACTCCCTGTTCCGATTTACACTGCCCATCTTAATACTCCTGTGCCACTGACAAGGTGATACAGGTCTACGAATGGGCGAGTTTTAACGCTTTGCGGGTCTGTTTGTGTTTGCCCGTAAATATTATATCTTCTGCGGGCCAGTGCCTCGCATTCATATATGATATGGTCTACTGTCTCTGGTACCTTGCCACATAATCTGCAGTCAAGGTCGCCATCGAACTTGCCAATTCTATGCAGGTACTTCTTAACGGGAAAATGTCCCGTCAAGAGGCTTGTTAAAATTCTCAACTGTAGCCTGTTCTTTGGGAGTAGTTCTGCAGTTTGTTTTGGGCATGGTCCTTCAATAAGTGTTTTCCCATGTCGATTACCTGGTATGTTCCTCCAGTAATCATTGTGTTTATTCCTGACCCAGTCTTTAATTACCCCTCTAGCTGAGCATTTGGTAATGCCCAGCACGGGTTCTGGGCCATAGAATTTGTTAGCTGCTCCTTGTCTAGCAAGTTCATCAGCTTTTTCGTTGCCATCTATTCTGGTGTGTCCCGGCACCCAGAGTAGTTTAACTCTGTTCTGCTCACCCAGAACTTCGAGCTCTTTATGGCAGTCCCATACTAGTCTGGAGGACACTTTGTTAGAGGCTAATGCCTTTAGTGCCGCCTGACTGTCAGATGCAATGCAGATCTGCTGGTTCACATATCGTCGTTTAACATTCTCACGTATACACTCAAGTATAGCCAGAATTTCAGTTTGAAATACAGTAGCGTGAAGTCCAAGAGAAAGGCTTATACTTGCCCTCGGTCTCACTCCATGTATTCCTGCTCCAGCTCCTGATTCCATCCTGGACCCGTCAGTATACCAGGCCAGGTCTTTGCGTAGTATCTCAGGAGCTCCTGTTGACCAATCCCCTCTCTCTCCGATAGAGATACTGAAGGGCTTGTTAAATGTGATTTTTGGGACCATGTAGTCTGACCTCATGCACAATAGAGGATCTACTACAATGTTGATTATCCTCATATGTCCTGACTCCCCTGTGTGGAGAGCCACATCACGTGAGTTTTGCACCCTGTATGCCCCCATTCTTGCCTCTCCCTGAATCACTACGCTGAGTGGGGGGAGGTCCAATAGGTTCTCCATGGCTGCTGTGGGGGTGCTTTTCATGGCATCCGTGATTCCCAAGCAAGCCAGTCTCTGTACCCGGCTTAGCTTGTTGGCTGCAGTTATTTGAGTGGCTTTAGGCCACCAAACTAAGGCAGCATATGTAATGGAGGGTCTTATTACACTAGTATAGAGCCAATGCACCATACCAGGCTTGAGCCCCCATGTTTTGCCATATAATCGTCGACATGTGGCCAATATGGTCACCGATTTATGTGTTACCCTGTCTAGATGTTGGTTCCAGGTAAGTTTAGAGTCTATGATAACTCCAAGATACTTTACCTCCCCCGACATCCTCAGTATTGTACCTTGAAGAACCAGAGGACCCAATCCCTCCAGGTTTCTCCTTCTAGTAAATGGAACGATATTAGTCTTTGAGGGACTTATTCTCAGTCCCTCTTCGTCGGTCCATTTCTTAACCATATTCAGGGCCCTTTGTAAACGGTCCCTAACTATTTTGTTAAACTTTCCTCTTGATATGATGACTATATCTTCAGCATACCCCTGAGCTTCAAACCCCTCATTGGTAAGTAACACTAATAGGTCGCCAACTACCAGGTTCCATAGCAAGGGAGATAACACACCCCCCTGCGGGCAACCCCCTGCAACTGAGGCACCTAAAGTTTCACCCATCATGGTAGTAAATACCATCCTGCCCTTGGGCATGCAGCCAACCCACCTGCAGCAGGTGTCCTCAACGCCACGCTCTCTTGCAGTTCTGATGATGGAGTTGAAGGAGGTGTTGTCAAATGCCCCCTCTATGTCGAGAAAGGCACCCAGTGCCACCTCCTTATGTTCCAACGTCTTTTCCACCCTTCTAATTAAATGGTGAAGTGCCGTTTCTGTGGACATGCCTGCTCTGTATGCATATTGGTTTTGATGTAGTGGGCTTCTAACCAATACATCATCCCTGATATGTCTGTCAAGCATTTTTTCCATCGTCTTAAGTTGGAATGACATAAGACTTATAGGTCTTAAGGACTTGGCGTGAGTGTGGGAGTTTCTCCCCGCCTTTGGTATGAATACCACCTTAACTGGTTTCCAAATTTTTGGTATACAGCCCAGCGCAAGGCTGGCTCTATAGAGCATACATAGCTTTGATGCTAGCAAGTCTAACCCTTGCTGAAGCATTATTGGCCAAATTCCGTCATATCCCGGAGATTTGTACGGTTCAAACGAGTTTATTGCCCATCTGATTTTCGATTGATCAATCACCTTTTTAGACACTGCCCAGTCCACCCTGGTGACTCTGTTACCAGTTGTCTCCAGTTCCGTTCCTAGCCATTCCTCTGGTGATTTTTCAATTATTGTGGAGCCAGGAAAGTGCACGAGGAGTAATTCCTCCATTGTTTCTTTACCTGTTTCAGTATATTTCCCTCTCTCAGTTAAGAGAGAGTTAACTACGCCCCGATTGTCCTTTGAAAGAATTCTCTGGAATCTGGCACATTCCGAAATACACTCGATGCTCTCGCAATGTTTCCTCCAGGCGTCTCTCTTGGCCTTCCTCAATGCTCGGTTGTACTCAGTCAAAGAGGACCTGTAATCATCCCAATTTGCTGATCTTTTTGCAATATTAAATTTCTTTCTCACTTCCTTCCTCCTTGTGGCAAGGCGTTTACTGGAGGGTGTAAACACGTGACATTATAATATATGAATATGTATTTACATTATTATTAACTGGAGGTATGTTGTATATATATTAATTTCAAGTATAAAATTATTATTCTTTTGATATGATATGTAGCTATCTCACAGAAAGTATTATGTAATATAGTGGAATTGTTAAAATATTATAACTTATACACCTGTGTATTGGAATTTCTATGATTTCAACATAAAAAACTATATTAGATGTTACTAACTAAAACCCATAAAAATTCATGTTTCAGTGGAAGTATAGTAACGCAAAAAAAATATATTTTTTTTTTGTTGAAATACGTTTAAGATGTCATGAAACATCGAGATTTTCAATTTGAGCTAAAAAAAATTCTGTCTGTTGGTCTGTCTGTTTGTCGGCCTGTCTGTATGTCTGTCTGTCTGTAGCTTTTTTTTTGCGCACGTTTACTCTGGAACCGTTTATGATATTGACTTGAAATTTGGTACACTTATGTATTGTAACGAGATCTGGAACTAGATTTTGATCTAATTCCGTTGAAGGGTTCGGGGGTAAATGGGGTAAACAAGGGTAAATAAGGGTAAATAAGCAAAACAAGCAAGTAAGAGTTCATAAAATTGCATTTAGGGCATGCACGAAAAGTTAAGGTCTCAAAGATTTTTTTGGCATCATCCACCCCGCCCCCCCCCCCCCACTATCACCCCCAATACCACCCTCCCACTATCATCCCCACACTATTATGAAAGGGATTAAAAAAATTAAAATGTGATTTAGTGTATATACAAAAACGAAACGTCTAAAAAAATTTTTAGCATTAGCTACCCCTCTATCACCCCCATTACCACCCCCACCCTATTATTAAAGGGGATAAAAAAAATAAAAAATATGTTTTAGTGTGTGTATACGATAACGAAACGTCTAAAAAAAATTTTTTTGGCGTTAGCTACCCCCTCTACCGCCCCATTGCCATCCCCACCCTGTTATTAAAGGGGGTAAAAAAAATTAAAATGTGATTTAGTGTGTATACAAAAACTAAACGTCTAAAAAAAAATTTGCTGTCGTTAGCTACCCCTCTACCACCCCCATTACCACCCTCACCCTATTATTAAAGGGGGTAAAAAAAATTAAAATGTAATTTAGTGTGAATACAAAAACAAAACATCTTAAAAAAAATTTTTTTTGGCGTTAGCTACTCGGTGGCGACATTTTGAAAAATAACCAATGGAACATTTTATTACTACTACAATACACACTTCCTATACCTAATTAGGTTTTGAGCATTTCTTCGATAATTTCAATCTTCTCTGTCATTTTGAGAAGCGGGGTTGTCTTCTGCATTTTACTACTCGATAGTCGACATACTATTTTTTTCACAGACCTTCAACTCTCATCCAAATCCAATTTTCGCTCTCCTTTATTTGATTTTACATGTTCCCCATAGAGGCATCTTTCTAGTATTCTAGTTATGTTGATGAGTTGCCTATTATAGTTCACAAAAAGCTGCCTGGTCCTTATTATACACAAAAATTTGACAGGTCGTAGATACAAATAATGCATGTAACTGTCTGGCTGGATTTTACTATTAATGATAATAAGGTATTTACGTTTCAATAAATATGTTCGATTCGATTAACTGCGATTTCAACATCCAAACTTGAAGGTGTTAGCGTAAAGACTAAAAATTCCGTCGTGATAACTGTGTTAATGTTTTTTAAAGATATTTTCTGCTCCATAGGATTTTCTATGGCATTTTCTCTATATCTAGCAGTATTTTGAAGTTATCCTGCCACAAGTTGCCATTTTAAGATTAATTTTTGAATTTTCATACCCTTTCAAGAAACAAATACTTCACATTCAGGTTATGGATAATTAATTAGTAACCACATATATAATTTTCCATGATAGGTTTATTAATTTAATAATGACTACACTACATAAGCTATTTTGGACCAGATATTATTTAACCTACATTCCAAACTTGAAGGTGTTAGCGTAAAGACTAAAAATTCCGTCGTGATAACTGTGTTAATGTTTTTTAAAGATATTTTCTGCTCCATAGGATTTTCTATGGCATTTTCTCTATATCTAGCAGTATTTTGAAGTTATCCTGCCACAAGTTGCCATTTTAAGATTAATTTTTGAATTTTCATACCCTTTCAAGAAACAAATACTTCACATTCAGGTTATGGATAATTAATTAGTAACCACATATATAATTTTCCATGATAGGTTTATTAATTTAATAATGACTACACTACATAAGCTATTTTGGACCAGATATTATTTAACCTACATTATACTGCTACATTGCATGTGACAATAAACTAATATGACAAATTTATCGTTGTTCGTACATTTTTCAAAGATGTAAGTATAAATGTAACGTTACGCAATTTTTTAAATGCAATGAAATCTCAAAGAAGTTTCGCCAGAATTAGTAAAATTAAATCATACTGTTAGAAATATTGCGGGCTTTTTCCAATTATAACTTTTTTAAAAATTTGTTGACAGAAGAGGAACATTTATCCTGCTATATAAATCATTGTAACCCAATTTTTTTTAAAACTTCCTTAATTTAAATTCTACATTCATACCGACTCATTTGAATATCGAACAAGAATTTTAAGAACGTCGAAAAAGCAGAGGCAGACTTTAATACAACGTTTATAATATCTAAGTCGCGTCGAGAAGGAAAATCCTCAGTATTATCATCATTCATCTCAAATGATGGCTTTGAACAAAGAAAACACCAATCACGACGAACAGAAATTATTTATCCAAAATTGTTCAGGATGACTCCATTAAATATATTTTTGGCAATTTGATGTTGACTCATTTTAGGAATTTTTCTTTATTTGTTATATCTATTTCATTCAATAATTTTAATTACTCGAATAGAAAAAATGTATATATGTCTGTATATTTATAGACTGATTTGTCGTGTATTTTCCAGCATACAAAAAACCTGAAATTTATTTTTCATGTAAAAGTAATATACGTGAAGTTAACATTTATCTTTATACTTACCTATGTAACGCAGAATGGAACCGTGTCCATAATATTGATGATGTTAACTCCAAATTATTTATAGTTTCAACAACAGCTAGACCAAACAATTTATACATATGAAAAAATCGTCAAAAATAATATTTCCCACTTAGTTTACAAAAACTATTATTGCTAACATAAGACGTAAATAAGCACGATGATAAAAAAATTGGTAATCATAGCAACTTTGAAAATTCTTAATCTTTAAGGACGCATTTTAAAATAAATTAGTATAAAATAAATTGATTAAATTTTAATGTAAATAATTTCAGAGCACATATTATTAAGTAAAACGAGTTCAACAATTCAACAATAAAATGTGATTCCGACCTTAAATATATTGACGATAATGATAGTGAAGGCAAAGATTCAAGCCAGAATCAATAATTTAAAATGAACTGTGTAGCAGCAAAGAATCATACAAAAAAATTATACAAAAACCTTTAAAACTTCCAACACTTGCTAAACTATGTGACCGCTTGTCTGGTAGGTCTGCAGCTGCTATTGCGTCTGCAGTTTTGAAAGATATTAATATTGTTACAGAAGAAAACTCGATCGAAACAAGGTAAAGAGAGCTAGAATGGAGAATCGAAAGGAGATGAATTAAGACGCCCACAAAAAATGTTAAGAGGTTTAGATTTTGATTGTAGAAAAGATAGGACCTTAATGTAAGAAAATTAAAAAAAATATTTAAAAAAGCTTTTATTTAAAAAATGCTCTAAAAAGTAGAAAATAAACTTTGAAGTAAATCCAACCCATCATTGTTTACATTATATATTTTTCTTTATGATATAAAAGCTTGTCGCGAGATTTTCCTGTGTAAAGGAGATTGCTCGCGACAAGCTTTTATATCATAAAAAAATTATATAATGTAAAAAAATTATGGGTTTGATTTACTTCAAAGTTTATTTTCTACTTTTTAGAGCATTTTTTAAATAAAAGCTTTTTTAAATATTTTTTAAATTTTATTATTACAATTAACTCAACATTTTTGAATGAAAATAACTATGACTTAGATAATTTAGTATAGATTGTGGAAGTACCGTAGCAAATATCGGTAATAAAAATGGAGTCATTACTCAACTTGAATCAGAACGAGGTCGTTCTATGCAGATATTCATTTAACGGCGTCATACTAATGAACTTCCTTTAAGACAGCTATTTGAGATTCTGGATGGTGTTACTTACTACCAACTGTGTATGATTTTTCCAATATTTTCAAAAATCTAAGCACCGATCAAAGATATTTAGGTATATGAAATATGTCAGGTAATTTCTCTCGGAAAGGTTTCTATTGATTTATCTTAACGGGACCCAGGAAAACTAAATCATTCCAGATAGTTAACTGCTGCTGATACAATTCTATATCATTATGTTGGAAGAAATGACCATCGTCAAATCTGAGAATATTAACAGCTTGTTATAAAAGTTTAAACACATGCGCAACCACAAGGTTTGTCATTAAATTGAACTCTTCTTGCGAAAATGGTGCAAGACACGTTTGGCTACCAACCAGTTGTTATTTAATTAGTAACAATAGATGAAGTCATACAACGTAATGTATATTTTATTCACCCAGAAAATTTGCTTCTTTGTATAAATGAAGATCGCCGCCACATAAAAAAGCTAGCTCTGAGAAAAATTTTAAATGCAAAGGGAAATGCAACTGAAAACATAAGATCCTTTGTAATTCTAAAAATCGATTTTGATGCTGACGATTATTTATAACAATTTGAGGTAACGGCACAACCAATATTACATAACTTGAAAAGTGAAGAAATAAAAATGTTAAGATAATCTATTATTAGTGGATAATCATTTTCGTGTCATACCCAGGCTATTGAAAGGTGTGTGAAGTTGATAACTGAAGCTTCGTCATCGGTTATGGACCCAGTTGCAAGAGATGGATTTATTCACGATGCTGTAATTTGATGACAACTTATACCTTGCTTTGAAACAAAAAAAAACATAGAAAGTTATAATAAATGCAACAAGATTGTCGATTATGTTTATGTGTATATGCTCTGATTTTCACTTTCATTATTTTTACCAATCTAGTATCATCATATCACATGATAATTAACAAGTACATTTGCAACTTATCTTTTTTATTAATAACCGAAATCTATTTTTTTTGCTTCATTTTAGTGCTCGAGGAGGATGGAGGATATTTTTTAAATTAAATACAATTTAGTAGACCATCCTCATGGATAAGACATAACTGTTGTGTACTATTAGAAGCCGAAATTAAAAAAAAAATAAGGGTTGGTAGAGGATGGAAGACATTCTTTTTTTTAATTTTTCATCATTGGATTAGTATACGAAAAGCAGCTTTCTTATCTATTAGATATTAAAATTTGAAAATTCACATTTTCGCTTCACTTTAATTGACAACCATGGAGTTATAGCACTTTTTATATTCTTATTTATCACTTATTTATCTTTATTTCCTCAATCATTTCTTCAAAATTCTACGGGTAGTAGTGATACTATTGATATAATAATTTCAATGATAACTGATGTGGGCGTAGTTAATGTCTTCAAAGAAATCAAACAAAAAATTCTTGCAGGACGCGATTGTTCACCAATTTTCTTTGAATTTTTATACGATCAAAAGTATCACGGTTCTTATTCTCTTAATTACAAGAACATCTTAATGTTTTCCGCATTATCCAGTGAGTACGTAAAGGTTGGAGTTGATGAATCATTACAAAGCAAGTGGCAAAAATTCGATCAGACACGTCGATTTTTAAATGAATTTCTCAATTTGTTTATGTAAAAACAAACATTTTAAAATAAATTATGACGTCATTGGCAATTTTCCAATGGCAACCCCCATTTAAAAAAATGTCATTTGAAAGAGTACTATTTTTGCATACCTACAGTATGTTAAATTCTGTGGCATATTTCATGACGAAATTATCGAGAAAATACCATATTTCTGTGCATCACCCTTATAATAAGAGAGTGATACACAGAAAACAAATAAAAATAAATAAAATGATGAAAAGCTCTTATAAATTCATCACTAAACTCCATCGCTTGATCAAAATCATGCTCACATAGTGCACATTCTAAATGTAATTTATAGGATTGATATTTTCATTGTGCAGACCGACTCTCTTGTCAGGTTCACTGGAAACATGTGGGTTTCCTGGTATAGCCCTAGATCTTTCGTCAATTTTGTTGATCCTTAATCCAACACGTGCGATCTGGACACATTGCATTAAATAAATCACACACGTGTCTTGTTAAGTGCGTGTTCTGCCACCAACACCAATCACCATTAAAATGTCAATTCGTTCCCTTTCTTTTAAAACCACCTCATAAAAACAAATAGAGAAACTAAATAAAAGTTACTGAACCCAGTGGAACAACAAAATAAAAATATTCTTTACAGCTGGCGCCTGTCGTAAGATTTTTGGCAGTTTCTCACATACTTTTTAACGTTTCCTCTTAAAAAAAATCTAGAATTTACCTAGTTTACCTAGAAATTCTGATGTTATGACCACAAATTGAAGAAGTAGTATCAAAAACTTGCACCGATTACAAAACTGCATATTACGGGTTGCAAACCTGATCAAGTATTTTTTAAACAGTGAAAATATTAATTACTTCACAAACAAAAATTTCTCTCATATTCTTAGCACAAACATTCATTTGTTTATCAATCTCAATCAATCAAGACAGTTTACAGTTATATGCGTAATTGAAAAAATTATTCCTACGTATTTACATAAGCCGGTAACGCTCCCAATTGAGTGCAATTCAAGCTAAATTTTTCCCTCTTACTGTACATATATTCGACTTTTGCATTTTTCGATAATTTTTGGTGTTTTTAATTTCTAATTTCTAAATATGGTGGATTGAATATCGCGCAGGTCTAGAGATTTCTTAAGAATTTCATTGCGAATAAGGCGAAATTTTTGTTTTTCCGATTCGATCACTAGAATGCAATATATACGCAGATAAGTAGAAAATTCGTGTAAGCGTATCAGAAAAATGCATACAACTTTTGACCACCCACTTTTTGGAAAAAACATTTTTTTCGTAATCAGGAGATCAATATACATAATCGTAAACGAAATTTTCCCTGGAAAGTTGTCGCCGAAAAAAATTCATCCATATCAATTCTACTGTGCTAAATACTAATTTTTTTTTAATCAAAACACAAATTTATTTTTTATTATTTAAAAAACCTTGACAATCAAAATAAGCAATTTTATTCGTAAAACTCTTTGATTGTTGTGCAGCATATATTATTTCGTTATTCTGTCTTTCAACATGTCTTTTGAACAAAAGCAACTCTAATCATTTGCTACGTGATTAGGATTAAAATTGATTTCTAATTTCTCTCCTATTGATAGGTAGTCAGTACATTAAGAATATTTTCAATCAGTGTAGTTTATGATTGTCAGCGCATTTATAATGAGCCAATTTATGTTTAATTGTTAGACTCATGGTTGTAGCCGGTGCAGTTAAAGCATATACTCCAGTCTAATTAGTATGAAAATGAGGTGATTTTGATAAAAAATATTTCCAGGTATAAGCCGAATCCAGAATGTTCAGAATGACGGTAGGAATGTAGGGTATCTTAGGCTTCCATTTTTTTTTGCGTGACAAATTGTTTTATTGAACAATTTATAAGGCGTGAGAAAATGTTTTTTTCGAGGTTTAGAAAAAAACTATTTATTTTAGAAAAAAAAGCGTCTTAAAAATTGTGCGCCTTGCAAAAACCTACAAAATGAAACCTATTTCGGTTAATTTGTTTGTGAGTCATTGCAAAAGAATATGGTTGTTTTTTCAATTGTTAATAAACAATTGTTAATGAACAATTGAAAAACATGTTTCATATACTTCTTACCACAGGAAAAGAAGGCTCTTGTGGCACAGAAAAGGCATGCGAAATCGAGAGTCATATGGTCGAATGGACAATCAATTTGTTAATAACTTTTTGATTTTTTTTTAACGCTTATTTCTCAACGATATGGTGGATCTACAGCAATTTGCGGGTGCGCAAATTAAAGTTCATGATTTATACTATCAATATCAAAAACAATCAAATGAAGTATTGGTTTTAAATTGTTGAAAACAATGATTAAAGCTAGCATTAATTTTTTCGTTATAAACAAATAGAATATCTCTTCGGCGATGCATAATATACAAATGCTATTATTAACAAATTGATTGTGCAAAAACTATTCGACCATAATATGGCTCCCTATTTCGCGTGCTTTTTCTATGTTACAAAAGCCTTCTTTTTCTGTGGTAAGAAGTATATGAAACATGTTTTTTCTATTAAAACATAATATTTTTAGTCGCAAACTCCTCTGTAAAATCCTTATTTTACTATAAGGAACGTAACCAGACTGCAACCAACAGCTACTCTCCGGGCTATGTGCCCCGCCGAGCGCTGAATTACAAGTTAAAAGCCTGGCGCGTTAAGTGTAATAATTGCATATTACCATCAAAACGCTAATGCTTCAATTGCAACAAACACCAGCCGATAGACTGATCCAACTAAAAGGAGCTCTCGTGCCAGTCGTCAGACACCACTTGCAGACTGCAGTTTCGAGCTGTTGGCTCTCGTCAGTGCAAGGTAGGCATGTGACGGCCGACACGAGGATCACTTGACTATTTAGTACATTTCGGTATCTTTGGGATGCGACATGTAAAATAGTCAGCAGGCGCCATCTAACGGTCCAGTGTCTGTTGCAATCGAAAAATAAATAGCCTGACTGGGCTTAGCATAGTTCAAATGTGCTTTTAGAGGGCGGAATATTAAAGCATAATATTTTTAATTGCAAACTCCTCTATAAAATCCTTATTTTACTATAAGGAACGTAACCAGACTGCAACCAACAGCTATTCTCCGGGCTATGTGCTCCGCCGCGCGCTGAATTACAAGTTACAAGTCTGGCGCGTTAAGTGTAATAATTTCATATTACCATCAAAACGCTAATGCTTCTATTGCAACAAACACCAGCCGATAGACTGATCCTGCTTAAAGGAGCTCTAGATAGCGCCTGCTGACTGTTGATGTTTGTTGCAATTGAGGTATTAGCGTTTTGATGGTAATATGCAATTATTAAACTTAACGCGCCAAGCTTTTAACTTGTAATTCAACGCTCGGCGGGGTACATAGCCCGGAGAGTAGCTGTTGGTTGCAGTCTGGTTACGTTCCTTATAATAAAATAAGAATTTTATAGAGGAGTTTGCGATTAAAAATATTATGTTTTAATTATTATTATTGTATAAAATAACCAGGCACGAACAAATTACATTACAAGGTAAATAAAATATCGATAGCTCGAACATTTTATCGGTACAAAAATATTGACGTTTTATATTAATGAGACCACCCTACTTAGAAATAAATTTACTGATTCAGCACTCGAGCTGAGATTGCACTGCACTTTAATCTTGAGCTAGCGCTGGTTTCAATGGGGTTGTTATTAATGGGTACACGACTAATTAGCGCGTGCTCTTGCATTATTTGAGAAATTCATCAATGCAATGATTGCGCTAGTAGCAGCTATTAAGCTTAGTAATGAGGTTGCTGTATTCTGGACCTTTCTTCTTCACCTTGCCATGTTCGACGCCATTCCGTCTCTG
Source organism: Leptura quadrifasciata (assembly GCA_963675555.1). Taxonomy (NCBI): domain Eukaryota; kingdom Metazoa; phylum Arthropoda; class Insecta; order Coleoptera; family Cerambycidae; genus Leptura; species Leptura quadrifasciata. The sequence goes on along the minus strand of OY776674.1, from coordinate 105,455,409 downwards.
TTCAGATTCGTCGATTTTGCAAATTACTGCAGGACGATATAATTAAGCTGCTCGTGCTGTATACAGGAACTTCCTCGGCTTAAATTATATAGTTTGTAATGTGTATAACAAGAGAATTGTCATGTTCGACTGATCGATTCACCGTTGAAAATATTTGTTGTAACCATTGTCGAAGTTTGAATAAGGCAAGTAAACAGTAATAAACCTAAGTCTATTTTAATCATTAATATTTTAAAGAATAAGTTAGGTGCCAGTTTTACGTTTTATATTTGTAAAAATGAACTTCAATATCGCTTGCTTACAGTATTGAGATGTTGAAATTAGTAAAATGGCGATCCGGTAGGGGCTGTAATTTCTACTTAGACATCGAAGGGCACGTCTGCAGTTTGAGCGATTACATCCAAATTGGACTCTTCGGCTATATTGTGAAATTCTTATTACTGATGAGTCGCGCTTTTGTCTGCGATCAGTTGAACATTAAGAAAGGGCGTTGGGAAACGAAACGAGCGATACGTAGATATCTTGGAATAGATATCTTTTAAGTTAGATTTTGTTATGGTGGTGGCTCTCACGGAAATACATACAAACTTCATGTTTGTGGAAAATGATACTTTAATTTATGCAAATTGTCCATCGAAAAGTTTTATTAGGGATGGCTTGCACAACAAAGCTAGATCTCACATTGCATCATTACTTGAATAAGGTGACGTTCAAAGACTTGATTGGGCAGAATTCAACATAGATATTAATCCAGTTGTCATCCAGTCACATCAGAGAGTATCTTTTTTTATAGTTTGTTCACATGAAGTATGCAAAGTGTAGCATCGTACTGATTCATCACATTAAAATGCATATAAAAGCAGCGATAGATGCATGTGTCGTTATTTACAGGGATGGCGGCCCAGTAGGTTAGTGTGTTTAGCTTGCAACTTAGAATGTTAAGAAAGTGGGTTCGAACAGTGTTTGTTACAAAATGATTTTAATTATAAAGTTGTTGTCTGGCCGATAGCCGCGTTGGTTAAGGTGCGAGGTGGCAATCGCGATTAATCATATGGGTATCGTGCCACAGGGTTCGAATCCTGGCCCCGGCACTGTCTGAGGAAATGGTTGTATGTCCGCGTTTTTTCCAATGTGTAACCGCTTCCGCCCAAGCCTCTGGCTTCTGGAATTGGGGGTTGTCTAATGTCTGTGGTGTTTAGTTGTTATTATTTGGACTCCATTGTAAGCTCTAGAGCTTCATTTCTCATGGACGTATCGCTCGTATGAGATATTATTTACTTTGTTGTATTATCACATTATTTAAGTATTATTTATTTCGATGACATTGCACTGCTTACAGCAAATTATACTACGCATTAACTTTCTTTTAAGTTTTATAGTTTTACAGTTTACGCGAATGGAAAGATCGTAATTTTATTAACTGGAAACTAATGCTAATATGTATAGTAGCGGAAAACAGTAAATGAAAATAATCACAGACGTAGTGGGGAATAGAGATGGTAGTGGCGATGCATAACGCATAGCTGTTTCTATCACATCACGTCTTACGTCTTTTATGTCGCGTGTATTAAAATGAGAGAGAAGATCATGCTCTTATTGTTTTCCTAGAAGCGCGAACGACGATATGGTACGTCAGTGACGGACTTAGTTTACTTTCATTTACGGGCGGCGAGGAAAGTGTACAGGTAAATACAATTAATATATTAGTACGTAATAGTTTATATTTGTCTTTTTGCTGGTATGTAACTTATTTATTGTGAAACTGATTCGATCGAGAGATTATAAATGTGAAAATGACTGTTATAATGATTTCAGTGATAAAGAAAATAAATAGACATACACAATATAGTTAAGTCCGGGTCTGCCTTCTTAGCGTCTTACCTCACACCTCCCTTCTCAATTAAATCTTTCAGCTACTATACTGTCCCAACAGCGCCAGCTTACAAGGGTCCGAAACCCATCTTGATAGGTTAGGAATGGCGACAGAGAAAAGTTACACAATTGCTCCTATTCTCCACTTCTTTGCAGTTCCTAGTCCCTATATTCGGTTGTTACGAAGGCAATCTGTATATAATAACATGGCTTGCATTTCGATTGCATGTCATTTGCCCATTATTATACTATCGTATATTGAAAATAAAAGCAATTTTAGAAAGCTACAGGCTTAAACAGCACCAGGACCGTTCTTCTTGAATCAAACCTCAAACGATTCGAAATAAATATTTATATTAATGGTGGATACTGGATAGTACTACTTTTTATTAGACAACTGGACCATAGTTCACCCTTTGTATCCAGATATCTAAAATTTTGCGTGGACTCGTGAATGAAGTCCAAGGAAAGTCCCAACTAGAGCGCAGACTCCATCATCTGTATCGGCGAAACTATATTTACCTCATTTTATTTTGAATTTCATTTTTACTGCCGAATTTCTGGTTTTTCAAAAACATTTATAAAAATATGCCTGTTCCTAAGTATAAACAGAAATTTATTACTTATAGAGATTTTAAACATTTCGACCAGGACCTGTTTGATAGTGACTTAGATAGTTATGATTGGGACGTCATATATCACACCCACAACATTGACAGGAAAATACAAATTTTTACAGATTATACTACTTCTCTATTTGACATTCATGCTCCCGTGAGAACTATACCAGTTAACAAGCCTTATTCGTCGTGGCTCACTGATAATATTAAGCGGACCATGAAAGAACGCGACTTAGCTCTAAAATTATACGTAAGGCATAAAACTGCAGATAACTGGTATAGATATAAAAATCTTAGAAACCTCGCTCTTGCCTCGATCAGACGGGAAAAAGCTGCTTATTTTACTTATCTTGAGATGCAAAATAAACAAAAAGAACTTTGGAACGCGTTAAATGATATGAATGTAAAATCTGCCAAAAATTTATATATACCTGACCACCTTCGTAACGTTGATGAAATTAATAATTTTTTTCTATCTGTCTATAATAAAAGCAATAGCTGCAATGAGACTACCACTTTTTACAAAAACAGAACTTTCTTACAATTTGATAACCTTTTCTCCCTGAAACCAGTTGATTCTACCAGTATTTTAGCAGCTATCTCGTCACTAAAATCAAATGCTTTTGGTAATGATAAAATTACCCTCACTATGCTGAAATTATGCTTACTTAAAGTCCTCAATCATGTTAACCATATTATTAGCTGTTGTTTGGAAGCAGGATACTTTCCTAATGCGTGGAAAGTGGCAATAATCACACCCACACCTAAAAGTAACTCTCTCAGCCTAGTCAGCGATTTAAGACCCAATTAGCCTACTACCTGTTCTTTCAAAGATACTAGAAAAAATTGTATATGCCCAAATTGAGTCTCATCTTTCACAATATTCAATCTTGCCACACCATCAATCAGGCTTTCGAAAATCATATAGTACCACTACGGCATTATTGAATCTTACTGATAATATATTTAGGGCTTATGACAATAAATTAGTGAGTGTACTGGTATCACTCGATTACTCAAAGGCGTTTGATACCATAGACCACGATCTACTCTGCGCCAAACTACATTACTACGGATTTGATGATAATTCAGTGCATTTTTTCAATTGTTACCTAAAAGATAGATACCAACAAGTGTGCATTCTTGATAAATCATCTCAGGCAAGTCCTATCGTCTCAGGTGTCCCACAGGGCTCGATACTCGGCCCCTTGTTATTTTTAATTTATACCTCGGATATTTTCTCTACAATACGTTCCTCTATTCTTCAGACTTATGCAGATGATACTCAGTTACTGAAATGCTTTGACTTGCATGCAGTTGAAATTGATCGCGATCTTAAATCAATCTACACATACTCAGTCAACCATAACCTCAAGCTTAACCCAAATAAAACTGCAGTCATCGTCTTTTGCCCAGATAAACAACGGACTGATGTAAAAAGCAATCTAATATTACGATTAAATGATACTCAATTATTTTTCTCTGATACGTCAAAAAATCTAGGACTATTATTAGATGAGAAGCTTCGATTTACGAGCCATGTTTCTAAACTCTTGCAAAGATCTTATATACGGTTAAAAATGTTATATGCTAATAAACGTATTATGGACTCAAATCTAAGAAAGAAGCTGTGTGAGTCATTAGTTATGTCCATCTTTAGCTATTGTAATGTTGTATATTTTCCCTGCCTTGATCAAATTACGAAAAATCGAATCCAAAAGGTACAAAACAACTGCTGTCGCTTCATATGCAATCTACGTAAATATGACCATGTGTCTCTCAAATTCCATGATTTGCATTGGTTAAGAATCGAAGATCTAGTAAAGTTCAACTTTCTTGTCTTTCTCCATAAACTACTTCTCACATCATCACCTCGATATCTCAAAGATAAACTTATTTCCCGAAAGTTTGTTCACTCGGTCAACGTCAGACAAACGAATATGCTTACTATGCCTCAGCATACTACTGCTATGTTTAATAGATCATTCACATTCAATGCAGTAAAACTATACAACAGTATTCCCAATAGCTATAAGCTTTTAAGTTGTAACCAATTTCATAAAAGTAGAAAAAGATACTTGTTTGCAAAACAGTAACGGGATATTTCATTTAACCTAGTTCATATATTTTCGTCTATCTACCCTAATACTTCTTTCGCCATATTGCCTTCTGTTGCTTTCTTTTTCTTCTGTTTATATACTTTAGATTCATTTTTAACTATTGTAAAATTTAGTGTTAGATGTAATGTTTATTGTTAGGTTTAGGAATTGTTCTACTTCTCTTAAATTAGCCTTAATATTTGTTACTCACCCTCTGCATGGTTAAGTGTAAGAGTAGCCTTGAGCTAAACTTCGCCATGCCCACCCAACATCATTGTGTATGTACAATTATTTCTTTTTTCTTGTACCACTTTCTAAATAAAGACGATTTATTATTATTATTATTATAAATAACGTTTATTAATTTTTTATAAACCACTCACAAAAAGGTAAATATATCTTTTTCGCTGTAGGGAAAATACTACCTCTTCGGTGATTACTGCATAATAATCATGATTTATAACTATTTTCTTTAGTAGATCAGGAATTATAATTACATCTGTAAATTTTCATAGACCTTCCACCCTCTTCCATTTTCAATATTCGCAAAGGGCTAAAACTTGGCGCAGTTGGTACAGTTATAAAATAACGTCCCGTAAATTTTCATAAACCGCCCCCAATAGGATTAGATATTTAAATTCATTTTTGCTAATAACAAATACAAGTATAATCACTGATTCGTCAATTATGAGTTTCATATATATTAGTTAAATAATTGTATAACTTAATTATCTCGAAATAGATACCTGAATAACTTAACCGCTTCGCTTTTAAGGGTAATATCCTCTCGAGGAGCAGCTGAGCGTTTCACAAACCATCCCATAAAGTCACTATAATAAGCCAAAAACATATTTCGAGAATGTACTACCTACAGTGATTCATTTAACTGTATAAATTATACAACAGCCAACGCAACGTTGGGGTAAATGATTGAGAAAGGACTGACACTGATAATTACAATGATAGGGTTAGAACGGGATTAAATAAATAAACCGTAATTGTTACCACCAGTCACTTTTGACCCTTTCACAAAATATTTTTTAACGAACGAACGTTAAATTTCCATGAATCAGTTCATATGTGAGGTGTAATTGACAGCAGAGTGATGGTGAGTTTTCAGATGCAAAGTGTATATTTTTACAGGTAGATATATTTAAAATTTTAACGTTTTCCAGCTAGAATAGCGGAATAAATACGTTTGTAGGCCCTAACTAAATTTTGGTTTATAAAATATCCTTGATTTCTTACGAGGATAAAAAGTTAATAAAAACTTGAACTCGCGAATACGAGGAATATGTACTACCATTGGAAAATAATCCTAACGAAATATTGTTTGTTAACTCAACTAAACACAGGGTCCCGAAGGGGGTTGAAATCTTTAGTGTGAATTTATGAAGTAGTTTCCATAAATATCAAAATACTGGACCACTGCACACAAACACAATTAAAGTTATTGTGTCTGAATTGAAAATATATATGTATATATATAAATTTTGATCTTTTTTATGCAAAATAAAAATGTATGTAAACTAAAGAAGAGCAATTAAACATTTTCTTTTAAATATTCATCAAGAAATGTTAATTTTATGTAAACATTCTGACTACTGGCGTTAATAATACGTAATGTTACGTGTTTGCACCCTTTAGTGAACATCCCAAGCGTGGATTACATAATTGCAACACGAATAACACTAACCACTTATAATTTATATAATTAACTAATAATTAGTCCTTATAATTACAACACTAATTAATACTTTTATCCAATATAATTCACTATTTGTCACTGTACTCTTTACTGGTCTGATCACTCTGTTCTTTTTCGTGACCTGATCACTTTGCTATCTAATCTAGAACTACTCTGAGGGCACCTGTCTGTTCCTTTTATACCTGTGGATAGGCAATCTAGATTGTTCTAAAGGTTTCCTGAACTTTCTCGATTAAAGCCTTGATTTTCTTGACACAGCACGGTTGCCATCTATGGGACGACTGGCGAATTATTATTCTATTGCTAGCGTCTCTCTCTAAGAGAGACTAACTTACAGAGACATCACATAACACTAGATTGCCTGAACGTACCGGCAAGCAATTCAGCATTTCCAACATACTTCGCCGGTCTATCTAGTTGCATGATTTCATCTTCGACTTCGACGTTGAATTCGTCATTAATTCGAGTGATTACAGAATAAGGTGGGTGAAATATCGAAGATCCTTCTTCCTTCCGCTATGGATTGTACACTGTACAGTAAGACCTCTATCTTAACAGTACTCACTATTGCCACATCCTGTTGTTTCTTTATATCGTAGGCATTTACTTCTTTAGCGCGCTTTTGGCGAGAGTGCCTCTTGGCATGCCCCAATCTGCTGCAGTTATAACAGAAATTGCCTTTGGGCAGCCTTTCATTGCTTTGTTGCTGCTTCGGCTCCGGTTGCGGTTCCTGTTTAGGCGGTTGAGATTTCTGTTTCGGCTCCGATTGCAAATTTAATTTGATCAGTATTTGTGTGGCCATTTTATGTATGTCCATGAGAATCTCGTCTTGTCTGAGTGAATTTTTTCAAACATGATATGCCTCGACCTGATGCACTTATAACATCGTATACCTGCGCTGGCCTTTACACCCCTTTGTCGGTTTTCTTGTTTTGCTGAAACATCTGTCTTCATCATTAATTAAGTGAACATCTTTTGTATTTTCTTCAACAACTGGTACACTCTGCCATGGGGAATCCATATAGGAAGCCTCTACCTCAAATGCGTAGATCAAAGTTTCGCTACTAGTCTGATGCCGAGATATTCTAAGGATCCTTCTGATCTCCTAGTCTCTTACACCATCATAAAGATTCCAACCGCAGGTTGCTCCTAGAACTCCTGTAGTGCATCCAGGTAACCTATATGTGCCAGCCGTTCCACAGCAGCTTCAAGTTCTTGTGAGCTTTCCCCAACCTTTTGTGTGCGTGATTCCAGCTGGGTCCGATATACTTAGGTGTGGTGTTGGTCGCCATATCTCAAGCCCAATTTTCTTCGACGTCATTACTTTAGCATTTACAACGCTATATCCTTCTTAATTTCATTTTAATTTTTTTCAGTGGCCCAAAGATAGCGTCCAGTTGCACCTGTATGATTTTCCTTAGTTCTTCCTGTCGTATCCTTTTCTATTGTTCTTCGTAACATATATACAGTGTCCGCCAAAAAGTTTGCACCATATGGAACACTTTTTTATTCAATTGTTTTTTTACGGGTTTCAACATGATTAATAACCACAAAATTGCCAAACATATTTGTCATATCATAACTATGACAACTCCAAAATGTCAGTAGAAATTTTAAAATGACGTGAAATACCCTTATTTATTAAAATTAGAAAAGTATCAAAGGAAACGTTATTTGTAATTAAAATAAAAATCTAAATGCGAAGTTTGGTTTGAAAATTTAAAGGTTTTAATTTTTCGTTTTTTCCAAAAATATATAATAAATATTTGTGTATTTTTTGTTTACAGTTAAGTTAATTTGAAATATTTCAATGCAAGAATACATAGTTGTTGCATATCTTCTTTAAATGTAATTAATGATGGCAAAAAAACAGTTTTACAAAAAGCAATAGGATAATCGTGGGCTATTTTCAATAATTCTGAATCCTTATTGTGGAATTTTGCACGATAATGGGCTTAAATATTAAAAAATCAAATATAGATCACATAAATAAAACTCCAAATAACTATTAAAATTTACTACAATAAACTTAAAAGTGAATAATACAGATTTATTTAATACCTTTAAACCATAACAATTTGGGCGAAGTTTAGCCATTAAAGGCTATTCTTACACTTAAACTGGCTTATATTAATCTAAAATTAATAATTAATCTAAAGAGAGAGAAATAAATATTCTTAAAATTCACTGATTTAAGTAAGGTATTCTTTTAATTTTTTTCTAAAAAAACAGATAAACTTTTAATATCAGCACATAAATAACTATTCAATTTCAATGCATTATGCATAAAGGAACATTGAAAGATAACATTGGTTTTTGATAACGAACATTTATATTATGAATGACTTCCCGTGATACAAGTTTTTTCGTAAATATTTTGGTGTTGCATTCTTTGGAAGATTTTATACAGAAACAAGAAAGTCATATTTAAGTAGACTATTTAACTTTAGCCATTGCAGATCCACAAAAGCGTTTGTAATACGATCATACTTTCTTTCTGTTTTCATATATAAATTAATTAATATACCAAAAATTTAAGCACAAATTTAAATAGCCTATACTGTTCATATTTATTTTATTTAGTATGCTCTAAACCTCTTCCCTTGTAATAAAGACTGGGAAATAGATTTGGTGTTACTTTTGAATATAGATTAGAATTATAGTGCGATATTTTAGCTTGGGACGTCTGAATATTTATTTTGTAGGTGGAAATGAAATAGTTACTTATTTCATGAGATTGCAAGATCAACTGTTTCAACTGGTAATGGTTTCTATTAAGTTGACGTTTTTTGTTTTTCCAAAACAAATTATTTCCACTGTTCGATATTAAGCTTCCTTTTCTCTTTTTATTGTGCTATTTGTATAATAGGGTTTTCCCAGAAAAAAAAATTATTGCTGAAATACTTAACTCACGTAAAAAAATGATTTATGGCATATTTATTATCTTATTAATTTTACTAATAGTAACAAAAAAAAAACTTGAAATTTGGAAAATTTTGTGTTCATTCTAAACAGCCATAAATTGACGCGTTGTGACGTCAACACCCTGAAATCCAATCACAGAGGTTGTCTCTGTTCAAGATTGTTTATTAATCTTGGTCTCTGTTAACATAACATAACCTCTATTTATTGACAGCACTCAGCACTTTTCTACTTTAGGTAGATTATCAGCGGCACCTTTAACATATTCCTCTTCCACTTGATTCCATTTTGATTGTAGAATTAATAAAACATAAACCAGAAACTGATAAAATAATATTTTCACTCCAAACAATACAAACATAAAAATATAAATTTAACGTTTTAGGTTAGTCATCTGATGTGTAATGTCGGTGAAGGTTAAACCTAAACTACAGTACAAAATATTAACGTCCGACGCTTTCACGAATAACTTGTGTGGCATTTATCTGGATTCTGATTGGCCAATATTTACATGTCCGCTGCTCTAGACCAATCACAGTACAAGCATTACAAATTGAAATTCTGAGAAGTTTTAGAGGAAAGCTTTCTTTAACACACAGTTAGAATCTATTACAAACTAATTATATCCATAATCTCATTGGTTTTCCGGGTAGATACGTAATTCTGGCGCGTAAAAATGCCCGTTTTAAAAAGCAGTGAAATTATCAAGTTGTTTTAACGATATTTTCTTAGAAATAATTCTTATTGGAAAAGTAAATTGTTGTAAATTAATAAAATGTTTTATTATATCATTTTCACGACACAAATTGTTAAAATAAAATTAGTGGGAAAACCCTATTCTTCAATTGCCTGCCTGCAATATTCTAAGTTTTGAGAAGTTTTATTACTTATACAGGGTGGGGCAATAGTGCGTCGGACCTCAATATGTCAAGTTCTACGATAGCTAGAAATTTTTTAAAAAATTGCAAGTAGACTATTGATAAAAAAGTCTATAACTGGAAATTATTTTCGAACATACAGGGCGAGCCGAGAAGAAATTACAGAATCAAGTGCCTTTTTTTAAACGGAGTGCTATGTATATCGTACATTTTTTGAAGCCTCTTTCTAGGCCATATTCATTTCTATATTAGCATTGAAATATCTCCCAACCACTAGGATGTAATAAATTTTTTTGTTGAAATAATGCAATCTGCAGATGGATATTTAAAAAATCACCACTGTCACAATTATGGGTTTTAAGGAAAACTTATGTGAATACCAGATACGAGATATCTAATTAATATGTTTGAATCATTTTCATTTCCTAAAAATATACAGGGTGACCAAAAACAATTTTTCTATTAAGAACTTTGTAAATTAAATTTTCTCAATGTTTTCAAATGCTGTATATTTTTCGACGATGTGATGTAGAAATGAAAAACGAATATTTTTTGTAAGTATTTCCCTAGGGCTAATTGCAACCAATTTCATTTTATTGAGCAACAATTACAAAATTCAAATATAAACTTAAAAAGAGGTTTCTCCAAATAACTCAGTAGAACAAATTGTAATAAATGTTCCACATGTTGCCCATTTTGATTGACACACATCGGTATGCGCTTTTGAAATGAGATTCCCACTGTTCCTAAAACTGTCGGTGTGATAGATATAAAGGCAGTTATTATTATTTCCTTCATATTTTGTACTGTTGTTGGTGTGTCCTTATAAACAATTTCCTTCACGTATCCCCATAAAAAGAAATCCATTTTGTAAGATTTGGGTATCTAGCAGGCCATTTAGTGTGTCCATTTCTTTCGATCCATTGATTAGGGTAGGTATTATTTAAGTGGTCTCTAACTGCATTTAAATAATGTGGTGGAGCACCATCTTGCTGAAACCACATCCTATTTCGAATTCTTTCTGAGAGATTTACCAATAATTGTGGCAGATAGTTTTCCAAAGAAGATAAATAGCTTCAATCAATGTACCATCAAAGAAATGTGACCCTATTACATGTTCTCCAATAATTCCTCCCCAAACCTTTATAAGCCATCTGTGTTGGTTATCAACTTGCATAAAAAAGTGAGGATTTTCCGAAACATAATAATGCAAATTGTCCCTATTAATAAATCCATTTTTATGAAAAGTTGCCTCATCACTGAATAAAACAGTATTGAAGAAGTTGACATCATGTTGCATTTCACATCTGGACCAATTACAAAATTGTATGCGCTTTTGAAAATCGTCATCAGATAATTCCTGGTGCATTTCAATATGATATGCACGCAACTTATTTGTTTTTAAGATTCGACCCACAGACCGTCTACTTATTCCTACTAATGAGCTCACTTCTCTTTGACTAACATGGGGATTCTCAACCGTTGCCAGCACCACAGAAAACTCATTTTCTTCGTTCACAACACGTTTTATTCTTTCACTTTTTTTATATTCGACATTTCCAGTTTCCAGAAATTTATCGAGAAGGTGTTGGAAGCTGTGATAAATTTTATTGGCAAGTAAACAATTTCTGTCTGACCCGCCCAAAACAAAAGTCATGTCTACAAGTTCCGCTTTATTAAAATTCATATTATAAATTTCCAAAGATTTTAAATTCAATACAAATTGCAACGACCGATAAGTGTCATAAATGCTCCTTTGTGCACAACAATTTATACCAAACTGAGGTTTTATTGCTTATCGATATATTTTCTCATTTCAATGGATTGGAATAAATTATCCCACTAAATGGCATCATTTCAAAATTACACACAGACGTGTGTCAATCAAAATGGGCAACATGCTGAATACCTCTTTTTTTAAGTTTATTCTTGAATTTGATACTTATTTATTTATAAAACGAAAATGGTTCCAATTAGCCACAGGGAAGCACCCACAAAAAATGTTCGTTTTTCATTTTTACGTCACATTGTCGGAAATATACATTGTGTTCCATTTGAAAAAAATGAGAGAATTCAAATTAAAAAGTTCTTAATTGAAAATAAACACTTATCTATTTATAAAACGAAAATGGTTGCAATTAGCCATAGGGAAGCACTTACAAAAAATGATCGTTTTTCATTTCTACATCACATCGTCGAAAAATATACAGGGTGTTCCATTTGAAAAAATTGAGAAAATTCAATCTTTTGTATTATATGTTTTGGCCACCCTCGTAGGAAATGAAAATGATTCAAAAACATTAATTAGAAGTCTCGTAACTGGTATTCATATTATTATTATTATTAGCCGTTACTCGAGTCCGAGTATAAAAAATGTTACAGTCGATAAATTGTGTACAACAAAAAACAAGTAAAAGGTGTAGTCTATTGTAATTCCCATTCATCTACGGTGCACACGACTATGGCTATAGAGACCAATTCGGGAGAGCACATGTCGACCGCAGCCAGGACAAACATAGACCTGGTTAGGTCTTGGATTCGGCCTTCTTGCAGCAACATTTCCTTGATAGCTGGCCACAACCCCTCGCCATTCGGTTCTGTCCGCTGCAAGTTGTTCCCATTGCTCGTCTGCAATACCGCAGGATTTTAGATTTTCATGGAGAGCGTCTTTGAACCTCTTTCGTTGACCACCACGCCTTCTTCTACCGCTTAGCAATTCACCATAAAGTGTACATTTAGGAAGGCGGTTATCATGCATACGATGAACGTGACCTGCCCATCTTAGGCGTGCTCTTGAAATAAGCACCTCAATTGGAAGGCTGTTGCTCTCCTGAGTACTTCCACGTTTGATATGTGATGGAACCAACGGATTTTCATCATACTTCTGAGGTGTCTTTGCTGAAAACGTTCTAATTCTTTCACATGACGACGGTAAGTGACCCAGCTTTCACATCCATATAGCAGTGTTGGAATGACAACTGCTCTGTAGACAGCCATTTTCGTTGACAAAGTAAGGTCGTGGTTGTCAAATACTCTCTCTCTAAGTCCCCAGAGTGCTCTAGATGCAGCGTTAATCCTATTGCGAATCTCGCTGTCCATGTTTGCTTTGCCATTAACAACGTTGCCTAAGTAATTGAACTGATCCACCACCTCAAGAGAATTTCCGTTAAGTGTAATGTGTATTTGGTTCACTTGATGAGGAGTTGACATAATCTTAATCTTTCCAATGTTGATTTTAAGTCCCAAGGAATCATAGCTCTGGGCATACACATCTAAAAGTTCTTGAAGCTCTTCCGGCGTAGAGGCTAAAAGTGCATAGTCATCCGCATACTGGAGATCACAAATGAATCGTGTGCGTGTCTTCGTGAAAGCTCTAAAGCGCCCTATGTTAAAGAGACCGCCATCAAAACGGTATCTGAGACCTATTCCTCTGACTGTCAGTTTGTTGTCAACAATAATTGTTAGAGCAGTGGTAAACAAATTAAAGAGTAGGGGTGCCAGGACACATCCCTGCCTAACTCCAGTGAGGGTTTGGAAAGGTTCGGTTGCCTCATTATTATACATAACCTGGGCGTTGTTGTTTGTATGTAGACTGCGACATACTTCCACAAATTTTCTAGGGATACCTAAGCGGAACATAATTTTCCAGAGCACTTCCCTGTCCACCGAGTCAAACGCCTTGGTTAAATCAATGAAGGCCATGTGAATTTCTCCTTGATGTTCGAGTGCTTTTTCTTGAAGCTGCTTAAGTGTGAAGATTAAATCCGATGTGCCTCGGTTTGGTCTAAAGCCACTCTGTGTTTCAGGAAGTAACTTTTCCATAACAGGTGTTAGCCTATTTGCCATCGCTTTAGTGAGTATCTTCCCTCCAACAGCCAGGAGAGCTATACCCCTGTAATTTCCACAGTCCGCAGCGCTCCCTTTGTTTTTGAAGAGGTTGATTAAAAGTGTATCACGAAACTCCTGCGGAGCTTGACCACTTTCCCACACGACATCAAACAGTTTTTTGAGGTAGGGTATGAGCTCTGACGACACAGCTTTAAAGATCTCAGCTGGGAGTGAGTCGGCGCCGGGAGATTTGTTATTTTTTAGCTGCCCAATGGCGGTTAAGATCTCTTCCGTTGTTAGTGGTTTATCTAAGTCTTCGAAGGTGTCATATTGAGGGATAAGATTTATAATATCGTGATCGGCTTGACTTTGCTGGTTAAGAATGTTAGAGTAGTGTTCTTTCCATCGGGCTCTTATTTCCTGGTCTTCTTTGAGGAGATTTCCATTTAAATCTTTAATAGGGCACATATTTTTCCGACTGGGGCCGTACACTGCTTTTACTCCTTGAAAGAAATTCCTGTAGTCGTGTGAATCGGCGTACCTTTGAATTTCTCTGGCCTTGCTTGCTGGCTTGCTTGGTATTCATATAAGATTTTCTTAAAACCCATAACTGTGACTGTGGTGATTTTTTTAATATCTATTTGCAGATTGCATTATTTCAACAAAAAAATTCATTACATCCAAGTGGTTGGGAGACATTCAATGCTAATATAGGAATGAATAGAGCTTAGAAAGAGGCTTAAAAAAATGTACTGTTATATATAGCATTCCATTTAAAAAGAAGGCACTTGGTCCTGCAATTTTCTCTTGGCTCGCCCTGTATATTCGAAAATAATTTCCAGTTATATACTTTTTTTTCTAGTTTACTTGCAATTTTTTACAAAATTTCTAGCTATCGTAGAACTCGAGATATCGAGGTTCGACGCACTATTGTCCCACCCTGTATATTTTCTATGACAAATATATGCACCTTGGTAATGCAGTCGACTTACTTCACCATTTTTTCCAAAAATTTATACCTTCAAAGTTATTCAAGGTTGGTTCTTTTGGTTGAGACACCTTGTATATGGACCATCTCTTTAATAAATAAAATTTTCTCGTTAATTTTTTTTTGTGCATTAAGTATTAAAAACTCGAATATGGATATTGATCGATAAATGCAACGTTTTCGAATTAATACAGTGCCCACGGGAAAAGTGTAGGGCTTATTTATTTGATACTGGCAAAGAATCAAGTAGAAAATAAACACAAACACTTTAAAGTAGCAGTAGCGAGTAATTGAAAAGTTCAAGTAAGAAAATAGACTGTTAGTGCACCCTATTAGTTACTAAAGAATGGTAGAGTTAGATGTTCATTCGAGAACCGAATTTCCAACAATAAAATGACTGAAACTACGATGGATTTATTTTAGTAATTACTTCGGTTGTTCACTGGCCCTGACAATTAACTCATTTAGGTTTATTTGATTAAACGAATTTAAAATATCTTTGGAAATGCAACATGAGTCTGTCTGACAAATAGGACGTTCTCTGAATATTGTCTAAAAGTTAGTTATGACAGAATCTTCAAAATAACAGAATTATTCATTATATTCTGGAAAAGAAGTCCTCAAAAGTTGGAAAGAGTGCCCTGCAAAATTTTATTTGAATACGCAATTAATACTTCAGTCGAATTAGCATTTTGACAAAAAATAATGTTTCTATAGGTATCAGCCGAATCCAGGATGTCCAGAATGTAGGGTTTCTTAGGCTTCAATTTTTTTGCGTGGCAAATTTTTTTATTAAACAATTAAGGTCTGAGAAAATGGGTTTTTAGAGTTTTATAAAAAAAAAATATCGGTTTTAGAAAAACAGTGTTTTTAAAAGTTGTGCGCCTTGAAAAACTTACCAAATGAGACCTTATTTCATCAAAATCGGTTAATTTGTTTATGAGCGATTGCAAAAAATATGCTATAATGGCTATTTTTTCAATTGTAAATAAACAATCAAATCAAATTTATTGTTCAGTTCACAATTACACGTATCTTTTATTTGCAAATCATCTAAGATCACAAAGGAGCTTGTTCATGATATAACAAATAATAAATTATATTTACAATAGAATACATGGCTTCTGGTGAAATGATTTAGTTAACTACTATTATTAAATACAAGTGCAGAAAGGATGGAGATACTTAGTTTTATTTTAAATTCTATTTAGGAGCGTGTATGGTCGATAGACTGGGAGAACGTGGGAGAGGTGTACAAGAAAAACAGCTTGATTCTAAATGCATATTATTTGAATATATCTTTGATCTTATCATAAATATCATTTATAAATGCTTTTATTTCATTTTTCAATTTAGTCTTCTTTTAATATTTTTTATATTTATAGGTAGCATATTATACAGCTTTGGGCAAATATAAAATAAATTTCTTTGCGCGTGGGTTTTCCGAAAACACGGCGTTTACACAGATTGATTTTTATTCCATCGTGTACTATAATTGTGGTTTATACAATCCAGGGGAGTTTTGCACATCCACATTAGACATTCATATGTATATATTTTTCTCAAATTAAACAAACCCTACTCCTTATATAAAACTTCTGTGCAGTGACACCTATTTTTTTTTATACGTTTATTTAACGTCGGCCTATTTCCGCTACTGAGGCCTAACACCGACGCCTGTAAACGAGCTACCCCCAACCAGGAATTTTTGCCGAACCTCTTCCCTTAAGAAGAGTATAGGGATCTTTTACTTGCCTAACATTTAATAGACAAGGGACCGACAGCTTTACATCCCCTCCGAAGAATGGTATATCTCCTATACAACCCTCGCCTAAGGTTGTATAGCTTCCGCGCATACACTGATATCCAAGCCGCTGGAAGATGTGTGAGGCGAGGACGCGGTTTCCGTTGTGAACACGGGAACGGCTCTCTCGTCGGTGAAATAAAAAATTGGAGACTTGGGGGTTTAGAGCTGAGACCCTGGAGGGCTCCCGTGCACTTTATTTTTCTGTGAGAAGTTTTCTGGTTTGAATTCTCTGGTGAAGGTTAGGGTCAAACGCTACACCCTGTATAATTGTAATCTGGATCAGCTGAAGCACTGTAGTGTCAACCTTCTTGTTGTTTAACACTGTATAGTTTAAAAGTCTTTTACAAGGGTTAATGACTGCACCCTGTATTTAATGTTTTCGAAAAAATAAACAGTTTGTTTTAAAACGAAACGAACAATTATTTATTTAAACTTTTCGTGAACAGGGTTTGGAAAAGTATATTGTAGATTTTTTATTTTTTACAAAGTTTCTTTTAATTGCTTGAAACTATTCGACAACATAAATTCTGTCAGTAGAATTTATTGGAATTATTTATGGAAATATTTATTTATTTTATTAAATCTGAAAAAAATCTCTGGTTGAGAGATTTAACTTGGCCGTATCGGCTAGAGTGAAATTGTCACTGTGAATTTGATAATGAAATTTATATAGAAAAATCGGAGATGCAAAGGCGGATTTATTAAAGTTAGAATGAAAGTCGGATCTATTTTGGTTTGGAAGTTATTTGAAGTTTTATATGTAAAATCGGGCTCGACCCCGTAAGGTATCAATGGAGGTCCGATATTAAAAGCTGTAACGCCGTTAAAATGTTCCCGATAGGTGCGTAGCGCATGAAAATAAGATATTAAACATGTTCCTAACGGGTACGAATCGAGTTGAGCGGAGATATTGTATGCTTGTATGCTATTATACAGGGGTGATCGAAAATGGGGGGAAATTTATAATAGCAATTGGATTGCGGAAATTTGGTGAAATGACATTTGGACTTTTAAGACTCGAGGCACGGAACGTGACTTGAAGTATACAGGGGTTGATCGAAAAGTAAGAATGGAAAAATACGAAATGGTTTTAAGAAAGTTGGGAAACGGACTCGATGGTTATTTTTAAACGTAGTTACGTATACGAGGGGTGGTCAAGAAGTTTTGAATTTTTTGAAAAAGGAATTGCTTATAAAAAATGGACGTATTGAATTGAGATGATGAAAATTTGGATTTGGATGGAGATTTTGACTAAGTTGATGAACGTATGGGGGCCGTATTTTTAAGTGACGTTTTTTGTGGCGAATTGGTTACGGATGAGTGTAAATGAATGTTTGAAGTCAGAATTTAGTGAATTTGAGTTATTTATGAATTATCGAGTGTCGGCTAATTTTCTCAAATTTTTTTGAGTTTAACTGCGGTTTTTTGATGTGAATGGTGCCTGACTGACTTTTTTTATGTAGTTTGTCAGGTGGTATGAGATTATCTGATTTTTTGATGTGTTTTAGAATTTTTGTTTTTAATTTAGATTTGTAGGGGACATACCCTACAACAGTTGGAATGGTCACCCATCCAAGTACTAACTGCGCCTGTCGTTGCTTTATATCGCATACCGAAGTATGTACATAGTAAAGACGCATCTACGCTCGCCCCTAGTGACACCCGTCTTTCTTAAAAAATATTTTTAATATAGAATTTGGAATAGTCTCTAAGCTTTTAACCGAACTGTTAAATAAACCTCCCCGAACACCAATGCACTATTTTATTATTGACTCAGCTAACGCTTTCTAAATAATGGTTACATTTTTTAATTCAAAATATCTCTCATTTGATAACATTTATATGTCTTCTTAGCCTTTTCGTTAATTATTCAATGTGTGTGAAAAATTGATCTACGATTATTCCTAAATATTCTATTTCCGTGACTTTATTTATATATGGGCAATCACAATTCTCTTGTTTCTTTATGAATAACTAATTTAGATCTATCTGGTTGGTCGTTGGACAATGTGGTGAATGTTAAGAATTTTGACTTGGTGACATTAAGGCTAAGATGACGTACATTTAACCAGGCTAAACCATATTCAACATTTTTAAATACTTCCGTCCAAGAGTTGCTTTGAAATATTAAAGCTGTGTCATCTGCGTACGATATAATATCACTTCTGGGCCCGGTTAAAATAGCGATATTATTTATATATTCTAGAAATAAAATCGGTCCTAATACTGTCCCCTGCGGGACCCCAGTGGTGACTGTTAGAGGATCATTAGTTTTATCGCTTACTTTGACCTTTTGTACTCTATGCGTAAGATAATCTTTAAGCATATCCAAAGCACAGCCTCTGATACCAACATGTTATAATCTAGTAATGAATATATCCTGGTTAATCATGTCGAAGGCTTTGGCTAAGTCTAAAAATACCCCTATACGTTTTTTGTTATTTTCTAGTGAGAACATTACGTTGCTGAGCAGATTTATCACTGCGTCATCAGTACTAAAATTTTGTCGGAAACCAAACTGTTTACTATTGATTATTTTGTGTTTTTCTAGGAAGTAAGTTATTCGTTTTTTTTTACACACTTTTCGAAAATGTTTGCAAGGTTATTAATTAGAGATATAGGTCTATAATTTGCGAGTAAATGTTTATTACCAGATTTATATACTGGAGTCACTATTGATTCTTTCCACCTAGAGGTATTTTTTGTGTAGTAAAAATCAAGTTTATAATGTGTCTTAATGGCTTCATCAAATGTTTATGATGTTTTTGTGATAAAATAAGTCGATACCTCATCAGGTATTTTTTAGGGATGAGATGCAGAATGACTTCATTATCCGTTACCGGGCTTAGATAAAGTGATTCTCTTATGTTTACATCTTTCGATAGTGGTACTGTTATATTTTTATCTACTTTGTCAGCCATATTTTTACCTATATTAATAAAATAGTCATTAAATAAATATGCCTTAGCTGTATTATCAGATGTTAAAGATCCCTCGTTATCTGTGATGTTATTTGTTTGAGAATATTCGCTTTCTCCAGTATCTGTTGCCTCATTAACAATTTCCCACATTTTTTGTAACTCTTTTTGGATTCCTCTATTTTGCCTTGATAAAATGTATTTTTAGTTCTTTTAATTAACTTGTTTAACAGATTTCTATCACGCGTATAATTAGTTTTGTTTCCATGAGTTTAGTTATGAATATAATATTTTTTGAGATAATCCCTTTGTCTAATGGAATTTATTAACTCTGTAGTGATCCAAGGTTTGATTTTATACAATTTATGTTTAATTTTTACCTGTGTTGTACATATATTACAGTTACAGTTTAAGAATTGCGAAGAGTTGTAATAAGCGCATAGTCGCAAAGTAAGTGGTACCGTGCAATTGTTTCTCAAGTAAAGTTGGTTTTCAACCGAATGAATCGAAATTAAAAAGCTTAAAGTTAATTGGCAGTCCGTTGTTGTAATTAAGAAACATCAGTTAGTGAATGCTGTGTCCTAGAAGATTCGTTATTTTTACTTAACCCTAACTGCCCGCCAGTGGCGGAACAGTTTCATCTCCAATCATGTCGGGCTGTTCATCGTGTACCCGTGATAAAAGTGAAGGGCTTGTAGGCTGTGAAGGAATCTGTAATAAGTGGTTTCACTACTCATGTGCTGGCCTATCTAACATGGAATTTGGAATGCTTTCAAAAAGCAAACGTTTATTCTACCTGTG
This sequence comes from Leptura quadrifasciata, assembly GCA_963675555.1. NCBI lineage: Eukaryota > Metazoa > Arthropoda > Insecta > Coleoptera > Cerambycidae > Leptura > Leptura quadrifasciata. The sequence continues at coordinate 105,434,968 of OY776674.1, read as the reverse complement.
TGATAAATGCAGGCGTACATGTGAAATTCTTGAAATAACTGAAGTTTCTGCTTATTCCGAGAATCTTACTGCTCTTAATGAAACAGTCACCAATATTAGTTCCCAGGTCCAGGGTCACATAGATGCAGCACTTGCTGGGTTTACTTCTATGATTGATAACATTAAGCTCGAAGTTACTAACTTAATCAAAACCGAGGTCCAGAAAGTCATCCACCACAATATCGATAAACTGGTTACTCCCAAAATTGATGAACTTAAGCCAAAAATAGACAACATTTCGACATCTGTTTGTAATTCTGTTAACAAAAAATCTTATGCTACTGCTGCTGCTAATCAAACATTCTTTATTAAACCAATGCATAAGCAAACTGTTTCTACTACCAAATCGGACATGCTTCAGAACATCAACCCGGTAAGCTCCAGTATAAGTCTAAGTAAGGTTCGAACTGCTAAAGATGGAGGCCTAGTTGTTTCTTGTGATATTACTGACTCACAAAAATTCAGAGAATTAGCTGCTGAAAGACTCTCTGATAAATATGTTGTTGAGGAGTTGGCGACTCTACACCCGCGTGTGCGTGTAGTCGGAATCACGGAAGAATTAGATGCTGAAACTGTCCATAATTTTCTAACATCACAGAATAAAAATGTTATTGTGCCTAACAGTGAGTGTAAGGTTATATCAATAGTTAATACTAATCATGCAGCATGGGATAAAAATTGCTTTGTCCTCCAACAAAATCTTACAAAGTTCAGGAATAATATTTTAGGTATTCGGTAGCAGTCAGCTCCTTTAAGTTCCGACTATGCGCTAACCACAAAAACATTTATAAACACTGAAAAAGCAATGGCTAAGAACTCTTATTTTATGTCGTTCTATTATCAGAATGTTCGTGGACTAGGGACAAAAACTATTGAGTTATTTACTAATTCACTCGTTCACCAGTGTGACTGTATTGCTCTCACCGAGACATGGGCTCATGCGGGATTGTCAAATGCCGAACTGTTTGATATAAATGTATATGATGTATTTCGCGCTGATAGGGATTTTCAAGCTTGTAATAAAACGCGAGGAGGTGGAGTATTACTCGCACTTAAAATTAAATACAATGCTTATTTACTTGACGTTCGTTCCCTATGTCCAAGTTTTAATAATCTCAAGAGCATCGATATACTGGGTGTAAGAATTAAAACATGTAATCACTATTTTCTGATTTTTGTTTTATATATTCCCACTGACGCTACCTGTGAGGATTATGAGTGTTTATTTGATAATATTGAATCACTATATGATCTGTATGGATCCGACATTCTCATTATTGGCGACTTTAACATCCCTGAATATTTCTCAAAAACTCCCAGTCGGAAATACAATTCCCTGCTGCATTTTATGAACTTTTTTAATCTAAAGCAACAAAATAATATATTCAACGCTAATAACAGACTATTAGATCTCATTTTAAGTAATATGTCTTGTAACGTCCAAAAATCAACTTCAGTTTTGTTAGCGGAAGATCTTCATCATCCTGCTCTTTGTATTATTGTGTGTGTACAAAATCTTACGACTAATAAGTTTCCACTATTTAGTCATGAGTCGTTTAATTTTAAAAAAGCTAATTACCCCGCACTCTACAATGAGCTAGCTCTAGTTGACTGGAGTTTTATTTCTAATCTGGCAGTAAACGAAGCTGTGTTTGAATTTTATGACAAAATATATTCTGTCCCTAAAAAAACACCATCACACAAACAGTATCCCCCCGGGTTTAATTCCAAAACAATTAGACTGCTTAAACAGAAGAACAGGGCACGTAATACATACAGAAGGACTAAAAACCAGGATGATCTAATAATATTCAATGAATTAAGAGCTTTGCTAAAAATGACTATAAAAGATGCTTATGCTGCATACATACGGGATGCCGAGAATGCCATAAAATCTAACCCAAATAAGTTCTGGGGTTATATTAATTAAAAAAATGATGCCACATCTATTCCTAGTACTATGAACTACAACAATGCCACTCTTGAAAGCCCCCAAGGTATAGTTAACTCCTTTGCTGATTTTTTCTCTAATGCGTATATTAATTCTAGTGACTATTTGCCTGGTGACAGTGTATATAATAACAATGTTATGCGTATTCGAATATTCACTGAGAGCGAAGTCCTAAACTCAATTAAAAAACTCAAGGCAAACTTGACTACAGGACCTGATGAAATACCCGCGTTTATTATAAGAGATTGCGCTAATGTTTTTTACAAACCTCTCTGTATTATATTTAATTTAATCTTAAGCACAGAAACATTCCCTGATAAGTGGAAACTATCCAGAATTTGTCCAGTGTTTAAAAAGGGCAGTAAAAATGAAATAGAGAACCATCGTCCCATCGCAATTTTATGCAATTTTTCTAAAATTTTTGAGTTCTTATTGCATGATTACGTATCCTTCCATACTAAAAGTTCAACAATTGAAGAACAACATGTCTTTATGGGCGGTCGGTCAACTGTTACAAACCTGGTATGTATCACCCAATTTATTTCTGAAGTCATAGATCGTAAGGGTCAGGTTGATGTAATTTATACCGACTTCTCTAAAGCATTCGACAGACTAGACCATGGCATTTTATTGACTAAATTAGAAAGCTTTGGAATCAGTACTTCGCTACTAAATTTATTTATGTCTTATTTGTCCTATCGGTCTCAATATGTTCAGTATCGTGGTTATCGGTCTGATCATTACAGCCAATCATCTGGAGTACCACAGGGCTCGGTACTTGGACCATTGCTTTTTGTACTGTTTATCAATGACATTGTTGATGACTTGGATGTTCACTATTTGCTTTATGCTGATGACCTAAAAATATACTTTCCTATAAATTTCGACTATGACTGCCTGAGGGTTCAGCGTAACCTGGATCTTCTTAATACCTGGTGCATTAATAACCGTCTTCCTCTAAAGTAAATAAAATTTCATTTAACTATAAATTAAACGACTGTACTCTAAATAGACCTGAGTTTATAAAAGATCTTGGCGTTGTTTTTGATACTATATTAACTTTTTCTAAACATATCGAGGAAAGCACCAGTAGTGCGTTTAGAAATTTAGGTTTTGTTTTGAGAAACAGCAAAGATTTTACTGAATTATCTACTCTACGTATGTTATTTGTTACATTTGTCAGATCCAAACTGGAATATGCGTCCATTGTTTGGAGTCCTAGTTACAACATTCACATAGCGTCCTTGAAAAAAGTACAACGAAGATTTTTTAAGTCCACAACTTTTATTCTGGAGGGCACATATCCAATGAGAGGGACACAACAAGAATTTTTTTTAAATAAATTTAGTATGAGTAGCTTAATAAGGAGACGTGTAATGCATTCAATAATGTTCTTACACAAAATTATCAATAATAAAATTAGCTGCACCTGCCTCACCTCACTTCTTAGGTATCGAATTCCGAGATTAAATTCTCGAACAAATAATGTACTCATGCTTCCTACTCCACGCACTAATATATTAGAATCATCTCCCCTACATCAAATGTGTTTAAATTATAATAGTATTGAGGCTAGCCTGGATATATTTAACTGTAATATTGCTTACATAAAGAACATTTACTTAAACCCCATTTAAACACGCTCTTGTCTATATTTCTGTGTTACACTTGTGATATATATATATGTGTGTATGTGTATATATGTATATGTGTGTATATATGTGTGTATATATATATATATATATATATATATATATATATATATTTATTTTACTAGAGTATATATTTTGATTGTAGTAGTTACATTTTATATTTGTGTCATTTGTGTACCTTTTACTTACACCATATTGTTTGTTCTATTTATCGATATTTTATTTAAATCTGTTGTTATTTGTCCTGTAATTGGGTTTCACCCGTTGGATGAATTATATAAATAAATAAATAAATAAATAAATAAATAAATAAATAAATAAATAAATAAATAAATATTTATGTAAGATTTCAACTTATTCATGAAAACATTACATGCATCTTTCGAATCATTACAGCGAAAAACTTCTTGCCAATTTTCGTTATCTAGAATGCGGTTTAATTTGTGGCTGTTTATTTTATTAACAATTTTTTTATTTTCATTCTCAATTACCGGTTGTTGGGATTTGTGAGTTAATGACAACATTATTGCACAATGATCTGTAATATCTGTTTCAAATAAAAATGATTTTATGTCTAATATTTTCTTTAAGCTTTTGTCTTCAGATCTAACGAAAATATGGTCAATAAGCGACTTTGTTTGAACTCATACTCGAGTGGGCTTGTTTATGTAAGAAATAAATCCCTTTTCTGCTAAATTAGTTAAATATGTGTTCGCATTCTGATCTATGTTATCTAATATATTTATATTAATATCTCCTATATATATTTCTAGTTTTTTATTTAGCAAAGACTCGAAATAATTATTTATTTCTTGTATGTATTGTATAATGTTAGTAGAGGATGGTCGATAGGATGATGATATACCTAACTCTAACTTGTCCGTTTTAACTATAACACGTAGTATATTTGTTTGTGTTAGGGAGACAGTATTTATCGTGGCTGTTAAGTTATTTTTCACATAAACAACCAATCCATCATTTTGACTAAAATACGAATTATTATAATATGCTAAAAAATCTCTCAGTTTATAACTACTCACCTCATCCAAGTCTCCGATAACACTATAATATCAACATTTATCATTTGTCAATTCCCTGACCAGACATAGACCGGTTTCGAACTTATTAGTTCTCATCAGTATGCCATAGGTCATGGAACAGACAAATGATTGTGGTCAACCTGCTAGTTTTATGCAAACTATAGTAAATTGAGTAGTGGTGAGAGGTAAGTGAAACCATTTGATTTGACCATTTGAGAGGTTTAACTTACCTCTCACCGCTACTCAATTTATCATCTTAGCCTTAATGTCACCAAGTCAAAATTCTTAACATTCACCACATTGTCCAACGACCAACCAGATAGATCTAAATTAGTTATTCATAAAGAAACATATAAAAATAAAGAGAATTGTAATTGCCCATATATAAATAAAGTCACGGAAATAGAATATTTAGGAATAATCGTAGATCAATTTTTCACACACATTGAATAATTAACGAAAAGGCCAAGAAGACTCATATATAAATGTTATCAAATGAGAGATATTTTGAATTAAAAAATGTAACCACTATTTAGAAAGCGTTAGCTGAGTCAATAATAAAATAGTGCATTGGTCTTCGGGGAGGTTTATTTAACAGTTCGGTTAAAAGCTTAGAGACTATTCCAAATTCTATATTAAAAATATTTTTTAAGAAAGACAGGTGTCACTGCACAGAACTTTTATATAAGGAGTTGGGGTTGTTTAATGTAAGAAAAATATATACATATGAATGTCTAATGTGGATGTTCCAAACTCCACTGGATTGTATAAACCACAATTATAGTACACGATGGAATAAAAATCAATCTGTACAAACGCCGTGTTTTCGAAAAACACACACCCAAAGAAATTTATTTTATATTTGCCCAAAGCTGTATAATACGCTACCTATAAATATAATAAATATTCAAAGAAGACTAGCAAGCTGCTATACGCCCATGGAGACATCTATGGTGTATAGTAGCAATTGACCATTTGAGAGGTTTCACTTACCTCTCACCACTACTCAATTTACTATAGTTTGTATAAAACTAGCATGTTGACCACTATCATTTGTCTGTTCCATGACCTATGGTATACTGTTGAGAACTAATAAGTTCGAAACCGGTCTATGTCTGGTCAGGGAATTGACAAATGATATTGGTTATTCTTTCATGATTTCTAAGGTGTATTTGCCCGCTGAGTAGTTGTTTCCTACAAATCATATATTACATCAGTAGGTTAAGTCCACCTTTGTTGTAGATCCGCCATATCGTTGAGAAATAAGCGTTAAAAAAAGTCAAAAAGTTATTAACAAATTGATTGTGCAACTATTCCACCATATGGCTTCCGATTTCGCGTGCCTTTTCTATACTACAAGAGCCTTCTTTTCCTGTGGTAATAAGTATATAAAACATGTTTTTCTATCGTTTATTGACAATTGAAAAAACAGCCATTTTAGCATATTTTTTGCAATGACTCATAAACAAATTAATTGATTTTGATGAAATGGTTTCATTTTGTAGATTCCTTGAAGGCGCACAACTTTTAAAAAACACTTTTTTTCTAAATTCAATAGTTTTTTCTAAAACTCGAAAAAATATGTTCTCACATCTTAATTGGTTAATAAAAATTTTTGGCACATAAAAAAATTGAAGACAAAGAAACTCCTCATTCCTACCATCATTCTGAACATCCTGGATGCGGTTTATACCTGGAAACATTTTTAAAAGCTTTTAACTTGCAATGTTTGTTTGTTAGTTTGTTTAAGTCAAATTTTGCCATCAAAATTTGGATTAGTTCTAATTAAGCTAGAGCTTTGAAATTTTGCACATGTGTAGAAGTCCGGTGACAATACACTTTAACATTTTCATATAAGAAAAAACAAGATGGTGGCTTCAAGATGGGGGACGAATTTACCGTTTATGATCCGATTCGACTCAAAATCGATATATGGGGGTTTTCGAGATCGCCAATTAAGAATTGTTGGTCAAACTTTAGAAATTCAAAATGGCGGCGCTAATATGGCGATGACTTTTGTCATTTATGGTCCAAATTGATCAAAATCGATATCTGGGGTTTTCGGGTTCGCCGATTACGAATTTCTAGTCAAATATTTAATTCAGGATGACGATTTCAAGATGGCGGACGACTTTACCGTTTAAGATCAGATTCAGCTCAAAATCGATATCTGGGGTTTTTTAAGTCGCGGATTATGAATTTTTAGTCAAAATCAAGAAATTCAAAATGGCGGTGCCAATATGGCTGGCGACTTTTGTCATTTAGGTCCAAATGGACCAAAATCGATATCTAGGGGCTTTCGGGGTCGCGGATTACGAATTTCTAGTCAAAAATTTAGTTCAAGATGGCGGACGACTTTACCGTTTATGATCCGATTCGTCTCAAAATCGATATCTGGGGATTACAGCATATCAAAAGACTAACAAGTGAAAAATAAATTTATATAAAAAAATATTTTTTAAAAAAGCTTTCATTTAAATGCTCTAAAAAGAAGAATATAAATCAAACCCAACATTTTGTTACATTATATAATTTTTCTTATGATATAAAAGCTTGTCGCCAGATTTTCCTGTGCAAAGAAAAAATTGTATAATGTAACAAAATGATGGGTTTGATTTACTTCAAAGTTTATTTTATACTTTTTAGAGCATTTAAATAAAAGCTTTTTAAAAAATATTTTTTATATGATTTTATTGTCAAATTTACCTTATTTTCATACTATTTCGACTGGAGTATAATAGCGTCTAGCATCAGCAAGAAAATTTAACAACCAACATTCATAAACTTATCGGGGAGGTTATTTCTATCGTAATAAAATTACGAATAGGCTTTCGAAAGCCAGGTAAATGCAAGTGATGTTATGATGCCTTTAGGAGATCCATCTGCGCATATGTATTGAACACGAACACCCTTCCTAGTTTGGTAAAATAAAAAGATTTCGGTAGGGCTTGGCGCCTTAGAACTTGAGAGAGACCCTGGGAACCTTTCGTGCATTAATTTTCGAAATTGAGAAGAGTGGGTGAGTCACACGTAAAACGTTGGACAAAGTCAAATACTACACGCTACATATCCCTGAAGTAGGTTACTTCTTTTGAGATAGTCTTTTAATCACTTTAATTAATTTTATTGTCTTTGGCAGGGTCCAAAACTTCACCCTGTAGGCTGGAGCAAAACACCCGGTTTAAACGAACAAGAAATAATGTTATTATTTGTAATCGAACAAAGTTTCAAAACGATTTAAATTAAAATATTTATTCTACACTGTTTTAAAAGATTAATTTCGACACTGAAATTCCGTTATTTTAAAATAAAAATGTATTATCGGGATGGAAAAATTCACTTTTAATTTGGTGCGCTAGGGAAGATTAGGATTATTTAAAATGAAACTCTTTTTTACAACGTTTCGGCCTTGGAAGTAGCACGAGCACTGGATTTGATTATCGCGAGTTACACCGAATGAACTGATTTGCCCGAGCTCATTACACTCGGCTCTTTTACACGCTTCGTCGGGGACTCGACGAGCAGAGAACTGGAAAGGTATGAATGCGTCCCTGCCCATTCCGTGTGGGCTTCGATTGCGCAATATTTCACAACATTTCGCAATATTGTATAACAAATCTTAAAAAACGTGAAATTTGAGAATGAAAATTATATTACCGTATCGGCCTTAAAAATGGAATTTTTTTGAAATGCGAATGAAGTCTAAATCAATTCGAGTTTAGAAGTTATTAACGAAAATTTGTACGAAAATGCTCTGTGCGTGAAAGAGTTGAAATGATATGAAAGTGTGCCGATATGCGCTCGGTCAATGGAATGACGTGGATTCAATTTCATTTGAGACATAGCTTATGTTTTAGGAAGTGAGTATTGATATTGATGGGGATGAGAGTAACGGTATTCTATTTGAATAATTTGCATGGGGACTGATTGTATGTGGATAACTTGAATACGAAAATGAATGAACAGTGAAATTCGAAAGAAGAATATTTTATAAGCAACTTGTTTGATTGAAGTTGAATATTATACAGGGGGGTATGAAAAGTGGTATTGAAATTTGTGAGTCAGCTAGCGGAACAATTGAAATGGGGATGATAATTTTATCGTCAACGGGAACACGTAACATAGAAAGAAACTTGGATGAATGAGTAGCTGGCGTGTGGACGAATGGTGTTTTGAAGTGTCAATGAAAACTTGAATGAAACTTTGAAATTGAGAGAGAAATGTCTTATAAAATTTGATAGAACTAAAATATAATCCTGCGGTTCGGGGTGTGTAAAGCCAATGTGATATAAATCGGGTTAATGAGGGGGCTGTATTTTTGATGGCTGTTATTTGTAATTTTTTTGCTGTAAAATGAATGATATGAATGTTTGAGCTACGTTTTTGATAAATTTAGATTATTTATGAATTATCGGAACTATGTGAATTTTTCCAAATTTATTCTTGGAGAATTGTGGTTTTTGTTAACTTAAGTGTCTTAGGGACTTTTTTATCATGGTTTGTCAAGTTTAGAGGAAGTAATTGATTTTTTGACAATTTTTGTAACGTTTGTCATTTTTGTGGCTCTTGTTTCGGGAATATACTACAACAGTATACACGTCTACAAGGAGAACAACTTTAGAACTAAAAGACAAAAAGAGGAGCATAGACACTTCATATCACGACACAATGCGGCAATGCATATCACACATTCGTATACAACTCCTCTCTTATTCCTGTATCATACGCGACTTTCGCTGCTGGCAATAAGCATGTCCTCAATCCAATCCAGCGTATACTCGACCGGTCCGGCGTGTTTTCCGAGAGTGGCGGCAGTAATGCCTACCGTACATTGATAACTCAAATGCAAAACAGACATTTAAAGTATCGAGTTAGAAAATAATACTTCTAATCTAATAGACACACAGGACGGCAATACAAATATAAAATATGATACTGTATCGTTTAAAATGCAATTAGACTATTATCACTCTAATTTGTCCCGTGCCAAATTACCATACTGTTTTAAATTTAATAGGTTAACTTATGCATACTAACCCACCCATAAAATCCACATTTGAATAGCGCAGGATAATTTACTTTGCATATATTGTGGGATTACTGGAAATCAAAATATTTAATTTACTGCTTTGAAACTAGGGGTCTCTGAAAAGGTATTTAGTTGTAGCTGGATAGCGGAGTACGGTACGATTTAATAAATGTCTTTCTATAGGAATTGATTCCAGCAGTCGTGCAAATCGTAAACAGTAATTTATTAATGCAGGCCGGATGAGAGGCTAATTTAAATTCAAAGCGCAACGTGTCGGCTCGGTTGATTGATTCAAATTTATAAAATTTTGCTTAAAATTATTACATTCAGTCTTTCGTGATGGGTAAATATAGCCGGCAGGAAGCAATCGCAATATTGCTGAATTGTATGTATTTGATTTTTATTTAAATTCAGTTATTGCACAGAAATTTTAAAAAGGTCTAGAACAAAATCAATTAATAAAATCAAAACCATGTATCTGTTTATACTGTAAATACAGGTATTTTATATGGTCTGCCGGCCGGTTCGAAAAATCACTTTGGCATATACAGATACTTTTTATGTGTATTTATAACTTTTGCACATTTTTCACTTTATTTGGATATTAGACTGTGGCCCTATAACACAACTAGAGAATTTACATATTGATGGATAGTCAAATTCATTTGTATTATCATAAAATGCTTTAGAATCCACTGAGTTTCTAATTTGTAGTACATGCGAGTACGATAACCAAAAGGAAAAGTATTTTAGAATATTTTCGGGCGCCTTTTCTGCAACACCAAATAGGGCTTACATTGAAGGTTATGAGAATCGACTTACCAAAATTTCTGCACTCAATGCGTTCAGCTGCCAGCATTTTCTGGTGTAATATGGAGGACCGTCCTAATTCTTGTGACGTAATCTAAGGGAAGCGTCCACTGATCGGCATCTCAGGGATGGTACCCATCGCACGAATCGAATTTATTTTGTGCACTGCGTTTACTGTTCCAGATCATCGGTATTGTCGGCGTCGGCATTTTCCCTCCGCAGTTCGCAGTTAACTAGCTGATGCTAGAGGAGCACGCGTTATATCGTCAGTTATTAATGAAGATGTTATTATAATTTGCTTATTGTCAGAGGAAGAAGGAAAGAAAAAGAAGGAAAGCTGGGTGCATAATATAAACATAAAAAGTCCGAAGTTCGGAAAATATCACACTTTATTTCGTATTTAATTCAAGATGAAGTTCATTCAATATTTTCGAATGTCGTCTGATAGATTTGAAGTATTGGTATTATCAGTATCGGCAGTGTCGGTAGGCAACGGATTTTGATTTCGTCTTCGGAATCCCGATCGGAAATACCGAAGTTCGATTCGTGCGATGTCGATAGGTGAACGCAGTCCTATTTCAAATTATGTATTTAATTAAAAAGTCCTATTCGTGAGATGCATACCGTCTGTGCGATGCCGATCATTGAACTCTTACCTTAACTCGTAGTCCAAGGAACCAAACAGTAAAGTTCCATAAATTCAACATTCACAAGCACAACTCAGAATAGCGGCAGATGCGTTACAGATGATGTATCTATTAAAGATACATTGTAACTAAGAAATTATAGTTTTAAAAATGTAAAACGGTGCGTGGTTGTATTTAAAAATGTACATATATGGCGGCGTTCTTCCCTAACATCAGATGGGGAAGGTTTCTAATTATTGAAATCGCGACTATTGTAGAGAGTAAACAAATAGATACAAGCAATGTATATTGTTCAAATGTGCTTTTAGAAGGCGGACTATTCAAACTTAATATTTTTAGTCGCAAACTCCTCTATAAAATCCTTATTTAACTATAAGGAACGTAACCAGACTGCAATCAACAGCTACTCTCCGGGCTATGTGCCCCGCTGAGCGCTGAATTACAAGTTACAAGCCTGGCGCGTTAAGTTTAATAATTGCATATTACTTTCAAAACGCTAATGCTTCGATTGCAACAAACACCAGCCGAAAGACTGATCCTACTTAAAGGAGCTCTCTTGCTAGTCGTCACACACCACTTGCAGACTGCAGTTTCGAGCTGCTGGCTCTCGTCAGTGCATGCCTCCAAAATAACGGAGGATCTACGTAAATTGTGGCATGTAACTTGTTTTGGATCCGGTAGTTGGAGTAATTCGGCGATGACAGTGGACGTTTTTCCAAACGTGTTTAAAGTTTAAACCAATCGGTTGCCAGGTGCATTTCTTATTCAAGTATTGCAGGAAGAAACTGCAATGACGCACACCATATGAGTGTAATGCAGCGCACTTACGCATGGTAGTACTTAACGTAGCTTCCTAATAGCAGAAACTGCGATAAATTTTCGGTTTAGTATTTGGAATATGTATGAGCAAAAATATTTGGTAATTTCTTCAATGTCCTGCATTAGCAAGTTGCAGATCTCTTCCAGCCAACTGGCTCCATATAATTCGAAAATGGTTGCAATTTCAACCAACAAGCATTTGTCATCTGGAGTATCGTTTAATAACTTCTCTTCAACATATTCAAAGGGAAGAATTTTTTTACGTTATCTTTCATTTTTCATTCTAACAACTTTTACTTACATCAACACCAATTTCAACGAACAGATTTGATTTTGCCAGCCGCCAAAATTAATATACAGTACGAGGAAGGCTACAAGCCGTATAGGGGAATCCTATTCATTTATCTACATGTGCAATATCGGTTAGAATCACGAGATGATATGAAATAGATGGTGAATGCCCACTATATTGCCATTTAATTATTTGTCCTTTCTCTTCTGTTAAATAAATATCCATTTTAACAGGTTAATATTATTTTGAGTGTAATAATACTTAAATTTCGTAAGGACCAAATCCCAACGGACTCTAGTAAATAATAAATAAATCCATACCATCGGCAATCACATCAATCAGATCGCCAGGCAGCCTTAAAAGTTTTAAGGTCCTATACCTTCGAGTCTAAAATGAAAATGTAAACAATCCCTGAAGCAACTGTCAACAACAACAAGTTGCCTTGATGTGGGTGCCAGGGCATGAGGGCGTACAAGGTAATGAACTTGCTGACAGCCTTGCGAAAAAAGGAGTTGAAGCACAACTCATTGGACCTGTGCAGTTTTATGGCCTGACCAAGGGACACATAATGCAAGAGATCCAAAAATGGGAAAAGTAACAAAAAAGTCCTACCGCAGGAATACTCCAGGCCAAAGACAAGCGAAAAAGTTTGTAACTTATTCGATAAAGAATGCCACAAGGCTTCTCGAACTTGAAAAGTCCAAATTAAGGCTGATAACAGGCTTTCCACTGCCCCTTGAGATACCATCTCAAGAATATGGACAAGTCAGTAGACGACAAATGCGGCACTGCAACTGAAACTGCTGGACATATACTTTGTGAATGCAAGGAATTAATCTGTACTAGGTTAAAGTTCCTAGAGCAGGTGGAATTAACGCCTGAAGACATAGAGAAATTAGCCCCCAGGAAAATCACAAGCTTTGTACTAAGTCTGGGAATCCTGGTTGTAGGGTTATTCACAAAAGATCTTTTAGGTTGAAGTGAAGGTGGCTACTCAGAGCCAAACAACCCCTGAAACAATCCATAATCGACAATCACAGCAGCGCCAGCCTAAAGTGCATTGGATCGCCCCACTCCAATCACATTCCATTAGATGACATTCTCACCCGTGTTGCACATGTACGTAAGTGTATAGGATTTCCCTTTACGGCTAGTAGCTGTCCCCGTGCTGTATGCAATATCGTACTGCTGGCGTGATTTTTAAGCAGAAGTTCTAAACTGGCTTTTTTGCAGTCTCTTTAGTATTCGAGGGAAACATGCCATCGCTTTCAGTTGGAATAGAGCGTTTCTTATAAACATCTGTTTATTTGTAAACATGCCGCCACTTTGTTACAATTTCACGTATGCGATGATTATTTAGCAATTGAAAAAATGAACTGTCAAGAAATGTTCAGCACTTCTTTAAATGGAATACAAGATAGATTTAAAAACATGTTCCAACAGCTCTAAGATGGTGGAGCGGCCCTTCATTTTGAGGGTTGTACTCGAAAACTGCACATGGAATTTTCTCAAACAATTTTTCTGCTTTTATTCACTATTACATTTGTAGCAGTTTTCAGTTATCTCCAAATGGTGGAGCAAAATTGAACGATAGAAGTACATTAGTGATAGTCTAGTTTAGAAGTTGAGATGAAGCCAGTGAAAGTAATGAATTAATCCTCCTTGTAAATAAACAGTTTACTTTAATGTTCAGTCAAAATGGCATACATCTTGCTGAGCCCTCTTCGATTAGTCACTCTTTATATATTTCAAGCGCTTACAAAAGGTTCCTGATAATGAAATGATACAAATCTAAATGCGAAGTCGCAGCTTGCTTAAATCATTTTTTTATAAAGTAACGGTTTAAATTGTAAATGTAGCAAAATGTTGAATATCGATGAGTGTTTCTGATTGATTCCTCATTAATATGTATTGGGGGAAGCAAACATAAACGTGAACAATTATTATTCATGGCGTAACTAATTTTTTAAAGGATTGCAATGGATATTTTTGAACATATCTGTTTTAAATTTACATAATTGCAATGGCAACTATGTACTTTTGTGTTGATTGCGAATAAATATTCTAATTTTAGAATTTATCCAAATTTTAGTAATAGCAATAATAATAGATTTATTGGCGTACCGAAAACCCATTTAGAGGGCAACACAATGTAATGAAATTTAGCAAAAATGTCTAAAAATACGTTTTCAATTTTTTTGAAAATTTATCTTGAGTTAGATTAAATATGTTAAAATTAGATTGTAGACAGACATAGGTCAATGCACATCCGTATAATTGGCGAGTGTTTTCTTATGTTAATTCTGTAGCATACTTGAAACATGATTTGTCGAGCTCTAAGTCTAGAAGGAATATAAAAATTAAGTTTTGATAAAACATTGTCTGATAATATAAATCAATTTATTATTTTGTCTATAAAGGTCACATTACTCATTTTCCTTCTAGTTGAGAGCTTTACAATATTAAATTCTTTGCGTATTAAATGATTTTCATTGTAATCAGGAAACCGTAGTTTTTTTTCCTATAAATATAAGACAAGAGTTTATTTTGGATTCCTTATATTTGCTGTGAGGCTACTGCTGTGCTGGGGCCCCATATTTGTGAAGCAAATTCTAATTTAGACCTTACAAAACTGAAGTACAACATTCTAACTGTTTTCCAGCCAAAGTCAGATGCATTCCTCATTACAAAACCCAAGTTCCTGTATGCTTGCTTAACAGTATTTTCTATATGTTCATTAAAATTTAAATTACAGTTAAACAACACTCCCAGATCTTTATGTTTGCAGTCATATTTCAAAGGATATTATTAATTTTATAAGTATACCGAATATGCTTTGATTTCGTGTATGTCATTGCTGAACATTTATTTATATTTAGTGATAATTGTTGTTTATACTCCAACAAAATATGCTATCAATATGCAGTTGAAGTAATAACATATCTTTTTCACTTGGAGTAATTTAGATATTCAGGAATATCATTAACAAACAGCAAAAAACATATGTTCAAGGTTACTGCCTTGTGGAACTCCAGACTTTGCTGGAAAAGGCTCAGACGGAATGTTCATGAATTTTATTTGTTGAGACCTATGACTTAAATAAGAGCTGCTAAATAATAATAAATTAGACGAGAAACCTGATATCAATATTTTTTTTAGTAGAGTGTCATGATCTACTCTGTCAAAGGCCTTAGAAAAATCTGTATAAATCACATCCACTTGTTGGGAGTTATCGATTGCTGAACTAATATAATCAGTAAAGATAGTTAGATTTGTTACTAAGAATTTTTTAGAAACCATGCTGATATTCAGTAATATTACCTAATTTTAAGTAGTCTGAGTATTAGCTAATTAAATTTTTTACATTGAATTCGTGAAAATTCTTAGCTTCAAATAATTTTAGAATTAGAGTTTAGAGTTGTTATGATCAGAGAGCAAAGCTTAAATATATTGAGGTAGTGTTTCGTTGTCCATGTTGCGTAAGTATTTATTCTTTAATATGTTTATTGTTTCCTTGTGAAGGTCGTCATCTTGCAATTAGAAATATAAACATGTAAGTAGGTGTATTTGGCGGGTACTGAACCCGCATTCTCAATGTGAAATGTGGGTTCAGGACCCGCCAAATACATCTACAGAAGTAATTATCTAGTCATTAAGACTGGGCATGATGCAGTTTATATTGCAAATTCCTTACAGTCATCAATGCAAGTTACAACTGATACTTCTCGTATACTGAAAATATGCGCATAACGGAGTTTGCAAGAGCCAAGACAACAAATATAATTGAAATTACTAGTAAGTATAAAAAAGAGAATTGAATCAATAGATCCTTGGGGACATCATAAATATCAGTGTCATGTTCGTGTCTCTTACATAGATATGATTTAAAAAGTTCTGCAGCTTGGACATGGAAGTACGTTTACTAAATAAGAAACCATGGTCTATCTTGTCAAGTGCTTTTAAGAAAATGTCATAAAGTACATCAATCTTATTCTCATTGTATGTATAATACATTTAAAACTAATTAGAAAAAAGCAATTGTAACAGTGGATCACCACTCATGAATTGTGCCTGAATCTATGCCTCAGTCTATTTAGGCGGAAGTGTGACATTAGGGTTCGAGCAGCTTAAGTGGGGAAACGGAAATTCCAACGGGCCAGGGGAAAAACTAAACAAATAATAATAATATAACTTAATAATAACTTTATTTTTAATCCAATTTTACAATATTATTATTACAGTTATTCTTTATTGTATAAACGCACCTGATTTCACAAGGAAATCGTTTTGTGTCTTAATATTTCACTAAGATATTATTATTAACAATATCAATGTACATATCGTATTCGTTACTAACTAACAGCTAAAAACTAAAACTAACAAATAAAAGACTAATAATGAATTATTAATAATTATTATAAAATTATGGAGATTAAGTGCAATAATTGAATTAAAAGTTATGAGAATATTTGTTCAAATAAATGTAAATTATGCATGATAAATATTGACAGCTTTTTACAGAATAGTTTGTAATTATTTATTGCTTTTATGCATTCGGGAATAATATTATATATCTTTGGACCAGTGACGCCAAGAGATTTTTTGTACAAATTAGAATTTGGTCTAGGTGTAAAAAGCGCATTGCGTTCATTTTGCCTTGTATTGTGTATGTGATTTGTTGGTACTCTTAGTTCCCTATTTCTGTAGATAAATTTTGCTACATTAAGGATATATAATCCATTTAAATTGAAGACATTACTGTCTAGAAAAAGTTGTTCTGTAGAATATCTTCGATTTTTCCACAGCATTACTTTAAGTATCCATTTTTGTGTTATTTTTATATTTTTCAATTGGCTGTTATATGTCCCACCCCATATTATAATGCCATAGGTAAGTATTGATTCTACCAGCGATTTATATGTCATTTTTAAAATATTAATTGGAAGAATGTTGCGAAGCTTATAGAATACATGGACAAGTTTTCTTAGTCTTGTATTAAGATATTCGGTATGTTCATTCCATCTCATTGTCTCATTTATTATAAGACCCAGATATTTAATGTTTGTAGTGTTCCCAATTACATTCCCGCACGTGCAGTTTATTAAGTCACATTTTTCGTGGAATTTTAAATTGTCAATTTTCGGTTGTAGTCTTGAACTATTGCTGAAAGTAATGAACTTTGTTTTTGCATGATTGAGACTTAACAAGTTATTGTCCATCCAGCATTTAATTTTATACAGTCCCTTTTCGCTTTTTTTGGTGACCTCAGACCAGTCTGTACCGTGGAATGTTAGAGCAGTATCATCAGCATATGCGATGATATCTCCACTTATATTTAATTTCAGCATGTCATTTATGTAAAAAAGGAATAATTGCGGACCTAAAACTGTTCCTTGCGGAACACCATATGTCACATTTTCTGGACTACTTAATGTTTTATTAATTTTTACTAAGGCTTTTCTATTTGATAAATAGCTTTTTAACCAATCTAATGCTACTCCTCTAATTCCGTATTTCTCCATTTTTTCCAACAATAGTTCGTGTGATATACTATCGAAAGCTTTAGCTAGATCTAAAAATATGGCAATGGTTTTTTCATTTTTGTTAAGATGCTCATGTATTTTGTTTGTAAAGTGAAATAAGGCGTTTTCCGTGGAGCAGTTTTGTCTAAATCCGAATTGCTTTGGCGATATTATGTTGTGAGACAGTGAGTGGCTATGAAGTCGAGAGACCATGCATTTTTCAAATATTTTGGCTATGTTACTAATTACCGATATTAGTCTATAGTTGTTCGTAACAAGTTTAGCGCCACCTTTAAATATAGGTGTAATAATAGCTTGTTTTAGTGAATCTGGAAATTGTCCATTTTGGAATGAGAAGTTAATCAGATGTACTAGGATATTAAGAATATTAGATTTAATATTTTTAAGTGTTTTTGTGGTTATTTGATCTATTCCGGGAGATGAGTTTAATTTCAAATGATCAATTATGGTTGCTATTTCATTTGTAGTGACCGGTTTTAGAAATATGGAGTTTTCAATATTTGCGATTTTTGAAGATATATTTGTTGTTTCTGACGTTGAACTTGATTTTATTTTGTTAGCTAAATTTTCACCAACATTAGAAAAGTATTTAATAAAAATTTCAGATACTAATTTTGCACTTGTTTCAACTTTATTATTTTGATCATATATTTGGTAATTAATATTGCTATTATTTTCTGTCACTGAATTTTTTATTATTTGCCAGACTTTCTTTGTGTTTTTGTTTGCTTCATTTAGTTTTTTTATGTAATAGTCTTTTCTAGACTTTTGTAATAATTTAGTTAACGTGTTTCTGTAGTTTTTGTATTGGTTCCATAACTGTTTTTGTCTCTCAAACATTGTTTTTTCATTTTGTCCCTGTTTTTAATTGATATTGTTAGTGCATTTGTGATCCATGGTTTAATTTTCTTGTGTATTTTAATATTTTTATATCGAGTACATTTATTTATGTGATATTTTAACTGTTTAATGAAGTTATTATAAGCTACATCTATATTTTCTTCCGCATATATATTATGCCACGTTTCCTCTTGTAGGATGTTATTTAATTTAATATAATCAATATTAGCAATTTGTACAAAATCTTCCGGTTTTTGGTTGTTGGTCTTTGTATTATGTTCAGTTATATTAAGTATCACACTATAGTGATCGGTAATGACAGTTTCGTAGATAATTGAGGTGAATTTTTGTGCAACTACATGGTCAGTTCTTTTTTTTATAAATATGTGATCTAAGCAACTTTCACAGTTTTTCGTCACTCTGGTGTTTGAGTTTATATAGGATATATAATCTTGAGAGCTTAATGTGTTTAAATAGGAGTTTACTGTTACGTTAGGGTTTTTTATATTAATATTGATATCCCCTACCATGATATTAATGTCGGCTGTACTATTAATATTTAAATAACTGTTTAGTTCATTTATGAAGTTTAATGTGTTAGATGTTGGCGTCCTGTAGATAGCAAATATATTATAATTTACGTTTTTTAGGGAAAAATTTTAGTTTTGAAATTGTCACCTGTGTTAATTTTGTATGTTCTATTGTTGAGTTAATTTCATTTTTAAAATATGCAACAATTCCATCGCTGCGATTTAGCTTACTTTCATTATAGTGTAATTTATAGTTTTTTATATTGTACAGGTCAACATTTTCTATATTCCATGTCTCAGTCAGTATTATAATGTCACAAGTAAAAGTTAGGGATTCTAAAAGTACCACAAATTCCTCAAAGTTTTTTTGTAAACTGCGAATGTGCATATGAATAATGTTTATTCCTGTTTTCATGTTATATAGCATTAAGTTATTTAATTCGGTTTCATTATTTATTACAAATTCATTTATCTGGATATAATTTTCTAATTCATTAGTGTACTCATTAAGATTATCCATAATTTTCTTTTTATTAATAATATTATATGCCTACCTACCTAAGTATTCTAAAAAATATTGAGTATTTTAAAATATTAAGCGTATTTCTAATTTGCAGAGTCGATAAGAAATATAAAATCGTTTAGTTAAGTTTATGTCTAAGTATACAATTATTTACAAGCAATATGTTATTACCGTTTATTAGGAGGAGGAGAGAGAGAGACCTTAGCTAATCTAATATATCTTCGATTTTTTTGAATTCCCTTTTGACTCCATTCGCAATGCCAAATATTTTTCCATTTTGGGACCATACATTCTTAAAACCATATTTTGTGGAGGCAATTGTCAGGATTTCCAGTCTCGCATTCGTTAAATCTTCTTTGATATTAATTTTTGTACCCCTTAGTTTTTTCCTGTTGGATATCACTCCTAGTTTGTCCAAATTTTATAAATATTGGACGTGGTTTATTATTAGTAGGTTTTACTTTGCCTATTCTATAGCATTCGGTAATTTTTTTCCTTCCAACGTTTAGTTTTTCCATTACGTCATATACTTGTTCTTCAGTTGATACTACTGAATTCTCTTTAACACCATAAATTCGTATATTCTTCCTTCTAGAATGTTGTTCCATTGTATCGATTTTCTCTTCTAATTTTTTAATTTTTTTCTCATATTCAGTTTTTTGTTCTTGCATTTTTTCGTCAATAATATTTTTTAAACTTTCTATTAGGATTGATTTAAATTCATTATCGTTAATAATTTCAGTTATCGAAGTTTTTATTATAGTTTTTATTTCTTGCACTCGGTCTCTTGTTAAAGGCATTATTGTTTTTCTTTTTGGTTTTTGGCTTTTTTAAGTATAGACCCTGAATATTTAATTTATTATACCGAGCTCTGCAAATTTCTTCTAGTTTCGGCTAATGTCCATGTGGAACATTTTCATGCCTGATGTTGATTTATTGCACTACCTGATTAGTCCCTTTTAGAAATTTGTCACTTCACAACGTCCGAGTTTTTAAGTTTAATTTTAAGAACACAATACTATTTTATCGATATAATATTATTTAAATATATTAGCTAAATATATTATAGCGGTTGACACGTACTGTTTAATGCGGTTTTTTTACACAATATTTTAGTCCATCTTTGTTTTTATAATTGTTATTTTAACCGGCTTAACCTTAGACCATCTCTGGAGCGTCTTACCGCACGTGTTTACTGTTTGAACCGAACCGAATAGCAGTAAAGGGTTGTAAGACGTTGTCAATAGTACAATATTTATTAAAATAATATGGACTAAGTACAGTACTACTATATCTATTTCAACTATCATAATTATATGGATATACAAATATTTCAATTTAACGCTAAAGCAAAAGTTAAACTCAAGGTGACGGTCACCAAAACGTCATAATTCGTAATTAGCATCTTACTGTTTTGAAATTTAGCAGACGGTATTAATTAACAACTTCGGTGGATTTTAATGACAATAAACAGCAAAAAATTACTATCGGAGAGGCCGATCATAGTCGTTTAAGATATAACTGATGTATCGGCCGGTATACAGATGTTGGTCTAATGAGAATGTGGCTGCTGATATAAAATTCTTATAGCACACAATTTATTTTCTATAGTAACTTAACAAATCAATTCCACTGGTAGAGCAAGATTTATAAGAAAAAAAGAATTCATATAAAGAGCAACATCCCCACCTCTTGATATGTGGTCGCTTCCTGTTAATTTATATTGAAGTATTTTGAACATATCATTCATTAGATCAAGAGACAACCAAGTTTCACTGATTCCAACTGCTAAACATGAGTTTTGATTTACAAATGATTTAATGTCATTAAATTTAGATACAACATAGCACGCGTTAAAGTGGCATGGTCTATTTAACGGTTTTGATGAATCATATTCTTGATTCTGATGAGATTGAAAAAATTTAGTATGCTAAACTTAAAAAAGAGGTATTATTAATTTATTGTTATGACTTTCCACTGAAAAAAAAAAAAATAAACAGAGCAACTTATGCCAAAAATAAGGTAAATTTTCAGTTTTTGCTTAAATTCGATAAAGTTGTAGCATTTAGATGCATTACTTTCACAATTTGTTTCTGTTATATGATCTAAAAAAAGTACATTTTACACGTTAAATAGAAATCACCTTAGTATGAAAGGAAATGAGAGACCAGTATGGATCTCGTAAACTGGACTGAGTAGAACCCTCCATAGAAAACTATAAATAATTTATTAGATATAGAGCCCCATTTCATTACTGTAATATAATGGACTACTGAGTAGGCACACGGGTATAACAATAAAATATGTGCAATAACCGTAGTTTGCAGTTTACCCATCCCAGTGATTTTCAGCATTTATTTAATCTACTCATGTTGTTTCACTGGCTTGACATATTTTTGAATAAACTGTCTTCTTTAAACGGTCGTCTAAGACGGTTCAAATGTTTTTGTCACTGTGTTTGTCGTACATAAAACTTATATCTTCATATCACTCGTAAATGTCGGTGTACACTCTGTGCGCTGGAAAACAAATACAATCGTTCAAGGATTTATGGTTCGGTTGAGGTAGATAAATGCAGATGCATGTCCATCGGGTAAATCCATTCTTACATTTATTTGAAAGCAGACAACTATAGTTTTGTAACAATATTTCACATTTTTTGTCACTGACAATTGAAAATATTACTACATTTTACCCTTCACGTACGATATACTTCACTGGGTAAATTTACCATATACTGAATATAAGGCTAACCATACACATCAACATGGCTTAATATAAATGTTTGCTACAACAGTTGATTCATAGGGGATTGTCTGTATAATATGTACGAGTGTATGTAATCCACAATATGTCAATTTAACGATATTACAGTTCTGATGTCCAAGATATACAGATTCGGCCAAACTAGTTTTACACAGATTCGGTAAAAGTAGTTTTATATATATCCTGAGATAAACGAGTGCGAGAAAGAAAACAAAAATTAGGAACAGAAAGTCGGATATACTACCCCAGTACGCTTCACACTTCGTAAAGTATTATTTTTATCACCCTGCCGTGTATCAACTCAGGCCATCGGTATTGCCATGGCAAACGGTATAGTAGAATGCGGTCGCAGTGAGACGGACAGTCGAGAAACTTCTATTGATGCTAGAATAATATAACAATCATCTGTCTCGCTTTCGCGTAAGCGATTTTTGTTTTCTTTCGCCTACTCGTTCATTTCAGGATATATAAAATTACTTTTGCTGAATCTGTATATCTGTATGCGTGTAGAAATACGATGTTGTCAGCTACAAGGTCACTACATTGTAAACTTCGGGGACAGTAAGTTTTTTCAACTATTTTTCTTTTGCCGGGTTTTCGAAAATACACACTTTAAGATGTCTCGCTAGCGCAATTAAAAGGAAAAGAAGATCTTGTATCTTCACCTACAACGAAAATAGACTTATGCAATGGAGACATTTTAATTGCCGTTTCGCTGATTAATAAGTCAGCATCTTTCACGGCATCACTCCTATGTTAGACTCATGGAACTTTCTTTGGAGCATGGCATTCGAGCGGAATTTATTTGTTTCGTTAAATAAAAATTTATCTTGAGTAACGTTAGATTCCATTGTTTCATCAATATTTATCTCAATGCAATTTTTTTTCTCGATTGACGAACTCTTCCTGTACCCTTGGTATTCTTATCAGCTGAGTCACTGGGATAACCGTCGAAAACAACAATAGCATTCTATAAGCTTTTGTATATACTGGATATAATTGGTGCAGATTGATGCAAATGATTAATTTTTACTCCGAACGACTCGATGAAGAAGATAACCACTGTTAACAACAAGTTTGCTGTTACTATCTTCAATGTTATGGGAAACTGGCGAGAAAACTTTAAAAATAGAAGATTCATTGCCTCTACACATTCCTTCCTAGAAAGGAGTCACATAGAAAGGAGCAAGCTCGTACTGAAGCTATTCCTGCAATTCTTCGACTGACTGCTTAATAATACACATTCTCTGGAGTGAAGTTTCTGAACTAATGGGAACCACCATATTGTCATGAACTTTAATACTACTGTTAGCTATCGTTAAATGAATCTATATCGCGTTTAAATTTTACAGGTTTAAAGTTGCTGCCAATTATTTTTGCCATTCCAAGAAGACCTACTTCATGAGATGTGCAGAAATTAGTTATTCCCGTTACGACAATACTAGTACTAATTGACATCAACTCTTCTATTCTTGGAAAAAGAAAATGCGAGGAGAGCCATTCACCCAGTTTCTTCAAATCTTCTTTGTCACGAATAATCTGTGCACTTCTCATACCTTCCTGTTATCCTGTTGTCTCCAAGGATGCACTAGTGAACTTTTCAACTTCATCGTACACATTATGCAAATATACCATTCTAAAGTCCACAAAGCCAAAACACTATCAGTTAATTTGCGACCGCGAGTAAGACCGCCAAGACTTTTCATGGATCTCATTAACATTTGTTCTATGGTCATGTCCGTGGGTATTCTACAGAAGAATTTTGGAAATCGCTTGATAGTAAAGAAGCCTTTTCGTATGAAATCGTCATACACTACCGAATCCATTTTCTTTTTTAAATTGCGCATATCTTGGACATATAGATGGCAACATTTTACATAAAAATGCTCATTAACATGAAAATAAGGTAGTATTTTTTGTATTGTATCTAAATGGAGTTGCTAACAGTACATTCGTTCTGCTTCTATTAACAGTTTGACTAAAATGGACATGAGGAAGTATTCTATCCACGGCTTTGCCGCCGGTCCTCTATTTTCAATATTAACAAGTGCTTCTTTGAATCTTTCAACAACTGTTTTGTAAGCATCTTCCTTTTCTATTGTAAAAATTACTGACTGATCGATATTGTTGAGTATTAATTCCAAAGTGGAAAGGGGGGAAATATATTCAAGGTCAAGGTCAAAATTAATGGTTCTTGCAGAGAAATCAAGATTGAATACTTTTCTACCTGCTACTGTTAATATACTCATTAGGGTCCCATATGTGCGTGTACGGACAAATAATACTCCGTATTCGAATTAGTGCGCGATTTCTGGGCGCTGTGGCTAAGAAACTATAAATCTGACAAAGAACATGAACAACTAAAAATGTATAGAATCGTACACTCTACTTTTTTGCAATAACTTAGATAGTAAATATCTAGCACCAGTAATGAAATAATCGCAAAACAATGTTTTCCCACCCGTATTATCCAATATGTCGGCGCGAGCAGCAACCCCTCAAGGTCGAAAACTTAGAAATTTCAATAATATGCCTAATTGAAGAATCCTGCCAAGTGTAAACTTTTCTGTGCCTTTTGTAAGGTAAAACTACCTATTGATTGGACTATTTTAGATAACTGTCAAAAATGGTTTTAAGTCTGTATGACTTCTGAAATTGATGCAGAGAAGCAATGCTTATAAAATACGTCAGGAATATGAAGACAGGATATCCAAGAGTGAAGATGACATTCAATTAAAATACTTTAATAAGTTACCTAAGATTTATACCTTAAGAAATATCTCCTAAATGTATTTTGTTCCTTCTGCCCCCTTTTTTATACTTTCCTCTAGTGGTGATGTTTACTACTTCTTTTGTTATTTTAATCATATTAGAATTTTCATTACTGTGTATCACACATCTGTAATAAGTTTATTTGTGTACTGTTTCTGAGTCTTCTCTGGTTGTTAATAATTCGTTATATATTTCTTTGGTCACAACCATTTATCTCTAGCGTCTGTTGAATTAAAAGCAATGTCCAATTTTATTTTAATTTTTCTCTCGTATTATTTGAGATGCCAAGAACATATGTTAAAAAAGAAATTACCAAGCTGATAAAAAATAATAACAGTAAAAAGGTAGTTTGACTTCACTTTTGACACATTACTTCAGTACTTAAGCAGGTTCCGTATCATTTAAAAAATATCAGATGTACATAATAAAGCTAAATAATTTTCTTTCTGTTTTTTATGATTGAGTATCACATTTTGTCAAGTAAATAATAATCTTTTCATTTGACACATTTCATTACTATGCCACAAGAATACACTCCATTTGAACCACAAGCTAAATCAAAGTAAAGAAACCGTATTATTTACACAGGCCATTGTTTGAAGAAAATTACATTTTCTACAGAAGTTTACATAACCGCAGGCTATAGGTTGATGTTCTGGGTGCCAGTAGCATGTCGCTGTGCGAAACAAACAGAACTTCTAATCTATTTTATCGACTGTGAAAATTAAAACGGCCTATTTAACAGTAATTTATATGCGTAAATCACGCGAAGAGACATTAGTAAGTAGTTTAACTTCACAGCTTAATGATAATATAAAATCAGCACGTAGAAAAGGGTAGAAGTGGATAAAGAGTCGCCGCAGAAATTCTCCGATTTAAACATGTTCATGTTTACTAAGCAGGCTTTGATCAATATTTACACATCTCAGCTTAAGTGATTTCGTTAATTATTCAGTAGTGCGAAAACGTTTTGAGAGTGTGTTTATGTAATAAACTGCTTGAAAAAAAAGTAAGCACATTGAAAGTTTTCATAGAAGTAATTGAAGCAAGTATAAGTAACATGTAATTTCTAGGTCGATTTCTCATAGATGCCACACTAGGTGGCCTTAAGACTTAAATCTATTGCAGCAGCAAATTGTACCCGAAATTAAACTGTAACGAAGCGTTTTTCGTTACCGCAATCTGCAGAGAAAAAATCATATGTATTAATATTATTTTATATGAATTATCCTTTTTCGTGATTATGGTGTATATTTTGTACCGCCATAAGCGAATTAGTTTAAAATTAGTTAATTTATAGAGACACCGAGTAAACATACCAGTTGTAAAGTACAGATGTACTCAGGTAAAGATAGGGCGACGTGGGGAGAACTTGTATATACGTGCGAACCCACAGCAAATGTAGCCGGTCAACAGTCACGCGAGGTGGTCGTGTAAGATTCTCCGTTTTGCATCAATTTACGCGAAATTTTCCAAATTCCAACAAAGCAAGGTAGATAAAATATTACCAAGTCGATTTGACGTCACCCGTGCGACGTCATTCTTTCGGTACAAGGGAATAATTATAATATCTGATAGTTCAGTTCCCTGGCTGCCTTCACACGCGAAACACGTGTCCAGGTCCTCTATTCTAAAAAAGCGTTAAAACACATTCCCGTGAGAAGAGAGCGGAGTTCATTTGAAAATTAATAAAAGTCTATTCTGTAACGACGGGAGTGATCACCTCGTGCGAAAAATGTGTGAACTTCTACTGATAAATTGTGAGGCAATCCGTCAGTTCCCCGGGAGAACGGCGATCCTAACCGTACTTTTATGCGTCGGCCAAAAATTTTGTTGTTAAATCTGTGGTCGGAATGGACATTGCTGATTTGCTCATCGCCAATGAGGTAATAATAACATAATTCTTAGCAAATATTACAATTATTACTCGTTTAGTTTAATATAGTCATATTTTTAAAAATATATATTACCAATAACGAGGGCATGTGGACATGAGGACAGAATTTTTGGTCAATAAATAAATTCTTCTTCGTGATGCCGAGAAGGATTTGGAACGGGAACGGAAAGTTCTTCAGAACAATTTATTCAGTCACCTTTACTTAAGTAATGATATGTGATAACTTTTCACTTATATGCTCGAAGGTGATGACACTAAACTTTAAAAAGCAGTAACCACAATAAAACAACAATTGGACGCTGAACTGATGCTTTTGCGCCAACTTAATTGGTCGTAAATTCGGGTATTATCACTGAATACTTCACGTTCACCACCTATTCACTGCACCTACTGAATGCAGTATAGGACAGTCGGGTGAAATGCGTGTGATGGGAGCGCTTGCTTCGCAAGATGAATGCTCACTCTCCCTATGAATGCTCACTCTCCCTATAATTACAGAATAGAGGCCCTGCTGCATGCACCGTGAAATTCAGGCAATTGAATTATTTTTATTAAGTCGCGAAATATTCCTTAGTTCATTTGACGTCACGTCAATCCATCGCGCATCTGTTTGCCGCTGTTTCTCTTACTTGCACATATTGAAAGGAAACTCATTCCGTATTGGCAGTCAGCCAGAGGACTCATCGAAGGCAGACGTATTCACTCCAAGATTTGAACCTTGCCATTTTCTGTAAATTTATTTGCTACTCGTAGGTGCTCCTGATAGTACCAACAAGTTTCCTATCTTAATATCGGTCGTAGAAAAAAAATTATTTTTACGAAAATTGTGCCGATTTATATAACCCACAAAATGGTTTAAAGACATTTGAAATCCATGGCCTACTTTAAGAGTTATGGCGGAAAATATCGAAAATGCGAAAAACGTCTAGGCCAAGTATCTCCATTATTTGAAGAGATACGAGAAAAATTTTAAGGCGAAATTTTTTTGCAAAACAGAGTGTTTCAACGAGGTTTTATCTAATGTTTTTCCAAACCGCTGTATTTTGAGATTTACTCTTCAGGCTATTAAAAAAAATATTCTGAAACGGGCGGGAAATGGCGCCATTAGAGTATTTCCCTCCCTTTTCAACGATATATCACATACCATATTTGTTCATTGGTACTACGTTAGTAATTATAAAAACATTTTTTTAAAACCAATAAATATTTGTTTAACAAGCACTATACATGCCGTGGAGAAGTATGATTAAATAAAACGATAAAATAATTCAATAAGTTGTTCAAATCTTTGCTATAATAAAACATTAACACAATTAAGAAGAACAAAGTAAATTCAGGTAACAGAAACAAAATATTAATCAAGAAAGCAACATGGAGCAATTATGGAAAGAGTATTCGCAGTTATGCCAATGTATAGAGG
The DNA here is from genome assembly GCA_963675555.1 of Leptura quadrifasciata. Lineage (NCBI taxonomy): Eukaryota > Metazoa > Arthropoda > Insecta > Coleoptera > Cerambycidae > Leptura > Leptura quadrifasciata. The sequence goes on along the minus strand of OY776674.1, from coordinate 105,406,398 downwards.
TCCTCCATAAAAGCGTCACTCCTTGCTCAGAAAGTTAAAATGTCTTTACCAATTAATTTAAGTATAATATCCTTTTGTTTGTATTTCATGATTTCACTATTATTTCAATTATTTTAAAATAGTTGGCTATGAACAAACTTGATAATTTAATTTTTTGACATCATCTCAATTAATACTTAAACTCTCACTCAATCACACTCGTTTAAGAATTTAGAATTTTCGAAAATGATTTTCACTCACATTGATCGTTATAATATGTGGATTATATATTGCCAATGCAATTTTAACTCTGGATTAGCTCAAGTAGAATATAGAAATAGATTTCCACAAGCACTACAGCCGAATAAAACTCTGTTCAGAAAATTAGCTACGAAGCTGAAAAATAATGGTAAGACAAGGTTGAACAGTGTTACTGATAATGTAAATAAGATAAACCGAATTATTAATCATGTAAGAAATAAAAATACAGAAAATTTGGAAACAGCATTAAGAGAAACTCAAATTGCTTGTCATATAAATAAAACAAGTGCTAGAAAAATTTCAAAGAAAAATGGTTACCGGTGTTGTAAAGCCAAAAATGTTCACAATTTACAAGCGGGGGACAAACCAAGCGTGCCGTTCCATTAATATGTAGTAAAATACTTTGGTTCGACGAGGCAAATTTTTCCAATAATGGATTTTTTAATCGAAATATTCATTACAAATGGACTTCTGAAAATACAGATTGGCATAGACCGACTGGGTTTCAAAGTCGTCTTTCAATAAATGTGTGGATAGGTATTTTAGGCACCAATTTAATAGGTCCTTATTTTTATGATGGTCACCTCAGTGGTCAAAGGTACCTAAACTTTTTGAGAAATGAATTTAATGAATTCTTAGATGACCTACCTTTAGAGAATCGACACAACTTTCAATATTTTCAACAAGATGGAGCTCCTCCCCACAATTCCCAGATATGCCTAGATTATTTAGACGAAATTTTGCCTCAACTTTGGATAGGTACCAATGGACTTATTCGATGGCTCCCTCGTTCTCCAGATATAACCCCAATGGATTTTTTGCTATGGGGGTATATTAAAGATAAGGCGTTTTGGTCGACACCGCAAAATGTAGAGGACCTAAAAGCCCGAATTCAACAGGCATGTATTACAGCTACCCTCGAAATGCTGAGTAATGTTTTAAATGCAGTGCCTCGCCGCGCTCGATTGTGCATAAGAAATCGCGGTGGACACTTGATATCATATCTTAAAAATTATTTTGAGGATTAGATAAATATTAATGTTCTGTGTGCTATATTCTTTTTATTATTGTTTTTGTTACCTCAATTTACTGTATTCTTCTTAATTGTGTTAATGTTTATTATAGCAAAGATTTGAACAACTTATTGAATTATTTTATCGTTTTATTTAATCACACTTCTCCACGGCAAGTATAATGTTTGTTAAAAAAAATTTATTGGTTTAAAAAATATATTTTTATAATTACTAACGTAGTACCAATGAATAAATATGGCATGTGATATATCGTTGAAAAGGGAGGAAAGTACTCTATTTAATGGCGCCATTTCCCGTCCGTTTCAAAATATTTTTTTTAATAGCCTGAAGAATAAATCTCAAAATTCAGCGGTTTGGAAAAAATTAGATAAAACCTCGTTGAAATACTCTGTTTTGCAAAAAATTTTTGCCTTAGAATTTTTCTCGTATCCCTTCAAATAAGGGAGATATTTGGCCTAGACGTTTTTTGCATTTTCGATATTTTCTGCCATAACTCTTAAAGTAGGCCATGGATTTCAAATGTCTTTAAACCATTTTGTAGGTTATATAAATCGGCACAATTTCCGTAAAAATAATTCTTTTTATACGACCGATATTAAGCGAGATATTCTCGAGGGCCCTAATAAAATGGACAGCCTGTATATAAAGGAGACATAAAGGGAGTATAAAGAATATATTACCGCATGATTAACAGAAACAAAACAAGTTATAACATGACATGATTTACAGATTTTCTGATTTCAAAAATTCATTAATAGAATAGAATGCATTAACTGATTTAAAGTTATTAATACCAACTATACTTTTTATATTACTACCTAATTTGTTATATAAGACTGCACCTATATATTACGAATTGGACTTAAACATTTCCAGTCGATAAATATTGTACTAAAAGTTAGATGTGTGGCGAGCAGGATATTCATAGTATATTATAAATTTCGATATATTTGCTTTTACAAAAATTAATACATTTTATTCTGAATAAACGTAATTTTGCAGGATTCCCTGTATTTAAGGCCAACGTAAAATCCTCTTCTGCAGAATAAATAATCGATGTGATGTAATTGAATTACCTCAACAAATAATACTGTATCTAATCTAATTCTTGGTCCACAATTTGAATAAAAAAAGCTTTTCACAACATTTAAACTGGCGATTTGACACAATCCTCTTCCTGCAAAACATAAACAACCACATTTTTGGTAAATAAAGTCTACATGATTTTTCGAGCATAATGATATCAATGGGAATTTCTATTAAAATTCTCAACTTGTTGAATGGATTTTCCTTTAAATCATATGAGAGAATTAGGGGTATAGTTAGACCTAATTAGATGAAATTGTAACGAAATGTTTTCTCTTGACTCATAATTAGCCCGAAGTCTCTATAGCCATAGTCGTGTGCACCGTGGATGAATGGGAATTACAATAGACTACACCTTTTACTTGTTTTTTATTGTACACAATTTATCGACTGTAACATTTTTATACTCGGACTCGAGTAACGGCTAATAGGCTAATAATAATAACTACTGACTACTAAATAGACAAGCGTTGGTATATCTACAGTTGGCCACCTACCTGTGTCACAGTCACAGGAAGCTTTGAAGCATAAAAACCTACCAATTATATGTGATGGTGATAAAACTGTAATGAAACTAAAAGTCAGTTTAAATTAGAAACATTTAATGTCAACTTGGATGGCGAAACCGTATCGAGTGTAACTTTCTGCGTATTGATTATTTATGCTATATAATATACGTATAACCCTGCTGTTATTGAAATTGTTGTGAAAGAAAATTGGTTATGCAATAAAAATACTTTTCATTAGGCCGTCAAATTATCATCCAAACGATTTTCGTGAAAAATTGGCATTCCATTAAAACCCACATAATGATGTTACTGCGCTTACACTTTCAAGGCTGAAGCGACGTCGAAGTCAATTAAAATTTATTAAGGACCTCAGAAAGGATCTTTTTTATCTACGCCTCTTTTTATATAAAAGAGTAAACTGTGTGTGAACAGTTTAGCCAGACTGCATAAATTTATCAAAGTCTGCTTGAAAGTTAGAAGTTTCTATGTTTTAAATTAAAATTAAGTTGGAAATTAGAGAAGTTAAACTATAGATTAGTGTAACAGATATTTTGAAATTAATATATTTATATAACAGTTTCATGGATCATAATTACTCAGAACAGGGAGAAATATACATATACATATATATATATATATACAGTATATCCCTAGATTGAGTTTGAAAGCAGGAATCTTTTTTACTTTTAATTTTAGAAAAAAAGGGAATAATATTTTTAAGTTGATTTAAAATTGACAAATCTGTAATTAATACTTCAATATTTTTGTAGTATAAAAAGAACAAGAATTTTTTTCCTTTTATAAAAATCTAAATATCTGAATTTTTACTAAAATGAACGATATATAATTATTTAAGTTGATGTATTTATTTTCATTTTTATATAAAAGTTTATAATATTCATTTTAAAATTTTCAGGACAACAAGCACTCTAATATACAGCAAGCGGCAAGCAAGTGCGTAACGTCGGGCCACGTTTACATGCGAAATAAATGGGCAACCGACTAGAAGCGCACGTGGGTGTAATCCCAGAATAAATGTAACACTTTCATATAGCATGCGATAACCTCAGCCGTCTCGATCGAGCCCCCACCACTTACATTTTTTTTTTAATACATTTTATTTAACGTCGGCCTATTTCCGCTACTGAGGCCTAACACCGACGCCTGTAGACGAGCTACCCCCAACCAGGAATTTTGCCGAACCTCTTCCCTTAAGAAGAGTAGGGATCTTTTACTTGCCTAACATTTAATAGACAAGGGACCGACGGCTTTACATCCCCTCCGAAGGATGGTATATCTCCTATAGAACCCTCGCCTAAGGTTGTATAACTTCCGCGCATACACTGATATACAAGCCGCTGGAAGATGTGTGAAGCGAGAACGCGGTTTCCGTTGGAATGGTCACCATCCAAGTACTAACTGCGCCTGTCGTTGCTTTACATCGCATACCGAAGTATGTACATAGTAAAGACGCACCTACGTTCGCCCCCACCACTTACATTCCTTTGTTGTTGTGCATTCAATCTGCTTAGCACCTGTGAATATGAAATGTCTAGATACCCGTACATTAGTCCGCGTACGTACTTCGCTGCTGCTATCTGTATACAGGGTGTTCGTTAATTGGTAGTAATTCTTATAATCGTATTCGTCTAATGGAATAACTTTTCTATATTGCATTTTTCGCTAAAAGGTATTTGAAAATGAGGATTGAAATTAGAAAATTATTAATGTGGCAACATAGCAAAAGTCAAAGCCCATACTGTTGTACTATCTAAATCAATATTTGTGTTTTTTTTAAATATAACATTAAACACTCGACTTTTTATTTAAAAGAAATGCACAGTAAATGTGTGAATAGATAATAGACTAGGCCCATTCTATAAAGTATTTTGCAACAATGTATAACCTCTCTGTATAAGGGGTTCGACATGTCGTCCTCCTACTTGAACACAAACACTTACCATAAATAATTAACCTGTCGTGATATTCACGTACAGTAAATCCCTCCATTTTTATCTTAGACCACGCTTATCGAAAAACTGCACTGCTCTACTGATAACGTAAATAAAGTAATAAACGCTGATCGACCAACATCGAACTCTAACTGCGAGCGATGACAAATGTAACGTGCAACGTTGCCGGCTTGTGTCAGTTTCCCATACTTGTGTCTTAGAAATTAACTAATTTCTTATTTCGGTTATTTGGCATAGTAGACAAACATGTTAAATAGAAAAGTTACCTCATTCTATGAGCACAACTATTCTTTAAAAGGACTACCATCAATTAGCGAACACCCGGTATACGTATAAAATGCATAACTTTTCTTCCATTTTGCATTCAAATACAAAAATGCATCAACTAGTAATATCAAATTGCCCTGTTTGTACGTAATTAAAAAAATCTTTTGACTGACATTTACGTATCTGTGACGTCCTCGAATTATTTTTAAATGGGACACGTTTTATTTGATTCTAAAAATCGGAAGTCCTTTTACATAGGAATTCACTATTACATTTTCAATAGGCCCCCATACACGGAAGGGAATTTTAAACGATCTGTCCCGCCGTCCATATCTACCAGATTACATCTGCCGTCTCTCAGGGTACAGATATTTTAGTCTCCACACACGTAAAGATCGCAATGTTTATTTTCGTCAAATATCAACTCATTGAGGGGACGGGCAGTTTAACTAATGGTAAATCCTCTTTAAATTCCGAAGCCTCCGAGGAGACTGAACGAGCGTTCAGATATTTTAGACGTGCTTAAAGCCCAGAAGGGATTTGATGTCAGTAAAGACGAACAGGGTCTGTGTATCTGGCAAATTTGTAATAATGAAAAGAAGAAAAATCGAACAAAGTGGATGAAAACGTGGATCCAGGAAAAAAACGTGTATCCAGGAAAAAAAATTGACATATGTGTTTAATTTGAGAAATTATTTACGAATATCAGGTCAAGTTTTTCAAAAAATTAACCAAATCCTCACAAGCTTCTTTCATATTTTCATTTACTTTTAATTTTCCACAAACATGTTCTTTCTTATACAAATCTATAAAATCGGTTAATATTTTTTTTGTTCGTTCCATGTTTCAATGACACCTTTACTATTCGAACGGAATTGATAACTCTGTATATGTGCACTGACAGGACTGAACTGCAGTGATCTGTCCTGTCACACATCGGATATTTTACGTTCAAATCTGTCGCACGTCACTAACGTAAACATCGATCGAAATATTGACAACAGATCTAATCCACGGCGGGACAAATCGTTTCAAATTGCCTTCCGTGTATGGTGGCCTAATTACGTCTGGTGTTAATGTTTTGTACTTCGTCTCAGGCTGGCTGTTCTAATCCATCTATTGCAACTAGTCCATTTCCGTACACTCTGCATTTAAGATGACCCTACAAGAAAAAATCAAATGGGGGTAAATAAGGCGAACGTGTATGGTATTCCTGCATTCAGTGTGGATTTTCAGGGCTCCAGAATTGTGGATTTTGTTTACGGACGGTTTCATTGAGGCGCTATATAGCTTCGTCAGAATATATGTAGAATTATTGAGGTTGAGTATCAGTATCGCTATTCTTGATTTCGTACAGTTCAATGAACTTAAGTCTTTCACATTTCCAGTTTCTTCAAACTGTTCCTATTAAAAAAATCGTCGATGACGTCACAGATATATGAAAAGTGTCAGATTTTTTTTATTACGTATAAATAGAGTACCTAATCTAATTGACGTATTTTTTGCATTTTTGCGAACGCAAACGAAAGGAAAGGTATAAAAATATAATATATAGGAATTATAATATTCCAGCCTATCTGCAAGTGCCTTATATAATAAGGACTCAACAAATTAAACCAAAACAGCTATTCCCCCTTACGAGCGCTGCATTATATGGTAAAATTTGCGTATTTTGTCTAAACACAGTTAGCACTAAAATACAATGATTTGGAAATGCTTGAATGCTACGAGGAAAATGCGAGGCCTCCTTCATCACAGGTTCAGACTCGTAAGGGGAATAGCTGTTTTGGTTTAATTTGTTGAGTCCTTATTTATATAAGGCACTTGCAGATAGGTTGGAATATTATAATTTCTATATTTTATATTTCTATAAAATTTCCATCTGCTATAAAATTGCTTATTCAGTGATGATTATCAATTTTATTTTCGATTTGGATTGTTTCGAGAGTACTGAGAGATGGCGCTAGTTACGCTCTACTGCGGTGGAACTTAACAGTCTGGTCTATGAGATGTGAACTCCAGTATTGAAGATATCACTTGCACTGCACTGATGAGACCCAAAAATAGGTCGAAACCGGTCTGCAGTTAGTAACATTCTGAGATAAAGGAGGCCTCGCATCTTCCTCGTAACATTCGAGCATTTCCAAGTCATTGTATTTTAGTGCTAACTGTGTTTAGACAAAATACGCAAATTTTGCCATACAATTCAGCGCTCGTAAGGGGAATAGCTGTTTTGGTTTAATTTGTTGAGTCCTTATTTATATAAGGCACCTGCAGATAGGTTGGAATATTATAATTCTTATATTCCATATTTCTATAAAATTTCCTTCTGCTATAAAATTGCTTATTCAGGAAAAGTATAAATTGTATGCAGTTCCTTTGGGACATGTATATGTTAAATAATATAATGAGGGCGCTACTTCATCTGCAATGTCCCCTTAGATGTCAGTTTGAATATCATCTATTCCTGAAGCTTTATTTACTTTTGGGAATGTATAATATTTGCTACCTTCATTAGAGTGGGGGCCTCAAAAATTCACTTAATTTCGCTGTGGAAGGGCTGTTGAGGGTATTACCATATGATTTAGAAGGGATTTTCCTACATCTATATAATATTTATAATATAATATTTATTTAAAAAATAATTACAAAAATTTATCACAATTTCATATTCGTTTTGTGTAATTTCATTTTGGTCTAGTTTTAATTGCTCTGTGGTTATCGGTATTAAATTATAAATATTTAAAATCATTTTCGTTCTGATCTATTTTATTCTATAATATTTGCGTTTTGTTTATGAAATATTCTCCCATGTTATTATTTCCTTGATAAATAGTGAATTCACAAAGACTTAAATATTATATTTTGCTACATAAGGACCGGTGTAAACAAGAAATTCACTATAAACTGAAAGTTTAAGTATACGATATTTGATAGGATTTCGTTTTCCCTCTTCCCGTTTTAGTAGGTTACTTTTTGGAAGTAGTTTATAGGTCGACGTTGATATACAGCATATTGATACTCCTATTGTGGAAGAGGAGAAAGTAGAATGGAAACCGTATCTCAGAAGAGCATCAAAACAAAAACAATTTGGAAATAAAATTCCTAATAAATACAGCGACCCTGCTATATTTTATATATCCTCCATTATTCTCTTCTTTGTTACTTGCTTGATATTATGGTTGTAATATTATAAATCTAAGGCGGAGAAAATGTTCTTGTTTACGAGCCAAAAGGTCAAATTACTACTTACAAGGAAAAGTCATATATTTACTGAGGACCATTTTAAAATGTAATACAATATGTTATTGGTTCGTCCATCCTAGATATTTAATGATAATTAAAAAACCAACAATAATCTGATTTTTTTTATATAAATCTTACGTTCAATACTTCAATTAGATGAAAAATCATATTTGCTGGGACGAGACAACGAATACATACGTTGGATAGGCGCGAGTAACTTACCTTTCAAGACAATACATGCCCCACGATATTTTAAAAATCGTTTATCTTATAGATAATACTGTTTTGTAAACATATTAACTAATAAATTATGACTGAAAGTGGTGAAATGATAGGTGGGTAGGTATATGTATATTGTATGTTCGTTTGTATAAAGGATTATAATATAATACCTATATACTTTCATATAAACTAACAAGCTTTATTCACTTACTCAGTGACATTTTCTATAGAACGTAAACATTTTATTGACTCTTAATGTAGGATACTAGAAAAACTTCATATTATAGATAATATCACCGTCTAGTAAAAACCAAAGGGGAGGTGTGAGTAGATTTTGCCAGGATGGGACGGGGAAATGTATATAATGTTAGTAAGATAGGGTGTTAGAATAAACTTAACAAACCTGATAACTGTGATAACATTTATAATATATTTTTTTCTTGTTACCAACGATAAAAATAAAACATAATTATCATTAAAACGCCGTCGCACCTCAAGCAAAATAGAATTAGTTATGTTATTTTACCTCAAGTAAAATAAAACTTCTGTTAAAGTAAGAAACTTTAAATAATAATAAAATAAATTCCCATAGTTTCGAGAAAAAAATGGGCACATGGCGATGGAGTCATCAGTAAGCTCACTATTAGAATCATTCCCTACCATAACAATAGGTTCTACGGGTGGCAAAATGGGATATATCTTTTTCTCTGTTTATAACGTGATTCGCGAATTTTTTTCCATATGTCGGTTTTGTCTCAATTAGATATCATAGTTCTCAGTTCGTGTTTTAGACTGCTTTAAATCAATTCTATTGGATTAAATATACAGTAATATGGCGGAAACGTAACATACTATGGATGTGTGTTTCGCAGATATGGTCTACAGCATATTCTTTTTTAAAATTGTTCTTTGATAGTTTTTAATAAAATTTTTTTTCAAGAATATTTATATTTTTAGATCTCATAAACTTTATTATATCATCCATCGTATTAATATTTGGTACGTTATTTAAGAGTCGCGATTGATAAGAAGCGTTATCCATGACCATAACTGAATTTGGGGGAATATTAGATAACAGCTGTTCAGCGAACAGTGTTTTATATTTTTGGCTGACAAGAGCAGTGCGTTGGGTACGAACCCATTTTTACTTCCGGCATACAGAATTATAAAACGTTTTCTTCTTGAACACGGCGCATTAAAAGTACAATTTTGAATGGTTATTGATTTTTTTTTACTAAAGATACTTGAAAATATTGGTGTGTAAAGTCCTGCCTTAAATATACTTAAACATTGTCTTAAAGAACAATGGACTATGCTCTCAACGGTTATGGAACTGTTAATATGGGCGCAATGTTAGGTTCAATATTGTTCTTGGTGTATATGTATATTGGACATATATAATTTCTTATGCAACTGACGCTGCCATTACTTTTGTTGATGATTCATGGTTTAAAGTTTGCGAAAGAGTAGAGTCTAATTGAAAATTGATTTATGATTCATTTAATTCAAATCTATAAGTTTAAATACAGAAAAATAATTTTTTAAAGCAATATTACAGCTGGTGGTCAACCACCCAGTTAGCGAGGCAGTCAGTTTCAAGGAAAACAGCAGTTGCGTCAGGGCAGACCGACGACATTTATATTAGTGACCAAATGCTCTGCCCACCATGCAAATTTCACTCGTATGTTCATTCAGTCAAATTCATGTCCCTGCCATGATTTTTACCAGGTGCTACAGCTTTGCTTTAGAAGACTTGTTCCGTTTGAATTCATCCATGTCAACATACAATGTAAAATTCGGTTTTATCGTTTTCCGGTCATGATACGAATAGTACTTTCTTTTTCTTTTATTATAATTTTTGAATATTACTGCTACTTTTAGTATTTGGAAATAGTTTATCAAAAAAATTCTATATATTATTTCGTTAATGGGACCAAAAAAAGTATCCTCCACCATAAATGGAAAGCCAAAAATAATTAAAAGGTGGAATATTGAGAAAGTAAAAGACTTGCAAGTTGAACAGGAGTGCCAACAGCAGTTAAGGTAACTCTTACAAGAAGCCGGATTGAGTCTCGATTCTATTCTCAAAACGGCAGGAGAAACTAACAGAGCAAGAAATGAGGACTGGTACGACAACAAACGCAAGGCTGCTGTAGAAGAGGAGAAAAAAGCCAGAATAATAAAGAAAAGAAGATTTAGGAGAAATAATGCACGGGTGGTAAGAATACTTTCAAACTATATTAATAGACAACGAAACTGATACTGAATAACTTATTAAATCCGCACTCTAATAAAATACTTCTGTTTTTTAGGAGAAAACCACCGCACAAGGTTAAATAAACGTACGACACTGCCCGGTTCCACTTAAACAGTTTTGCACAGCATTTTCTTATTTTATAACTGGTCATTCCGAGCATCAACCTAAATTCTTTACCACTGAATTTATAACATTTCAAATTAAAATTGGATAAACTGTACCACATTACTTCAAGGATATGTCGATCAGGGCGTTAAACTCATCTCTTAAGAAAATATCAGTTGTACTACTGAATTTGTCAATTATGATTTTTAGTTAAATTTTTTTGCATAATATACAATAAATGCATACTATGTCATGTGATAGTTTTGTGTTTTTTTTCAAGGGGAAATTAAGTAAAACATGATACCTATGTTATGTATATTTCTATATTTTTTTAAAACTTGTATATATGTGCTTTTATATTTTATTGCTATTATACATTCATTTATACCTTAGATGTTAGCATATAGAACCATTGACAACCCTAAGGATGTTTATGTAACTTGGGCAATAAATTTTATTATCACTATGATTTTTTAGGAAGACTTTTATTTTCGGTTGAGTCTTAAGTTCACAAATTTGGGGTTATTTAACCGACAAAATACGAGATATTGGTCGCAAGAAAATAAAAATTTATTGAGGGAGCGTAATTATCAAGATCGATTCGGTTTCAGTGTTTGGCTTGGACTAATCGGTAGTACAATCATTGGTCCAATAATATTTGTGGGGCCCTTGACTGGGGCCAGATACTTGGGTTTTCTGCAAAATGGGATTTTTGATGAATTACCTTTGGATTTTGAATAGGAAATGTATTTGCAGCAAGATGGCGCTCCTCCCCACAATTCAAGAATAGTAACTGATTATCTTCAACAGAGATTCGGAGAAAATGTCATTTCGACGAATGGTCAGGTCCTGTCAGGAGGCCTCCAAGGTCACCTCATTTGACTCCTCTAGATTCTTTTGTTTGGGGTTATTTAAAACTTATTGTCTATGCCACCGTCGTTACAACGCGTGAAAACCTGGTGTTACAAGTGAGACGCGCAATTAACCTTTTAACTGCTCCTGACGTATATGCACGTCGAACCTGCCCCGGGCGTGTATATACGTTTCTCCTAAAGTAACTATTTAAACATTTTCTATCAATCTATCTATATTGGCAATAAATGGCTTTTAAAATTAAAAAAAAAATGTTTTTTTTATTTTCTGTTTTCTCAAACAAATAGTTTTTTTTTGTGCAAAATATTATGTTTCTATCAACAGCTGGAAGAAACCCTCTGTAGAATACCTAAAACGGAACGACTCGTTATTCTTGGCTATTTTAACGCTAGAGTAGGGAGAGATGCAGACACCTGGCCAGGCATCATAGGCAAGAACGGTTTAGGCAACATGAACGCTAACGGTCAACTACTCCTAACTAAATGCGCCGAACATAATCTAGTTATAACAAACACCATTTTCCGACAAAAGGATAAATTTAAAGGCACCTGGCGTCACCCCAGATCAGGTCACTGGCATCTACTGGACTACGTTATCGTACGTAGGAAGCATCTCAAGGACGTCCAAATTACAAAGGCGCGCATTGATAGCGAATGTTGGACCGATCATCGTCCTGTTGTCTCTAAAATGAAAATTGTTATGAGACCCAAACACCGAAGAACTCAAGTAAAACGTAGACTCCGTCTCTGTATTAGTAAATTGCGTGACCAACAAACCGTCGAACAGCTAAAGCAAAAAGTTCAAGAGAATTTGAGTGCACTAGAAGAAACCAATTCTGTAGATGTCGCTGCTACCTGGACACAAATTAAAGACAGTTTAAAAAGTGCGAGTGAGGAAATTCTTGGCACTGCAACAAGTAAAAAACAGGAGGACTGGTTCAATGATAATGAAGCTTTTATACAAGAGCTTCTTGACCGCAAACATACTGCCTTCCAAAACGCTATCAACCACCCCAACGATTCATCAAAATCAGAAGCTTTTACCCAATCTAAGTATGAAACGCAACGCGAAATCAGAAGAATAAAGAACGAGTGGTGGGCAAGCAAGGCCAGAGAAATTCAAAGGTACGCCGATTCACACGACTTTCTTTCAAGGAGTAAAAGCAGTGTACGGCCCCAGTCGGAAAAATATGTGCCCTATTAAAGATTTAAATGGAAATCTCCTCAAAGAAGACCAGGAAATAAGAGCCCGATGGAAAGAACACTACTCTAACATTCTTAACCAGCAAAGTCAAGCCGATCACGATATTATAAATCTTATCCCTCAATATGACACCTTCGAAGACTTAGATAAACCACTAACAACGGAAGAGATCTTAACCGCCATTGGGCAGCTAAAAAATAACAAATCTCCCGGCGCCGACTCACCCCCAGCTGAGCTCTTTAAAGCTGTGTCGTCAGAGCTCATACCCTACCTCAAAAAACTGTTTGACGTCGTGTGGGAAAGTGGTCAAGCTCCGCAGGAGTTTCGTGATACACTTTTAATCAACCTCTTCAAAAACAAAGGGAGCGCTGCGGACTGTGGAAATTACAGGGGTATAGCTCTCCTGGCTGTTGGAGGGAAGATACTCACCAAAGCGATGGCAAATAGGCTAACACCTGTTATGGAAAAGTTACTTCCAGAAACACAGAGTGGCTTTAGACCGAACCGAGGCACATCGGATTTAATCTTCACACTTAAACAGCTTCAAGAAAAAGCACTCGAACATCAAGGAGAAATTCACATGGCCTTCATTGATTTAACCAGGGCGTTTGACTCGGTGGACAGGGAAGTGCTCTGGAAAATTATGTTCCGCTTAGGTATCCCTAGAAAATTTGTGGAAGTATGTCGCAGTCTACATACAAACAACAACGCCCAGGTTATGTATAATAATGAGGCAACCGACCCTTTCCAAACCCTCACTGGAGTTAGGCAGGGATGTGTCCTGGCACCCCTACTCTTTAATTTGTTTACCACTGCTCTAACAATTATTGTTGACAACAAACTGACAGTTAGAGGAATAGGTCTCAGATACCGTTTTGACGGCGGTCTCTTTAACATAGGGCGCTTTAGAGCTTTCACGAAGACACGCACACGATTCATTTGTGATCTCCAGTATGCGGATGACTATGCACTTTTAGCCTCTACGCCGGAAGAGTTCCAAGAACTTTTAGATGTGTATGCCCAGAGCTATGATTCCTTGGGACTTAAAATCAACATTGGAAAGACTAAGATTATGTCAACTCCTCATCAAGTGAACCAAATAGACATTACACTTAATGGAAATTCTCTTGAAGTGGTGGATCAGTTCAATTACTTAGGCAACGTTGTTAATGACAAAGCAAACATGGACAGCGAGATTCGCAATAGAATTAACGCTGCATCTAGAGCGCTCTGGGGACTTAGAGAGAGAGTATTTGACAACCACGACCTTGCTTTGTCAACGAAAATGGCTGTCTACAGAGCAGTTGTCATTCCAACACTGCTATATGGATGTGAAAGCTGGGTCACTTACCGTCGTCATGTGAAAGAATTAGAACGTTTTCAGCAAAGACACCTCAGAAGCATGATAAAAATCCGTTGGTTCCGGTTCCATCACATATCAAACGTGGAAGTACTCAGGAGAGCAAACAGCCTTCCAATTGAGATGCTTATTTCAAGAGCACGTCTAAGATGAGCAGGTCACGTTCATCGTATGCATGATAACCGCCTTCCTAAATGTACACTTTATGGTGAATTGCTAAGCGGTAGAAGAAGGCGTGGCGGTCAACGAAAGAGGTTCAAAGACGCTCTCCATGAAAATCTAAAATCCTGTGGTATTGCAGACGAGCAATGGGAACAACTTGCAGCGGACAGAACCGAATGGCGAGGGGTTGTGGCCAGCTATCAAGGAAATGTTGCTGCAAGAAGGCCGAATCCAAGACCTAACCAGGTCTATGTTTGTCTTGACTGCGGTCGACATGTGCTCTCCCGAATTGGACTCTATAGCCATAGTCGTGTAGATGAATGGGAATTACAATAGACTACACCTTTTACTTGTTTTTTATTGTACACAATTTATCGACTGTAACATTTTTATACTCGGACTCGAGTAACGGCTAATAATAATAATATTATTATAGTGGGGTCGATCTGAATTTGCAAACGGACTCGTTTTTTTCGATTATTTTTGTGATGTTATACAGTCGGGCTCCCTCTATCCGGAAGATTTTCCGGTCGAACTTTCCGCGAGGAGGGGAGGGATTTACATCTAAAGATATGGAAAATCAGTTTTTCGGACATAACCCGCTTAGTTTGATTCGGATCGGAAAAATGTATAAGGATGAAATGAAGGGCTCGTGAATGCGCGTAAACTGAATTTTAACTCGTCTATATCGGTTCAGTGGCTCCCGATATATTGCGATTTGAAGGTACGGATTTGTATAGGGATTTTTCGCTGCGGCGGGAATGTACCAAGAGCCGTTTTCGCGTTTTTTTCAGGGAAGAAAGTGACTTGGCGACTTGTTTTTTTTTCGCCGATAGATATTCAGGACCTAAGTACTGTGTCCAAATTTCAAGTCACTAGGTTGATTAAGGGAGGAGGGGAAGGGTAAACGTAAATGAAATTAAGACTGCTGTAACTTCCGCAATTTTGTTGCGCACATCGCGTAGCAAACGTGAGATTGTGTACTAATAGTCCATTGAATGAGTCGGACGAAGTAGCAAATGTTTGCGATTCAGACTAGACATTGTCCTCCAATTTTTCCACCTCGGCAACACCCTCAAATTGGCCAAAAAGCGCCCCCAAAGTGCCCTTTTCCGTGAACTCGTTTATTTCCAACAGTTTTTCGACTAAACGTTATTCCCTCGGGTAGAACGGAAGGTCCCTCGAGGGATTTGACCTCAGCCACCCCTTCAGGCTTCCCGGAAAATTCATAATTTTTTTGTGAAAAAAAAGGATATTTTACAGGAGGTGTTTCTGTGGCAAGTGACCACCCGGGGGTTGTTTTCACCCTTCAAAGGGGTGGAAATTTTTTTTTTTGGAAAAATAATATTCTGTAGGCGGCGTCCTTTGATGAAGGTGGTAGGTGACCAGGATTGTGTAACCACCACCGGGGGTTGTTTTCACCCTTCTGGGGCCCGACTACTAATGATGTCTAATTTTTTTTATAAATCCAGTTTATTTCAGCAATAACATCAATTAACGATATATTAAATGAAGTGGTCACATTTTCTTGGATATTCCTTTC
Organism: Leptura quadrifasciata; assembly: GCA_963675555.1. Taxonomy (NCBI): domain Eukaryota; kingdom Metazoa; phylum Arthropoda; class Insecta; order Coleoptera; family Cerambycidae; genus Leptura; species Leptura quadrifasciata. The sequence goes on along the minus strand of OY776674.1, from coordinate 105,390,318 downwards.
AAATGTGAAAACAACCCCCGGGGTCGTTACACAAACCTGGTCACTTACTACCTCCCTTAAAAAAAATCCTCCTACAAATTATTGCATTTTCCCCCAGAAAAGAAATGTTTCCACCCCTTCGAAGCTTGGTGAAATAACTCCCGGGGATAATTACAAAATCCTGGTCACCTGATACCTTCCTTAAAGAAACGCCTCCCCCCGGGGGGGGGGGTGTTTGCTCACAGAAACACCTCCTGTAAAATATCAATTCTTTTTCCACAAAAAAAAAATCAATTTTCCAACCCCTAGAGGGGTGGAAGCCTGGTATAGGGGTGGCTGAGGTCAAATCCCTCGAGGCACTTTCCGTTTTTTTTTGCCATCGAATGTGGAATTTTTCTTTCTTTGATTTGAGCCTGGCCAGATTGCGATCAGATGATTAGGAGGGGAGAGGGGGGCCCGCAAAGTTTTTGCCCTGTAGAGGGGCAAGGGAAAGGGTTAAGGACTTCGGTTCTGGCTCATTTTCAAGAGCAATCAATTCTCATTCAAGATATTTTTACCCTGAAGCTCTATCTTGAATAAGGCCTGCACGTGCGCGTGATAGATTTATAAAAATGAGCGCGGCAATCCAGCAGCCGTGCAGCGAGATGCCGGTGGAGGAACCTAGCGCTCCCACTTCTCTCCCTGCTCTTTCACAAATACACATCCCACTTCGCTAGTCGTGTGTCCCGCTGAGCGGGAACTCCCGGTTCAAACGTATTTTTGAATAGATCGGTCGGTTCTCGCTCGATTCTTGCGGGGCTCGTCGCCCCTTTCCCTTCTTTGCGCGCCTGTTTGTTGGTGTGCGTCTTCGCCGAGTCAACCGCGGGTCGAATCATCGAGGAAAATGCTACATCGCATCGATATTTCAAGCATTATTTACCTGCGCGTCGTCTCTTTCCTTTCAGGCGGCGACACAAGGAACGCGTGTTCACAGACAAGCCCTCAGGTATAATATACATTCGCGAACTCATTTTATCCCTATACGAATCAAACTAAGCGAGTAATATCCGAAAAACTGATTTTCCCCATCTTTACATGTTAACCCCCCCCCCCTCGCGAATAGTTTGCCTGGAAAACTTTCCGGATCATACAGACTTTATAACATAACAAAAAGAAATTCGAAAAAACGAGTCCGTTTCAAGCCATGTTTAATGGCAGATCGAGCCACTGAACTCTATTACAGTAAATAGACTTCAGTGGATCGAGCTCACTGTTAAAGTATTTCTAAATTATAAATTGAAATTTTGTTCTTTTTTTCGTATAAATATTACCACACACTGGCTATGGGCCCATAAATACGAAATGGTGCAAAAAGTGCCGCACGGCGGTTATGGCTTTGAAAAGTAATTGCGCAGTAAAAAGATTAATAGCATAACGGCCCAGCGGCTAAAGGAAAACAATTTTTTTAATATATTTTTAATATATTTTTAAAATTTTTTTAAATATTAAATTCATACTTAATGACGCAGAAAACGGATAGAAAGTTTCACTGGCTTATTTATTCAAGTTTTGCACTTTTTGAACAATTACCCTTTTTTCAAAAAAATTAAAAAAATTGCAAATAACAAATTTGTGAATGATAGGTCTAATTTGACTACTGATTCGTGTTCAGAGATCAAAATACATATAAAATAGTATGTTTCACTTTGGAGTATCTTTTTGTGTAGCTTTGTAATTTTTTCTACCCGATTTTTTGGAATAGTTTGCCTATGTTTACCACTATGCTCTCCTACCTATTCTAAACTAAATATTAACAAAAATTCAAGCCAAAAATGCTTTACTTGAGCAGCTAATCTACCACAAAACAACAGTCAGTTAATTCTACATACGAAATTAGCAACAATCTACAATACCGTGACTAAAAATTACCGTACTGATAACTCTGATCTGGCTCTTATTAAAGGTCCACATGCCTTATTTCTTACATTGTTTTTTAAATTCCCATTCTCCCGTAATTTACTTTTTATGTTCATGCATAAACATACAATTCTCATTTATCAGATTTCACGGAATATTCCTTCATGTGTCAGAATAAATGATTTTCATTCGTTTCCTGGTCATACTTTTACTCGAAGAGTATAATTTTTACATTTCAAAATATCTGCATGTTTATTATGAGGGCAATATAGTATGTTGGCGTGAATAATAATAAGTGCAATTTGTAAAATGAATACAAGGGTACGTGGATAAGCTTATTTAAATTTTTATTAAACAATATTTCACCTACGACGTTTTGATTATTGTACGAAAGAAATAAAAAATTACTCTAATTTATAGGAGCTGTAGTTATTTATCTCCACGAGAAATGAAGAGAATATGAAACTTTAGCTTAGCCTTAGCCACCGCAATTCAACGAGGAGAAGCGTAACTTAGATTGAAGTTATTATTCGGCTCTTTGGTGATAATCAATTCTTTATTCAATTAATTTTAGATATTAAGGTTTTATACGTCTTTTACTATAATTTATGGTGGAGCAATACTGCGTCCGGCTTCAATAGCTCGAGTTCTACGATACCTAGAAATAAAAAAAAAAAGAAGAAGTCTATAACTGGAAATCTGGAAATTATTATCGAATGTACAGGGCCAAGTGCTATGTTTTAAAATGGAATGCTATAAATATCAGTACTTTTTCTAGACTTCTTTCACTCCAATGTTATTATTGACTATCTTCAAACAATTCGAATGTAGTGATTTTTTTTGTTGTTGAAATAATGCCATCTACAGTTGCATTGAATTTAAATAATTTCACGTACACCCCAGTATGCATGAGATATATGCTAAATCTTTTATTTCATTATGAATAATATTAAATAGAAAATATATTTTTGGTATATTCCAATACAGATGGGTTTGTATTTTATACTCATTCTGTTTCACGATATAATTACACTTTAGTTTGCAGTCACGGGTTCTCAAAACTTCCAATGTTCACTAATCACTTGGTGGAATTGTTGTTATTCCGACAGGAACGATATAATTGTTGCAAAGTTCGTAATTTACAAACTTGTGTACAATAAAATAATTATTATTTACTGTTGTCTTACTTATAACATAAAAATAGAATATTTTTGCCAGATCCCGTTAGATTGAAACAGATTGTTTTGTTCCTGAGAGACAAATATCAAATATTGTCTGAAAACAATTTCTTTAGGCCTAGCTAAGCTAGCTCAGTATGATACCGAGCGAGTCCGGCTGGTCTTTAGTTTATTTATAGACGACTTAAAAAGTAGTTGAGAAATTGCTCAATACGCACACTTCAACTTTTTTGACAGTTGTTGAAAAAACATTGTACGCAACACACTTAAAAAGTGTTTCTTGTTACTTAGAGTGTTGCACATTTTCATAGCGCATGCCAGAAACTTTTTCACATCTCATAAAAGTAACTATTATAAAAATCGAATAATGAACACGGAAACCAATTATAAAAAACCCGCTGCCCAAGGAATCATTACTTCCACATCTAGATTTTGTATCCAAGTTTTATACACACTAAATCCCAATGTGGGGGGCGAGCGTAGGTGCGTCTTTACTATGTACATACTTCGGCATGCGATGTAAAGCAACGACAGGCGCAGTTAGTATTAGGATGGGTGACCATTCCAACGGAAACCGCGTCCTCGCCTCCCAGATCTTCCAGCGGCTTGTATATCAGTGTATGCGCGGAAGCTATACAACCTTAGGCGAGGGTTGTATAGGAGATATACCATCCTTCGGAGGGGATGTAAAGCCGTCGGTCCCTTGTCTATTAAAAGTTAGGCAAGTAAAAGATCCCTACTCTTCTTAAGGGAAGAGGTTCGGCAAAATTCCTGGTTGGGGGTAGCTCGTCTACAGGCGTCGGTGTTAGGCCTCAGTAGCGGAAATAGGCCGACGTTAAATAAATGTATTTAAAAAAAAATCCCAACGTAATATTTTACTCTCTTTAATAACAGGGCAGGGGAGATAGATGGGATGGCTAATGCCAAAATAAATTTAAAAGGCCCTTGGTTCTCGTACATGCTATAAATTTCAATTTAAGTTTTTACTCCTTTAATAATAGGGTTGGTGCGGCAATGGGGGCGGTAGAGAGGTGGCAAATGCAAAAAAAATTTAGAGCCCCTTGATTCCCATATACACACATTCCCAATTCCAATTTAATTTTTTACTCCCTTTAATAATAGGGTGGGGGTGGCAATAGGGGTGGCAGAGGGGCCATACCAAAAAATTTTTTTAGAGTCCCTTGTTTCTTGTATACACACTAAATCATATTTTAATTTTTTTTTGACTTCCTGTCACAATAGTCTGGGGGTAGCGTTGGGGGTGATAGTGCGGGGCGGCTGATGCCAAAAAAAATGTTGAGACCTTGACTTTTCGTACATGCCTTAAATTGCAATTTTATGAACTCTTACCTGCTTGCTTTGCCTATTTACCCCATTTACCCCCGAACCCCTCAACGGAATTAGATCAAAATCAAGTATCTAAAATCTTGTTATAATACATAAGTGTACCAAATTTTAAGTCAATATCATAAACGGTTCCAGAGTAAACCATGCGCACAAAAAAGTTACAGACAGACCGACAGAAATTTTTTTAGCTCAAATTTAAGATCTCGACGTTTAATGACATTTTAAGCCTATTTCAAGAAACAAATCGACATGGAAGTAAAAGAAACCATAAAAATTGTTACGCTTTTTATTTGAAACCAGTAAACCGTAATAAGGTTATAATTGCAATAAATAGCCTAAAAGACGGTAACACTCATCGTAAAAAAGACAAAAGAAATATCGAGCTAATAGAAAACATTGACAATTATTGTTTCCGGAGATATATATACCTGTTCAATTTAAAGGAAGTATCGCCTTTTTAATTTTTAAAGAGGATGATAAAACGAAAACCGAAAGCTATAGACCGACCTTCTTAATTAACAATTTCGCAAAAAATTAAGTCAGGGTTGGTCGAATTTGTTGAAAAGTTTGGTTTATTGTCACCTAATCAATATGGTTTTAGAAAAAAAATTAATACAGAACGAGCAATATCTAAATGAACACCAAATGTAGTAGAAAGTATTAGCATCAACAAAAAAAAAAATTACAATTTTTATCGATCTACAATGGGCATTGAATACAGTCACTCACTATAGATTAATTCATAAATTGTCGGTCATCGGAATGAGAGGACGTCAGTTGGTACTATTTAAGAATTACCTAACAAATAGACCCCGAGTAGTAAAACTAAACAACAAAATTAGTAATTCTGAAATAGTCAAAACTGGCATTCCACCTATAATGTTTATCATATATGTAAATATTCTACTAGAAAAAAATTAGTTGCTGATGATACAGTACTATATGCTCTGGGGAATCTTCCCAAAATTACGCCCTCTGCCACATATTATCGTTACAGTTACCAAATTTTACTTTCAGTATACTTGCGCATATTAAATTATAAATATAATCATTTTACATTTCAGCTGATCACAGTTTTTAACAAATTCGGATAAAATCCACTGTTCGATGTAGTTCTGATTTCCAGTTTTTATTACAGTTTCGACAAAATAGAAAATTTCTTTTGTAAACACGCTACCGGCTTATATTTAACTTTTCATGATTTACGAATACCGCTATCAAATCAAATTATTTGTTTCCTGATGCATAATTCGACCCACCAACCATCATATCTCCAGAACATACCTATAGAAGCTCATTGTACTCTAAATGACTGTATATTACTATGCTTCAAATAAAGCTTACTGTATTAAGAGGCAAAAAAAACAGTTGTTCAGCTAGAATTAAGTGCATCTAGGTCGCATCGACTAATCATAAAATATAAATTCAATTATCAAAAAATCTCTTACGCTGGTAAACGCGCATTTTCTGCAATTATAGTTTGCTAACTGCTCCAATTCTACATATATAACTTTTTAACAAGTACTTATGCTAACTGACTCTAGTTGAAAGCGGTTATTTAGCGATATTACGAACGCAAATGCAGGTAATATCCTGCATCTGGGTGAAACATTTCATTCAGTTTTTATATTCATCCAATCATTTAGTAACTCCACACAATGGAGGTTAGGAGGCACGCTTTAAACGACTTTAAAGTTCGTTCAGTTAATTGGATATTATTTATTTCTTCTTTGTAAAGTGCTTCAAGATTTCTTCGGATCTTAATGATTTATTTGATGCAAATTCGAAAATATGAAATCTCTCAATTGGGACAGTCTGCCGGTAGACCTACCATTTCGACATAAACTTGAAAATTGAAGAAGGGAGATTGCGGTAGTATTAATATATTGCAACAATTTTTTGTTGCAATAGAAATAACACACCCGAAAATATATTTACAGGAGGTGGTGAAAAAATAAAACTTTTTGATACAAAATTGAATTTTTTCTTTGGACATCGCAATTTTTTTTCTGTCATATCCAGTGTAACAGCAGGTACTTTTTGGAATATGATCTAATAATTAATTAACTGTCAAAAAAATAATAATAAAACTGTAGTATATGGCCACTAATATGTATGTAATTCCATGAGAATGGCAGGTCAACTGAATTTTTAGCTTATGACTCATTAAAATAATTATATTTTGGACAATAAACCTTTTTCTAATATGCTATATACCTCGCTTTCGTCACTGTCTTCCTCTATCGTGGGATTCGTATTATCTTGCACGAACAGATTATTAAGTTTTAACAGATCTTACGATTTTCGACAAGTATCTCGCATGTGATAAATAGGTTGCTATATGAGAGCAGCAGCGTCGATCCATACTGTTTGGTCTATGATGAATGAAACATCTACATAATTTCTGAATGTGTCTGGACTATACCTGAACCTTTAAATAGTTTGTCTGTCGGTTACATGTGTAGCTTGTTTGCCCACAAAATTGTATTCTTGCTACTGTTCGAATATTCAATGATTTACATTTCTGTATATTATTTATGGTCCACCTTGAACTGATCCATTCAATACACTGCGCTATGCATTCCTTACTACTTAGGCCACCTCGCTATCGACTGGTTTGAAATTCTAATTAGTTATGGGTATCGAAGAAAAGGCTGTAAACCCAAATATACATGTGATGACCATAGAAATAATAATACCAATAATTTGCTTCAAAATCTTCAATTTTACTTTAAGTGATAATCGCAAGTGTTACGTTTCTTTAAATGCGAACATTGTTACATAGGGGTGAGCGTAGGTGCGTCTTTACTATGTACATATTTCGATATGCGATATAAAACAACGTCAGGTACGGTTCGTACTTAGATGAGAGACCGTATCAGGAAAGACCGCGTCCTCGCCTAATATCTTTCCAGCGGCTTGTATATCAGTGTATGCGCGGAAGCTATGCAATTTTAGGCAAAGATTGTGTAGTGGATATACCATCCTCGAAGGGGATGTAAAGTCGCCGGTCTCTTGTCTATTAAATGATAGGCAAGTAAAAGTTCCCTACTCTTCGAAAGAGAAGAAGTTTGGCAAAATTCCTAGTTGGTGGGTAGTTTGTTTACAGGCGTTGGTGCTAGGCCTCAGTAGCAGAAATAGGCCGGCGTTAAATAAATGTTTTAAAAAATGCCTTATTAGTACTTACTTAGTTGAAATGATTGCTATATAAGAAACTTGTCCACACTTTTAGTAAAAAATATACGTGTAAAATATTTTAAAAGATCTACCTCAAAAACAAAAACTGTAGCATTTAGAATATTTATGTTTGGGATAAAGACAAAAAGGTTGCGAGTGGAGTTGTAAGATCAGTGGGTTACTTCTCCTACTTAAGCAAAGGGAAGTGACGTAATTGTGAAAAGTCGCCTTCGCCTGAAGTGAAAAATAAATAGCTTTTAATAATTTTGATGAGGGATGCATTTATATCAAATGGAATCTAAAATAACTAACACTGTTTAATAATTAATCATTGATATTCATTCACTAGATATATGTTTAAGGAGAAATAAAACATTTTTTAATAATGGTCCAGGCAGTAGAGAATATTACTTGGAAAAAATAGGATTTAATTTTTTAAACTTAAATTATGTTTTTTTGGGTCGCTGATTATGAAATTTTTCACTTCGCACCAAAATTTCCTACCATAAATACCGCATTTTGAAAAAATGGCGCCAAAAATGAGTATTTTCAAAACTATTTTATTTTTGTTAATTAAAAAAAAACTTATGATCACTATAAATTGATTAGAGGAAGCCAGAAAAGCTAAAAACATTTAACAATTTACAAAAATTTGAGGATAAAGTTTGAAACCGCTTTAACATCGGTAAATAATGAAAATATTTAAAATTGAATGTTGCAAAATTTATTTCAAGTCTTTCCACTTAACATAATTTTTGACTATTAAGTTAATTCCGGCGACGTTTTACAGCTGTTGAAGGACCAGGCTCATCAAAGGCCTCGGTTTCTGAGCTAGAATCACTATTATCAGCTTCTGAAACACGAGGAAAACATCACGATATTTAATGAAGAAATATCCAATCTACCTCATTTTTTTTTTCTTTTAAAGAGACAATAAAGTCAGCCTTGGACTACTGACTACGTGTTGCATACTTATTACTTTTAACACATTTTTACGACTAAGACAGGTAAGAAGACAGATAAATGGATTGAAAGTAGGAGGGGGAGGGACATAAATAGGGTGAGGGGCATACAGAGGAAAAGGGCGGAGAAGGGAAAAAAAATCAACTCACCTCACCATCAAATTTTCGGTGTTTTCTGTGCCTGATCTTTCTTCTGGCTCATCGTCAGATTGCTCCAGTCAGTCTTCTTCCCTGTCCATCTCCTCACCTAGCAATTCTAAATTTATTTCATCGTGTCATCTTCGTCGTTCTCCATCAGATCCTCGATGTCTTCGTCTGGAGCTTTTTCATAGGCGTTGTTGCACTGAAGGCATATCACCGAACATCGCAGCCCGCTTTTCCTGCAGTCGCATGCTGCTCGGCAATTTTTTTTGCAGTTGCAAGATATGAGCTTTTACAGACCTATCAAAATAACCAATAAATCTACGTCCTCGCCAACAATTATCACTCCTGATTGTGAGTATCATTGATGCATCAAAAATTATATCGACCGATGAGTGTTTTCGCGCTCTTTTCACTCTTTCCGCGAATTTGGCGTCATCTGCGTAGTTTGATCGGACATATTCAATATATACATCACAAATTGAAGAAAGACGTACATTTCGAGGCCAAACAACGCGATGAAGAAGGAATCCGCCGTCGATAACATATACCGCATCTTCTGTCTCCATTTCTTCAGTAGCAAGTGGCTTATATTCCTTATAAATAGATGCTTTGGTTCCCTTGCGCAGACCTGCTTCATTAAAAAGGGATAAAGGGAACGGAGAGAGCGCTGCGTCTCAGAGCGCAACTTTGACGACGCACTAGTGCCTTTGCGTTTGGTCTATTCATCTTTCAAAAAAGCATTTATATTTTTGTATATTTTCAGATTTTCAAGCGATTTTTCAAAAAGAAATTAACAAAAATTGAGGTGTTTTCAAAAAACTCGTTTTTGGCGCCATTTTTTCAAAATAGAGGTATTTCCGATGAGATTTTTTGGTGGAAAGTGAAAAATTCGGAATCAGCGATCCAAGAAACATAAAGTTAGCCTATAAAACTGAATCCTCCTATTTTTTACAGGTGAGCCCTTTATTTAGTCTCCATTGCCTGAAGTATAAAGCACAAGTAGTTTTAAATATACTTGAAAACTCATTGCCGGGCTGTACTTAATGTATTATAAAAGTACTCATGGCCTAACCAGTATTCCTAAGTGTGCCTAAAATACACAATTTGTAAAATAAGGGCTAATTAATAAAGTTTAAAGCACTCCAAAAGACATTTAAATAATAATTTTGAGCTTCTGTATGAATATTTAACGTGCGTTCAAGCGGATTTTGTCGGCATTGGCGTGCAAAAATTTTTATTTTATTTGCTAGACATGAGAACAGCGTCAAATTTAAAAATATTTTTAAATTTTTCCGTAGAAAATCGATAAATCTTTTATCAGAAAATAAATGCAGTAACAAATAATTGATTATTTGACTATGATCTTAAAATATATATTTTACTTACAAACACAGTTTTACAAAACTAAACTTAAAATTCTCAAAACGGGATCTGTTTGGGCCTTACAGTAGTACAACATTACTTTCGGTCACTTAAGAGAATATCTCAGTGCCAAGTCTTATCTAATTAAAACGCGGAAAATCAATGCAAGAAATTTAATATTGAAATCGAATAAAATTTTTATTAATTTTTCATATGTAGTTTAATTAAAACTGTCTTACTCAGAACAAAAGAAATTTTGTAAATGCCGCTATTTTGTTAAGAGTTAACACCCTTATAACTTTTTTCTTTTTTTTTCCGATTCTACACAAATTTTACTAAAATATAGAACAAAGCAGGATCGATCTACTTATGGACAAAAAAACATTCGCTCCCTACAAATGCAAAGCCACCTGCGGTGTCAAAATAAACTGAAAATATAAAAAACCTAAGGGAAAATGGGTCCCAGTCGAATTGGATGAAAATTTGGTGTAAGTAATTTATGATGTCCTGATCAAAAGTCTTAAAGAAGCAAGATAGAAAAATGTACAGTTTTTGAGTTACAGGGGGTCAAACATGAGGAAAAGGAGGTTCATCGAGTTATTGATTTCACGGAGCATGTGGCGATGCTATTACCATACATAGTTGAATATCACAAATATTGTAGTTATATAGTAAGAAATCTTCGTGACGTGCGCAGTTTGAATAGTTTATGTACAAGGTGCGCCATTTTATCTCTAAGACGATGCATTCTATAACAAAATGTTAAAGTAAGAAGACGAGACTAGTTGCTTCTAGAAAATACAGGGAGATATGTTGAAGGAGGTGTGGTTTACAGAATTAAATATATTTTTTTAGTACTAATATGAGATAATATGCTCTGTACACCAAAAAATGCAGGGGCTGGGCTGTGCTGCGGAGGATAAGGTCAAGGCTATGTTTATTCGAATTAGTCTTTATATTGAAGTTATTAAATTTTGAAAATATGAGCACAACTGTACTGTTAAATCCCACGACAAATGTTCAACAAGGATGGGTAGGGGGTTCTTAGATAGAATATTTTTGGCACCCATCTATAAAATTCGGGTTCAAATCCTGTCTGGTTTTCTTTTTGCTTTTAAATTCCCCTTTTCATTGCCAATTAGTTTTTTTGTTTAATTAATTGAACCTTTTGTTTAAATAATCCGTGCCAAATTTTTTATTATTTGAAAAATGCCCATTATTTTTTGAAAAATTCTTTTAACGATAAATTTCCTTCTTCATTATTTTTGATAATTTAATATATTATGTAGAATTAATATATAACTGTAACATTAAAAATTATTAAAAATTTCATTATTTAGTAAAAAATGTATTTAATTAATAATGAATTTTTTCAAATTAGTTAATTAATGTTTGATGTTAAAATTATTTATTAATTTTTTATAACACATTAAATATTCGAGAGTAGTGAAGAAAAATGTATCATTAGAAGATGTAAAATTTTCAGAAAATTAAGAAACAAAAACGAAATCTAAGTTACTGTATGAATGATTTTTTTAACTAATACTTGGAATGAATTAATTATTAGGATAAGCATTTAACATATTTAAATTTATTAATGATGTGATTATAATGTGTTTGCTCATTTATAGTTCACCGAAAATGTGTCTTATGTTCCCAGATATAATTTACGGGGTCCTAATCTAGGACTATAATATTGATGACCATAATTGTGACCCTCGTTGGACTTGAACTTCTAAAAAGTTAGTTCTCCCACGCCAATGTTCCCTCACACTGTTTCTCCTTATCATTTAAAACATAGAACTCGTGCATTAATTTAGTATTCCATGGAAGTGGTTTACGAATGAATACCTCATCCTTATATAGCTTCATTAGAGGCGGAGTTACTCCGACTAATGAATACCCAAATTGCTAACTCCACACTCTCTTGTCATGCTCAGTTTATTTCGGCCGCTAATCCACCTGGGATTATGAAGGTTTAGGCACTTAATAACAGCCTTTTGAATATGAAAATAGTTAAGGGTTTTTTCATTTTGTATTTCAGAAATATATAAAACTTTCCCGTTGAGACTTAATGAAATATTCGGATCATGAGGTTGGTAATCGGCTTAATTTTGCATTTAAAATAAAATTTGTAAAATGCTTTAGAATATTATCATACCATATTTTAATACTAATTTGGAATAAAATTAAATGATGGTGAAATATTAGTTATGAACGAAAAGGAATATACCGAAATAATTAAGCTGAAATTCTAATTGGAATGTTCATCAGTTATTTGGTCTCCTCATAATATAGATATAAATATAGAAAATATAGAACATTCACAGGCGCTTTTTAAAGATTTTATGCCTATAAAGAAGAATGTGTGTATTCTGCTATTAGTTTTCTTCAGATTAAATTGTAAAGAAACTGTCGCTTTCCAGTTTGAAGTTTCGCAAAACTCTAACAGTAAATATTTCTCTTTAAATTAATACATAATATTATAATTTTAGTTTAATTTACACCACCCAACAGAAAAAGTTCTATTTACAGGATGGGCGAAAACAATTTAATTATACAGGGTGGGACAATAGTGCATCGGACCTCGATATCTCGAAATATACGATAGCTAGGAATTTAAAAAAAAAATGCAAGTAAACTAGATAAAAAACTCTATAACTGGAAATTATTTTCGAACATACAGGGCGAATTAAGACGAAATTACAAGACCAAGTGCCTTTTATAAAATTGAATGCTTGTATATCAGTACATTTTTTGAAGCCTCTTTCTGGGCTCTATTCATTCCTATATTATCATTGAATATCTCGTAACCACTTGGATGTAATGAATTTTTTTGTTGAAATAATGGAATCTGCAAATGGATATTAAAAAATCACCAGAGTCACAATTATGGGTTTTAAGAAAAACTTACGTGAATACCAGTTACGAAACATCTAATTAATGTTTTTGAATCACTTTCATTTCCTAAAAATGTACAGGGTGGCCAAAAATTATTTTTCAATTAAGAACATTTTAAATTGAATTTTCTCAATTTTTTTAAATGGAACACCCTGTATATTTTTCAACGATGTGATGCAGAAATGAAAAACGAACATTTTTGTAAATACTTCCTAGGGTTAATCGCAACCGATTTCATTTTATTGGGCAATAATTACAAAATTCAAAAATAAACTTAATAAAAGAGGTTCCTTCAAATAACTCAGTAGAAACAATTATAATAAATGTTCCACATGTTGCCCATTTTGATTGACACACATCTCTATGCGCTTTTGAAACGAGGTTCTCGCTGTTTCTAAAACTGCCGGTGTGGTAGATGTAAAGGCAGTTATTATTCTTTCTTTCATATTTTGTACTGTTGTTGGTGTGTCTCTATAAACAATTTCCTTCACGTATCCCCATAAAAAGATATATTTTTGTAAGATCTGGAGATCTAGCAGGCCATTTAGTGGGTCCATTTCTTCCAATCCATTGATTAGGTTAGGTATTATTTTAGTGGTAACTGCATTTAAATAATGTGATGGAGTACCACCTTGATGAAACCACATCCTATTTCGAATTCTTTCAGGGAGATTTACCAATAATTGTGGCAAATTGTTTTCCAAAAAATGAAGATAAATGGCTCCAGTCAATGTAACATCAAAGAAATGTAGCCCTATTACATGTTCTCCAATGATTCCTCCCTAAACGTTTATAGACCATCTGTGTTGGTTATCAACTTAAGTGAGGATTCTCCGAAGCATAATAATGGAAATTGTGCCTATTAACAAATCTGTTTTTATGAAAAGTTGTCTCATCGCTGAATAAAACAGTATTGAAGAAGTTGACATCATGTTGTATTTGGTGAAATGGAAGAGAGGTGTCTGGCCCAATTACAAAATTGTAGGCGTTTTTGAAAAACGTCATCAGATAATTCCTGATGCATTTGAATATGATATGCACGCAACTTATTTGTTTTTAAGATTCGACCCACAGAGCATCTACTTGTTCCTACTAATGAGCTCACTTCTCTTTGACTAACATGGGGATTCTCAACCGCTGCCAGCACCGCAGAAAACTCATTCTCTTCGTTCACAACACGTTTTATTCTTTCACTTTCTTTATATTCGACATTTTCAGTTTCCAAAAATCTATCGAGAAGATTTTGGAAGCTGCTAATATCAGGAATCCTTCTTTCAGGATAACGTTGGTGATAATTTTTATTGGCAAGTAAATAAAAATCATGTCTACAAGTTCCGCTTTATTAAAATTCATATTGTAAAATTCCAAATATTTTAAATTCAATACAAATTGTAACGACCGATAAGTATGATAAATGCTCCTATGTACACGACAATGTATACCAAACTGAAGGTTTATTGCTTGTCGAATAACGAAAGCAGCAAAAAAATGTGCAAAAAACATTACAGTAAAAGACCGGTTAAATACTATTTACTCATTTCAATGGATTGGAAGAAATGGTCCCACTAAATGGCCTCATTTCAAAATTGCATAAAGACGTGTGTCAATCAAAACGGGCAACACGTCGAACACCTATTATAAATTTTTCTAATGAATGATTTTCGAGAACTTCTTTTTTTAAGTTTATTTTTGAATTTGACACTTATTTATTTATAAAACGAAAATGGTTGCAAGTATCCATAGGGAAGTACTTACAAAAAATGTTCATTTTTCATTTCTACATCACATTGTCGAAAAATATACAGGGTGTTCCATTTGAACAAATTGAGAAAATTCAATTTAAAATGTTCTTAATTGAAAAATAATTTTTGGACACCCTGTACATTTTTAGGAAATGAAAATGGTTCAAAAAAATTAATTAGATGTCTCGTAACTGCTATTCACATAAGTTTTCCTTAAAACCCATAATTGTGACTGTGGTGATTTTTTAAATATCCATCTGCAGATTGTATTATTTCAACAATAAAATTCATTACATCCAAGTGGTTGGGAGACATTCAATGCTAATATAGGAATGAATGAGCCTAGTAAGATGTTTCAAAAAATGTACTGATATATATAGTTTTAAAAAAGAGCACTTGGTCCTGTAATTTCGCCTTGGCTCGCCCTGTATGTTCGAAAATAACTTCCAGTTACAGACTTTCTATCTAGTTTGCTTGCAATTTTTTAAAAAATTTCTAGCTATCGTGGAACTCGAGATATCGAAGTCCGACGAATAATTGCCCCACCCTGTATAGTGACTACGTAAAAGTTGGAATAAATTCCTTAAAATGGTTACAAAGCAGCTGATAAAAATTCGCTCAGACACATGCTTTTTTCAAGTTTTCTATATACATTTTTTTACAAACATTTTTGAAAAAGTTATGACGTCATCGGCACGTCTGAAATTATACCAGTAATATATTTTTTATCTAATAATATGCTTTTAAATTTTGTCCTCATCGTCTCTTCAAAGAACAGAAAGAAACTTTGCCAATGTTTGTTGATTAAGTATACCAAAAGCTAGCGAATTTTTCAATGAGCATCTGAAAACCACTTTCAACTTTTATGGTGCGTAATCTCATTTATGGAGATAACCCTATGCTAATTCCGGGTCCTGGCGGAGAGGGAGTTTTCGTATGAAGGCTACTGTCACAAATCAATATCTTTAGTGTCTAAGAACCACTTCTACAAAACGCAAAAACAGTTGATCACTACATTCGAATACACTACTCGATGCGCGTTTTGCTAACCATGTTAGCATAATCAGGAGATAATTGATATTGAAAATCTGTCTTATTCGTCTCCCGAAGATATTGACACGGTTAGCGGAACACGCGTCGAATAATGTATTCGAATATAGTGTTCAATTGTTCTGGCGTTTTCTAAAAATGGTTTATAGGCACCAAAAATATTCATTTGTTAAAAATAGTCTTAATGCGAAAATGCCTCCACCGCCACGACCCGAACCCAGGGTAGAGTTATCACCTTAAACAGGGAATGGCGCCATAAAAGTTGAAAGAGGTTTTCAAATGCGCATTGAAAAAACCTAATAACTAGGTACACTCCAGAGTGCATGCTATTTTCAGCGTTGGGTGCACTCCAAGTCACGAACGCCTTGGATGTGACGACATTCATGGAGTGCTCGGTAGTGCTAATTGATATAGTAAGAATTATGTAGGTTCCTCATGAGCAGTCCGTGGTATAGTGGTTAGTTTGTTCGATTCTCACACGCAAGACTGAGAGTTCGAATCAACATTTTATGGTTTTTTTTTACTACATTTTGTTAACAACTAAAATACGTGATACGAACATTTCTTTAGGTTATCCGTTGGGTTAAATATGTTGATATTATTTGATGTAAAATTGTTGCTTATGATAGGTAATTTCCCTTGCCTTTGACATTTTTAAATACCTAAAATACGTAATACGAATATTTCTTTAGGTTACTTCATTAGGCTAAATACGTTAATAGTATTTGATATAGTGTGGAGTGCCCGCGCTATGTGGCCTCCAATCGTAGCCCCGCATTTATTTTCCTATTCTGTACGTAGTAGGATCGGCGAATATGCCGGAGTGCATCCAACGCTGAAAATAGCCTGCACTCTCGAGTGCACCTAGTCACTGCGTTGAAAAAATTAAGTAGCTCTTGGTCTAGACTAGATTTAGCACAGATACTGTAGGCAGCCTATTCGTAGCACCGGCTCCTCCGCCAAAACTTTAAATTTCAAAACCCTGAAATAAATATTTAAGATTTAAATGATAAATCATATTTTTATCTTAATACTGTAGCTAAAAGTTTACTGACATTAGCATGATGTCACGAAGACCAGTAGTGACAAGGCATGTGCTAGCGCACGGACTTATAAAAGACCGATTTGTCACTGCGCCTTAATGTTCTTGGAATAGAGAATTCTACCAGCTACTTTATTTTCCAAACAGATTTGACAGATGACTGTTCTATTTTATTGTTGTTAAATCTAGAAGGAAAAAAACCACTTTCAAACACTGATGATGCTGAACAAATAAAAATAACAAAATATGATAAACTAATTATATCTTTATCGAAATTAATTAATTTTTTCTACTATTGGTGAAAAGATAGCCAGCTCTATACAAAAATATAATTGCCTGCCTGATTTAATCGTAAATAGGACTGTAAAGGAACCGTTATTTTTGTATCCAGTACGTTAAGTAATCATTTACCTGTCATCATGGGTGCACCTCAGGGTACTTTGTTAGAGCCCGTATTGTTTTTAATGTATATCAAACAGCTAAGTGCGCTTTCTATAAATAGTATCTGCGTATCCTATGCAGATGATACAGTTTTGATATTTGAGGATGACTCCTGGACTGCAGTGTACAACAAAGCGGAAGCTGGTATGAAGAAAACTCAAAACTGGTTAAAAGTTAGTAGTCTAAGTCTAAATTTATCTAAAACTAAATTTGTAACTTACTGATCAACCTTTAAAAAACAAACTTAGGATCCATAAGATGAATTGTACTGATTTGCTAAATTGCGACTGCTCCGAAATTTACAAAATGAGCCTTATTAACCAGGTTGGAATTATGGTAGATTGATATTTACTATGGAAAGAGCATATATAATATCTGACAACAAGAATAAGACTAATAATACACAAATTTTACCAATTACGAGAGCTTCTTAACGTAAAAAATTTGATTATGGTCTTCAGCGCTTTTAGTCCATGAAAAAGTTGCAGAAAAAGGATTAAAACGCAAGAGTTCTGTGACAGGGATGAAACATGGGTACCCCCATTTTTTGAGGGCGCTTTAAGGCTCCCTCTCCTTAGCAACTATCTTTAAACTCGTAAAACGACCCCTATTTTTCGCGTTTCTTTCCATCGTAGGCATGCGAATTGGTTTCTTGGGTAGGATTCGGGTAGTCCGTAATTTGACCATAAAAGATGTTATCCATCCCTGGGGCTGAAATGACCCCCTCCCCTAATACTATAACATCCCCAAAAAATCAAAATACATGAAAATTTGTTTATCCCAGTTTTCGAGGGTGCTCAACAATATAGTAATATTCATTTCTCCCACACCTTCCGCCAGCTACCCCTAAAGCCACCCCCTTTTCATATTTATTGATACTGGGCATGTGAGGACACTTTGAAATGAATATTACCATCGTACTGAGAACCCTCTAAAATTGGGATAACTAAATTTTCATGTATATTGATTTTTTTGGGGATATTTCAATATTAGAGGATAGGGTAGTATCAACCCAGGGGGTGGATAAAATGTTGTATGATTAAATTTTATACGATCTACCCCAATTCTGCTCAAAAAATCGATCCTCATGCCTTACGATGGCAAGAACCGCGAAATAGGGGTGGTTTTTCGAATTTACGGGTAGTTGCTGAGGCGTAAGAACCTTAAAAATATCACCATCGTGTTCTAAAATTAGATACTGCATCACGATATTGAGTAGTTTATATAAAATTATATTTAAAAAACTAAAAATATCTGATCTGATCTATTATATTAAGAAGTTGCATTTATATGATTGGTGGTCGAGAGGTAAGCGCACTTGCCTCCTACCCAAAAGTCGATTCCCGGTCGTGGCAGTGGAAAATACTGTGAGAGGGATTTTTCCACTATACACGGATATTGGGTGTGTGTCCCTTGTCTTTAAATGTGTAGACCCCCCCCACACACACACACACACACACACAAGCCTTCCGGGATAAAGGGGATCGTAATTGCCTGTGGTGTTATTTATTCATTTAGTATTTAAAAAATGTATACCAGTACATGCTGTGGGTATATAAACCACATAATGGCTTAAATATTTTGCCTCAAACTATTTCAACCAGGGCTGTGACGGAGCTAGCAGTCGATTCATATTCCCTAGTTCAGAAAATCGCATATACAAAGATTTGTTTTTTATTATGGACGAAAGATATATCATTTGTTACCCTTAGAATTGAAAAATATAAAAAACCACATCAGGTTTAAAAGGATACTGAGATTCTTCCTAAATAACAATTTTAATAAAATAAATGTTTTAATGCATATAACTTTTCTGTGTACTATGTAATCAAAGAAATTCTCCTCAACATCTCCGCTAATTTAGATATCAGATAACTTTTTATTTTGTTGCTCTTCTGATTCTACTTAATATACTTATATTAATTGGATTTTTTTATATTTCATTACTTTTTATACTTATTATTATATTGTTTTTCCTTCACTCTTCATTCTACTTTTTGTTTGTTATGTTCATATAAAAAAATATATTTTTTTGTTAGTGTAAAATGGTTAGGCTTATGAACAAGCATTCTCTGCTTAGGTAGCTAATCACTATGTATTATGATTTTATGTAAGGTTTATTATTTGTGAGTAATCGTACATTACGATCAGAAATAAATTTTAATTTGGAACACGTTATCTAAGCGTTTTAGTTTAAATATTCTTATTTTTGGCCAAATTGTACAATTATTAATGAAACATCCTCTATGAAAATGGCAGCTTTTCATTTTCATTTTATATGAAATTCAATAAGCTTTCAATTAATAATAATTTCATTTTGAAAAAATAACCAACGTTTCTGATACCATCAAGACTTAAACGTTTTTCACATTAGCTGCATTTCCTTCAAGTTGGGAATAATAATAGGTAGATATATCGAGGAGTTGTTATATATAATCAACTCTACAACATTTTAGGTAAGACTGCCAGGTACATTTAAGATCGGGGACCTTAATTAGCTGAGAGTGAATGGGCTACTGAGTAAAACTCGTTCTCATTTTTTTTTTTTTTTTTTTTTTTTTTTTTTAATGGTGGAGGGGAAATCCTACATGGACACCCGGCGCTAGTGTCTGCCCACGCCGGGTAGTGTCGGACTCCTACCGACTAAAACCCCTCCTGGATCAGTGTTTCCACGTAACCTGGAACTGCTTTCGCTTTCCATCAGGCCACGGGTCATTCGTCTTTTATTGGTGTTAGTAAAAACGTCCCACGTGTTCCCTTACATCCCCCATCTGTTAAAGCAATTAGGGGTTCGGGGCTAGATTTCTTCTATCCTCTTCCTTTGTCCTCATTATTCTATTTAGAGCATGTGCTACATTTTCCCAATTCTCCTCCGATTCCAGCATATACCTAATTAGGTTATCAGGGTTCCAATAGTCTCCTGATCTCTCGGTCCTCCACCGGTTGCAGTAGAATAAGGTATGTTCTGCGTCGTCGTTCTCCCCACAGTACACACACTCCCGTGTATCAACCTTTCCTATATCAAAGAGATATTCCACAAAGCAACCATGTCCCGTGAGAGCCTGGGTGAGGTGGAAGCTCATTTCTCCATGCCCCCTCTCCATCCACGTTCTTATATTTGGAATAAGTCGTCTTGTCCACCTCCCTTTAGTTGAGTTGTTCCAACTAGTCTGCCATCTCTCGAGGAGTCTCTCCCTTGCCTCTTGCCTCCCCGTCCCTTCATACACCTCTCTTCTCTCCTTGGCCAGTAGATCTATCGGGGGGACCCCCGCTAGCACCAGGACTGCTTCATACGACACAGTTCTGTAAGCACTGCAAACTCTGAGTGCAGCACTCCGCTGTACTCTCTCAAGCCTCCTTCTGGTGCTCTGTACCGCCATCGAGCTCTCCCATACTGGGGCTGCATACAGTAAGATGGAATGCACCACACTGCATAATACCCTTCTTTTGCTAGCCTTGGGTCCATACGTGTTACTCATAAGCCTCCCTAAGGCAGAGGCGGTTTTCCCCGCCTTTTCTGCTGTCTTCAGTGCATGTAACCCATAGGTTAGCCGCGGGTCTAACCATATTCCTAGATATTTTAAGCCCCTGCTAGGTCTAATCTCCACCTGCCCTACTCTTACTGTGAAGGGTGGTAGAATTCTTTTCCTCGTAATGATGATGCACTCTGTTTTCTCTGGGGCTAGTTCTAATTGCACCCCATTTAACCACCGCTCTATTCTCCTGATGGTTTCATTTACCCCTGCCTCTACTCTAGCCACCCAGTTTCCTGTAGCTGTTAGGGCCAAGTCGTCGGCGTACCCTGTCACCGTAACACCGCCCTCCAGGGGCAGCTGTAAGACGTCATTGAACATTAAATTCCACAAGGTCGGACCCAGGACCGATCCCTGTGGGACCCCGCAGGTCACCTTCTTCCAGTGTGCTCCGTTTTCTGCCTCCCATCCAATTCTTCTGTTCTCTAGATAGCTCTTAATGATTCTGAGTAGATAAGGAGCTACTCTCACTCTCCTCAGGCTACTGACAATCTCAGCCCATCCCGCCGTGTTAAACGCATTTCTGACATCCAGGGTCACTACTGCACAGATCCTTTTAGAGTTCATGGCCTCCCTCGCAATCTCCGTAATCCTCCTTACAGCATCCACCGTCGATTTGCCTTTCCTAAAACCGTACTGATTATCCGCCAATCCTCCTTTCTGCTCTATTTCAGT
This sequence comes from Leptura quadrifasciata, assembly GCA_963675555.1. NCBI lineage: Eukaryota > Metazoa > Arthropoda > Insecta > Coleoptera > Cerambycidae > Leptura > Leptura quadrifasciata. Next base: position 105,368,889 of record OY776674.1, on the reverse strand, counting down.
CTCTAGTCTTCCCAATACAAGGTATTCTAGCAACTTGCTCCATGCGTCCAACAAACACAATGGCCTGTAAGAAGACAGTTCCTCTGGCGGTTTATTCCTTTTTGGTATCAATACCAGCCTTGCTTTCCTCCATCTGTCCGGAAAAACCCCACTCTCCAGCGCCTGGTTCATAATTCTCAGGGTGACCACGGGATACTCCTCTGCAACTATCTTCACTATCTCGGGTGGGATATCATCTGGGCCCGGAGCTTTACCACTTTTAAGCCTGCTACAAGCAGCCTTAAGCTCTTCCTCTGTAAAGGGGGGCACGTCCCCCACTTCCGTGGCTCCCCATCTGACTTCTTCCCTCGCAGGAAATAAGACGCCCACTATTTCCTCTATCCTTTCTCCTGGGATTGCGGGAGGGGTGGCTCTCATACTTCGGGTCGCAATTTTATACCCGTCACCCCACACGTTCCTGTCAATATCCTCACACATCTCCCTCCATTTATTCCTTTTGGAGTCTTTTATCGCATCTCTGAGTCTTTTCCTTGCTTCTCGGTAGTCTTGGGTAGCTAGGTTTTCAGCCTCTCTTCCTTGCCTCCTATTTTCCCTAACACACCTTCTTCTGGCTGCCACACATTGCCTCCTGAGATTGTTGATATCGTCTGTCCACCAATACACTCCCCTTTTGGTCCTCGCCGTTCTTCTTCTGGGCATTGCTTGGTCACAAGCTCTAGAAACCACCCTTATCAGGGTTTCATCCGTCGTCACCATGCCACCTCTCACCTGTTTTTCTAGTGAGCCTTTGAAGGCCTCTCTGTCTAGTAGACCCAGCTTCCATCCACTCACCCGTATCACCGGCGTTCTCTCCTGCTGCCCCACCACGTACCCGATGTAGCGGTGGTCGCTCAGCGTCTCTTCCTCTCGCAAGACTCTCCATCCGCTTGTTCTCCTAGCAGCGCCCGCTGAGGCCAATGTTATATCCGGAATGGACCCACCCTCCCCTCGCACGAATGTGAACACCGAACCTTCGTTGAGCACCTGCAGATCATTCTGCGCCATCCAGTCCACAACGAGGTTGCCCCTAGCATCCACCTCCTCCATCCCCCACTCTGGGGCCCTAGCATTGAAGTCGCCAGCGACAATGATATCTTTTCCCGATCTCCTGCCCTCTTCCATGATCGTGTCCTGCAGCTCTTGCAGGGACCATTCTAAGTCTCCTAAACCTGCATTGGGTGAGAAGTAGCAGCTGAATACTATCTCTTCTTTCAGCTCCACCCATACAAATCCATGTCCTCTCCCACTTCGGTATACACTAATAGTCCTATTCAGAATTCCTATAGCTGCATCCACATTCTCGTCAGTATACCATCCAGGTCTGTTATTACCTATCATTGCCTTATTTGGCTCACTTACTATGAGGACCTCATCTCCCGTTTGCCTACCCACAGCCCACAACAGGTCTTGAGCGGCCCGGCATCTGTTTAAGTTAACCTGCCTCACTTTGAAGGCAGCAGGCTACCCTCTTCCCCACGCTCTGCCCCGTTCAGCGCTTTCCTATATAGCGGACATTCCGCTGAATCCGCACGATGCCCACTTTTATCGCATTTAGGGCAGGATGCCGTGCCTTTGCATTCTCGGACTTGATGTCCCTCCTTCCCACATTTAAGGCAAGCCTTCGTCCTGTCTGGGCCCTTGCAGTTCACTTTAGTGTGTCCGTACTCCCAACACTTATAGCACATATGTACATCCACTCTCTCACGTACTCTGCACTTAATCCATCCCACTCTGACACTTCCTTTTTGGAGCAGCTCTATCGCGGCATTCTCCGGCAGTCTCACATCAGCAGTCTGGTTTTCTCCAAATGCTGGTCTCAGTCTTTCCACGACTATTTGTTCTTCTTTTAGCTTCGTTTCTTCTGCTATCACCTTCCCAACTTCCTCTATACTAGTGGTGGCGTCCAGATCTCTTATGGTTACAACCCTTCCCGCTTTTTTCATTCTTACCGTCACCCCGCCTACTTTTTCAATTGCATCCTTTAGTGGGTTTGCGGCACCACTACCACCCTTTACTTCAATTAACATCTCGCCATTTCTTGTTTTCCTCAGGGCTGTCACGTCCACTCCCGTGGCTTTTAAGTCTACCCCTTTGATTTTCATTAGGAGGTCTTTATATGACACTCCTTCTTCCCTAAGAAATAGAACATCCCTATCTTTTCTTGCTCTATTTCCTCCGGTATTTCTGACCCTTGCAATAGGAGTATCTTGTACCCCTCCCATTTTGCACGGCATTTCCTCCTTGTTACTTCCTCCCTTATTTTGAGGGGAGTACACCACCACATTTATCTCCGTGCCATTCATGGCAATTTCTACCATTTTCTTTACTCTTTCCCAGTTCTTTTCTGTTCTAGGAAGCGCCACTCTGTTTCGGTTGTTCGCCACCAACCATTCTTTCCATTTCTTCATATTTTTGTAGGTGTCTTCTTCTGTATCTTCCATCGTTATTAGATAAACAAAGCGTTTAACTACTTCACTCGTCTTCCCTGCCATTTCAGAGCTTGTCTCGTACTTAACGTACGTGAAGCCTTCCTTATTTCCTCTGTCGTGCTCGATGTTGGCCAGCTCAGGAAATCTTAGTTTAAATTGCCTACCTATCCCCTTTTCCAGGAGATCACTTCCATCGGCGCATAATGCCAAGTCCTTTTCCTCCGTTTCCCAAACCGGATTTCCTACTTTATCTGACACCCTCTCATAGACCTGTGGGTGCCATTCTCGATCAGCCAGCTTTTTGTACTCGCTATAGTTCTTAATTTCGCCGATAGCATCCCTGATCTCTTTGATCGAGGGTATCTGGCGAGGGTGCGGAGTAGGACAGAAATTCTGTTCCCTACCTGCTTGTGTTGCCACATCGACCCTGGTGACCTGTCTGTCAGCATTTTCCTGATCCGTTTGACATTCTGTGTCGTACGTCTGTTTTTCTATCGTCTCCCATTTATTTTCATCTAACCATTCTCTAACGGTTTTTCTATTAATAGTCTCTACATTACACTTTAGCCTACTTACGGCCTCTTTGATCTCCTTGTTGATGTTAGGACTGTTCTCCACAAGCTTCCCCAAGATATTTTGGTTTTTCGTTATACAGTCCAGTGCCTCCAGCAAAACAAACACTACCGGATTCTCCTTTTTCTTGTAAGGATTTGCACTATCATCTGTAAACTCTATCGAAGTGTCAAATTGCTTCCTCTTTCTGAGGGTGTCTTCTGACACAGAGTTACTCCTTCTTGTTTGACTAGTGGTCATCAACCGCAAGGTACCCCTTGTTGTATTGTTGATACTAGTCTGCCCTGTTACATTTTGTTTCAATTTACTACTCATAGCCATTCCCACGAGTCGGGACGTAATCTCGGTCGGCCCTCGGGTGACGCCCGTTCCGAGGACAAGGCTACATACTGTGAAGGTCGCCCTGTATCCACAGGTTTTAACGACTTCGCTGTCGGTTTGTTATAGAGGTTTTCTCCTCGTGGTCCGGCCAGTTAAGGCAAGTCCCCCGGTCACAGTTTCAACACGACATTTCCCTGTGGTGCCATTTTTTTCATTTCCACAGAGGTCGTTGAAGTGTGAGCTGTAATTACGGTATTTAGCGAGTAAGTGGCACAGCTCACTCGTAGCTCGGATTAACCCCGGGTGCGCCATTTCCCGTTACCCCACTTCTCAGTGTGGATCCTGAGGTTGAGCTGTCCTTAGTTTTCACTGCTCTCCTTCGACCTTACCGGCTTGGGTGACCCTACCGGGAGCCATTTGCAAGACTTCCGCCGGCATTGCTCTCAGGGTCATTGCAGCTACTTGAGCCCCTCCACCAACGACAAGGTCTCACAGCTCCCTGGAGGGGTTCTCATTTAAAACGTTGTATTGAAATTTGCAAACGATGTACCACATCAATTAACACTTCTCTAAAGTATCAAAAAAGCTTTGGTAACTGGCTTTAATTACAAAGAGAAAACGATGTTTATAATTATTACTGAAAGTGTCTCAACAACAATTGTTTCAATTGACTATACCGCTACATGCTGACTAAGTTTTGTAAACCACGACGCGCGACGGCTTGAACATGATTTTAATTAGAGTTCAAATACATTGCTGTCTTTAATAATAACCCCACCTTTCAAAAGCTTATTTAGCTTAGTTGGCAGTACTGCTAACGAACAAACTTGGTGCAGGATCTGACTGAATGGATAATCAAATTATATACAGAAGTATTACTTAACCAACCCGATGCTGAGACCACTCAAATATAATACTGTATATATAAAGTGTTTATAAATACGAATATAATTATACATAATTATGAATTAGTATGATATACGCAGTGCGCACATAAAGTGTAGTAGTAGTATATTAACTAGAAATCACCTAATGTACAAATTACTTTCTAATTACAATATACAGGTATCAGAAATACGTACATATTATGGTAAACAAATATACATACATAAATTTATATTATTCTTCTATCATTAGTTACTTTAAGCAGGTATAAACTGTTACTATTTTTTATAAAAGCTGGAAGATTATTAAATTCATTTAAACCCTTAAAAAATATAGCTCATTACTTGCTTGTTGAGACTTCTGTTTATATGGAAATTCTTGTATGATAATTGTATACACTGTTATTGTAGGCAATAAATTCATCAAAATAGGAAATTTTATAGATAAAAATCATAGTTAATAAATACAATCTATCCTCTACATATAGCCAATTCAATGCGTCATGCATTATTCTGGTTTCTGTGAACCTATTATATTTTAACATAATTCTTAGCCCTCTATTTTGAAATTTCTGGAGGGATTGCATCCTGTTTTTGTCAAAAAGGAACAAAAGCATAAGTAGAGCAATAATCGAAGTATGGCTGAATGACTGTTTGATAAATAGTTCTCCTTGCAAAAAATGAAATATCACTAGAAATTCGTGTAAAGAAATACAGTGTTATAGAAAGTTTCTTGTAGGTATATTGAAAGTGGGATTTTAAGTTCAAACACTGATCAATAATTATGGTTAAGTACTTTATTTCAGTTACCGATTCAATGTTTTCATTATCAATCTTTAACTGAAAATATCTAGCATTAACATATTTTAACTTGTAGTTTGTCCCTAGAATCATACCTTTAGTTTTGGTTACATTTAATTTTAGTTTATTTACAAACTCTACTAATTGAACTAATGTAGAATTCATTCTATTTACTGTTTCATTTACATCTGTACCCCAACAAGCAACCAACGTGTCATCAGCAAGCAAATTCATCATTAAGGTATACTATGAATAGCAATGGACCAAGAATATTTCCGTGGGGTACACCTATGTTATGATTTAAAGACTTTGAACGTAAATTACCTAACTTTGTGACTTGACATCTATCTGTAATATACTGATGAAACCATTTCAAAACATTACCCTTGATACCATAATATTTTAACTTATTTACAAGTATTTCTCTGCCAATGGTCTCAAATGCTCTTTTGAAGTCAATAAAAACAGCTGCTATATAATTATCTCCATCAATAATTTTCTTCCATTGGGATATTGTTAACTGAACTGCTGTTTCGTGTGAATGTCACTTACATCGTTTGCGTTTTGAATTTTGGGTATAGGAACTATAGTACTTACTTTCATTCATTTGGGAAATTTCCGTATTGTAGTGAAGTATTAATAAAGTTAAGAAGTACAAAATCCATGGTATCAATGGTGTTTTTTTTTTATAAATTTGGATATCAAAATGTCATCTACACTATTTCACATTTTAAGTAAAGAGACCGTTGTCTCAAATCTTCTATGGTTAGTAGTTTAATGTCAGTTAAACTACTGTTTATACATTACCGTGAGAAGGTGTCCAGCGAGTTGTTTGCACAATACTATTAGAAATATCTACTATACTGTTGACAAAAAACTATTAAATTTATTTAAATATTTAAATTTAGTTATTTTCGTAAAATTTTATATTTCTAACATTTGATGTATTTACTTCACCGTTAATAATAGATTTAATAGTTTTTCACATTGCTTTTGGATCTCCTTTATTTCTATCAATCAAAATATTTCCGCTTTTTAATTTTATGCAAATTGACCACCTCATTCCTGTTAGTTTTATATATGTTCCACAAACTATCTTTTTCAGCAGCGTCACTACTTTTTTGACGTTTTTATAGGCAAAATCTCTCTCAAAGAATTTATTTCTAATTTCAGTACTGTATAAAGGGCGTTAAAATATACGTCAAGTAACCCATGAAAATGAAGACTTAGGGCTAGATTAATATGTTATTTAAACAATCAGTATCATTTTAAGTGGCTACTTTTGCTGTTATTGTCTAGTGCGTTTAGTATTTTCTCTTCCGTAAACCCAGGCAGACAAGTGAGTTTCATCTGAGATGATTTGAAAGCAGGTGAAGTCAAATAAATGCACACGTAACCTAAGTATATATATATATATATATATAAGGTATAATTCAATGCAGGTCGGGGTATTTGCCCGCTGAGTAGTTGTTTCCTGCAAATCATGTATAATAACAGTATATGGGTTAAGTCCACCAAGGGCTAAAGGTCACCGCTCTCGGTACTTGCAAAATAGCAAGTCGCTATACACCATGGAGACATCTATGATGTCTGGTGTATAGTAGCATTTGACCACATGAGGGTATTCACTTACCTCTCACCGGTACACCATTTACTTAAGTTTGTATAAAACTAACAGGTTGGCCACTATCATTTGTCTGTTCCATGACCTATGGCATACTGATGAGAACTAATAAGTTCGAAACCGGTCTATGTCTGGTCAGGGAATTGACAAATGACATTGGCTACCAATCTTTCATGATTTGTAAGGTATAATTCAATGCAGGTCGGGGTATTTGCCCGCTGAGTAGTTGTTTCCTGCAAATCATGTATAATAACAGTATATGGGTTAAGTCCACCAAGGGCTAAAGGTCACCGCTCTCGGTACTTGCAAAATAGCAAGTCGCTATACACCATGGAGACATCTATGATGTCTGGTGTATAGTAGCATTTGACCACATGAGGGTATTCACTTACCTCTCACCGGTACACCATTTACTTAAGTTTGTATAAAACTAACAGGTTGGCCACTATCATTTGTCTGTTCCATGACCTATGGCATACTGATGAGAACTAATAAGTTCGAAACCGGTCTATGTCTGGTCAGGGAATTGACAAATGACATTGGCTACCAATCTTTCATGATTTGTAAGGTATAATTCAATGCAGGTCGGGGTATTTGCCCGCTGAGTAGTTGTTTCCTGCAAATCATGTATAATAACAGTATATGGGTTAAGTCCACCAAGGGCTAAAGGTCACCGCTCTCGGTACTTGCAAAATAGCAAGTCGCTATACACCATGGAGACATCTATGATGTCTGGTGTATAGTAGCATTTGACCACATGAGGGTATTCACTTACCTCTCACCGGTACACCATTTACTTAAGTTTGTATAAAACTAACAGGTTGGCCACTATCATTTGTCTGTTCCATGACCTATGGCATACTGATGAGAACTAATAAGTTCGAAACCGGTCTATGTCTGGTCAGGGAGTTGACAAATGACATTGGCTACCAATTTTTCATGATTTGTAAGGTATAATTCAATGCAGGTCGGGGTATTTGCCCGCTGAGTAGTTGTTTCCTGCAAATCATGTATAATAACAATATATATATATATATATATATATATATTATATTATATTAAAACATAATATTTCAGTCGCAAGCTCCTCTATAAAATCCTTATTTTACTATAAGGAATGTAACCAGACTGCAACGAACAGCTACTCTACGGGCTATGTGCCCGCCGAGCGCTGAATTATAAGTTACAAGCCTGACGCGTTAAGTGTAATAATCGCATATTACCAACAAAACGCTAATGCTTCGATTGCAACAAACACCAGCCGAAAGACTGATCCTACTTAAAGGAGCTCTCGTGCCAGTCGTCCCATACCACTTGAAGAACGAAGTTAAATAGCGTAAGAATTTGGAAGAAGGAAAATCAAGTTTTTCAAAATTGCGACAAGTTGGAGAAAGGAGATAATCATAAATTATTTTAAGATCCAGAAAACGATTCCTAGTGAAACCAATATATCACTTGAAAGATGTAGGAGTTTAGCAGATAGTAACTGAACATCGCAATAAGTGATACTGTGTGGCTGGAGATTTTTATTGAGCAACGCGGACTAAAAGGTTGTAATAAGCTTCATATAAATTTCTTGTATATCATTTTATAGTTTGGAAAATAATTGAGAATAATTTAAATTTAAAATTTCGACCATTAATTTTATTTTTATTAACAAATTTTATTTTTTAACAATCATTATCCAAATTATTTTGTTTTAGTATCGTATTTATTTTATTAGCTAGATAGGGTATTTTATCTTTTATTTGTATCGCATATTATTGTTCTCGCAATAACACTGTTCAATTTGATTTAATTTTTTTTCATTTGCTTTGTGTTTCTATATCTGTTTTCTTTCAATGGTTCCGAACTTTGGGATTTAAATCAAAAATTATTATCGTGTGATATTTTAACCGACATTACAGCGGGATATCATAGCAATATATATACAGGGTGTCTCACCAGGAACTGAATCGCTCGATATAGAGAAAAGTACGCATCAGGAAATTTAGATAGTTACTAATGTCGGTGTGGCCAATCCAACTAAAATAATTACAAGCAGCTGGCACTTCCGCTTATACCGGAAGTCGATACCAACTTGCTTATTTCAAATGGAACACCCTATATACTTTAGGGTTTTCGAAATTTTTTATTATTATTCCAACAAAATGGATTACACAGAAGTATACAAGTTTGATATATTTTGCCTTTATGTTAATAATAATAAAAATAAAATGCTGCAAGAAGAGAATATACCGGGTGACAACGGATTCGTTTTACAAGGCGCCATTTTTTTCCCTTTCAAGATAGAAGGTTGAAATTTGATTCGTTAATATTGCTCATTGAGGCACATATTTTCCATTGAAAAATAATTGAATACCACTTTCGGTTTTTTCAGAAGTTGGTAGAAGTCAAGAATTTTAAATGGAACCCTGTACATTTTTTTATATATTTGGATAGAGATTAGAATGCCCTTTTTAACGAGATATCATGTTGCCAAATTTTCAAAATCGCGTAGGAGCCATTTTATCTTAATGTAATATGGTCGCAGCCTGGCGTTATTAATGAAACTGATGTCAAACAAGTTGTTAATATAGCAAACAAAATGTGTTTTCTTATTGGTTTTAACTAAATTTGACTAACTTTTAATTTGTCGCAAAATGGGGTACATTTCAGTTATTGTTTAAAATGTCAATATTCTTCATAAATTTTCTCGAAAATTTTGAATGGGAAGCTAGCATTACAGTGTGTCTTATTACCTATAGAAAAATGTATAATGCAACGCTCTTTGGTTTTTGGCTTTTAAAGATTTTTCATATTTCAAACATCTAGCCCATAGCCGCGTCGGTTAACTAGCGAGGTGGTAATCCCGATTAATCAAACGGGTATCGCGCTACCGGGTTGTATGTCCACGTTTTTCAATATGTAACCCCCTTCCGTACAAGTCTCTGGCTTCATTTGGCTTTGGGGGTTGTCTACTATATATGATGTGTTTATATTTAATGTTATAATAGGTGTATATATATTTACAATTTGTGCATTGTGAGCTTTATATGACACAATAAAAATTAAATCGTGACAGTACATACAGATATATTTTTATTCCATGTAAAATCAGCGTGTCATAATAATGAATTCTGTATAAATGTTTTTTCTGATGACTATTAAACATGTTTGTCAGGTTATAACCTATACTACTTATTAAATTAAAGAGGTATTATAAGAGCTAATTGCTTATAAAAATATTTCTATAGTAAGAAATTCTAAGGAAACTATAAAAGTCCTGCTTAATAAATGTTCTTGTAAGCTTTCATGAAAATATAATTATTCTTTCAAGAGGTTTAAGGTTGATATACTTTCATGTTACGTTATATTACATATTTTCGGCAAATATAGCAAATTATATTGAGAATAATGAGCTAATGGTAAATTGGGTCACGTTTCAAAGCTGAAATTTTATTTATTAAAACTTTAATGTAGAAAATCACATTAATATGTACCAAATAAGATATGCACTCGAAATGCTATTAGTTTATTTTCTAAGGTGCTTCTTTAATAATGAGCATTTAAATAGTACAGTAGTACTTTAGTAAAACACACAAAAGACGAAAATTACATTCAATTAATAGGATGATAAAACTCCATCGATGTAAATACTTTGAGAAATGCGATAGTAGTCATTTCTAAGCTACAAACTTCAGTAAGGTATGTGCTCCTGCAAATATAATTATAGTGCTATATTACTCGACTCCTATTGTTTCATGTCGGGATACCAGATGGAATAGAATGGAAGTGGTTCTTCTGTTTTATGTAGTATATGCATCGAAGTTAATTTCTATGTACGACTATGTATATAATTGCTTATTTCTAATTGAAAAAAATTAAAATATCCGGTGTTTCATTGATGAACCTAATTCCCAAGAACAATCCCCCGTCGAGTCTACTACATAAATTCAAAGGTTCAAGAATATATATACATATATATATATATATATATATATATATATATATATATATATATATAATATATATCTTCGTGGAATATATATCTTCGTGGAATCTTTTCTTGAACCTTTGAATTTATGTAGTAGACTCGACGGGGGATTGTTCTTGGGAATTAGGTTCATCAATGAAACACATTTTTAATGTTTCGGCTGGGGGCCCCTAGCCTTCATCAGAAAAATTTTTTTTTAATAAGTATCCATATTCGTATACAATTTCGCATAATAATGTAATCCAAACCGTGTCATTGCCAAGTTGTTATTGTTTATAGTGTTATTTATTATTTTCTTCCTCCTTCTATTCATTATACAATTATTATTGCTATATTTTAATATTTTACCATGCAATTGTACCTCGTGGTTTGATCGGAAGAAGATATATATATATATATATATATATATATATATATATATATATATATATATATATATATATATATATATATATATATATATATATATATATATATATATATATATATATATATTGATGCTAGTTAAGTTGTCACCTCCGGCACATAGAAAGGACGACCTGACCTCCATGTTATCCCGTGCATATATTGCTATAAATTTTATATATTTGTGATTAGGGGGACCCCCAGAATACGAATCTCAAAAGAGGGGAAAAGATTTATAAATATTTTTGTAATCATATATACAGGATACAAGAGATACGAACTCACCTCCAATACATATATATGAGTAGAAACTGAAGCATCGTTAATACCTCTAGCAATGTTGCCAAATTTTCGGAGGTCAAAACGTAGCGCTATTATCTGTAGTTGTTAATATATATAAACATTATCGAACCCACATTTGAATTTGTAAGTTTCTGGAAAACGATGGTCATAATTTTATAACTTCTTAGTAGGCAGAAAATGTACATTTTGAACACAGGTTTTGGCAAATATTTTATTATTAAAACTAAATTAAAGTCTGAATCTATGTCCCCTAAGTCTTTCACTCAGAGAAATCTTTCTAGATATCTAAGATTTAAAAGACTCATTCAGGTGGTTTGGAAGGCCTTTAAAAACATTTTTTTCGAATTTTGGAATGAAATTGGGTGAAAATAAAGAATTACTCTTCTGATCAATTAATATTTCAGAAAATATTAAACTCTTACGTAGTGAGATTTTTTTTCATCTAATAATATTTGAAATATAATGTAACTGATTTTAAATGGTATTAAGGTTGTTTGATGTTTAGAATAAAATATCAACAGTTCTGTGTAAATAATAAGTAGCTATGGATATAACATAAATAAAATCTTAGGGGCTATGTTTAACATACACAGCCCATAAGAATTTCCTCTAATCTGTTTCGAAAAAGATTTAGTGTCCTAAACGTCAGCGATATAGGTATATTACATTTATTTTTCTCGTTATAATTTATATTAGTTGGCAAGAAGTAGCTTCTGGCTATTCCTTTGACATAAACATCATAGACGCAGAGGCTATTTTTTCATTATACTGAATAATTGTGTTTTTGTAAATTCTGATGTGATTTTTTTTAGAAGATCTATATGGTAAAAACTCTAAAAAAGAGAAAAGAATATAAACAGAACACCACAGTTAATATTTAGACGATATCTTGTATATTTTTACACCATTTCAGCGTAAAATTACGTTCAGCATTAATTTTCGTTTTGAAAATGCTGTGGCGTCGCCAAGTTATTGCAAAAGGTATGAAAATTTACAGAACAACAATGCATCACAAATGCTACAAAATGAACTTTGCTAACAACAGTTAAGAGAAAATATTTGATAAGGGCAAAGATAAGGGATAGTTGAAATGTAGTGGACTGGATGGATCTACAAGGAATTTTATACGGGGGCGTTAATTTGGAAACCTACAAATATCTAGAATATCGTTTTCACAAATAGAACAACAAGTACATTATCCCACTATGCACGAATATATTGTCCTTTATGATATTAGTCTCCAAAACTAATAGTTTTTGAGACATTTTCAGTTTAACCGATAATTTAAAAATAATTGTGTTTTTCTTTGTTCATAAGAAAGCTATGGCTTTATTGTATTATAGTAAATGAAGATTTTAGTACTGAAAATGAAAACCAAATGAAAATGATTCAGAATTATATTTTTTAATTCGATTTTAAAGCTGGAAAATAATTTAAATAATTAAAATATTCAAATATAAGAGCAACGGTAACTAGGAAAAATACATAATACATTTGGAACATTCGTCATTTAAGAAATTATTTATACATTTTTTTCTAGCTACCGTTATTATTTTTATATACTGTAATTATTTAAATTATTACAATTACTAAATGACGGCAAAGCAATAACTTACTAGTGGAATAGGCGCAATTATTTTTAAGTTAATCAATTAAAATGAAAATATTTCAAAAGCTATCAGTTTTAGAGAAATATCATATTAACTAATTATTATTAAAGAAACAAAATAGTTGTGCAAAATGGCGAAAAAATATACAGGGTGTTCCTTTGGAAAAAATGAAGCATTAGATATAATATGGAGGTTGGCAAGTTAATGCCCCTGTATAAAATCTCCTGTACATAAAAATAAACTTTTGCTTTACTCAGATATTTCAGTTCACCCCTACGTTTGCATTTACTAAATAGTTCCTCTTAGCTATTATTAACAAGGTATTTTAGTGACATTTGTGATGCATTGTTTTTGCGTAAATTTTCATATTTTTGACAATTATATAAATTTCTCAAAACAAAAATTAATACCAAACGTAAAATTTTACGCTGAAATAAGTGGTGTAAACCGGGTATGTTATTTTAAAGTCGTCATTCAAACTGTCTCACTTTAAATAAACCCACTGTATATTTCACGTATTTTAAAAATAGGCAACAAAGTATGTTCTATAACTTTTACTTAATTTTTTTTTCATATTCCTCATAATAGCAAAGATATTAAACTTCCTTGCACTAATGAGCTACCAAATAGACCAATTTACTATTGAAAGCAAGCACTAGAATTTCAAGTGTATCACTAATAGGGACTATTTTATCCGCTTATTAACTTATTATAGAGAATTTGAATTTAAACCTAGGAATTGTATTCTTTGAATAAACATAATGGGTGTATTAAATATTATTTATCAACCAATCAATCAATCAAAATATGTTTTATAGTTTAAAAATCAGTCCGCGACAACTCGGACAAACTTTCCCATTTAGGAGTAGATCGCCCCACAGCTTCTCTCCCTGTATTTTCTAGGAGCAACTGGTCATGTCATTTCAAAGCGGTATTAGGGGAGTGTCCATATACCAAATTTAATCAAAATCGTTAGAACCGCTTTAGAAGAAAAATTATTTAATTTCTCCTTGCCCTCCCCCCGCAACTCCTTTTCTACATTTCTTAGGTACAACCGGTTATGTTACCTTATGCTACTACTAAGTCAGTATTGATGTGTTAAATTTGATTAAAATTGTTAGATCCCTTTAAAAAAAAAATTATGAAATTATTTAAAACTCAACTCTCCCCCCACAGCTTCCTTCCTGGTATTTTCTAAGAGCAACTGGTCATGTCATTTCATATCGGTAGTAGGGAAGTGTCCATGTACCAAATTTAATCAAAATCTTTAGAGCAGTTTTAGAGAAACAAATTATTTTCTATTTTTTCCCTGTTTTTAGGGGTTCACTCCCCCCATATTTGAGCTAGGATCGATTTTGCGATCTCGCCTCGAGGTGTGGCCGTCTTGAATACACAGGTAAAACTCGATGCATCAATTTGGCCTCTAGGTGGGGCGACAGACGGCAGACAAACATTTTTTAAAAACCACTTTTGTTGGTTCAAGAGACTTGAAAACGCGTAAATCCATCAAAAACTCAAACTCGAATTTTTGCACGATCAACATATTTTCGTTATATACTATGTATATGGAAAAGTAAAAATGAAATACTCCTATTGAGAAAGTTATACTCTACCTATAACATATTGTAATAATGATAATAATATTAATAATACTTTATTCACCAATAAGTTACAAAAACATATATATGAAAGTCAAATTATATATAATGTTTTATAAAACAAACAAGTAGTTATAGGTTATAACCACATAAAAACATATAAAATAACAAAATATGTGTGAATCATAGTATGCAGTATCAAATTTACAGTAAAATAGAGCAAGATGCTGGTACAATGAAAATTACATGCATATATATTATGTACATTGTACAAGCATACACCAAATAAAAAGAAAATAAAGTCAATCATATTAGATAATAGACATTTTCGCATGTTTGTCACCATATCCAGATCTAACGAATGATTAAAGAAAAGAAAGTTGAAGTAATCAGTTCCCGGCAAATGAAAAACGCAACAAAAACTTTACGACCTCATTAAAATACCGATACTCTTTGTACAGTTCAAGTAAGGACTTCCCTGCACTCAATAAACGCAACAAAAACTTCACGACATATTTATATAGCTGCGGGCCGTGGCGCCATGTCTGTCATGAAACGACTAGACGTACATTAGAAACCTATAAAGGTAAGCGAGTCAATATGCGAACAGCAGTACAAAGAGTACCGGTATTTTAATGAGGTCGTAAAGTTTTTGTTGCGTTTTTTATTTGCCGGGAACTGATTACTTCAACTATACTGCTGTTCGCAAATTGACTCGCTTACCTTTATAGGTTTTTAATGTGCGTCTGGTCGTTTGATGACAGGCATGGCGCATGGCCCGCGGCGATATAATTATGTCGTAAAGTTTTTGTTGCGTTTTTGAGTGCAGAGAAGTCCTTACTTGGACTATACATTCATAGTTAAGAGTAGTCATATATAAAAATAAGTATTTAAACAAATTGGGTATTAATATCAAAGTAAGTAGTGGTTAGAACTGCCATACTTCAGTCTAGAATTTAAAAATTAATGGACTAAAAACTTAGAGGAAAGGTAAAAAAAGCAACAAGTAGAAAATAATTGAGAATAATGATAAATAATCGAGATATGGTTGCTACTTGATGCTGTGCAATTTGATTTTTTTTAAACGCATACCTTTGCATGGCGTTTCACGTACGTTTTTAAAAACATCCCTTTGCAGTATGCATATGGATAATAATCTCCCGCATTTTTATTACTGATGCTTCGACTTGGTCGTACTACTGTACCAGCTATATAGAAATCGAAGTTTACTTTCTCAATCATAAAAGCGCGACGCCTTTCCTAACTATTTGTAGGACACTGTAATATATTATGTACTTCGTTTTCTGAACCATGATGTCTTTGATGATTTACTTTCCGTGATGTTGCCAATATCAAAATACTTATAACATTATGACAAACAAATATATTTACTCAATGTGACCCACTTCTCATCTCAATATGCTCCGGGAATCAAATTAGAAATTAATCTAATAATCAAGTCAATGTTGTTCAAATGCTTTTTACATTAATTATTATTATATTGATAAGTTTTAAACGAATTGGTTGAATGTAGTCGAATTTAGCGTCGCACATATACAAATCTAGAAAAACCCAGCATATAACTTGAATAAGGGAGGCAAAGCCAAAATGGAGCGTACATAGAAACTATCCCGAAATTATAGTGAAATATCAAAAAAATCTATGTCCATAAACAATTAAAAATTATCAATTAACAAACAGAATACTATTAGCGCATTTAAAAGTTCTGTATTATTTCTTTCAACGAGTGTTTAAAAGGGTCGTCAGTGTTTACTACAAAAGGACCGCAATAGAAAAGCAGGTACTAACATCTGGTTGTGATAAGAGAGAAGTAATGCATAATATAGTCTGTACAAATATAATAAAGTGCCTAAATTCTTCTTTGCACAATTTGAATTAATTTCCGCAGAATTAGCGGGATTTTAATTCTCATTGTCATTAATTGTTCTTGCTACAAAAATGTAAATAAATCGATATCAAGTAGATATCATAGCAGTCAAGTAAACCAGACGAAAATAATATAAAAGATAAGCTTTTCATCGTAACCATATCGTCATTAAATGGTTTTCTGCATGCAATTTTTTACGGAGTATTGTACAATGTCGAACTTGTACTTTTGTCCTTTTTCTTGATTATTGATAATTACGTAAACATATTGCACTTAATAAACTTTAGTCAACATTAAATATTTCAGTTATCAGATTCTTATAGCCTGTCGCTATATATTCTTTATCAAAGTATTTGTTTTCATACACATTTCTTGTCGATAGTACTATTAAAACCTTAAAGCCTAATATTTCAAATTACAAATTAAATGAAATTTTTGGAAAATGCGGAACATGTTTTTTTGAACAATTTATCTGTTGAAGCACGATTTTCTTTAATTTTCTAAAAGAATATCTCCGGTTGTACTTGTCATACCAGGAAAATAAAAATACAAGCCTCTACGCAACTAAATTTGAAATTAAAAAGGCTATGAAGTTCCGACCGATTCCGAGATAAAAATATAAGTTTCCATCACTATTTGTTGATTTAAATCTACTGGATTTAATTTACCAGTCACATTCAGTTTTAAATTATACTACACTTCACTGAAAAACAAAGAAATATATTTAATTACAGCTAAATACAACATGAGATATTTACAGTTAGCTTTTTTTATTAGGTGCATTATTTTATTTTTCCTGATAGACATATTTGAAAAAATCACACACACAAGTTCACAATAGAGACAGAGAGATTTAAAACACATGTAAAAACAGACATGTACTATTGTTTTACATAATCAATATTTTGTTAGAATATTAGAGCAAAATGTTAATAAGGTTTTAATAAGTTCTGTGAAAATAAAAATTTAGTGAAAATTGCATCAAAACTGTCTTGTCTTATATAAATCGACGCTTTCTATAAGAAAACAACTGAAAAACCGCGACAATTTCCACACGCTTTTCAGGAATGAAAATTTGAAAAATACCTCATTTAAAGGTTAAAAACAATATTAACCAGAATGATAGAGATTTATTTTAAATTGAAGGTGTTGATATAGAGAAGAACTGCTAAAAAAATAATTATTGATTTAAGTTCTGAAGAAAATGCAACACGTGTTTCTAAAAACTGTAAAATTGCTTCTATCATGTTTGACTATAGTGCACAATGACTAAGAATAACGTCAATTACGGTTCAAAAAATGCTTAATAAAAAAATTAAAAATCGATTTTTTATTATTTTTTACTACAAATTTCAAAGTTAAATGGATTTGACCATATATATCATTTTAATGTAACTGCATAAAAATACTTCAAAACTGAATATTTTTAATTGTTTTTCTACTGCAAAGCATCAAACTACATACTTTTCATTCTTTGATATTTATCGGAAGAGTACAACATTTTCAAGACATTTTCACGCGCTTTTCTGGAATAACGGTATTTAAAATGTATCAGTTTTTCCGTTGTTTTCTCGTAGAAAACATCTATCTAAATACTTTTTGTTCCCCATTATTCTTCAAAAAATGCCCAATTTTCATGATAATGAGATTTATAAAATTTCACGTGCTTTTCCGGTACAATCGCGGAAAGGTAAGTGGAAAATTTATGAATGTTTCTTTACCTTATTGTAGAAAATGTTGATTTAAACACTTTTCCTTCTTTGGCGTATTTTGATAAATTGCTTAGTTTTCGAAATACCATTGATTTTTAATTTATGTAATATTCGTTTTTGCGTGATAATGCTTGAAATATGACTGATTTTTGTTTTATCTGTTTATTGAAAACATCTAAGCATTTTTGCTCTTTGGAAAGAGAAAATGTAGTTTTCTTGATAAGTGATTTTTATACAATTTTTGGATGTACATATGTTAGTTTTTCATTTAATGCGAAAAAGCGGTTGGAAAAATTAAAAAAATTCCCACATAATGTTGTAGAACATTTAATTACGTACCTACATTCTCATTTAAAGCGGGAGTGTAATTTCAACAATGATTTTTTTATGAAGAAAGTACTAAGTTAAAACTTTGAAAACAAATGTTGATTTTTGGAATTTCAGAATGCTAAGCCCTTTTTTACTTTTTTGTTTCGATCGCTCTGTAATTTTTTAATATTTTTTGTCAGAGCGCCCGCACAAGATCTTTTAAGGTCGACTTTTATTTATTATTTGCACGTGGTCTTTTAAAGTCTAGTACCGCCTGTACGATCACACAGTATTGATGTATTATTTGATATATTTATATATTAGTGCATATACGCGGATTGTCTTAGTGTTTGTTGGTATTGAAATAATTTATTTTTTTTTTTTATTTATTAATACTGCAACATCTTTTACAATTTTACATTTTCACAATTGTTTATACTCTATATACTTATTATTACATTATAATTGCATATATTATTTGTATAGGTTATGACACCTGAGGAGACCTCGTGTTGTGTCTAGCAGTATAACATTTTTGCTCACATAATTTTATATTTAACTATATCTAATTTATTGCATTTATACTTAATATTACAATACTTATAATTACGTTTACTAAAGCTAGAAAGGTAGGAAGACAGGAGACAGATAATAATAAAAAGAAACACAAATAAGATAAGATAAAACGAGTTTGACTAATACTTATTTACATATTTACAAATTTACAAAGGGCGGATAGTTAAGTTTTTGATGTAACGACTTGCTTAATTAGGCTAAAAGTTGAAGACATATGGTATAATTTTTTACTAGATATTTTTTACATTGTTTTTTGAATTTCTTTTTATTCTGGGCTTTTATATGTTCTGGTAGCTGGTTGTATAGTTTGATTCCATTGTATTTGATTTGTTTCTGGCAGACTGCTTTGCTATATTTTGGAGTTTGATATTTGTTTTTGGTGTTATTTCTTGTTTCATGTTGGTGATTAATACTCGAACCAAATATATGTTTCTTGTTGTGTGTATAAACTACAGCAGCGTGCATATACAGACCTCTCACATTCAGTATTTCATTTTCTACAAATATATTTCGGCAGCTATCTCTACTTTTCTTATTAAAAATTGTCCTTAATATATAATTTTGTGTAATTTGGAGACATTGGAGGGTTGTATTATATGCTGATCCCCAAACACTAATGCCATACCTAATTATGGATTCTGCTAGGCTGTTATACGTCACTAAAAGAGTTTTTCTATTTAGGACACTTTTCAGGTTGTAAAATTTATAAACTAGTTTCCTTAACTTCTCATTTAAGTGTTTGATATGCTTTTCCCATTTTAAATGTTTATCGAAGATAACGCCAAGGTATTTAATAGTAGTGGTGTTGTGTATGTAACTCTTTGTTTCTTCGTCAATCAGCATAGGTTCCATTGTTTGTGGCATTCCTGCCTTTGTTGGGGAGAATGTCATGAAGTTAGTTTTCGCAATATTTAGTTTTAGAGAGTTTATATCTAGCCATGTTTTAACTTTACTTATTGCGGCAGTCGCTTTTTGTCTCGCTAGACTCCAGGTTTCACCCGAACAGATTAGTGCGGTGTCATCTGCATATGATATGATTTTGCAACCAAAGTTTTTCTCAAGCAAATCATTTATGAACAGCAGAAATAGGGTCGGTCCTAAAACGGTGCCCTGTGGCACACCCGTTTTTATTGTTTTCCTTGTGCTAAAAGCGTTGTCTATTTTTACTTGCTGGGGTCTATTTGATAGGTAATGTTTCAGAAGATTATGTACATTTCCCCTAATACCCACTTTGTTTAGTTTGTCTAGTAGTTGGCTATGTGAGACCGTGGCAAACGCTTTTTGTAGGTCTAGAAAAATAGCTATCACTTTTTCGCTCCTTTCAAAATTTGTTATAATGGTGTCTGTTAATAGTTGAAGAGGATCTTCTGTACTTCGATATTTTTGGAACCCGTATTGATTTTTTGAGAGAATTTTATTTTTTTCCAGAAATGCACGGAGTCTGTAGTTTAAGCATTTTTCGAATATTTTTGCAACATTGTTTATCAGTGATATTGGGCGGTAGTTAGTCATGTGCTTTTTATTGCCGTTTTTGTATATTGGGACCACTATACTTTCTTTGAAAACTTCAGGAATGTCTGCATTTTTGAAAATGAGATTAATTATATGAGCAATCGGCTTACTGATGTGACTAGATATTAGTTTTAGCGTTTTTACTGTTATTCCATCCTTTCCTGGGGATGAGTTATTTTTTAGGCAGCATATAATGTTATTTATTTCAGTATCAGTGACGTCTTCTAAGAACATGGAATTTAGATTTTGGCTTGTGTTGCTGTATTCTAATAGGTTTTGCGTGTGTTTCGGGATTTCTCTAGAAATGTTTTCTCCTATCTCAATAAAAAAATCGTTAAAGGCACTTGCTATTTCTTCTTTGTTTGTGATTTGTGTATTATTAGCTAATATTATTTGCTCTATGTTATCTTTGCGGTTTTTATTGTGATTTGTGACTTCAGTGATACAATCCCAAATTTTTTTATAATTGCTTCCAGCTGACTGAATTTTTTCTTTATAGAAGTTGTTTTTTGTCGTTTTAATTAATGTCGTCACTATATTCCTGTAGCTTTTATAATAATCTTTTAATTCCACGCTATGTTTATTTTTGAGGACTCTTTGTTTAAGTTTATCCCGTTTTCTTATGGCGTTAAGTATACCTATAGTCATCCATGGCTTGAGCTTATTGTTTTTATTTTTTAATTTAATTATATTAGTTGCCTCTCTTAACCTTGAATTAATATTTTCGTAGAATATAGTGATTGCAATATTGGGATTTTTTTCTTCATACAGTTCATTCCATTTTATTGATGCAACTGATCTTAAAAGTTTGCCGTCGTCTATTTTTATTACGGTTCTCTTTTTCCAGTTTCTGCTGTGGGGTTTCGTTAAATTCTATATTAAATATTGTTGGATAATGGTCTGTTATGTTATTTTGAAGTACTATGGGTAAGCAGTTTATTTTTAGTTTTGCATTTATTTTAACAAAAATATGATCTATTATTGAAGAAGTAGTTTCATTTTCCCTTGTAGGTTGATTTATTTGCGAACGAAAGCCATTTTGTTCCAGCATATTTATGTAGGTTAAAGCATTGACGTCCGATAAATCTGCTATATTTATGTTCATGTCACCAACCAAATTCACCAAATTACTCTCATTTGTCGTTTTTAAGTAGGTCTCAATATCATTAATAAAAATATGTGTATTTGTAGATGGAGGTCTGTATACGCCCACAACCGTACATTTAACATCTTTATAAATAATTTTACATTCTAATATTGTTACCTGTGTGAGCTTTATTGCTGCGATTTCCGGGTACAGGTCATTTCTTACAAACATTATTACTCCGTCGTTTTGGTTGAAGTTTCCCTCATTATAATAAGGTTTATAGCCATCCATAAAGAAATCGTTAATATCTGCTACTGTCCACGTTTCTGTTAGGACAATTATACCTAGATTTCCGTTTGATCTATTTATCTCCGCTATGCTAACACAAAGCTCGTCAAAATTAGCTTTAATGCTTCTTATATTATAATGAATAATTGAAAGGCTACTCCCACCCGCGGTGAAATCTTTTATTCCCGGTGGAGTAATTATTTTAAATTTGCTGCTCTATTTTACTACTTACTAAGATCTAAGGTAGTGTGTGAACTTTAAGAACTTTCAAAATTTTTCATCATTCGTGTTTTAGAAAATTTATATGGACATATGGATATAGATGCTTTAAGGTGAGAATATCCAAGAGAGAGAGAGAGAGTGGTCCGATTGAGAAATATTTATTGTTTTTGGCCATAACTTCATATTCTAAAACACATATTGCAAACAAAGTATAAGACTACTAAGTAGAACTATAACAAGAGTAGTGTTAGAAATTTTCACTCAATAATTTCAAACATATGCGAAATAGTTAGATTTAAATTTAGGAAATACGGAAATTGACATGATCTTTAAAATTAAATCTAACTATTTCGCAAACAACTGTAATTATTGAGTGAAAATTTACAACACTACTCTTGTCATAACTCTACTTAGGTAGTCTTATAGTTTGTTTGCAATATATGTGTTAGAATAAAAAGTTATGATCAAAAACAATAAATATTTCCCTATCGGACCTTTCTCTCTTAGACATTCTCACCTAGTAGTACTAGTTCATATAGGATGGAAAATTATTGATAATAAAATGACCCCTGTTCTCAGTACCAAATCATCAATGCTGATTAAATCACATTTTTTTATCTACATGTAACTGTAGACAAGATTTATTGATTATTATATTTCGAAACACCTAAACTATTTCAGCAAAATTTTATAGGTTGTAGTAGTCTGCAATGCTCCTGTGCGAAGAAGACATTACCATGCATCGGATCCTACAAGTGTATGGGACAAAAACCATGTTATAAAAACCCCAACACTAAGGAAACTCGTTTTACTTCCGAAATAGTTTAAGAGTCCTCGGATTCAGATTGAACAAGTATAATATAACTTGAGCAAACATATTATTTGAATTTTTTATATATTTGTTCAACAGTCCATAATATAATTTTCACATTTTTTATGTTATTCTTTAGGTATAATTGCTATTTGCTATATTTCTAATTTTAATTATCTCCTAATGATACTGTCTTGATTGGCGATACGTTCGTCAGTACCTATATTATATATTATTTTCGAGTCTGTAGAATCTTATCAAATGTTACAATACTCCACATTGTGTATAGTTATTTTCATAAAATATTTCATATTTTTTATGTTTACTGAGCAATTTTTTTTAAACAATAGGGTACCTTCACTAGCAGCACTAACTAACTGTTAAAACTTTGTTCAAATCAGACGTGTCCTTCTCAAGTTATCATGCTTACAAGAAACGTGAGGGACGGACAGACAGACACTTCAAAAGTTGCTTAATTTGATCACTAACACAATGATATGAAATTTTTTTTTCTCCACGAGTGATATATACAGTTTTAGAAATGCCGATCAAATGCATTATACTTCTCTGCGAAACGTATAATAAAATGTAATAATTACAAGCTCAGTTTCTATTATTCAGTACAGGACAATTAGCGGAAATCGCCAAAAAAAACACTTATTGTTTATTTTTGATTTGTTAGATTAATAAGAAGGGTCACAAAGTTTTCTCTCGAAAAGTTGAGGCAAAGTAGCTCGGGACCGTCGGTATATAGCCAATAAACGATTATACTTGGTAAATAAAAAGACCCGAAACGGACAAATATCTCAAGAAATGCATATCGGATCGAAAGAAAGTACTGAATATTTTTGAAAAAGTTCCACCCTGAACCCCTGGGGATGGAGGTCGAGGCAACTTAGAAATCTTAAGTAGAAACCCCCATTTTTTATTGCAGATTCGGATTCCACGCTACAAAATACGTAGGTTTTGTCTGAAACTTTCTTTTTGTTTCACGATAGATGTCATTGTAATCGCAAAAAATAAGATTTTTCGAAATTCTCGAGAAATACACTTTAAATTGAAAAATAATACGTGTTTAGTATATTTTAAAAATATATCCAGTGATAACAATTGACTTTCAACTGTCAAAAAATGGGAAGCTATATTTTTCATCGCAAAATTAGGCTTTACCTGTAGGTTTTAATTGAAACATTTTTTTTCATTCGTGCTAGATAGCGTTTATCTGTTCAAGAATCTAATTTTAGCGTTACCTAGGAACAGCGACGTGGACGAAATAGGTTTCTGTTCCCTTGGGCTTCTTGTTTTAGGTGAGTCCCCTCGTCTCTCACCATCGGGGTGCTTCTAGCGCTTGGTAGTGTGCTAACTGAAGGTAAATTTGTTGAGAAACATTTTACAATATATCTGGTGTTATTGAGTTTGAAAAATTACATATTCTCTCTTTCAGCTCATCAATATTGTTGAGTTTGATCTCATATACTTTACTTTTTAAGTATCCGCAATAAGAGAAATTGAGATGGGCCAAGTCAGGAGACCTTGGTGGCCATTCTAATGCACCTCCTCGACCAATCCATCTTCACGGGAAAATATTGTTCGGCAAATTGCGTACAATTATAATATAGTGCACTAAAGCCCCATATTGCTGGAACCACACGTGGTCAAATGCATGTCCAACGATTTCTGTTGCAGGTGTTATTTCATTATTTAACGTACCAGCCTAGACTTTTTGCTGATATTGGGTATGACAATCCCTCATCCAGTGAGGATTTTCATCGGCACAATACCTCATATTATTCCGATTTACAGGAGCATTTATTTAATTGAAAAGTAGCTGCATCAATCATGAAATCCCATATTATTTAAATGGCAAAGAGTACGTCAAACTCAGCACGGGTTAATATTAAAATTCAGGTTCCTTCTGGTGCCTATAATTCTCTTTTATTTATTTGGAAGAGATTCGGGGTGCAGCGCGGTTAAAATTCCGCCAGTGCCATTTTAAAGTCCACCGTGATAGCATATGTCCTCTACCCTATGAAGTGGAGTCAAATTCAATACTGTCATATGTATCAACTACCAAACTTTAACTTTCGAATACATCTGTGTTCCTTCACCAGATGGCACCTTGTGCGGATCAAAATCAATGAAGATTCTGGAGGCTTCAGCAAGATATCACATATAATGCGTGACCTTTATCTTGTATGCAGTGTATATCTTTGCCATAAGCTTGTGTTATGATTCTTAAATGCTCAGAATATATATTGATATCTCCAATTTCAAATATTTGTATAACCAATTACAAAAATTTGGCGGCCCTTCGTTTTACATCAGACGATAATTCATTCATTTCAATTTTATTTCGTAAAATTATCATTTCTCTCGTTATCAATTTAAAATATTTTTACTGTGGAATAATAAAATAATGGTATTTTGACGTTGACCTTAAAATCCACATTGTAATAAACTTATGAAATTAGAATGAAACAGACTATCAGCTGTTACAGTCGCAGGAGTTATTTCCTCACACCCTGTACGAAATATATATATATATATATATATATATATATATATATATGTTACTTTACATTGTTAGTAGATTTCTAACTTCCTTTCATTTCATATGCGTCGGAGTTGCTGCAGAATGGATCATCGAAAGATTTATGGTGAAATTTTGTTTTGAATGTGAAATCAATATGCCCTAAGGCATAATTCCCGCCATAAAATACATATATTAAACGAAATTATCACCTATCAAAGAACAGTTCCTTTGTAAGCAACCGCAATTCATAAAATTTATGGTATCACCAATGAACTACATAGAGTCTCTTAAGTAATAAATAAAAAAGAGAAATGAAAATCCCTGGTCTTCCAGTGTGTTCAGTCGTTTTCTTTCATGATGCCGCATCAATAGAAGCATTCAACGAACGAATCGTTTGATGTACTAAGGAAATTTTCATCAAATGAAAGCGATGTGATATTTATTGCGTCATAAAATTTGTATCATCCATTTTAACAGCATCACTGCATACGGAATCACTTTCTTTTAACAGAGATTACATCTATATCGTTGGTGTATAGCAATTAGATGATGTGTTCAAAAGCCCAATGATGCGGGTGAAAATATACTTCTCATTATAGTACAAGTATTCCTGTTTACTTTGCTACATGTCTTCTTTTTGGAAAATTCTATTTATCACATATGATGCGCGATATTTCTATATTGTTAATTTGTAATTATTATATATCTATTATTTAATGATTATTATGAATAAAAAACAAGAACTCGTAGAAAAAATGATATGTGTACATTTGAAGTAGTGTTCTTTTCCTCCGTTGTGTAAGAAAGAAAAGTTACGCCAACAATTTCTATTACATTTCTAATAAATACTAAGACATAAGGGCTTACCAACAATACATAAATCTACAAGAAAGAACAAGTAGTTTAAAAAAGTTATGATGCATAAAAAATTAAAGATCATAAACGATTTATTATCTTGTCACTAAAAACATATATAAAGGGTGTTTCAAAGGAGAGTGCATTAAATTCTCTGTACATTAAATTTAGTATTATTACTTACAAAAAAAAAAACTAATACAATACGATACGATAAAATACAATCCTTCCCCGTGCTCTATATAGAGGTTAACTCGTTTAAGTAAATTAAATCTTATTCGGGGAAAGCATTAGGCTCCCTTCTTACTTTCCGGTTTCACCGGAAGTGACACTAACTTTTTCAAACGTAACACCCCCTATATTATTGCATTTTCGAATTCTGCATAATTTACTGAATTCAATTATACCACATAAATGACTATTCAAACGTCAATATGTATTTCAATTTAATGTAATGTGATGTTGGGGAAATAGGAATCCCGTCAAAAATACTAAATTATGGAATTCATCGTATAAGGGGTCACTCAGCCTGTTGTACCGTTTAGAAATAACGTTCAAGACGGCAGTGGGGCGCCATTTTTAACACTAATATTACCGCATTCCACTAAAAAGAAGGTGCCGGTTATTAAAAAATAAGCAATTCAAATGTCAAAGATGAGGACGAGGCTTTTGACGAACACTGTATAGAACAATATAACAAAAATCTATTTTAGGAATATGGAAATTTGAAAAAATTATATTGTGGAGAATTGCTGAACAATATGGCGACAAAGTTTTAAGATTAACGCCTTATTTTTATATTTTTATCCAATATATTTGGGATCAG
This sequence comes from Leptura quadrifasciata, assembly GCA_963675555.1. Classification (NCBI taxonomy): domain Eukaryota; kingdom Metazoa; phylum Arthropoda; class Insecta; order Coleoptera; family Cerambycidae; genus Leptura; species Leptura quadrifasciata. Next base: position 105,341,707 of record OY776674.1, on the reverse strand, counting down.
TTGAAAAGACACCTCAGAAGTGAAAATAATTTCCCAAAATTCGACAGAAGGGTTATGAAATTAATTAAAAATGGAGGGTCGACAATTGACAAGAAGCATTGGGGAAAACGAATTAAAAACGTAATTCGATTTGGGAATGAACTGATATACGAGATATTGTTGATTCGTTTACTAATATGCGTTATGGTTTGTGGAAGTAGGCTTATGAAGAAATGACCTAGCAAGTTAACCTCCTCGATCGCCGGATTTAAATCCGATGGACCATTTTGTATAGGGTCGTGTATAAGATTTGGTCACTTTAATGGTACTTATTAGTGGGAATAGCATGCGAGTAGACGTAATAGCGATTATTGAATCGGGATATTGCACAAAGGGCTACAAATAATATTGCTCATGCTGAGACATGCATCGCTAAAGACGGAATGCATTTTGAGTAGCTCTCATAGTTCTTTTTTAATTTGAGGTTGTTTGGTTATTCATAAATTCATCAAACATGTTTACACATATACTAACATTTTGGTCATTATTCAACTAGTTACATCGTTGAAAATAGCTCCCTCCAGACATTTACTTGTAAGAATTGTTCTTACTATTTTTGCACACCAACCAATAGCCATCGGCAAATAAGTTCTTTGTTGACAAAAAACGTGAAGTATGTACTTGTTTATGTTGTTTATAACTAATCTAATCCTCAACATCTCGTTTAAACAACTTTTCCTCGAAAACAGTTTGTTGTACGGATAGTTGTCAAGAAGACCTCTTCTTACGATCTAACGTCCACATAAATCTGTGAGGTCCTAGGTGTTTCTATATCTTGTAGTGAGTATAAATAATAAAAGAAAAATGGTACTAAAAATACAATTTATTACAATATAATAAATTTACATACAAATAAAACATGCACTATGATATAAAAATCTAGAATTCTCTGCTAGGGAAAAACATTAATATTAATTTACGACAATTATATAAATATCGAGATTGTTCGAAAATAGTTAACCTGAAAAATCGAGAAATTGTCCGAATAGTCTGGAATGAGATAGAGAATTCGAGTACGTCCGCCACGGACATATAAGAGGCGGATCCAATGCACGGTTTAGTTATTAGATAAAGGATAGTAATAAGTTGTTAATTATAATACTGAGACTATAATTGATATCATCCAGTGGCTTGTATATCAGTGTATGCGCGGAAGCTATACAACCTTAGGCGATGGTTGTATAGGGGATATACCATCCTTCGGAGGGGATGTAAAGCCGTCGGTCACTTGTCTATTAAATGTCAGGCAAGTAAAAGATCCCTACTCTTCTTAAAGGAAGAGGTTCGCCAAAATTTCTGGTTGGGGGTAGCTCGTCTACAGGCGTCGGTGTTAGGCCTCAGTAGCAGAAATAGGCCGACGTTAAATAAATGTATAAAAAAACTATAGTAGATGAAAATTATAATTAGTGTGTTATTGTAAGGACTTATTATTGTAATTGAGTTATTGATAATGATAAATCAGTGGTTATTGAAAATTCTCTTTGCAGTTATTGAACCTACGTTTGGAAGTGTTTACTACAAGGTGTAAACACGTAACAATATCAAAATTAACCTCTACCACGTGCCTATTGAAAATTTAAAAAATCTAAGCTTATCCAATTTTCCTTCGAAGGATAATCTTGCTAAAGAAATTCGATATAAAATCTATATTCAATTAAGTAACCAAAATATCAATTGAATTTTGTATTAGACTTGATTTAAAATTCGGTTAGCTAAAATCTACCGTAGCAAGTGATTATTTCGAGTTTTTAATCCAAAAAGAGGAAGTAATTCACAATTTCGGCATTCTTATACACATCGATTTCACATAAAATGATCAATGAAGAATAGACTACCATTTGACAGACAGACATAGAACAGTGTTACCAATTTTGTTTTTAAAAACAAATCTATGGACTTTTGATCATTACAATTTTTTAAATATTATTACTTCATAAACAATCTTTATGCATTAATTGCTTAAGAAGTATTTATACTTATCAAACTTTATATTATACAGTTGTATTTAATTAATTCTTTTTTTTTAAGCTAGATTACTGCCATTTCCTTGTAGAAAGTGGTCTATGTTTTTCTATTATTGGTTTGGTTACCTACTGTAAATTTTTCATAATTAATCAAGCTACGTGTTGGTGAACAGCGTAACTATTTCCTATGGGTTTTTCAGTCGTGATTCTTGATCGATTAGAATTCATTAATTTCAGAGTGTCACACTAATAATGTAGTGCTAGCCGAGTAATCATAATTAAGTCTTAAAAAACTAAAAAACTAAACCAAATTGGAAAAATGTTAACTATTCCTCGTTTCTCTGCCTATGGATAAAATATTTTTTTAATAATATTTAATAAAGCAAAATCGTCAATTAAGTTTCATAAAGTTATCTCAAATATTTTTGAGAAAATCCTTAAAAGCCTATATTTAGGCACCTTCTTCAGAGAGCGGTAGCTCCCTTAGGAAGTATTTTCACAGAAAAGTTTATACAGAAATTTCTTACTATTTTTACAAATAGAATCAGTACCGGAAGGGGGAATGCGGGTATTTTGGAACACCCTGTATATATAGAGATAATAAATGTATAACAAATCTAGACGAGGATAATGGTACTAAAAATTGGAAGAAAAAGCGGATCATTCAAGAACTGGTGAAATAATTTCTATCATAATGATTTTGGAAAACGCAGTTAATTATTATTGACCTTTCTGTCTTATTGCCGTGAAGTAGTTTCAAAATGTTCTTATTATTTTTATATTAGTAAATACGCAGAAATGCGAGGGGTAAACCGCAAGACCCAATTTGTACACCTGATTTCCCTTTTTTGGGAAATCTTGTATGATTTCTTCCTGATTTCCTCTAATTTCGTCCGGATTTCCTCTGATTTCCTTTGATCTCCCCCGGATTTCCTCTGATTTCTTATCATTTCCTTTGATTTTGTTCTACATTAATACTGAACTTTGAAGTTACATTCTATGGCAATCATTATATAAATTCGTTAAGACTTATTTTTCAATGTCAAAAATTAACAAATTTAATGAACGGTCTTTTTTATTGAAATATTAACTACACCACTGAATTCAGTAAACTCTTAAATGGGTAAATCCCAATCTGATATTGCTAATTGAAGTGTTTATCTATTTTTTTGAACACAGAACAGAAGAAAAATTATGAATTTTATGCATTTCCTTTGGGACACATTGTATAAAATAACTGCCTACATTCATTTTGTTTTAAATCTGTCAATATTCAATTTTTTTCATGAAACTTGGGATTTACCCATTTGAGAGCTTACTGAACTAGTGTTTTAATTAGAATTTCACAAAAAAGCGCTAATCAAATTTGTTAATTTTTGACATTGAAAAAAAAACTTAATAAGCTTTAAATATTGAATCATCTAAATTTTTGTCAGAAGGTACAGGTTTTGATGATTTATTTAAAAACCAGTCAAGTGAGTGTAGTACACGCTTCAACTAAGCAGGGTTCTGTAGTGCTGCTATTGAAAACTGAAAATTGTGGATATCTAAAAAACTTGTTAATATATCTTGCGGAGTATCTTGTTTAAAATAATTTTCGTTGATACTATTTACAAAGTGTTACTATCTTGATCTTTTTCAGATTTTTTAATAATAAGGTTGGAAAGTCAGACGGGGGGACACAGTATTAACGACTTTAGGAGCTTATATATCGCGAATTACTCACCTAAGGAAAAAATCGTTAAGAACTTTTATAGCATTTTTAGAGAATTGGTCAACGATATCCCACACAATGAGGTGCACCAAAACAAAAACTTTCATCCCTCAGTTGTAGGCATGGAAAGCTGATCCTATATATTCTTTTTTGTAATTTCATTACACAGTTTTGTGGCGGTTCACATTGTAACGCCGCTTTTTCGGTGCTGCAACTTGCACTATACTAGTACAAGCGGGTTTTTGCCTCGAGCGCCAGTTTCTGTTTAAAGTGCAGAAACACCACTTTCTCTATTAACAGTATAATAAAGTCCCCAGATAGAATCAGTGAAGACGGTTTATTACTAGGAGTCGAAACGTAGGCCGTCTTTCTGAAGAAATGAACAGCTGTAATGATTTTTATTATTCGTAACACTTTTATTATTTTTCAGGACAGTACAGATAGAGTAGAAACTGAAAATAAGGCACACAAATAATATATTGAAAATACTTACAGTTCAAATAAAAGGAAATCAAATTTCTACATGTGATGTATCTTAAGAAATGTGCATATATACAGGAAAACCACAAAATAGTGTAGATAAACTAATATTTCAAATCTATTAAAATTTTTAATTACCCAGATTGCAGTTAGTTATAATTTTCTCATTTTTTATTTCTCTAATTCAAATTTCTACTAATATTTTTAACCAGGTATTTAAACAAAGTGAACGCAAGCAAGTAAATGATATCAGATAAATGCAAAATAAAATTAAATGATAAACAAAGCAAGACCAGCGGTGCAACAGAAATGAAATTTGGACTAAATTTATAACAGACAAATCGTGATTGAAATTTCTAACGATAATAAAGTGACCTTTTGTATATGATAAAATAGCTAATTTTGCCTACTTGACGAGGTGAAAACGGTAATGGAATGTTTAACTACTAAATAAAACGGTATGTCTCAGCTGGACTGTCCCACTTAAAGGCAGCATCCCCAATTAAGAATTTCGCTGAAAATTCCCCGTGAATCTTCTTTAAAAAATATGAAATAACGGTACGTCTCAGGTGGAGTGTCCCACTTAAAGGCAACATCCCCGATTGAGAATTTCGCGGAAAATAACCCGGTATAACTACTACTGTACAGAGAATTTTACTAGCAAACAGGTTCAAACGTCAAGTGTTATTCTACTAGATATTAATTTGTCCTTGTTTATTTTTACGATCGTGTTTGGTATTAACTTATTACAGTTCGGCTCGGGTGGAGTCTCCCACTTAGAGGCAGCGTCTCCGACTGAGAATTTCACAGAAAAAATAATTTATTTGCAAAATTAAAACCAAATTACAATAAATTGTATCAAAATTTCGGCGTACACCTCTGGAGTGTCCCATTTAAAAGCAGCGTCCCCTGAGGGCATTATTCACGGTAAAATATCTTCCCGGGTTTACTAGACACGATCGGTTTATTGAAAATTACTACAAGTTGCGAAAGCACAAGTTAACAAAATATAACAAAGACAAATTAGCAGTTATTTACAGAAAATACCAGAAATATTCTAAGTCCAAAGTTACTAAGAAAACAAATATAAATTCAGAGCAATGAAATATTACCAAAATGTCGACTGGTCAGGTCGGCAGTAGGAAATCAAAGATATTTTTCGCAGAGGGCCTAGGCAAGGTATCCCCGTGCTAAGCTAGAATTAATCCTGTCGGACGCACATTGCACGAGCATATATGAGTCAGGCAGTCAATTAACGGTGTAGCAAAATATTTATAACCGGTAGCGTCAATTGATATAAACAGTAATTTCTGGACAATTTAAATGACTGGGATCGATTGCAAATAAAATATTTATGTGGTTTCAGAAAAAGAACTAATTTAATAGCCCGGCATTAGTAGTTATAATTCTAAATAAAATTATTATTTTTGAATTAGGTTTATATTGATTATTTCGAGCATTAACTAATTTAAACAATTGACACTCACGGTTTAAACTACTTGCAATCAGTTTGTAACTAAAACTTTACCTAATACTTGAAACGAACTGAATTTTATCGGCCCTAGTTTAATATTTATTCATCTAAATAAAATTAGTGAGTTCCAAATGGTTCTCTCATGAATTTTAAAAGTAATCTTTCCCTGAAATTAAATTGCTTGAAAGCGGTAAAATTTCATCAGAATCGATGAAAAGATGGCGGAGTTATAAAGCTGTAACATGCGGACGCACGGACATGGCGAAATTATAAAGGTTCCGTTTTTTGCGATTTGGCTACAGAACCCTAAAAAAAACTTTAAAATCGGTAAATAAATATATTTTTTACAGCAATGTTTCCATTGAAAGTGGGTCGCACTGTGTGTACATTCGATTTTTTCCTTGGAAATACCATCAACTATATGCCAGACAAGATTCCAGATATTATTACGTGGAATAGTTTTTTAGTTATAGCGCCAAAAGACAAAGACATCCCGACGAAATCCAATAATCCTTTATTTTCATAATCTACATCATTTGAAACGTAAGAATACATCTCGGAAGGTGAACTCGAGCAAAAATGACTTTACTCAATGCTCTATAACAAGAATATACTGATTTGAAATCTATGTTAGCACTACATAACCTCACTAACCAATCAAACCCTATACAATTCTACGTTTTTGTCGTCACAATTGATACTCGACTTAACCAACGACACAAGAAATACTTATGGCCTCGCTTATAGCAAAATAATCACAGTTAAACAATGGCATGAAACCGACCACAATAATAACAGTAAAGCAAAGTGAAATATTCATAGTAAAACGAAGTGCCGTTCCAGAGGTTTATCCGCTTAGTATAGTCGTTTGCCATTTTACTCTGCAGATAAAAAACACAACAAATACTTTACGACCTCATTAAAATACCGTTACTGTCTGTATTATTTCGTTCGCAAATTTAATCACTGGTTACTTGATTTTTAATGTACGTCGGCATGTTTGATGACACCATACCTAATGGTTCAACGGCATTAATAATGAGCTAATGTTTTTGTTGCCTTTTTATCTGCAGAGTAAAATTGCAGACGGCTATACTACAATTACACTTGAACTATTGACAAGGTATGTCATCGAGTACAACCGAGTATAATAACACTTATTGTTCTTGTTGTTGTACTTGTTCAAAATACCCTTTTTTCAAGCAAGAGATATTAACTGAAATGCCTATGCGCATAATATATTTCAACAAAATGGCAGTAGATTTCCCCTGATTTCCTCCTGATTTATGCTGATTTCCCCCGATTTGTACACCTGATTTTCCCAGCGGTTTGCTCCTCGCGGAAATGTTAAAGCTCAGCACCATTCTCAATATCTCTTAGCGTTACTATACAACATAATCTTCTATTAGTACTTTCCCTCGACTTTGAACTTCTCCTGATTGACAATATTTCTGTAAATGCTAGATATATGTTTAATTTGTAGATGAAATATTAAATTGAAAGTTAAAACTTCAATTATGAAATTATGTTAGAAGTTATATCCAAAAATGAATACTTTTTGGCATCTTGGAATTACTAGGAACTTTTCATAAGATGTAAATAGAAATAGATGAAAGAGCTGGATTTCTTATGCATACAATCATTAAAATTTTAAATTCATTAATCATACCGTACCCTATATACAGTCTCCAAGTCTAGCTCAAAACTGTTCAAATGAGGATATTACGACTACTGAAATTTTATTCAAGTTAAGATGAATATGAAGGCAAAAAGTAAAAGAGTTAACTTCTCTGGCTTTAAAATGTTTACGGATTAATTAAAATTTTAAGTCAAGTTTTAAACTGGAGCTCTATGGAAGAGGCATTTTTAGAAAACCTGCTTTTTATACAAAAACTGGATATAACGAAAGGCTTAATAGTTTGAAACAGTAGGGATTTGTTTGCGAGTTTTGAGGTAAATTTGTGAGAATGGGTAGAATTCAAATCCACCGTATTAATCCACATTATTTAGTTCCCGCAAGTTCCTTTTCTTTTACGAAAATATTTCCATTATCTTAAAATTCCTTCATTGAGTTATGATTCGCGATGGTCTCGAGAAATTCCCCTTACTATTTAGTAGTGCACAATCTGAATTTTAAAGATAAGTTTAAACAATGCAACGTTTGGTTTTTCCTATACGTGACAATAAAATAATATTTTTAATTTCTAATGGTTGTAAGATTAAATATCTGTAGCCAAATCACTACGTTTGTCATATACAGGGTATTAAAAACAACCGAAACTTCATTTCAAAGACGCATAGAGACGTGTGTCAATCAAAATGGGCAACATGTGGAACATTTATTATAATTTTATCTATTCAATTGTTTGAGAAACCTTTATTTTTTAAAGTTTATTCTTAAATTTTTACGTGTTGGTCAATAAGTAGGAAATGGTTATAAATAGTTATAGAGATGTACATACAAAAAATGTTGGTTAAAAATATACAGAATGTTCCATTTGAAAAAATTAAAAATATGCAGTACAAAAAGTTCTAAATTGAAAAATCATTTTTGGCCACCCTGTATATTTTTATGAAGTTCAGAAACATTACACAGATGTCTCGTAACTGGTATTTACAATTTTTTTTCTTAAAATCCGTAATGGCCAGTGCAGTATTTTTTCATTGACATATTTCCATCGGAAATATTTCCACTTACAACATTAAGAAACTGGTCCTATGAATGTTAAAGATACTTATTTATGATAATTTGTTGTTATTTATAAAAGGTTCACTAATATAGGTTAAGTTGGCTGTAATTTTTTTCTGTTTTATTGTTAATATGTTATCTGTTAAGTTGATGGCATACGCTCAAATATTTTAGAATCTGTAGCTCATTTTGTTGTGCAGCTATTTACTTATTTAATAAATCTTTTATTGGAAAGGGTATATTTCCAAATATCTTAAAAATAGCTAAAGTAGTGCCATTGCATAAAAAAGGTGAGTTACATTTTGTTGAAAATTACAGACCTATGTCGCTTCTAAAAACCCTGTCGAAAATAGTTGAAAAGATCTTATATAATAAAATTATTTATTTTGCATCATGTTTCAATATTTGAACCCCGCATTTTTTGAGTATTGTTTATGAGAATATAGATGACAATAAAAAAAAAACCATTGGCTTATTTATAGACTTAAGTAAAGCTTCTGATTTGGTAGATCACACCCTTCTTTTACAAAAACTAGGAGAATATGGTTTATGGGGTAAAGTTACTGAATTATTAAAGTTGAATAGTGTAATAGTAAGCAATTAACAGAAATTGATAATATAAAATCGCATACTACGAAACTTAAATATGGTATCCTACAAGGATCAGTTCTGGGACCATTATTATTTCTCTTTGTAAACGACGTACCAGATATAAGCACTAATCGATCTGATATAATTATTTACACGGTTGATAATAGTTACCTATTTAGTGTTGTTAATTTTAAATGTAATACAAAATACACAGATAATGTTTAATAAGTTTATTTAATGTTTAATTCAAATAGGTTATTTCTAAATACTAATAAAACGATATTCACTCATTTTACGCCCAGATTGAAACAAATCAGTGAGTTACCTATTAAAATGCAATGGAAACAAGCATAGTGCAAGCCAGTGAAACAAGATAGTCTCAGCTGGAAATCTCATATCGATATACTGTACAAAGAAATGTGGTCGGTCTATTTTGCTTTTACAGGCTAAAACAGGCTGGCAATACACAGATTATGTTATCTTGTTATTATGCAGCGATGTATTCAAGATTAAAATATGGCATTATATTTTGGGGTCGTTCTCATTACACCATCAGACTATACTGTAAATGTTTCCATGCTTACGTCATGCAGGCCTATATTTAGAGCATTAGAAATGCTTATTTTGCTGTGTATCTATATCGTAGAAATTTTATTATTTGTAAAACTTAAATTTTTGAAAAGTGATCATTATCATACCTATAACACCAGGAGAGGTCAAGATTTGCGTTTACCTATTCATAATTTGGGTGTTTATGAAAATAACGCTGCATATATTGATAACAACTATTTAATAAGTTTCCTGATAACATAAAATTTATCGAAAATATACATTTCCTTAAGAAAAAAGTTAGAATATTGCTGACAGATAAAATGATTTACAGAGTATCAGAATACTTTAACGAAAGTAATATGTAGTGACTTAGTAGTGTTTATTATTACGTAAGATGTACTATGTATCTTTTAATTTCGTATATTATCTGCTTTTTAAATATTTTCTTTTGTACATGTTCGCAATTTTGACTGTTTAATGCCTCTTGCTTTGTAAGGTTTTTTAAATTCATAAATTATTATTGGTAAAAATCTTTTGGGGTTAGTCCACGTGTATTAAAGAAAACTACTTTATTATTTACCTGACGTTTCGATATTTTTTAATATCATCCTCAGGGCACTGAAAGATATAAAATCATCAAATAGTACGTATACAACCATTCAATATAACAAACGAACATAAACAACACATATATTGAAATTTAAAAAATTATTACTATTTAAAAATATTCAAAGCACAAGTATTAATTTTTAAAATTTCAATATACAATGTGTCCACGGCAAAACGGTATTATAGGTGTAAATGAAAATTTTTTTTAGATTACAAACACAATTTTTCGTATTCTGCTCTTGCTTCACCCACTATTTTTAGTATGTTAGACTTTAAAAAAAATATAGAGGGCGCTGGTAACAGCTTAAAAATAAAAATCGCATCAGGTAAAGTTCCTTTCCTGTGCGAAATATTGGAAAATTTTATTAGAAAAATTTTCTCAGAATTAAAAATTATGACGTACCAAATTACAGAAATAAATACATATTTTTTGTTTATAAAATTACACACGTTACTACTTTACTGCCGCAGATTTATGAAGAAAGGGATAGTTTGAGACATTGCCACTAACAACTCCTGTGTGAGTTGGTTTACAAAATATTTCAAAATAATGATTATTGTTTTTTATTGACATGGTCAAGTCAAGAAAATTTAATTGATTTTCTAGTACGACTGTAAATTTTATTGTAGGGTGAAAGGTCTTAGGTAGCCCACAGAATTCATTAGATCGTTTAAAATACTTGACCACTATATTAACATATCAATTATATATCCATAACAATAGACTACATTGTTTTAAAATGTTGGGTCTTTATAACAATTTAAGAACCTTTAAAGTTATGCATAAATATATCGGCTAAAATAGGTGATAAGGGAGACCACATAGTTAGTTCTTCATTTTGATATGTTCCCCTATTAGACATGAAAAAATTTTGTTCCAAACATAGATTAAGTAAATTAGTAAATTCATTGGTTTGATCAGCGGACATATCACCATTTGTCATTGTATGTTTAATTAGATTTAGTACCTCATTCCGTGATATGTTATTATAATCAGTCGCCATTGGTAGGAAAACGCTTATACATTCATTATGCACTCTCAAAATAGAAATAACTCATTTATATCCTTTATTGCGATTTATCGGGCTGTTTTTTGATTATTTCTTCTTATATATTAAAAATTCCAACTCTACTGATTAATATTGCAGCAGTTGTTCAAGGTTCAATGGACAAATTAGTGAATTATGTGACGAACACTCTCGTGTGTAAAATATTGTAAATTACTCTGTTTATTACAACCGCACCCTGTTCTCGAACACGCATTGTATGTAAATTGTTGATTTATTTACGGCACGATAATGTAATTGAATTTGGCTTTACGGCAATATGCGGAGAGACAAAGACCAACAAAATATATATAAAATTTTACGATTTTTCCTGAAGAAATAATTTCATATTGTTGTAGCTTATATGCCACTTTTTATTACATTTATGGAAGTTTTGTGTCTGCAGTATGTAAATTGTAATAAAGTAAAGTAGAAGAACATTTTAAGATTGTATTAAAAGGTTTTAGAAAAATTTAATGAGAAATATGAAAAAATGCGTTAAAAAATTGGGTAATATTTTCATGGAAAACTTTGAGGAATTACGTATTTATAGACAAATATTTTAATAATTTTTTAATACAGTGTGTCATCGGATGGGGTACCGCACTCTTGTAAACTTTCTTATTATTGATTTGCTGAGAAAAAGTCATTTATAGAAAGTTTTGCTTGTGTAAGTCTGGAATTATTACTTATAAAGGGTTTTTAACTTAAGATAAGTTATACAGGTTATTCTAAAAATTAGTAAACTACCTCTTTTTACATTTTTAATGAAAACTTTTTCAATATGAAGAAAAGCTTAAATACAAAATTTAGGACAAAAAAATAACAATTCATTCAACTATGCTGAACACTATTTATTATATTTATTGATCTCTGGAATATGGAATTGGTTGGGAGGGTGGTCAATGAAAATTATTGAACCACAGCACTTAGGCCCCATTGGGTCGCTTGCACTTCCTCCCAGTAGGAAGACTCTCGCCTAGGCCTCCAACCAACCTAATCTTGCGAAATAGGTGGTGACGCTGCCTAGGGGCATCTCCCTTACATAGGCCAAAATAGGCCAACGTTCTCACAAAAAGGATTCTCTGATTGATGAGACGGCAGAACAGCCACAAGGTACATGTTGAACCGTCTCATCTTCTTGTTTACAACCTCTACAGAGAGGTGTTTCGCTTAATCTCATATTATGTAGATGTTTCCTTAACGGACAGTGTCCAGTTTGGATTCCCGTTATAAAACGTAGGTTCCTTCTGGACATTGCCAGGTAGTCCATTGCTGTACTCTTGTTGGGGTATTTTAGTAGTTCCCTAGCAAGCTGACAGCTGTTTGTTTCATCCCACAGCTTCTTGAATTCAATGTGGGTGTTCTATTTAATTATTTGTGTTATCGCCGTGACCGGTAACATACTGACCAGGTCAAGCCTGGTCCAAGGCCTGCTGCCTTCTTGGCCAGTCTGTCAGCTACTTTGTTGCCACTACACTGTGTATGTCCTTTCACCCAGTATACTAGTATGTTATTCATGCTGGAGGCAGCCACAAGTGCTTTGTGACATTCTCATACTGCTCCTGTGGTAATTTTGTAACTTCTCAGGGCTAGTAATGATCACAATCTGGGCACAATCTGTGTAGATCTTGATTGTTTTGCCCGTAGTTTGTCTACGGACAATCTCTTTTGCAGCTGTGGTTATGTCCGCCAGTTCCGTTTGTACTACGCTGGCTCGCCCATCCATAGCCTATTTATATTGGATTTGCAGACTTCTGGAGGACATTCCACATTCTGCCCGTCTGTGAAGATGTTAATCACACCTTCGCCAGCAGCCTCGTTCTCACTATTCATCTGTATTATGTAGGGTCTGTCAAAGACAAACCGATGAGTGCACGCCTGTAGAAGAGGCGTCTTTCTGACAGTCTCTTCCACAGGCGACTTCTGGCCTCTGCGCAGCCTACATTTGGTTGTATGCCAATGGATTTGAGGCGTACCATTGTTGTCAGGACCACTTCTTCTAGGTATATATCTAGTGGTGGCAGACATAGCATTACCTCCATAGCTCTCGTTGGCGTTGTTCGCATAGATCCGGTTATGCTTAGGCAGGCAACTCTCTGCACTTGGTTGAGCTTGACCTTACCTGTAGTCTGTTTGCCATTAGGCCACCAAACCACAGCTCCATAGGTTACCATTGGTCTTATGACGGCAGTGTATATCCACATGACCACTTTGGGTCAGGTGTTCCTCACGGTTCTGCGACACTGCTCATAAGAAATGTAAGCCTTATTTAGTCTTCTATCTATGTGAATATTTTATGTTAGTTTGGCATCGAAGGTTACCCCAAGGTATTTCACTTCTGATACGAAACTTAGCGTTATATTCGGGAAGGCAGGTACCTTCAGTTCTCCTAGTTTTCTTTTCATTGTGAAGAGAATCATCTCCGTCTTTCTGGGATTGACAGACAGGGAGTGTTCTTTGCACCATATTTCGATTATTCTTAGGGCCCCTTGCATTCTTTTAAAAAGGACTCCTTCGAATTTTCCCTGCTAAGCATGATTGTTAAATCATCTGTGCTACACAATTGAGTGAAATCCTTCTGAATTGAGGCGGCACAAGAGGCTATCAAGAACGAGGTTCCATAGCAGTGGTGATATTATACTTCCCTGCGGACAGTCTCTCGCGACCAGTCCTCGTACAGAAGCATCTCCCACACTGATTCGTACTGATGTGTATTTGTAGATCTCTTACTAGTACACATTTTTCTAATTTTTTTGAAAAATTATTCATTAAATACATTTATTTTCACTTTATTAGAGTTTAAGGGGGCATTTAGACGATTTAAAGTTTCAGTACAGGTTGTTACATAACAGAATTGACTCCCCCAGAATAATAGTTAGGGATCTAGACTGCCGTACAATGCGTTTCAAAGGTGGCGGGTCAACTAAAATAACGGGGCAGAATGAAGTATCAATTTTAAATTGAGTTGTCTTAATTAGTTGCCAAATTTTTATTCAAAAATTGAGCACAAGGTTCTTGAGGAAACACGGACATTTCATTTTTTAAATATTACATCAGTCAAATGACCTCCTCGATGCTAACACTCTAGAACTAATGTTTTTGCGAAATGTTCGCAAAAATCAACGCGTGTTTTAAAATCTTGAGGCAGAAGTTTTTGTACGACTTGAATTTTTGTAGAGATGGAAGCGTCTTTCAGAATGCGGCGATAACTAAGATTCGAAATATTGAGTGTTAATGCTTGTCGTTTTGCAAATCGTTTAGAACTTCGTCGCACAGCTGTTCTTACTTATTCAGCCTTTTCAAGTGTGCGTACAAAACGAATTCTTCCTTCTGGTTTTCCTCTAGCACATGAAGCACTGCGAAACTTGTGAATCCATTTCTTAAATTGTTATTCGACTAGGAACTGGATCTCGTGGATTTAAATGAAAATGACGACGAAATAAACACTGGGTGATTACAACAGAATAATTATTTTTTAAATAAGTTTCAACCGCAAAGTAACGTTGAATATTTGACCAACGCTCCATATTCACAGCTAAACTGACATTTTTCGCGAAAAAGTGGCGACTTGATTTATATCGCATTATGATATGAATTAACTTTGAAAATGGATACATCAACTTTATTACCATGTATTACGCAACTTTGAATGACAACTTCGTAATGTTGGTGTTAATATTCGAGAAATATGGTTTCAGAAGGACGGAGCCACTTAATAATAATAATAATCGACTTTATTGAATGATACATATAATACAGATCATAAAAACAAAAATATGAAAAATTTGAAAAGGGGTATCTAGTGGCGAAGTCTAGCTAAAGCTATTTAAATTTAACCACTAAATAGCCCAAAAAGGAGAAAAATAAATATATATAATTTCTGAGACATGGCATAAGGTGCTCTTTAGAATACAAATAAAACAAATACAAACAAACAAATAAAACAAAATATAATAAACCATTACTATGTCTGGTCGATAGCCGCGTGGGTTAAGGCACGAGGTAGCAATCGCGATTAATCACACGGCTGTCGCGCCACCGGATTCAAATCCTGGCTCCGGCACTGGCACTGTCGGTGGAAATGGTTATATGTCCGCGTTTTTTCAATGTGTAACCCCCTTCCGCACAAGCCTCTGGTTTCTGGAATTGGGGGTTGTCTAATTTCTGCGGTGTTTATTTATAAAATTCTATATAATTGACTAATATATAGATACACAAAATATATGATGCTCAAGAGGTGGACTAGGTAAAACATTAAGTTACTGCTGGCTTAATAGTAAACATTTCAATTTATACTTGAATTTATTCAATTTGAAACTTTTAAAATGGTCAGGCAAAAAATTATACAGTTGGATAGCATTATAATGAAAATTTCGTTGGAACATGGCCGAATGATGACGAGGTATATTGCACCTGTTTCCATATCTTATATTTTTTTAATGTAAAGAAGACCGTATTACAAATTTATTTTTTATCGAGACGCTGTAGAATTCAAAATCTTGTGTACAAAATTTCCTAAATGTAATTTTCTTCTATTATCCATATTGAGCCATTTAACCTCACATAACTTGTGAAAAATATGATCGAATTTTCTTAAACCAAAAATTAATCTCAAACGTGGATTTTGTACCTTTTGGATACGATTCTTATCATTAAGATCATAGCATAGCAGAGCATAGACCATATATAAAATCACAATAATTTAAGTGTGACAAAAGTAACGAATCACAAAGCATTTTTTTAAATTAAAATTTAAAAAATGACGATTAGAATATAACAACTTCAAAGAGGAATTTTGCATTCGTTTTTTCACATGTTTTCTAAATCTAAAATCACAATCAATTATCATTCCAAGATTTTTGCAATTTTAACGAAAGGCAAGGGAACACCATCAATATTAATATTTAATGAATTTTTCACTGTACCTAATTTATTTTTATTGCCAAATAACATCAAGTTAGATTTACCCGAATTTAAAAGCAAGTTGTGATCCTCCGAAAAAATTTTACTGTTACGTAACTCATTATTAATAGTGACACATGCCTGCTGCACATCATTTGCGTTGAAATTTATGTATAATTGCATGTCATCAGCGTAATCTTGAACTTTACAGTTTACAGTAGAGGTTATGATATCTGACGTATATATTATAAAAAATAACGGACTCAAAATGGACCCTTGAGGTACTCCAGAAAGTATATTTAGATTAGACGAGAAGATATTGTTGTGGAAAATGTTCTGAAATCTATCACTCAAGTAGGAAGAAACTAATTGTAAAGAGGAAGCATTGATACCAAAATATTTAAGTTTAGCACATAACAAGTCATGATTTATTGTATCGAATGCCTGAGAGAAATCAAGCAAAATCAACACACTAGTCAACCCCCGATCATATGCAGTAAAAAGGTCATCCATTACATTTATTAACGCTGTAGCTGTACTAAACCCTGCTTGAGATCCACACTGTTTATCGGATAAAAGTTTTTTTCTCAGAAAAGAATTCGTAAATCTGATGATATAAAATTTTTTCAAAAATTTTCGAAATAACAGGTAAGATACTAATTATTCTTAAATCCGAAAACGACTTAGGGTTAGAATTTTTTGGGAAAGGTTTACCAATAGCAATTTTCCAATCACTTGGAAAATAACTCTTCTCTATGCAACAGTTAATAAATATGTACTGCAAATTTATCAATAAATGGGCTACAATATTTGAGCATTGAGACAGTTATATGATCAGTACCAGACGCATTCGACTTAATATTGTTAAGAATTTTATTAACCTCCTCGACACTAGTCACAGTAAAACTGAGTGAGTGGTTAACCGTTATTAAATTGTTATTGTAGAAATTAATTTTATTATCATATCTATGTGAGACATTTTGAACAAATGAGGCAAAATAAGCGTTAATCGAATTTGGATCAGATTCATGTGGTATATTATTAAAATTACTTTTATGAATGTTAAGATTTTTTAAAGTAGCACATATTGAGTTTAAATAACTTTTTTTTTCATTCCTAATTGCAGTCAACGTGAAGTTACGCAGTTCTTTTTACCTATTCCAGTCTGCAATACTTTTAGTTTGCTTATGTTTTCGTTTTGCTTTATCTCTCTCTTTCATCAGAATCTTGAGATTAAAAGTAAGCCAGGGAGTTTGGGGTTAGTAACCCTAACAGTTTTTAGAGGTGCATGTTTGTTAAAAAGCTCTAAAAGAAGAGAATTAAATAACTGATTTTTTTTATCAATATCAATTTCATATACAGGGTTACTGGTAATTCGATACATTCCTTTGGAGATGTGATGGGGCATGATCTAAGAAGTAAATTTAGCCCTAACATATATTATGCAAAACTCAATAGTTTTTGAGATATTTAATTTTTTTTGTTTTTCTCAAAAAGTAGATCTTAATGTCCTAAAAGTTAATTTTCTAAAAATCTATTTGACATTTTAAAATTTTTTTTTACTGGATTACTTGTCCAATATTATAGATATCCGTTTGGAATGAAAAGTATCTGGAAACATTTCGATCATGTGAACATCTGAAATAAAAACATTAAAATTTTTTTAAATCAGCTATGAAATTACCTATTAGGTTTTTCAAAAAAATATTAACGTAACACGCGTATAAATTATTATGAGAACTGCCTTATTTCGGCAGGGGAGGAGCACCAGCGTCACTTCTTCTACATTTCACGGAGCCAGTTTCAGCGGTATTTCGATATGCCGTACTGAATACCCGTGCATTTGGTAAGCGGCGATTAGGGTTCCAAAGACCATATTCTCGGCGAGCTTCAGCAGCGTTGCCGCCACAGTATCCATAGACAAACAAGATATCAGCGTATTCTGCGTTGGCATACGCGGCCATGGCACAGAAAATACAATAACAACAACTACGAGCAAAATCAAAATCTTCGATAACTAATTTAACAAGACCAACAAACTTAAGGGACACGGAGATAAGAATGTCAGTTAATGACATATATGCACAAACGTCAAAGTCAAGGACTGACTGACTTAAATGAAAATGAACGATTAGTCGTTTAATAAATTCCGCCACCAGCATTATCTTTACTAATTTTTTATTAGAACTATTAAGGGTACATTAAACATTTCTATCTAGTTAGATAGCTATTGAAATAAGGAAGTTTTTATAATAATTTGTACGCGTGCTACATTAATATTTTTTTGAAAAAACCTAATAGGTAAATTTCATAACTGATTTAAAAAAAAATTTAGTTTTTATTTTAAATGTTCACATGATCGAAATGTTTCCGGATATTTTTCATTCCAAACGGATATCTATAATATCGGACTAGTAATCCAGTAAAAAAAAATTTAAAAATGTCAAGTAGATTTTTCGGAAATTAACCTTTAATACGTTAAGATCTACTTTTTTGAGAAAAACAAAAAAATTGAAATATCTCAGAAACTATTGAGTTTTGCTTAATGTATGTTAGGGCTAGATTTACTCCTTAGCTCATACCCCATCACATCTCCAAAGGAATGTATCGAATTACCAGTAACCCTGTATAATATCATACCAAGGCATAGAGACTAGGTCATTTGAAAAATTATCATAATTAAAATTAGTAAAACATCTAAAAGTTACTAATTAGGGTTTCATTTTATAAGTATTAATCTTCAGATCACAAAACACCAATTTGTGTTCAGAAATACACAGTACATAGTGTACCACACTGGATAACAAGTTCAGTATTCGATATATAAATGGGGTCAATTAGTGTGCTAGAACGGCCCGATATTCTCGTAGGCTCATCCAATATTTGAGTTAAATTATATGTTTGTAAACAGGTATCAACTGTATTACGTAAGTTAGAACAAATTACATTAAAATCCCCTAATCAAATAATCTCATCAACAGTGGGAGTGATAGTTGATAAAATATTGTCTATGTCATTAATATAATTATTAATATTAGTATTCGGGTGTCTATAAAACACACCAATAGCAAATTTTTTTGACTTAACATTAATGTTTAAGAAAAGGTATTCAAGTTCAACACACCAAAAAAATCAAAAGTAATTTCAGAACATTGATAATTAGATTCTACATATGCACCTACTCCTCCTCTTTTACCATAAGGACGATCCTTGCGAAAAAAAATTATAATCAGGCAAAGAAACAGCTTCCCACCACATTAGTCAACCATATTTCTGTTACAAAAATTATATCCAACTTATTTGTAAGAGCTAATGTAGAAAATTCATCAAAGCCTGTGAAAATGGACCTTATATTAATATGAGAAATTTTCATAATGATGAATGTACAAGTTTATATTATATACACATAAAAGCAAGCATATTAAATATAATGAGTTGTTGTAATAAGATACAATATTTCATAAACTTTTAACAAATACTTTTTTATATTTTCTCAAAGAAAAACGTATATAAAAACAGAATAAATAGAAAGACTATCAATTTATTACTTAAATTAATTCAGCAAAATATATAACAATAACCTGCAGGACAGTCTGGATATATTTAATTGTAATTACAGGTCTTTAAAAAAAGTGTATTTATCGAATTAATCGTATTGTGAATTGTGTTTATTTTTATTTACTTGTTGCCAATGCTATTTGTATATTTCGTGATTATTTATTCTCTATCTGTATATTTATAATAATTATTGTTGTATGTTCCCATCCGTTAATTAGTTTAAGTACTGTTGGATGGTGTAAAAATAAAATAAAAATAAATAAAAATAAAATATAATAAAAAAGTAGAATTATAGTAATAGAAGAAGAAGAATAGTATATTCTGTAATAAATTTAGAATGAAGCATATTCTGTGCGAGCGGAAGTTTGTCACCCGAGCGTTGTCCCACACCACTTGCGAGTGGTGTGGGACGACTGGCACGAGAGCTCTTTTAAGTAGGATCAGTCTTTCGGCTGGTGTTTGTTGCGATCGAAGCATTAGCGTTTTGTTAGTAATATGCGATTATTACACTTAACGCGCCAGGCTTGTAACTTGTAATTCAGCGCTCGGCGGGGCACATAGCCCGGAGAGTAGCTGTTGGTTGCCGTCTGGTTACATTCCTTATAGTAAAATAAGGATTTTATAGAGGAGTTTGCGAGTAAAAATATTATTTTAATATTGCGCCCTCTAAAAGCATATTTGAACTTTTTAATTAGTACATATAAAAGTGTAGTTAATTGACGATAAATGATTATAAAAGACCAAAGAAGTTTTGCATTTGAAATTTTCTTTAAAGCTTGGCTTACTTGCGAAAAAAGGAGATTAAACCCTAACCGAACAGGTGCCGACTGGCCAAACTGGTCTCGACTCGGTGTTTAGGTACACTTCGTCGCGTGCTCTGTGTATGTTGCTGACGGTTGTACCTACCGTAGGATAAAAGCTTCCATATTATTATGAAAAGAGCTTAGGATCTGAGATTTAATTAATCGCACATTCTGTCAGTTCGACTAAAAAATATTTGCATTTTATGTAAGTAAAGAAAACTATTTTTATAACATGTTCAATTTGACACTTTTTAGAACATTTACCATCGCACGAACAATTTATGCTACATTTCACTATTGCACTGTGTCATGCAAATGATTTTATTTTCTTTTGTCAAAAAACGACGTTGCTGAAATAACTTTCACGCAATCAGACTAATGTCTAGAGACGCCGGTGTTAAACTTTTAAACAGATACGTAATAGTAAACGAGGTTATTGACCGAGAAACAAACAGATAAATGTTTTTCTGTGTTTTTAGAAATGTGCTCAAGATCGCATTTTTCTCCAAGTTTCCAATTCCAGATGTAAGAGGGAACTCAAAATTCGTATTCAGATGGCAGTTTTACATAAGAATCTACTCTTTGTATATGCTACAATTAACCATTGCTGAATGTGAGGTCTTAGATTCCCAGCTAAAGTCTTTTTTTTGTGCTAAGGCCTAACAACATCATAGTCCAGTAAAATGGGAAAATTTGGATGAGATAATTCAGAGCGGGCTGAAATTTTGGGAACAGGCTTATTTTGTTATACTTTTTAATATATCAAAAGTCTTCTCCCGTAGGCGCCGGCCCAAAGCCATAAAAACATAGTTATTTGTCAAAATGCACTTGAAAATGACAATTTCTCATGTTTTTCCCTTTTATCTCCATTCGCTCGTTATCAAAATGATTTTGTACATACACCAACATATTCAAAATTTGATTCTCTTTAACTTTCATTAGATACACTATTTATATGCATACGATCTATTGTTTTTATTGATTTTATCAGGAATCAAGTGTTCTGATAGCGCGCTATAAAGATGTTTAAAAATTCATGTCTGGAAATGAAAAATAAAACAAAATTGTTCGTAATCGAATACTCTACAACTTTCATTTGAAACATTTTGCGATCCGAATAACCGTTTTTGAGGTTTTAGCGAGAAACGCGCGCGTTTCCGTTGCGTCGCAAAACTGTCAAAATTTCAAAAAAATTCGGCTCCAATAGGTCGTACGAAGTTAAAACAAAAATGAAAATCTGTGGATTTTTATTACCTATAATTTACATGTCTACATATTTTACACTAAAATTGATACTTTGCAAGTTTTTTGCGAAAAACCGATTTTCTTTACATGCTTTGGTTGGTGAGGACTTTTGATATGTTAAAAAGTACCACAAAATAAGCCTGCTCCCAAAATTTCAGCCCGCTCTGAATTATTTCATCCAAATCGACAAATTTTGTCAAGTTTTATTGGGCTATAAACTATTTCACGTTTACAGCCTATTGGTCATATACATATATGATTTGTTTTAATTAATTATATTCCTGTCTCAGGTACTTATACTTATTTAGCTATAGATTTTGATTGTCTATCTGAAGGTCGGGCTGATTAATAGATAGTGAATTATTTGGAAATGTCAATCAAACTTTTCGTTGAAGCATGTATTTGAGTTTAATAGAAAACCTTAACTTACAATAATTTTTCCAGCTAGTGTAGTAGAAAACACAGAGTTGAAGTCGGCAACTCGATTCGATTCGAATTGCATTGTCGTCGTCGGCAAATGCGGCATGTAATTTATGTTTCCCGCTTTAAATAATCGTACTGTATTTAGAAATTCGTCGATGAAATTAAGTGGGAGATTTAAAAGGTCGAAATAAATAGACCCATATCTAAAAGTCCAAAATAGGAATAAATTGCGAGCATCCAAACATTTTACGGCCTTAAACAAAGCATCCCAGAGGACTAATTTATTTGTATAGCTTCTTTCTTTCCTTCCTTCCCAGAATGTATTTCATTTATGATTCATTTATCTTTTCATCAGCGTTGTTTAATACATGGAGTTGATTCTCTTGCGAATGTTCGGCTGAATCATTTATCTCTTCTAATGTATTATCTATCACCTTGCGTTAAGCATAAACAGCACGTAACAATTATTGTGTTGATATCCTTAAAAAACATGTATCGTCCCACGTAAGGGCGAGGCTTTTAGGTGAATTGAAAGAAATGCTATCAAAAATACCTTATTTAGGCATATATAATAAATAAATAAACACCACAGAAATTAGACAACCCCCAATTCCAGAAGCCAGGGCTTGTGCGGAGGGGGGTTACACATTGAAGAAACGCGGACATACAACCATTTCCTCAGACAGTGCCAGTGCCGGAGCCAGGATTCGAACCCGGTGGTGCGATGTCCGTGTGATTAATCGCGATTGCCACCTCGCGCCTTAACCCACTCGACCATCGACCAGATATAGAACGTATCTTAAAAATTATGGAGCAAAATTTAAGGTGCATTTTTTACGCATGTATATACTGTGTAATGTTTGTATTTTAAATGTACTTGACGTTCTCTACAATTACTTGTATTATCCTTTTTGTACAATTAATTGAGAAATAAAGAAGAATTATTATTATTATTTTCACTGTGTTTGATAACTTCTTGTCTGCCTTACAAAAATCATTTGCCAAATTTTCTAATGTGATAAAAATAGTGTTTTTAAATTATTTACTTCTGTATTATTCCTTTGGAACAGATGCATTGCACATTATTATGAAATTTGTTTTAAATTAAATACAATTATGCAGTACGTAGCTAAACATATACGAACAAATACCCATATAAATAAGTACAGAGACGAATATTAGACTACTGTCTAAGTTAAAAACAAAAAAATTTAATTTCCACCAGGGATACAGTCACCGGGTTCAAAAAAGACAACTCTTTTTTAAATTCAAGCTTTTTATTACCACACCACAGTGAGCTTTGTCCCATACTAAATGTACGGTCTTATTTTGCATTTCAATTATTGCTTTTATTATATTCGATATACGTATAAATATTCAAATTACAAATTGTTGTTGCTGCAGACTTTTTATATACTTTAGGCTTGCTATATAGATAAGTTCAGTAGAATAGTTAGATAGAATGTTATTTAATGAATACATTTGTATTAGAGTAAAAGAAAGCACATACCGTATTATTTTCTGTTTTAGAACCATCCGTGTTGTATATAAAATGGTGTTCTGGAAAAAGTTTATTTATATTATAAACCACTTTAGGTATCTTTTTTAAGTTCCATCAAGCTTAAGGCGCAAGCATAAGATTAAAGTATAAAAAAAATATTTTAGGTGTAAACTCATTCTCACGCATCAGTGTTTATCTTAGTATAGAAAATATTCATAAAATAAAATATGAGTTGCCGCAATTACCTCAAATCCTTTATCGACGCGTGTCAATGTAACGTTACAATTAGTACAGTAGAACAGAAAACACAATTTACAAAGGACTCTTAACTATGATAAAATATTACTTAGATGTAATCCATCTTTAAAGTGCCAGGTCTTGTCATTTTTAGATGGTGCTCGGGCGTTTGTAAATCATTGTAATATTTTAATTTCAAGTACCTCAGAAACAATAAGTATGCATATTACTCCAATAAGAATACATTTTAACCTCGGATAAGTGCGAACAAACTAATTTTTGATAAATACCATTATTTTATTATTATTATAGATATATTCTCAAAAGTCCTGATGATTTCGCCCGGTGCCAACTGATACATACTCCTCAAAAAGAGTGAATTAATAGTTTTTGGCGGATATTTCCGTTCCTATTGGTTCTATGATATTGAATGCAAAAATCAAGAAAACTGTTCTCTATCGAGCGAGTTATGTCAAGTTTTTGTATGAGCAATAATTTTCGGAAAATCGGCCATTTAAACTGGAAAAAGCATATTTTCGAGTATTTTGACTGGTTTGAGGTGAGTTGGTGTGGAATAGAATACCCAAAATACTCGAAAATACGTTTTTTACAGTTTAACTCGCCGATTCCTTCAGAACTATTGCGCGTACAAAAAACTTCATATGATATTTTCGGTAGGGAATAATTATTACTTTCTTGATTTTTTGCTGTCGTAGGACCGACAGGAACGGAAATATCCACCAAAAACCAATAATCCACCCCTTGCAAGGGGCGTGTAGCAGTTTTCACCCTGTGAAATCATCAGAACTTTTCGGAATATGTTTATGATAAAATAAAGGTCCCTACCAAAATTCAGCTTGTTCGCGCTTAATTCGAGGTTTAGGGTTTTTTCGATCTAAAATTTTAACAAAAGAGGCAGATAATAAAAAAAGAAAAATTAAAGAATCGGCAATAATATTATTAACTGAAGAATGCGTATCGAATTGTTCTGTAGATATTTGTACAACCTTGCTACCAATATTAAAAGAAGAACTTAACAAACTCCACATTATCTAAAAGAAAATAACATCAGTTCTGTGTAAGTATCTATGGAAATAATATAAACAGAATCTTAAAGCTGTGTCTTTGACATACACAGCAAATAAGTGTTCTTCGAAATAAAAGCTTTGAAAACGGAAAGAGACTACTTTCCGAAACGTCAGTAAAATACATTATTTCTGTGTTTATTCCGATTTATATTATTTGTAAAAAATAACCTCTGACTGTTCCTTTGACGTAAACGTCACAGGCGCAGAGGCTTTTTCCAAAAATTCTATTATTTTGTAGATTTTGTGATTTGTTTTGAAGAGGACAATACATGTGGTAGAAAACCCAAATAAAAGAAAATAATAATAAGTATATATACAGGCTGTTCATTTTATCAGGGCACTCGAGAATATCTCACTTAATATCGGTCGTACAAAAAAAATTATTTTTCGAAAATTGTGCCGATTTATATAACCTTTGAAATCCATGGCCTACTTTAAAATATCGGAAATGCGGAAAACGTTTAGGCCAAATATCTCCGTTGATTTTTCTACTTTTTGTTAACGACTTACCTCACTTTAATAGTAAGGGTACAGTCATTATGTTGGCAGACGATACCACAATAACGGTAGCTGACAAATCCCTTGAGGAAATTCAAATGAAAATCGAAGAAACATTTAGCGAAATGGATTCCTGGTGCCACAAAAATTCTTTAATTCTGAACAGGCAAAAAACAGTATGTATAGATTTTCATCATCAGAAAACTATTCCTGATACTTTTATAAAAGACTTTTCTTATATCTTTGTAACACATACTAAACTACTAGGCATCTGACTCGATTCTGATATGAGTTTCCGCAATCAAATCACACACGTGTGTGGAAGGTTGAACAAGGCCTTTTACGCGATTCTACAGATTAAATCGTTCTAAACTATAGAGTGTACAATAAACCTTTATTATGCTTTTGCTTACTGCCATATTTCCTATAACATCTTGTCTTGGGACTCTGCCACTGATCACTGAGAGTTTTGATTTCACAGAAAAGAATATTAAGATTAATGTTTAATTTGGACTATCGGGCAAGTTGTCAAGTCTTTAAAAAATATGCAATTTTAACCGTGCCATCTATATACATTCTGAAATGTGTTATGTTTACCAAAAGACATCTAATGGACTTTATGCATCAATCCGATATCCACAACTACAAACCTCCGATTGCCTACATACACAACAACTATGTTTCGTAAATCTCTACGCTACAACTGTATCATCCTCTATAATGCATTACCTGATGGCATCAATTTATTAGGGAACTATACTACTTAAAAAAAGTGTAAAGTCATTTTTAGAATTAACTCTCTTAAGGAATTTTTGTTTCCAGTAGGAGATAAGGCCTGCAATTTGGGTTTAGATAATTTGTCACTTATTTCTCACTTTATAATATAACTATGTATTTTTATTAGTGATTATTTTAATAGAATTTTACTATGTATTGCTGTTTATATTTTTTTCTGTAATGTTATGTATCGTTAGTTATGACTTGCCTTTTGTAACTTATGTTATATTAATTTGAGGTTAATAAACTATTCTATTCTTCTATTCTATTTGAAGAGGTACGAGAAAAATTCTAAGACGAAAATTTTTTGCAAAACAGAGTGTTTCAACGAGGTTTTAGCTAATTTTCTTCAAATCCGCTGTATTTTGAGATTTACTCTTCAGGCTGTTAAAAAAATTATTTTGAAACGGGCGGGAAATGGCGCCATTAAATAGAGTATTTTTCAACGATATATCACATACCATATTTATTCATTGGTACTACGTTAGTAATTATAAAAACATTTTTTTAAAACCAATAAATTTTTTTTAACAAGCATTATACTTGCCGTGGAGAAGTATAATTAAATAAAACGATAAAATAATTCAATAAGTTGTTCAAATCTTTGCTATAATAAAACATTAACTCTATTAGAAGATTAAAGTAAATTCAGGCAACAAAAAAAAATTAATAATAACAAGAATATAGCACAGAGAACATTAATATTTATCTAATCATATCTTTATCATATCAAGTGTTCAAAGTATCCACCGCGATTTCTTATGCACAATCGAGCGCGGCGAGGCACTGCATTTAAAACATTACTCAGCATTTCGGGGGTAACTGTAAAACATGCCTGTTGAATTCGAGCTCTTAGGTCCTCTATATTTTGCGGTGTCGTCGAAAACACCTTATCTTTAATATACCCTCATAGAAAAAATCCATTGGGGTTATATCTGGAGAACGAGGGGGCCATCGAATAAATCCATTGGTACCTATCCAACGTTGAGGCAAAATTTCGTCTATATAATCTAGGCAAATCTGGAAATTGTGGGGAGGAGCTCCATCTTGTTGAAAATATTGAAAGTTGTGTCGATTCTCTAAAGGTAGGTCATCTAAGAATTCATTAAATTCATTTCTCAAAAAGTTTAGGTACCTTTGACCACTGAGGTGACCATCATAAAAATAAAGACCTATTAAATTGGTGCCTATAATACCTATCCACACATTTATTAAAAAACGATTTTGAAACCCAGTCGATCTATGCCAGTGTGTATTTTCAGAAGTCCATTTGTAATGAATATTGCGATTAAAAAATCCATTATTGGAAAAATTTGCCTCGTTAGGCCAAAGTATTTTACTACATATTAATGGATCGGCACGCTTCTTTTCCAACAGCCACCTACCTCCTTGGTTTATCCCCCACTTGGAAATTGTGAACTTTTTTGGCTTTATAACACCAGTAACCATTTTCCTTTAAAATTTTTCTAGCACTTGTTTTATTTATATGACAAGCAATTTAAATTTCTCTTAATGATGTTTCCAAATTTTGTGTATTTTTATTTCTTACATAATTAATAACTCGGTTTACCTTATTTACATTATCAGTAACACTGTTCAACCTTGTCTTCTTCTTTAAAAATGAACTATTATTTTTCAGTTTCATGGCTAATTTTCTGAACAGAGATTTATTCGGCTATAGTGCTTGTGGAAATCTGTTTCTATATTCTACTTGAGCTAACCCAGAGTTAAAATTGCATTGGCAATATGTAACGAACATATTATAACGATCAATGCCAGTGAAAATCATTTTTGAAAATTCTAAATTCTTAAACGAGTGTGATTGAGTGAGAGTTAAAGTATTAACTGAGATGATCTGTCAAGAAATTAAATTGTCAAGTTTGTTCATAGCCAACTAATTTAAAATAATTGAAATAATAGTGAAATCATGAAATACAAGTAAATGGATATTATACTTAAAATTGGTAGACATTTTAACTTTCTGAGCAAGGAGTGACGCTTTTATGGAGGACCTCTATACATTGGCATAACTGCGAATACTCTTTCCATAATTGCTCCGTGTTGCTTTCTTGATTATTATTTTGTTTTTGTTACCTGAATTTACTTTATTCTTCCTAATTGTGTTAATGTTTTATTATAGCAAAGATTTGAACAATTTATTGAATTATTTTATCGGTTTATTTAATCATACTTCTCCATGGCAAGTTTTGAAAAAAAAATTTATTGGTTTTAATAAAAATGTTTGTATAATTACTATCGCAGTACCAATGAATAAATATGGCATGTGATATATCGGTGAAAAGGGAGAAAAATACTCTATTTAATGGCGCCATTTCCCGCCCGTTTCAAAATATTTTTTTTAGCAACCTGGAGAGTAAATCTCAAAATACAGCGGTTTTGAAAAAAATTAGATAAAACCTTATTGAAATACTCTGTTTTGCAAAAAATTTTCGCGGTAGAATTTTTTTCGTATCTCTTCAAATAACGGAGATATTTGGCCTAGACGTTTTCCGCATTTTCGATATTTTCGGCCATAACTCTTAGAGTAGGCCACTGATTTCAAATGTCTTTAAACCATTTTGTAGGTTATATAAATCGGCACAATTTTCATAAAAATAATATTTTTTGTACGACCGATATTAAGTGAGATATTCTCGAGGGCCCTGATAAAATGGATAGCCTGTATATGCATTTAAAAATATTTTTTTGGTTTAATATATTAACATAGATAACAGCAAAACTGATTTGTTATTAATATGTAGTTATGTGTACACTCAACAGTGGAATTGTTATAATTGGACTATTTATGAACATTATTTTTTTTTCTTACCGCTTCGAATTATTTGAGTTTTAACCTTTTTTAGGAATATGAAATAAAAATTAACCAATGAATTTAATCATCCACATATCCTGAAATAACTCAACTTCAAAGAACAACGCTCGAAGTTTTATTATATGAAGTAATGAATGTAGGTGACAATTCCCGCCTCGCAGTACGTAGGTGTTTAGAGGGAAGGTGGCCAGAGTCTCTCGCCCTTTAATTAAAGGGCTTTCACCGTCACAGTAATGCGATGAAGCCCTGCTTTCGTTATGTCTACTCGAAGAGCTCTCTGGATCATTTGATGGTCACGCTTTTACATGAGTAGATTAACATAGCATGCATAGTTAGAAAATAGTTATTTATGATACCAGCGTGACATTCTATTCATTGAGGTGGAAAGGTTGGCTCACGAATAAATTGAAATCATTTTCATCATGCATATCACAGAATTTCTTCTAAGGCTGTGTTTGCGATATTTCAATTTCAAAAAATTTATTTCGTTTCCCAGCTATGTGAGACATATGGAAGTAAAGATAAACAGGGTATATATGTGCAGCAGTAGGCAGGTCCTGGCTCTTTTCACCCAGAATTTGCCTGTGGTTGTGAACTGCCGTAATGAAACCTATGATTTGCTATATAGTCATAAGCTGGTAGCCTAGAATAAGGCACTGATCATAGGCATCCCACATCTGGAACATGTTTAGAGACTGGTATGCCTCTGTATTACGGGTGCAATGAAAACGACGCCTACGGCTGCAATGGATATAATATAATACTCTACCGGCATATAGAAGGACGGACACGTCCATGTACAAGAGGAGATTACAAAACAAATTATTCTTTTGGGGATGGAATTCCTACTTTATATACATTCAACAAGAATTTTAGTTAGACTAAGCACGTTGGGAAATGAAGAATCCGATGTATCTATCTACACCGATGGTTGAAAAATACAATGTGGATCCGAGACTGGGGTTTACTCAGAAGAACTAAATCTGCTTTCGACAATACCACTATGCACATATACCACTACATTCCAGGCGGAACTACTATTGAGAGTATTCAAGCGGTAATGGAAACTACAAATTCAAGCATTAGTGGGAAGAGGGAGCCTATATCTATGGATAGCAGAGCGGTTCTGCTTGCCTTAAGTAATTGCAGAATCGACTCAGGTCTGGTCCTGCAAATTAGGAAGGCCATAGTGTCCAACTCTGTTGGGTAAAAGGACAAGGAGGCAATCAGGGTAATGAGAAGGCGGACGCCTTGGCCAGCAAAGGCTTTGAGGGCGCCCTGTATGATCCGGACTCGGACTCGGTACTTAATCGCCATGTGGACACTCTGTACATACTTTCATTTTCCAACTAGTGGAATATATGGAAGAAGACGAATGCCCTGTTATTATTCATATTCGAATATTCATTATTCAATAGATTCTAAACGACTTAAGCCCCAAAAATAAACTAGTATTTTATCAACTTATCATAGAAATATATTGAATTGTATCAGTGCTTACAGAAGGGTAAAGGTAAATTTCAGCCTTATTTCACCAAAATATTTTTAGGCATTAGAAATCATCTAAAATTTCCGCTTATTTTTTGTAGTTCTGTCATACTAAAGAAGTCATACGTAAAATAACTATTTAAAGCACATATTATTAAAAAATGAATCAGAACAGAAAATGTATAAAACGCTTTGGTACATAGAGCAAAAAATTCACGGGGCCTTAACTAAGTTACTTTTTTAATTTTTACTAAAATACACGTAATAAATTAGTCTTATGGGTGGAGAAACGAATTAAAAACCAATTAGGAGCTCTCTGCTGAAATTAAATTGTACAAAAATTGTAAATTTAATTTATTAAATGGATTTTTAAAACATTAATTCGGCTAGAGCTCTAAGGTATTGTTTGTAAGCGATATATCATTATGCCAACTATATTTTCTAGAAAATTCCCTAGAGAGACATCTTCCGCAATTTACTCATATGTGTGATTGTATTGCTCCCTAAACACCCATAGTAGTAAAACCCCTTTCATAAACTGACAAAAATAATTAATTGTGTTTTATTTTATTTCAGGTATGTAAATTTAATTCCCAAACCTTTGGGCGGATCGAACGCACAGGCTAAAGTACACAACATATTATTCATGAGAAATGCAGGTAATATATAAACATTTATGTGATAATCAACGCAATGTATGGCTTGCACTAAATTATTTACATTTCATCGTTTTATATTGAGTACATTTATAAATTATTTTACTGAAATTAACTGTGATTGTTTTTTGGAACGGTAGTAGTAACAAATGGGCATATTCAATCAATCAATCAATCAAAATAACTTTATTTACATTACAGAACAAATATCTAACCAGATATCTACCTCACATTTGACCCTGTAACCAACGCATATTGTTTGTCACGTTGGTGGTAACAGGGTCCAGCGGAGCAGTGCTGGTTCAATTTATAATCTTGTTGATTGTATCTTGAATACATTCAGTGATGCATTCAAGACACAATCAACACACTCATTCTCCTATTTACAAATAAAATTTAAAATGAGTAATATAATAATTGTACACTACTAAGTAGCTGAAAACAGTTAACAATAAAATTTGATGGTATATCACTTATTTAATTTTGTGCTACTGGTGCGGGTACCAAAGCCTATAATGATGGATCCCGTTGCAAGATTTCCAATGGCGAGCAGAGTTACTGCTGAATTTTTTGTACTCTATAATTTCTTGTCTAAATATAATTTTGATTTTACGATGTACTAGAGATAAATTTATATAACAAACAAAACAAACAAGAACAAGTAAAACAAAAATGTACAAACATAAACCAAGAGTAATAGGAAAGATTTAACAGTTATGAAATATCAGTACAGATAGGTAGGGGAAGAAGAAGTTATAGTTGGTGAAGGTTTGGCTATAGAGGTTGCCGGAAGATGGGCAGCGTCTGGTAAGGTAAGGTGTGTTTTATTCGAAAGGGGGCATATTCAAAGAAGTTCAAAAAGAGTCAGACTTAGGCTAAGGGTAGTTGCCCTATAAAACTAGCACTTGTGCGTCTTTTTTGATACTTCGTCGTAATATCAAAAATTGTAAAGCCTAGAGAAATAAGTTAAGAAGGTTCTTTTGTATACTCTTTGGTAAATCAATAATTATTTTATTAATTCTCTGCCAGATACTTAATAATCTTAAAGACATTCATGTGCAATCTTTATATTTTACAGAAATTACTGAAGTTGCGGTATTAGATACAATTACTAAAATCAAAAACAAAGCATTGCAATGTGATGCTATAAACACTTTGATAAATAAACTATGTATTCCGCCTATTTTACCTCATGTAACATATATCATTAATTCTTGTTTGAAAAATAGTATTTTTCATAACCCGCGGAAGGTTCCTATTCTCCCTTTGCCAAAAATTTCCAGTCCCACTAGTTTCAAAGATATTAGTATTTTTATTATATTACCTTCTCTGTCTAAGATTTAAAGAAAAATGTAGATCTTCAGCTAAAAAAATATTTAAATAAAAATAAAATAATTTCAAGTTCAAGTAGTTTCAGGGTTTTAAAATTTGTCACAGTTGTTGTACAGCATTATTGATATGTTTCGTGCACCTAATCGGGCGAAACTAACGTTAAATTAGTTTTATTGGATTATTCTAATGCATTTGATACCTTAAACCAAAGTATATTAATATAAATTTTACACATTATATTGTTATCTGCAAGTGTCATTAAATTAATCTCAAATTATTTATCTATTTCAAAATACCTATAATAAATGGAGTTCCCAAGGTTCTATTCTTGGCCTTTTATTATTTATTGTTTACGTATCAGTATAAACACAAAAATGTCAACAAATTTCCGAAAGCACGAGAGCTCCTTTAAGTAGGATCAGTCTTTCGGCTGGTGTTTGTTGCAATCGAAGCATTAGCGTTTTGATGGTAATATGCAATTATTAAACTTAACGCGCCAGGCTTGTGACTTGTAATTCAGTGCTCGACGGAGCAATTAGCCCTGAGAGTAGCTGTTGGTTGCAGTTTGGTTACGTTCCTTATAGTAAAATAATGATTTTATAGATGAGTTTACGACTAAAAATACTATGTTTTAATAACGTAACTTAAAACTTTAAGCGGGCAAATTCCTTTCAACTATACGAGATACTCTTACAAGCTGATTGGTCTTACTTAGAGCATTATAGTGATGTTGATGAGGCAT
This sequence comes from Leptura quadrifasciata, assembly GCA_963675555.1. Taxonomy (NCBI): domain Eukaryota; kingdom Metazoa; phylum Arthropoda; class Insecta; order Coleoptera; family Cerambycidae; genus Leptura; species Leptura quadrifasciata. Next base: position 105,308,463 of record OY776674.1, on the reverse strand, counting down.
GTGATGCGTTTTACGCATGTTTAAACATTATCTTTGAAGAATGTGTATCAAAATTTAATAAGTCAAGCCGTACTTTCCCACCTTGGTATAATGCTGAAATTAAAAATAACATTCGCTACAAAGAACTGGCTCACAAAAATTTCAAAAAATACAAAACAGATTATTACCTGAATCAGTTTAGGCGACTCAGGGCCACCATAAAACAACAAATTGAATCTGCTTATAAAGATTATGTTTCAGTCGTCGAAAATGTAATCTCACACGATCCCTCTAAATTTTGGTCCTTTGCTCAGTACAAAAGAGGTAAAACTAGAATCCCGGGAGCGGTCACTTATAACAATGAAACACTGGATACACCGCAAATGATAGTTAATGGTTTTGCAAACTTTTTTTCGAGTGTATATTCTTCTTCGGATCCAAGTCACACAAACGGCAACATATCTTACTCATCCGAATTGATAAATATTAACTGTATTACAGAAAATGAAATCTTTGAAGCAATCAAAAAACGGAAAAATAAAATGACAGCCGGTATTGACGGTGTTCCCAGCTTCGTAGTTAGAGACTGTACTGCGGTGTTTGTTACTCCGCTGCGTATTATTTTTAACATGATACTTACAGCGTCCAAGTTTCCGGATATCTAAAAAATTACCAAAATATCTCCTATTTTAAAAGCTGGCGATCCATCGTCCATAACCAATTACAGACCCATTGCCGTTTTATACAATTGTGCGAAAGCACTGGAAATAATTTTGTATAACCATATTTACAGCACAATAAAATCGTCCATATCGCCCATGCAACATGAATTCATGGTACAAAGATCCACAGTACCAAATCTAGCGTGTATTTCCCAATTCATATATGACATGATAGATAATTATTTATTATTATCCAAGTTAAGAGCTTTTGGATTTTCGGATACATTAACCTTGCTTTTCACATTTTACTTGTTCTCAAGGAAGCAATTTGTGGAACACGGCGGTAATAGATCTCTTAATTATACAGCAACGTCAGGCGTCCCTCAGGGTTCCAACTTGGGGTCCCATGCTGTTTTTGATCATATTCATCATATTACTTGGAATTCTATTTTTATTATTTCACAATGTTCTGCTCATTTGTATATTTTAATGTTTCTCTCATATTTCTTTTTCTTAAATTTATACTATTTCATAATTTTAGGCTTACTCTGTATTTGAATATTTTCTCATCTTTTTGTAATTTATATTCTCATGTTCTCTGGAACAATTCTATGTTTCCTGTAATTGTGTATTTACCTGTTGGAAATAAATGCATTATTTATTTATTTATTTATATCAAATTTCCTTAATACACGTATCTCATGCCATCTACCACACTACTATGCAGATGATGCACAGATTGCTCTGTGCTTTTATCCCGAAGAATATTCTCAAGCTATAACAGCCTTAAATCATGATGATCATAATATTTATATTGTCTGTGCTCAACATTGTTTGCAACTTGATACCTCCAAAACTATAACAAGGGTAACAAGTTAACAAGGGGCTATATTATTTGGTAGAGAAAATCATATGCATAAATAACCCTCCAAATATCCTTCTTAATAATGAGAAAATAATTATAACGATAATCTGCTCAGTGCTTCAACGCTTCCGTGTTAGGTTTGCAACAAGGAGTCCCGGGTTCGAATCCTGGCTAGGGTATGGATGTTTAGCGGTATTTTTCATGTGTTACCGAGTTGGCAGTAGTGGACTAGACGAGGTTGTGTGAGAGACAACGCTCCTGAGTTCAAATCTCAGCTATGCCAGATGGCTATGTCATAGAGAATGGTTGTACCTAAATTAAAGAAGAATTTATGAACATAGAATGTATTTAAATAGAACAAAAACAATTCTATATGAAATTCTTAATTTATCGCAGTTACATTATTGTGATACAGTTTACGGTCCTTGATTAAACAGCTTAGATGTTACTCGCAATCAGAAGCTACAAAACTCTTCTTTGAGTTTAATCATTGGTATCAGAAAATATGAACATATTAATCACACACTTGGGCAGTTTAATTGGCTAAATATGGAAAACCGGAGATATCTGCATTCTGCAATATTCTGCATGTCAATTTTATGCAATTCTGTTCAACCAGTCACCTCTATATCTATTTAAAGAAATTAGTTATCGCTGTGATATACACAATTTAAATACCCTCACTCCTCCTTCATTCCCTACAGAGTTATTGCGACGATTTTTCACATACAACATGTAGGTACATGTATTAATAAACTGATCCAGTAAAAGGCGCAAACATTCAAATAAATAGTATCAAGAAGCGGCTTCGGTCATTATGGATAAGCAAGCAAGTGAATGTGCTAATATAAGCTAGTATTTGTTGTGCACTGATAATGATATAAGAGAGAAATAATCATTTGTACTTTTTTAGTATTTTTACTTCCACGTCCAGTGGAAGTAACGCAAAAAAAAATTATTTTTTTTTGTTGAAATAGGCTAAAATGTCATGAAACGCCAAGATTTTAAATTTGAGCAAAAAAAATTTTCCTGTCTGTCGGTCTGTCTGTAACTTTTTTTGTGCGCACGTTTACTCTGGAACCGTTTATGATATTGACTTGAAATTTGGTACACTTATGTATTGTAGCGAGATCTGGAACTTGATTATATTGTGATCTAATTCCGTTGAAAGGTTCGGGGATAAATGGGGTAAATAAGGGTAAATAGGCAAAGCATAAGAGTCCATAAAATTACAATTTAGGGCATGTGCGAAGAGTCAAGGTCTCAATTTTTTTTTTTGCTTCAGCCAAACCCCCCTCCCCCACCCCCACTGTCACCCCCAATACCACCTCCACACTATTATGAGTAAAAAAAGGGAGTAAAAAAATTAAAATGTGATTTAGTGTGTATACAAGAACGAAATGTCTCAAAACATTTTTCTGGCATTAGCTACCCCCTCTACCACCCCAATTGCCACCCCCAGCCCATTAGTAAAGGGAGTAAAAAATTAAATTGGGATTTAGTGTGTATACGAGAACCAAGGGACTCTAAAAATTTTTTGGCATCAGCCATCTCCTCTACCACTCCCATTGTCACTCCAACCCTATTGTTTAAGGGAATAAAATATTAAATTGGGATTTAGTATACGAGAACTAAGGGCTTCTAATTTTTTTTTGCAATTGCCACCGTCTCTATCACCCCACTCTATTATTAAAGAGAATAAAATATTACATTGGGATTTAGTGCGCATAAGACTTGGCTACAAAATCTGGATGTGGAAGTAGTGATTCCTTGGGCAACAGTTTTCATATTAATGCTAGTACTATTTAAGAGAAATTCTGTTTTTTGTTTATTTGTACGTATATCTATATTTTATATTTATACTTTACTTGTGCTGTGTAATCTGACTTGTTAGGGTTAGATGAAAGGATAGGATAGGAAAATTAATCTAAGATAGTGATTTTCAATATTTCCAAAAAGTGTCCATTCCATATATCGAAGACTAAGATTTTTACTAAGGTCAAGTTTTAGATTCTGTTAGGGCATCACCTGGTGTATCACAGGTTTCAGAATTATCCATGATTGTTGGACGCTGTATAAAGATATGTATTTTTGAGGAAATCTCAAAAATAGAGACAAACGGTAGTTTCACACGGTAAATACTCTAAGCTTAGATCTGGGTGCCATTAACTTTTTCATAAAATACAGTAAATAATTTTAAGTAGCGGTCTAATTTTATCATGCTTGGTAGTTTCCAAACTAATTTTATACAGAGTTTAACACCCATTAATTTGGATGTACCAATAATACTATAAAAATCAAGAGAGAACAGTAATTCTGTATTACTGACAGATAAAACTAAAGTAACTCCGAACGAATACAATTCTTTTATTGAAAATATTCGCTCAACAAGAACATTTTTGTCTTTTTTGAGATATTCCTTCTTTCGTCAAGTACAGGAAACTGCGCACAATTATTGTAATGTGCAGCAGTGCTGCCTCCTGTATCGTCCTCAAGAACCATTCTTTAAGCAGAAGCTCCTGCATTGCATCTGTTCAGGCCACTCAAACTAAAATAGCATCTGTCTCCATTTATCGCAACTGGTCCATACCTTTTAGCTCTACAACCAGGTGTTGGTATTTTCTCTTGCTTTCAAATTACGTTGTGATGAGGTGATCTGTAAGTTAGCGATCGCTGTCTTACTAGCTTTGTTGTCATACAAAACTGTTTGCTTCTACTATTCTCTCGGTGTTAATGAGAGTATCCCAGCGTGTCTTGGCCCCATTGATGATAAAAGCCAGCAAGCGTCTATTATTGTATGAAAACGCATTCCCAGCATGGTACCTTGAGGAACTTCTATTTTATAATATTGTTTTTAATATATATCATTTTTATAAAACACCAAAACATTTGAACAATACACTGAAATACACTACTCGACGCGCGTATTGTTAACCATATCATCATCATCATCAGGAGATGATTAAAACTGAGAACCTGTCTCATACATCTCTTGATGATGTTGACATGATTAGCGAACCATGGGTCGAGTAGTGTATTCGAGTGTAGTGTTCAAATGTTTTGACGTTTTGTAAAAGTTGGTTTTAGATGCCAAATATATTGATTTGCGAAATATAACCCTCATACGAAGACGCCCCGGCCACCAGGATTCGGACCCAGCGTAGTGTTGTCTGTGGTTAAAGGAGGGTCTCAGACGCTCATTGGAAAATCCAGTAGATTTTAGCATATTACTGTGTTATTTAATACCATTAACTAAAAATTTTAATATGTAAATTTTGTAGCTGCCTGGCTGGATTAAATGTACGTGCATTAAAATAAGGAAATAATTAAAAATTACTAAAACATTGCGCGAAAATGCAGCTTTTCTATGTAAAGTGTATATTTACAGTTCATAAAAGATTTTAATTACTTTTCCAGTAAATCTACATAATATATTTTTAATTGCTTCTGGAAATGAGGTACCGCACACTTAAGTTGATTTATTTATTATTAACGTGACGGGAAAGGTAGTGCTAACCATTTGGGCAATTGTGCATAGAAATCGTTGTTAACGCAGCATAAAATGAACTCATATTACAACGAATGCAAACGTTTTGTAGCTTGCTGCTTATTATTAAATTTTTAATTTAATCCTTGGCAGCTAGAATCGGAAAATATTGTTCACATAACAAACTGCGGTTTAGGTTTTGCGCATAATTTAGATTAAAGTAAATATAAAATTGTAAAGCGTTCTATTCTGTATTGCCGTTGTATTATGATTTAGGTATGTTTTTTAAAAAAAATTATTTATCTATTCTTTGTCGGTTGTTCAATAGACATATTTCTCATGAATCAGGTATAAGGGGTAGAGTTTTCTAAAATGCTAGTTTAGTTCAGTATTTGGTTTCGTCCGATCTGTTCATTTTATTTGTGGATGTGAACATGTTTAGACCTTGGGAAGATTATTGAGATAATTCCCAACTGGACCCAAGTAGGATAAATTGTGATGAAATTAAATCTTTTAGATTGGGAATCTGATACTGGCTTTAGTGAAGTTCCAAGTGTACATTCCAGAATGCATAAAAACAACTTTGTGAAACAGGAAAACATATTTGCCTGAATATTTATCACAATGTAATGAAGTCTCAGAATCATCGCTAAAGAGATTACTTTGGTAAGGACTACATAAGGGAAAGCAACGTTCTGATTACCAAACATCAAATAAATTCGATGACCAAAATAATTACAACTCAATATACGACATGTACAAAAGAAATGAAATTCTTACTGTGAAGATAGTTCACCAAGAACTTTTTCTACAAACACACTACGAAAATTGGCTTAAAATTTAAGATGGTGGATAAACGAGCGTCCATTATGGAGTCTTATACAATTATGAAATGGCATATTATCTCCACGAAATGTGGTATGATACCCACGATACTGCTAAGAAAGGTTGGACGGACAGTATAAGGAGGCAACGTTAGTATGATGCTGTCAAATAACGGTAAACGTATACTACACTGTGGTTCAGAAAAAGGTTGGGTTCAAGATTATTTGAAACTGTGTGGGAAAAACTTGGCAGAGTGTAATGTCGACTACCACAAAAATATGCAGGAAGATATGCTCGAAATTGATTTGAAAAACTCAATAGAGTTTTTCTAAATTTGGCAATAGCCAAATTTAGAACCTAAGAGTGTGATCGTCCTTTCAAAATTAAGTTGATCGGGTATGTTATTTATTATTATAAATGAACATGTTTGCGATTCTCAGGTAGATGTGAATTCATAAATCTGAATATATGCACGTATTTAAAAAACACCCTGTTTACAAGAAAGTTTCAAGTCAGAACGGTTTTATCGAAGAATGCTCCACTGTCACTAATTTAATATGCAAGATACAATTTATTAACGAAATCCTTGATCGGAGAAGTCAGGTGGATATTATCTATACTGACTTCTCCAAAGCATTTAACATACTTGACCATGATTTACTATTGAGCAAACTGGAGAATATCTGTCTCAGTGGTGGCCTGACTGCCATGTTTAGGTCCTACTTGGCCGGTAGGACCCAGTTTGTTCAATGCCATGGCCATCGCTCCGCTGATTCTGTCCAGACATCTGGGGTACCCCAGGGTTCGATTTTGGGGCCTCTTTTGTTTGTGATATTTATTAACTTTATTGCCATCAAGTTGGAAGTGAGATTTCTTCTATATGCAGATGATTTTAAGATATTTTGTGAGAGAAACGCGTTCCACGATTGTGCTAGGTTGCAAAGTAATTTGAATTTAATAAACTTCTGGTGTATTGATAATCACCTCCCTCTCAATATCAACAAATGCAATGTAATGTCGTACTGTCGTAAAAAAGACCTGCTCATACATGATGCCCTTGATGGTTTCATCCTTAGTCGGCCAGACTTAATAGTCGACCTTGGTGTTACCTTTGACTCCAAACTTTCCTGTAATTATCATATTGGTACCACTGTAACTGCTGCATGTAAGAGTCTCGGTTTTATAATTCGTAATATGAAAGATTTTAAATATATCCACATATATCACATTTGTAAGGTTCAAGCTTGCATATGCATCGGTGGTATGGAGTCCAATATATTTTGTACACATCGCCTCCATCAAGGAAGTTCAACGACGTTTTTTAAGTCAGTCACCTTCGTCCTAGATAGTTCTTATCCACTCAGAGGCACTCCACAAGAAGTATTTTATGAGCGGCTTCAAATGAGTAGTTTAATTATCATATTATACAAAGTAGTCTATAACAAACTGGACTGCGACTTTATAGTTTCACAACTTTATTTTCATGTCCCTAGAACTAATGCTAGAAGCAACCACCTGTTTTACATCCACGCCCACAGAACATATATAAATGCTCTCCATTGTATCAGATGGTGCGTAACTACTCGGATATTGAGTTCCCGCTTGATATACTTTAAATATATCCCAGTCAAAAAGCGTCAAGCCTAGGAAACTTCTTTTGCACCCTCTCCAACATATCGATATCACACTGGTAAAAAGGACTCCATACTACAGATCCATATTCAAGACCCGACCTAACAAAGGATGAATGAACCAATCACATGCTATTCAGTGCTAGATCTTTACTATTTCTAAGTACAAAACCAAGATTCCTAAAATTTGCAGTTGTCAACTTCTTGATATGGCTTCTAAATGATAGTCTTGTCCACAACAATGCCAAGATCCCTAATTTCTTCGACCCTATTAAGAGCCGTACTGTTAACTTTATTCTCATAAAGAGTAGTTGATGTACTTCTAGACAAAGAGATGCAGTAACATTTGGAAGTATTCAAAGCAAGAGCCATTATCCACAGACCATGCATAGAAACTATTTATATCAACCTGCAACGTGTCAGAATCACTATCTTGAGATATTGACCTATATATTTTTAAATCCTCTGCGAAAAAAAGATACTCAGAATTATTCAAAACCTGCCCAATATCATTAATAAATGAATTAAATAAAATTGGCCCGCAATGTGACCCTTGTGGGACACCAGACAGGTCATCAATTGTATTTGATACATAATTATTAATCTTTACCCATTGAATCATCATTGAATCAGATATGAAGGTATAAATCCAGTCTAAAACCCTTTATTTACTTCAAGTGCCTGAAACTTATTTATTAGTAAATTGTTATTGACTATCAAACGCCTTTGAGAAATCAGTATAAATACTATCATCCGCTTGAGATTTTCAAAGGTATTCAAAATATAATTCTGAAAGCAAAGAAGGTTTGTTATTGCTGGAATAGGAGTTATAAAACTATTTTTCTAATAATTTGGAAAGTCGAAATCCTCAGAGATAAGTGAAATAAAAAATGCAAAGGGTTAGCCAGAGTACTAACACAATTTTTCAAGAGCAAAGCACCCATCGGGACCGAAAAGTAATTTGGATTTTAATTGACATATGCCTTCAGAGACATCTTGAACAGATATGTGAAAGATATTTAGATCGATGACATTATTATTTATATAGTTCGGAGTAGCACCGTTTTGATCAAAATAAACTGAAGAAAAGTGCTTCGTAAAAAGACACACTGAAGAGTAGTTCAAATGTGCTTTTAGTGGGCAGAATATTAAAACATAATATTTTTAGTCACAAACTCCTCTATAAAATCCTTATTTTACTATAAGGAACGTAACCAGACTGTAACCAGTAGCTACTCTCCGGGCTATGTACCCCGCCAAGCATTGAATTACAAGTTACAAACCTGGCGCGATAAGTGTAATAATTGTATATTACCAACAAAAAGCTAATGCTTCGATTGCAACAAACACCAGCCGAAAGACTGATCCTACTTAAAGGAGCTCTCGTGCCAGTCGTCCCACACCACTTGCAGACTGCAGTTTCGAGCTGTTGGCTCTCGTCAGTGCAAAGTGGGCATGTGACGACGGACATGAGGATAGTTGGACTATTTGGTACATCTCGGTATCCATGGGATAGCGACATGCTATTTATTTTTCGATTGCAACAGACATTGGACCGCTAGATGGCGACTGCTGATTGTTTTGCATTGTCTGCGGCTGACGATGCACAACAGCACTGCACTGGAAATCTGCCTGCTGGGGACTTATTGCAATCAGATTTTATTTTGCGTAGTATGTCGCAAGTTATAGGACATTATTTTCAATTGATTTGGAAACGCACATTGTGCACCTTGATTGGTGGCAATGAATCGATTTCCTTTCATAGGAAATAGTGGAATACTGGACTGTCGTAGTAGGTATATTTTTACTTTACTACACTTTTATTATTTTTGTAATAATTTGTCCACTTTGTGTTGGCTTATATATTTTGTTAAATATTTTATATTTTCTTTATTTTGATAATTTTCTTTCTGTAAATGCACTATATAAAATTAGTTATTTTTGAAGCGGACTGTTATTGTCTGTCTATTGTTTATCTTTTAAAACAAAATATACATTTAAAATGCTTTGCCAGCAAAACAATATTTTTCGAAGAAAATTACCTCAACTGTGCTTTTATAGCATTATTTGCGAACAAGTGGAAATAATTTTATCATAATAATAATAATGTGATAGTAGAATATTTGGCATAGAATATTATTTCTCATAAAATCACATACATTAATTAATATTTATAGATTCCTGATATTGAGTATAAAATTAATTATATCATAATATGTGCTTTATGATACATTGATCTTGAAATACTGAATTGATAGTACGGATATTTCAGTTAAAATATCATAATACGAACGAACACTACCTTATCCATCAGAGCTATTGGAAAAGCATTTTCTTCTATTTTCATGGCAACTAACAAGGTTTTTAAAGCACTTGGTAGTACATTTTCTGCTTTAAAATTTCACGAAAAGATCTACTCACATATGTTATCCACATATGGATAAGCTAAACGACCAAGTTGTGGATTACCTGGCCAATAATACTTTTTTTATATGAAACCGATGACGTATGTTGGCGTACTAATTATAACTACATTCTATTACTCCTCAAATTCCTCTCTCATCAAAGTTTTTCTATTACGCAGAGGAAAGTTGCTTTACAGGATCTAATGAACACTAAAGACACATATAACGACTGGTATAATAATTTCTAAACAAAATGTGTTAATGAACCTGTTCATACAACTGAGAAATATCGGATATGTAAAGTGAATCCTTTCAAATTCAAGACTTGTTTATTGAAATTAACTTTGAGTACCTCCCCAGAGGTGAATCCTAGATATTTTTCAGATCTAGGGAAGCATCTAAACGGATGATGAAAATACAGCAAGTATCGACAATTCGGTTCAATAAATTTGACATTATATTAAGCTGAACACTGCTAATAGGGCGCACAATACATCGGTATTTGTAGTTACTTTAGATAATATTAGAGTGGGATTTTCTCGATGGAATTTCAAATATTTGTTTCCGGACTCCTGCGTTTCTTCGAACAATTGTCCTATTGATAAAAGTTTTTTACCTGCCACCTGCCTGCCACGAATCGAACATTGTCGACACTTGCAGATATACAGTATCATGGGTGCTTCTATACAAGCTGTTAGGCTAGTTTCTTTAGCATATAGGGTGTGTCTCATTTAAAATGAAGACACTCGAATATTTTAGTCGTTTTTTGAAGTCCGGATTTCGGAGCTTTGACATAATTGTGGTCCTTATAAGACGTACATTTCAAGGTAACCAACATAAATTTAATCCACAAACTGAGACAACGGCAGCAGTATTTCTCAATATTTTCCCGCAAAATCCACACACGGTTAGAATTTTGGTTATGTAAACAAAAAATATTAAATTAAATGTCAATCTGACAAATCTTTGAGTTCTATTTTGTAAAACTCTCTTAGTTTACAGTCGTAAAATACGTCTGCATTTAAGTGAAAAAATCAAACAATAAGGTTATTTGATGATGAAGCTCGTAGTAGCAGAGAAGTAACCGCAGAATTTAGCCGAAGACACCCTTTATGAGTCGATATTAGTTGTAGAACTGCAGCCGCTATAAATGTTCTTTTCAATGAAACTGACAGTCATATTAAAAGATCTGAAACTAATCAACCTCATCGAATAATATAAATAACACCGCAGAAATTAGACAACCCCCAATTCCAGAAGCCAGGAGCTTGTGCAGAAGGGGGTTGCACATTGAAAAATATGACCATTTCCGCCGACAGTGACAGTGCCAGTGCCGGAGCCAGGATTCGAACCCGGTAGTGCGATGCCCGTGTAATTAATCGCGATTGTCACCTCGCACCTTAACCCACTCGGCCATCGACCAGACAGAATATATCTGTATCCTGAAGATAACTGTCATCTTAGCTGCAAAGGAAGCGAATCCAAGATTGAGTCTACGAGATTTAGCATGTCAACTGAACATCGACAAGGAGAAAATTAGATGTTTCAGATGGCATAATATCAAGTCTATAAACCAAAATTTCCAAATACTTTGAAAGAAATTTTGCTTACTGATAAAGCGACATTTACTACTAATGAGGTGGTGTCTTCTCAAAACTGTAGATATTGGGCTACAAAAAATCCTCATTGGGATATTAATTGTAAGAACCGGTATTCAGAGAAAATTAACGTATGGTGTGAAATTTTAGGAGACCAAATAATTGGTCCGTTTATCTTTAATAACTCGTTAAATGCTGAGGGTTTAGTTAATTTTCCTCGATACGAAATTATGGGATGCAATTGGCAATCTTCCACGTAACGTGCGACATGAAAAATTTTTGTAGCTAGATGGTGCGTCAATTCATAATTCTATCATTGTTCGTCAGTGGTTAAACGAACATTTTACAATGCGCCCTTTTGAAATCTAGTCTCCTAGGTCCCCCGACATTACACCACTAAATTTTTATTTCTGGGGAACAGTGAAGAATAAAATTTACAAAGCAAGGACCGGAAATCTAGAAGAACTTTATTGTACTAAAATAAGACGAGCCCGTTGCGAAATCAGTATTCCGTAGCTGAAAAGAGTAGCCAATCATAATCTTAAAAGAATTGAGAAATTATATTTAAATTGAAGGTGGATTAGTTGAGAGAGGCTACATCCGATTTATTAAAATTTTTATTTACGTACAATGAGTAATTACCTCAAAAACTGATTGTAACCTACTTTAAATTGTTGTTTCTTTAATCATTTCAATAGGGTTTTCCCAGAAAAAAAAATTATTGCTGAAATACTTAACTCACGTAAAAAAATGATTTATGGCATATTTATTATCTTATTAATTTTACTAATAGTACCAAAAAAAACTTGAAGTTTGAAAAATATTGGGTTCATTTTAAACAGCCATAAATTGGCGCGTTGTGACGTCAACACCCTGAAATCCAATCAGAGAGGTTGTCTCTGTTCAAGACTGTTTATTAATCTTGGTCTCTGTTAACATAACATAACCTCTATTTATTGACAGCACTCAGCACTTTTCTACTTTAGGTAAATTATCAGCGGCACTTTTAACATATCCCTCTTCCACTTGATTCCATTTTGATTGTAGAATTAATAAAACATAAACCAGAAACTGATAGAATAATATTTTCACTCCAAACAATACAAACATAAAAATATAAATTTAACGTTTTATGTTAGTCATGTGATGTGTAATGTCGATGAAGGTTAAACCTAAACTACAGTACAAAATATTAACGTCCGACGCTTTCACGAATAACTTGTGTGGCATTTATCTGGATTCCGATTGGCCAATATTTACACGTCCACTGCTTTAGACCAATCACAGTACAAGCATTACAAATTGAAATTGTGAGAAGTTTTAGAGGAAAGCTTTCTTTAACACACAGTTAGAATCTATTACAAACTAATTATATCCATAATCTCATTGGTTTTCCGGGTAGATACGTAATTCTGGCGCGTAAAATGCCCGTTTTAAAAAGCAGTGAAATTATCAGCAAGTTGCTTTAAAGATATTTTCTTAGAAATAATTCTTATTAGAAAAGTAAATTGTTGTAAATTAATAAAATGTTTTATTATATCATTTTCACGACACAAATTGTTAAAATAAAATTAGTGGGAAAACCCTATTACAAAAAGTTAATTGTTTTCTGTTCCCTTAAAATATATGTTTTGTCAAATCGACACTTCCGTTTAATAATTTGTTTTCCACTTCAATGGCAATATATATTATATGTATTGTCTGAAAGTTATTTGTGGCATTCTACGAATATTCTTTCCTATTATTTGGGTTTTCTACCACATGTACTATTATCCTCTTCAAAACAAATCACCGAATCTACAAAATAATAGAATTATTGGAAAAAAGAGCCTCTGCGCCTGTGACGTTTACGCCAAAGGAAAAGTCAGAGGTTATGTTTTGCAAATAATATAAATCGGAATAAACACAAAAATAATGTATTTTGCTGACGTTTCGGAAAGTAATCTCTTTCCGTTTTCAAAGCTATTTTTTGAAGAACTCTTATTTTGCTGTGTATGTCAAATACACAGCTTTAAGATTCTTAAAGCTGTGTATTTGACATACACAGCAAAATAAGAGTTCTTCAAAAAATAGCTTTGAAAACGGAAAGAGATTACTTTCCGAAACGTCAGCAAAATACATTATTTTTGTGTTTATTCCGATTTATATTATTTGCAAAACATAACCTCTGACTTTTCCTTTGGCGTAAACGTCACAGGCGCAGAGGCTCTTTTTTCCAATAATTCTATTATTTTGTAGATTCGGTGATTTGTTTTGAAGAGGATAATAGTACATGTGGTAGAAAACCCAAATAATAGGAAAGAATATATATTATATGTGCTATATAACGAAATTTTTAGACACTCTAGAAGGCGCATTTCTCAACGGATCAAAACGAAATTTGGTAGGCATATACTTTAGGTCCATCTCTCAGTTAAGTTCGAAGATTGGCTAAATCGCTTCTTCGTTTAAAAAAAAATGGCGGCGTTTCAACATTCTCAAAAATTTATTTCTAATCAAATATGAGCATGTGATACGTCGTTGGATAGTGCTCATCTAGATCTAAAACTGTTGTCTACAACATTTTTTGCTAAAACGCATAGGAAAAATTTAAAAAATGGCGGCGGTTCAAGTTTTCAAAAATCCTCAAAAATTTATTTCAAATCAAATATGTACATGTGATACATCGCTGGATAGTACTCATCTAAACCTACATCTTTGCTATAACAGAAAAAAGTTTAAAAAAAAGCGAAGTGACTTATTTATAGACTTATTTATATTTTGAAGACTACCTACGTGCTAATAGTTCATAAATCGATGACAATAAATTGAAGTTGGGCAGTTCTATAACGATATACTTAATTATTTACTTAATTACTTATTTACTAAAATGATAGAGACCTAAAGCAGTACAAAACAATATATAGACGAAATCTACCTTTCCGACTGGCCCCTGCCATCGATGTTTTTTTATTGTGGTATCACCGATAGGCCTAATCCACAGCTTCGCAATCTTAGAAAAATGACGCTTGCCAGGCAATTATATTGTTAGTGTTTTCCCTTTTTCTGATGGTCCTGGCCGGTTTATGTCCTCAATGTCATCATCATCGGTGCTTCTGAAAATCCATTGTTCTTCCACTGATACATATTCGTCATCTTCGTCTTCACTGTCGATACGAACCTCCGGTACATTTTCGTATGACTAACCACAGCAGAAGCCACACACAATAGAGCACTTCAATCCCATGCTCCGCCGCATCCTTTTCGATAAATGCATAAAATGAATTTCAATAAGTTCTCGGATGCTGGTTGCTCTATCATTGTGAGTGGAGCGAGGCAATGGGCAGCAATGGCTGGCACATTTCCATCCCCAGTATTGTGAATTTTTTTGGATCTCATACCATTTTTGTACTTGGTGGTACGCCCTGAACGCATGATATCACGCAGCGTCCTTCGTTGGTGACAAAAAAGCAAGATTGAATTTGATTTTTGTTGTCGATTTAACTAAATGTTTATAGCGGACTTCTTCCAAGGTTTCTTCTTCCATGTTGCCATCATACAAAGCAACGAGAAAGCGTGCTCCGGCCTCAGCAATGTGCTCTGGTCTTGCATCCTGATCTTTAAAGATGATTATGGTGGCACTGAGTCCTGCGGTTTTCTGGACAAACGAACAGAATTTTATTTTTCCTTTGTTGAAGGTGGACGATGTCTTGTCGCAGCTATTATATTTTAAACGAGGATAATTGAAACTGGTCAGTGTTAAAGCACAGGACCGTGCGCACTGAACTTGATATTTTGTCCTATATATTTAGCAATGGTATCGAGATTCGAATGGTAGTTGAAACTGTGTAGGCGAGTCCGAGACTGGCAATGTAATTAGCCTGAATGAACCATCTACGACTGCACTGGTTTAAAGATAATAAAACGGACAGGCCTACTAGCATAAAAAAAACTCGCAAATCGTTTCAACGGCGGACTTAGAGATGTGCTGTCTGTGCCAGTGCAGTGCGTAAATACCTGTTACAATATCAAGCGTAGGAGTTTAGTTATTTATTGTTCATATTTATAAATATTTACTACTATATAAAAGGTAAAATATTTTAATTATTTACTAATTTATCATGGCTTTCTGGAGAACATTTGAAACAGAGGATAATATAATAACGCCCGAAAATTTTATCATTTTCTTATGGCAAGCATTTCTATTTACCTCCGCCCATGTACAATAAAGAAATGCCGACTGTTTTTGCCGGCTTTTAGTTTTTATACGGTTTCAATTAAGTTCGTTTATACTTTAAATGCATGGAGAAACAGAATGTTCTCACCCACTTCTTCACATTTCAAACTATTCGCAGAATATAGTATAGCAATTCTGCCTCTTTCTGGTTTGCGAAGATAGATGTTACTTTGAGATGACACTAATAATGTCAACAGAACAAGAAGATCAACGTTTTCGCTAATTACGAAAACAGCATCAAATGTTGAGCAAAATGAAATCGCTGTGCTGACAATCAACACAAAAGCATCTTCTTCCGCCTGTTTAACATTAATATCAGCTCGTTCCATCTTTATTGTCAGCATCGAAATTAGACGGGCTTTATTGTTATCATTACCTAAAAATCGTTCTTGGGAAACTTGAACTGGCATTATTTCATCGAAGAGAGCATCCGCAGACATGTGCTTCTGCGATTGGCGATGTCTTTCTGCGGTCTTGGTATTCCTTGTGCCAACATCAATCGGATATCCATCGAAAACAGCTTGTGAGCCATAGTGACTTCGTACATATTGAATGTAATTCTCACAAATGTATTCAAAAGAATCATTACGATGTCATACAACTTTATGTAACAGGTATCCTCCATCCAAAACATTAATTTGGTTATCTCCGAGCTCCGAAGTTGTGTGAAAACTTTATACAATGATGATTTCGTGCCTTTGCGCATTCCTTCTTTCGAGAAAAGCGACAAAGGAAATGGGGTAAACTCGAAATGTTGTACGTTTATACTTACACCTGACGCGGTGGTAAGAAAATTTATATGTAACAAGAAAAATCACTGTGATTTGAAATAGATATCGCTGTATAATATTATTACAGTGGGGAAAACACATTAAAAATAAGTATTATTGTTCTTACTAAATTTACCGTAAAAATGGGGTTTTACTATTTTTTGGGTAACATGTTCGTTCCCGTCTCTGTAACTCGTTACATATTAGACTTAAAAAAAAATTATACAAAAAATGTGAAGAATTTTGTTTTCTTTAACTATGTTACAGACATTTTCGTCGCTGGATCAACCACTGCGGAGTTATTTTCAAAAAACTAATTTTTTGTACCTTTTATTCAATATGGCGGCTCGAGTTGTTCCCCTCCGACAAGGTCGAAAACTTGGATTTTTGTCCCGGCCCAGACGTTAACAACATATTTAAAAATTGTTACTACCCCACCTTCTGTAAGGCAAAGGCCTTTTTTAACTCTTTTATAGAGTCAATTTCCAGCGCATTCATTTTGCGCCGTTAGCGTTATGACAGTAGTATGTTCGGTTGCTTAAAACGTGACGTGACACTAATGAGTCCATTGTTCATAAGTTTTTGTGTATGTTTATTATACAGGGTGGACCATTAATAATAGGCCATAGTTCGAGGGTAGATTCTTTGGGACAAAATATGAGGATATAACCAAGTATGCTTTAGTAATGTTGCTCTGGAAAAAGATACAGGGTGTCAAAGTTCAAATTATTTTTTCGTTTTTTTGCAATAACAACAGCCTCTTGACTGATCTTCGCCAAATTTGCTAAAGGAACTTTCTTTATTCTGAGAAATAATAATTTATGTATTACATCACGTTAGATCATAGAGGGCGCCGCAGGACCTGTATTTGTTGATGAATTTTTTTCATATTTTTATTGACGAAACGTTGTGGTACTTCTGACCAGAAAATCTTATGAGGGCGTCATTTCCACGTATAAAAGGTACACTTGGCATAACTTGATAATTCCAACTGTTTTGGAGGAAAGTTCATTCAAATTTAATGAAACAAAGTGTATTTACTGAAAAAAATACAAAACGTAAGGGAAAAGAAAAACGTAATAACAGCGTAAACTCTTTCTCACTTTCTTATGAACTAATGGATTATTTTCATGGTATTGAGATAAATACATAAATTAAAATATTGTCTGCAATAAGGATCTAATCTTATTAGAAGACCAAAAAATAACGTGGACAGGAAAATGTATTTTTCAATGTAAGGAAATCTTTTATGAATAGAATTAGAAAAGGCATATAAGTAGGTGGAGACCATATCGAACATTTACTCTAAGTTGCAGCAATGGCGTTTTTGCATGGGAGGAAAGTTTATAATGTCATTAAGTCAACTTTTACGTTATTCTACGGCGCCCTCTATGATCTAACGTGATGTAATACATACATTATTGTTTCTTAGAGTAAAAAAGTTCCCCTAGTAAATTTGGCGAAGATTAGCCAAGAGGTTGTTGAGTTATTGCAAGAAAACAAAAAAATAATCTGAAATTTGACACCCTGTATCTTTCTCCACAGCAACATTTTACCAAATCATATTTGGTTATATCCTCATATTTTAGCCCAAAGAATCTACCCCTAACCAAGGCCTATTATTAATGGTCGACCCTGTATAATCTGACTTGACCAGTATCATGAAATATGAGTATGATGAAATAAATTATTATTATGTTCTCACTGAACTAATTATTACTTTGACAGAATCATTCGTATACTACGACTAAGTAATTAAAATTAAATTTTTAGATTACTTTTTAAATTTAGTAACACAATTAGATGTCCTATCGCAATATTCACTTATTTCTCAAGTTCGTAATTAAATTATTGCAGAATTCCCTTACATCCCATCCCTTTAGTTCCATTTCCATTTAAAAGCATAGTTATTTACGTAAATAGGGCCGTTTAAAGCAATAAACATTGCCGTCGCAATGATTTTCCCGTTTCCTTTAAATTTTTCATATAAAACGGATGACTTTATAGGCAGCTGCACTTATTATTATTAGTCCGACTGCAGAACCTCGCTCTGCCTAATTTAAAGATATCATCATTCATGCAGCGCAGTGCTTTGTGAGTAATCGAATTAGGCGATCTGGACTGAAGAACTTCCAGTTCTTTGGGATAAGGGATAATCAAAGCGCTTATTTGATAAAATGGTTGCGTGTTTTGTGGTGAAAATTGATGGAGGTACTGCAACTGTTGGAATTATTTGTGGCGAATGCGGTTTGACTGAATACTGCTTAATATGTAAATATGTTCTACATTGGATATTCTCGTATTATTGAAATGTTTGTACGTAACAGAAATAATTTCTATAGGAAAGGCAACATTACATACACTATTACATTCACATAGAATGTTGATTAATTTGAGAATTTAACGCATATATGTTTATTTAAAATTGAATATTTTTTATTCAAAGAGCGGGTTTAATTGATGTTGAATGTATTATTTTCCAGTAATGTACGTTTTCATGAAAATAAAAATAAATATCTCTATTATACGTCTGATCTTTGACATGGAAAAGAATTCATCACGAATTATTTTTTTAACGCAAAATTATTTTTCAGAATATCGAGACGGAATTCTGGCCTCTCAAGCCTCAAACAATACCTGCTTTCCTCTCTTGGAAGCACGAAAATGGCAAAAAATTCGATTTTTGATATCTCGGTTCCTTATTAAAATGATAGCAAGTAAGATACGGGGTACAATATTGATATTTCGTAAAGTATAGAAGATACGGCAAAGGTTAAATGGGGAAAAAGTTGCACAATTTCGGAGCAAATAAAACGATCTCTTGAGGTTCCTAATATATTTTATAGTTTTCGAGATCTTAAAAAATGGAAAATTTAAGATGTCCGTTTTTTCACTTTTTTGTCCTTATTTAACAAAATATCAAAAAATTCTATTAGGTTTCGTACTAGGTGTTAATGTAGCTACAACTCTGTATAATCAAATATTAAATAAAATGTTTCGTTTAAGCTGGGCCACTAGTAACTTTTTTTAAATACGGTTTTCATCAAAAACATTGAAAATAAAGCATCGTGCTGTTTTTAAACCATTAATAACGTATTTAGCTGAATACGGCATTGGATTATCGCAAAAATTAACATTTTAATTAATACTATGTATTATTTACTTCAACAATAATAACAAAATGTAACACTTGTTTAATCTAGTACAAATAATCATTCATAAAAACGGTTCAAATTGTCCACCGTTATTCTCGATACAAATACATAGGTAAAACATAATATTTTTAGTCGTAAACTCCTCTATAAAATCCTTACTTTACTATAAGAAACGTAACCAGACTGCAACCAACAGCTACTCTCCGGGCTATGTGCCCCGCCGAGCGCTGAATTACAAGTTATAAGCCTGGCGCGTTAAGTGTAATAATTGCATATTACCATCAAAACGCTAATGCTTCGATTGCAACAAACACCAGCCGAAAGACTGAGCCTACTTAAAGGAGCTCTCTTGCCAGCCGTCACACACCGACACGAGGATCACTTGACTATTTAATACATTTCGGTATCTTTGGGACAGCGACATGTAAAATAGAGAGCAGGCGCCATCTAGCAGTCCAGTGTCTGTTGCAATCGAAAAGTAAATAGCCTGACTGCGCTTAGCATAGTTCAAATGTGCTTTTAGAGGGCGGAATATTAAAACATAATAGTTTTAGTCGCAAACTCCTCTATAAAATCCTTATTTTACTATAAGGAACGTAACGAGACTGCAACCACCAGCTACTCTCCGGTCTATTTGCCCCGCCGAGCGCTAAATTACAAGTTACGAACCTGGCGCGATAAGTGTATGTAATAATTGCATATTACCATCAAAACGCTAATGCTTCGATTGCACGAGAGCTCCTTTAAGTATCAGTCTTTCGACTGGTGTTTGTTGCAGCCCGGAGAGTAGCTGTTGGTTGCAGTCTGGTTACGTTCCTTATAGTAAAATAAGGATTTTATAGAGGAGCTTGCGACTAAAAATATTATGTTTTAATATTCCGCCCTCTAAAAGCACATTTGAAATACGTAGGGAGGCTGTGAAAAACAAATGAAGAACTGAATATTATAGCAACTTGTTATCCCTCTAATTGTGATGTTTTGTAAATAACTGCATTCATTGTTCAAGATTATTTGTTACCATTTTTTTAGTAATTTTTATTCTATCTCTGCTTAATATGGTTCGTTTTTCTGATAGTGAAAAAAAAGATATGTACGATGTGTACATCAGAAATTTAAGAAATGTTTCGCGGGCTGTTCAAGAATATGCTCGTTTGTATTCTGACCAACATCACCCTTCAAGAAAATCTTTTTATAGTGCGTCAAAGAATTTAACTGAAACAGGCAGCGTTGCAAAAAAAACGAGGAAAGTATCATTGCAGGAATACGATAAATGAAATAAATATATTAACACAAATTTATTTAAATCCGGAATACTCTTCTAGCAAGATAGCACCTGAATGTGGAATACGGCAAGTGGCATTCAAAAAATTTAAAAAAAACAGAAATGTCGTGATTTAAAATTTAAAACTGTACAGACATTACATCCACGTGACCAAAAGAGAAGACTCACTTTTTGCAATTGGTTCAGAAGAAATTTAAATGCCAATCAATGCTTTCATAATAAGATCTTATGGTCAGACGAAACAACGTTTACAAATTGCGGGTCTTTAATAGGAGGAATAAACATTTCAATGCCACCGTTAATCCTCACCTTACCCAAGAAGTGAAACCTCAGATACGATACTCTATCAATGTATGGTGTGGTTTAATTGAAAATACTCTAATTGGGCCGAAATTCATAAAGGGTAATTTAAATAGTGTAAAATACCTAAATTTATTAGAAGTTGTTGACGAATTGCCTCTTGCATTTTTTCAAAATTCTAATTGGTTTATGCAAGATGGATGTGGGCCACATAATTCAATAGTCATCCGGGCATATTTGAATATGCGGTTTCATCGAAAGTGGTTGAGCACCAATGGACATGTAAGGTGCCCTATTTTTTATGGGGGTGTTTAGAAGATAAAGTTTACAACGAAGCCGTAGATGATGTAGGCCAATTTTGTCAAGGAATTATTGACGCTTTTATTGACATAACTTCAGATATGGTAGCTAACGCCACAGCACAAAATGTCATCGAGGACACGGTGAATAACGGTGGATAATTTGAACAGTTTTTATAAAAAATTATTATTTGTACTAAATTAAACAAGGGTTACATTTTCTTATTATTGTTGAAGTAAATAATACATAGTATTAATTCAAATGTTCTTTTTTGCGATAATACAGTGCCGTATTCAGCCACATACGTTATTAATGGTTTAAAAGCAGCACGACGCTCTATTTTCAATATATATGATAACTGTATCGATAATGACAAATTATACAAAAAAAAAATTTTAAATGCAGGGCCGTATTTAAAAAAAGTTGCTGGTGGCCTAGCTTAAACGAAATTTTTTAATTAATGCCCGATTATATAGAGTTATAGTTATATTAACACCTAATAAGAAACCTAAACAGCTTTTTTCGATATTTTGTTAAATAAGGACAAAAAAGTAAAAAAAAACGAAAATCTTAAATTTTCCATTTTTTAAGATATCTCGAAAACTATAAAAAATAATAGGAACCTCAAGAGGTCATTTTATTTGTCCCGAAATTGCGCAACTTTTTCCCCTATTCAAATTCAATTCAAAAGATATTTATTCATATTAACATTCAGAAACAATTGCCTCTTCAGGGCCTGCTCCGGAACCGAAAAACAACTAAACCTAAACTCCTTTTTACAAAAATATAAAATTAAAATTAATAGGTAGTAGTAGTAAAATAGG
This sequence comes from Leptura quadrifasciata, assembly GCA_963675555.1. Classification (NCBI taxonomy): domain Eukaryota; kingdom Metazoa; phylum Arthropoda; class Insecta; order Coleoptera; family Cerambycidae; genus Leptura; species Leptura quadrifasciata. Next base: position 105,286,164 of record OY776674.1, on the reverse strand, counting down.
TAGAACAATGCTTGAAGAACAAGCATAACAAAACTTAAAAATACACTTAAATTTAAAGAACTCGCGCACAAAAAACACTAGTAAAATTTTGTATATGGACGCAAGCACCACAACTCAAACGAGGTGCCTTCCGCGTGATACTTCAATGCGGGGCTGCGCAGGGCTGGCCTAAACTATTATTTTAAAAATTTTTATTTCGAAAAGGTTTGATTTCTGAAAAAGATTGGTGACGTGAAATGAATTTATAAACAAAAATGTACAAAAAGAAACGAGTAAAAATAAACAAACGCGACAAAAATACACAAACAGAAAGGAAGAAGGGGACGGGAAAGGATTAAAGATGAACCAAAGGTATGATATAATAGCAAAAGGTGGATAAAGTTTGAGAAGGTATAGTTGCTGAAATTTGGCTATAGTGGTTGCCGGAAAATCGGTAACGTCTGGTATGGTAGAGAGTGTCTAATCCGAAATGGGGCATTATGCTGTCTAATTTGTGTTCTGTGTCTTGTTAGCGGACTATCGTGCAGTTTGAACGAGTAGAAGTTTTGAGAGATCTGCTGGACGTAATCCGCTATCGGGGTTATGTCGACGCAACTTTTCCCCATTTAACCTTTCCTGTATCTTCTATACTTTACGAGCTTATAAAACTGTATACCGAAAGAATTCTGTACATTTTTTGTCATATTGAGAGTACTGACTTTAAAATTCGAACAAAGTACGGGACATCCAAGCGGATTACGTTTTTTTGCGATTACGTTATAACGGCTTTTTCGAGATACAAACTATTTGAGAATGTATTAGTAGCTATTGATATACTTACCAGTAGTCAACATCTACTAGCTGTCTGCGACCAAAAAAATTGTTGTTAAATAAGGTTATTCACACAACTTCAGGAAATCGGATTTACCTAAACTGTATCAAGTATCAAGCGCTTTTAAATACCGACTGGAAAATTCTATATAATTACAAGAATGTACATCAAGCTCTCGACGTTTTTTATTTTATAATTCGGAATATCTTTGAAAAACATATACCTAGAGCCCATCAAAACTTATTTCAGTATTCACTATGGTTTAATAAATGAAAACAATTTGATTGAGGACAGTGGTATGGTGGCGCAATATTTTCAGAACTTTTTTATAGATGAACCAATAAAATTAACATGTAATCATACCTCAAAAAAAAAAACGTATAATATATATAAAGAATTGTAAAAATTGTGAATTTTCTACACAAAATTCATTTCATTTTTGTCCAGGAATAGAACGAGATATTGAGATGATAGTTAAAAAATTGAAAACAATAGAAACCGCTGGTTAGGATGAAATACCCATCATTTTATTTAAGGCAAATATTGGTTATTTAAAAAAACTATTAACATTTATAATTAATCTCTCATTTATGACCGAAACATTCCCAGATAGCCTTAAAATAGTAAGTCATACCAGTATATAAAAAAGGAGAAAAGATATCTAACTACCGACCAATCTCAATACTACCATCACCCTCAAAAATTATTGAACTATTAGTCAAGGGGTAGGTAATAAGATACACAGACAATAAATATATACTGACAACTACGCAATTCGGATTTAGGGAAGGTCACAGCACAAGTGACGCAATTCTATTTTTATTAATAATATAAATGACTGTTTAGAAGGAAAATTTCAATTTAATTTAATTTTAATGCCTTGCCTATATTTACGTCCTGGCGGAGTTTAGCTACAGCTATTCTTCCACTCAACCAGCTGAGGCACTCTGTTTCATTGTAGAATTCTATAGTTCGACTCGAAACCATAGGTTTGGTACTCTGTTATGCAATTTCTGTTCTTGCCATTGGACAGTTGCTTGTAGATATCTACTATAGTCACGAAGCGATAGAAATAAGTTGTGAACAGAGTGCCGGTGCAGGACGGCGAAATGAGATGCCGTTCACCCATCCAAGTGACGGACTCGACCAACGCTGCTTAACTTCGCCGATCGAGGTCTCAGCGCTTAAACCGATGACGGTACCTCACTTCACGAAAATGCTACCCACTTTGTGTATTTTGTGACCTAACCAAAGCATTCGACTGCGTGGACCATCAGTATTTACTGTAAATACAAAATTTTTATGGCTTTAGGGTGTATCTTACAACCGGTTCCAATTTTATCTTGACAACCGAATGATGTATGTAGAATTAAAACAAATTGTAGACAATGAGATAATACCAATAAAGTCTTAACAAAAAAAAATATTGAAATGCGGTGTTCCGCAAGGCTCAATCCTTGGCCTTATACTTTTCTAAATTTATATAAAATGGTACAGTTTTCTCTGTTTGCAGATGATACCAGTATAGTCTTTAAACAATCAGTGCCTGAATGTACAAAAATATTAAATAACATAAACGACTGGTTCTCTGAGAATAAACTAATACTAAATCTAACTAAAACTCACAATATCACATTTCATTCAAGTTACAATTACACACAACAAGACATTAAGCTTCAATAGGGAACCATTACTGCAGTAGATAATGTAAAGTTTTTGGGGGCGTATATCGATGAGAATCTTAAATGAAGGAGTCATCTAGAGGGGCTCAATAAAAATCTTTCATGCGCTGGTTATGCTTTCTTTGTTATCAGGAAAAATATCTGGTTCAATACATCAACAATAGTATATTATGCATATTCCCAGAGCATTTTACAATACGGTATTGAATTTTGGTAAGATTCCGGTCGATGCTTCATTTAGGATTCAAAAAAGGCTGTTAGGACAATGTGTCATTTAAGACCAATAGACTCGTATAGAGGATGTTTTGAAAACCTTCGAATAATGACCTTGGCTAATCTTTATATTTTTCGCGTTTCTATTGTCATATATCGAAATAAGAATAAATTAGTCAAACATTCAGATATTCACAAATATGAAACACGACATAAGAACACATACTGTATACCCATATATAATTACAATGTCACGAGAAAAAGCGTATTCTATAATGGAGTTAAAATATTTAACCACCTTCCATGAGATATTACAATGACAACGAGTCTAAATGTATTCAATCGTAAGTTAAGGCACCACCTGATAAATAATGTGTTTACAATCTCCAGTAAACACCCTGTATGTAGGTTCAATAAATTGCAACAAGAATCTTCACAAACCACTGTTTTATTAATTACTTAAAATTACAATAATTAATCCTTAGAAATAACACAACTAATTATACTTTAATCTAACATAAAGTCACTACTTTAAATCACAATTTGATACTGTTTCTTATTTCATCTTATCACTTGCTTGTCTAATATAAAACTGTCCTCCGTGCGTTTGGATCCACTCTATATATACCCACGTCGAATGTACTCGATTATTCTAGGATGTTCTAGTGTATCGTTCGAGATCTTTCCAGTCCTTCTAGCAATGGCGTAGGCGTGCACATAACAGTATTCTGTTCAGTAGAAAATTTTTTCAATTGTTCATTTTGACTAGTTATCAATAATTAGCTAGGTAAGAACTTCTTATTTTTAACAACATGTTGCGTATATTAATTAACCAACACATGCATAATGTTGATATATAATTTATTAATTTAAATTTATAAATGGCGTATACGATGTATTTTTTTCTTAATGTAAGTTATGTTTTTGAGGAAATAAAAATTTACTTTACTTTATAATAACAAATCAAATGCAAAGAATATTTCTGGAGATATTCCAGACAAACGACATAACAATCACTATATTTAAACGTGAGATTTTTCGAATTGGTTTAATAGTTACAACCAATGAAAATTTTAGAAATCACTAATATGTTATTTTGACAACTTCTTCGAATTGCAACATCTTTTAGACATCCAGTAGTTGAATACCAATTTTCACGATAAATCCATTGATAGCTTCAAATCGAAAATCGGTTTGATATTAACCCAAATACACAATAATTTAAATATCGACAAAATTCGCTTACCAGGTATGCCCTGGAAATTGAATAAAACTAAATTCAAAACAAGCAGGTTGCATTCATTTTGTCAACAAAACAACGCTACAAATAACAAGTATCCTGTTTGATACGATTTATTTTAACAATAAAAAACATATTAAAAAATTAGTCAAAAGGTAATAAGTGTTTCGCATAACATTTTGCAACATAGCAGGACTTATAACGGGTTAAGCAGAATGAAGTATATGTTTTATATTGAGTTGTTTTTATTTGTGGCTAAATTTTTGTTCAAAAATTAAACACGAGGTTCTTGAGATATTACATCATTCAAATGACCTCCTCCTCGCTGCTGACACTCTTGAAGCCTAGCACAAAAATTTTTCATCGCCCGTTCCAACATTTCAATTGGAGTTGCGTTAATGTCGGTCCGAATATTATATTTTAGTTGTTCCAAAGTTTGCGGTCGATTAGAAACACTTTTGACTATAAGTAGCTCCATAAAAAGAAATCACAAGCTGAGAAATCCGGTGATCGTGCCGGCCAGTTGATGTCCCCAAATATCGAAATGACATGACCAAGAAACATTCTTCGCAAAATTGTCATAGAATCCCTAGCATTGTGGGAAGTGGCTCTGTCCTGCTGAAACCATATTCTTCGAATATCCACAACAACATTACGAAGTTGCTCAAAGTTACGCAATACCTGTTGGTAACGTTGTGATGTAACAGTAATCGTCAAGTCATTTTCCTCAAAGAAGAACGACCCAAAAATCCCAAGGATACTGCACACCACACAGTAACTTTTTTGCTATGAAGCGGTACTTCGTGCAATTGCAAAAAATTTTCCATCGCCCAGTAGTGAAAGTTCTGTTTGTTAACATATCCAGAAAGATGAAAATAAGCTTCATCTGACATCAGCAAGCGATCAAGATATTCGGGTTTTTAGCAAATAGCCTTTCGAAACGCTCGCGAAAAGTTTTTGTAGGGATGGTATTGGACGTCTTTTAGAATACAGCGATAACTACGATTCAAAATTTGAGTGCTAATCCATCTTTCTAGTCACATTTACTTCAAATCTTTCCTGAAAATTACCCTAGCCCTAAAAAATCAAGTAGTCTCAGAAATGATAATGGCTTGGAAGCTGTTGGGAGAAATTTCTATATGATTTTATTATGCTAGAGAAATTCAAAGTGTAAATATGTCATAATAAAAAGTCGGAAAAACAATTTCAGTCAGTATGGAGCTGCTGAGTTTCTAATTAACAGTTAATTTAAAATGTAATAAAAAAACATGATCCTATATAATTTTATTGTGTCAGCCACTTGTTTTGTATATTCTAATGTTCTTTTTAAATTTTTTTCTTTTATTTTATATAATTTAAAATATTGGAGTAAATATATCGGCCAGTTTTTTGACCTTTCAAATGCCACGTACTTATTGCGGTCGAAAATAGGTAATAGACCGATTTTCCTATTGTAAACATGATTCTCACCAATACAATTCAATTCAACATAACTTTATTAACATTATAGTATAATACGTACCTCCTCAGAACCGATCCCGGGACCGACCGTGCAACCACCGCGCTACGCGATGGCGGATTGCAGGTCGGGCGGAACGGGTCTGGTTCGGTTAAAAAATAATTAAAAACTTAAACCTAAACTCCTTCTGAGACAAACAGATTAAAAAGGTATTAAAATTACTTACATCTAACATAAAAGATTTAACAACACTTAAAACTACACTTTTTTAGAAAACTTGTTCAATTATCACTTTTTTAAAAAATTTAGTAGCTGGCGCAGACACCTCAATCCAAACGAGGAGCCTTCCGCGAGGTGTATAAATTCCGGGCAGGTCAAAGGCGAACCTAAACATTGATTTTAAAAATTTTGATTTCACAAGGTTTTGATTTTGTAAAAATGTGCGATGAGAAATGAATTTAGAGACAAAAATGTACAAAAAGAAAGCAAGAAAAAACAAACGCGACAAAAGATTACAAACATCAAGGAAGAGGGGGACAGGAAAGATTTAAAGATATAAAAGGTATGAAAAATTAGTAAAGGTGGATAGGGTAAGTTGAGGTTATAGTTGGTGAAATTTGGCTACAGGGGTTGCCGGAAAATCGGTAAGGTCTGGTACGGTAAGGGGTGTTTAATCCGAAATAGGGCATTATGCTGTCTAATTTGTGTTATGTGTCTTGTTAACGGACTATCGTCCAGCTTGAAAGAGTAGAAGTTTTGAGAGATCTGCTGGACGTAATCCGCTATCGGGGTTATGTCGCTGCAAAGTGCGTACAGGTCTCTGAGGGAGGTGTATCTTCCAGAATTAGAAATGAGGCGCATAAATGTGAGCTCAAGTACGTTTAGTTTTTTCATTGTCGTGGTCGGTATGTGATGGACGACCTGACCACCTTTGTGTACAACAGTTTTTTATTATGTCGGTTAAAACTCCTGGACGAGGAGTAGACCGTCCCTATTGTCTCATTGATGTAAGTATTAAACGTCAGTCGTTGATCTAGTCTCACCCCCAAGTACTTCACCCACCTCTTGGTAGGAATTTTGTTTCCCCGGATCGAAATTGGTGTTAGAATTTTATTTTCTGTGAATCGGCGCGTGAAGACTATCGCCTCCGATTTTTCAGCATTTACCCGAATTGGTTCTCTCCAGTGACGCATCACTCATAACATATTTTATTATTTTTATTAGTGTCATTGTCATTGTGATACCCACCAATAACTGACATAAAAATCCCTATTTACAGCAGACTTTTTTGCAACTGTAGTAGTGACATTAACATTGAGTTCATTTTTGATATTTTTATAAGAAACTCAACAGTCCAAGCTCAATAGCTACTCTAATCGGTCAGTTATATTAATACCTTCATCCCATATTATTACCAGCTACAATAAAATCATATACCCATATTGCCACCACCTCCCTAGCTGTAAAGGCAGTTTTAAAAATAAACATATATATATATATTAGATAGAATACTTCTGTGAAACTCTAATGTTTACTTGGAAAACATGTTTATTGTCAATTGTCCAATTGTACTATCTCTTTATTTCAAATAAACGTATTTACTGATTTATACAGAAGAGAAATACAATTTTCCCATGTCTTGTCATTAAGGGATATTCTTATACTTAACCCTTTCATCGGGAGATGATTAAAATCGATTTTTCAGTTTAGGTTAGAATTAGAGTAATTTGACGTATATCTAGTTAATTAGGACTGCATTCTCATAAAAAATTTGAATATTAACTTATTTTTGTTTAATACATTTAAATGTGATAATTGAATATACATTTTTGAGTATATTAATTATTTTACATAAATTTTAAAGGGACGATAAAGTTCTCTCTAGTTTGATATAAAGTAATAATTCAACTAGTAAATTTCAAACCACTTATTGGAGGATTTAATTTTAATCGATGATAGTAGTAACCGTGCGAGGTCTAAATATAGCTAAATTAGGCATGATTGGTAGGATTCTGTCATGTTAATTTTGAATAATACCCAATTTAATGGAGCAGTATACATCCAAGGTATAACAAAATATATAACGCTCACTACAATAATAATGCAATATGAATGAGTCCCATGCAACGTAGATTAACAACCACTCCTCAACGCGCCTACCCTAATTATTATTATTCCAAACATATTTTCTGGATAATTTACTTCCATTAATTTCGTAGCATAATAAAGTTAAACATTATTTAAATATTATACTTTTCGCCGACATCTTATAATCGTTAAACATGCGGAATAGCCTTCGAGTTTTTTTGTACCAAAAATTAAAAAACTCCTATATAGTATGACTCATTTAAATTAAAAATAAAAAATTCTTATCAAATCTATATAGATTTGAATATTTATATAAATATTTATTCTTTCCTATTATTTGGGTTTCCTACCACATGTATTATTATCCTCTTCAAAACAAATCACCGAATCTACAAAATAATAGAATTATTTGAAAAAAGCCTCTGCGCCTGTGACGTTTACGCCAAAGGAAAAGTCAGAAGTTATGTTTTGCAAATAATATAAATCGGAATAAACGTCAGCTAAATACATTATTTCTATATATCTTCGTAGACCTTGCAAAAGCTTTTGACATGGTTAGCCATATCCAACTACTGGAAATATTGGACAGAATTGGTTTTCAGGAAACCCCGTATAAACTGATGCATAGTTACTTAACCGATAAACATCAATGCACAAAAATCAATGACACTTTAAGTGAAATGCAAATAGTACAACATGGAGTTCCTCAGGGAGCAGTTCTGGGTCCTATACTTTTCAATATTTATTTGAATGATCTATTTAAATTAGAAACAAAAGGTGACATCGTTTTGCTGACGATACGGCAATTATTTACAGCGAAAATGCTTGGACATTATTAAAACAAGTTGTGGAGAATGATCTATCTGTTATATTGTCCTGGTTCAGTAAAAATTTGCTGGCAATAAACTACAGCAAGACCTATTATATAGCCTTTACCTCGTAAAATAGATGTATGTCGGCCTACAACAAAATTCAAATACAATTAAGAGCATCAACCGCTGATATTTCATCTGTCCAAAACTTGAAGTATTTGGGAATTTATATCGATAGCACATTAAAATGGGATGTTTATATCAATTATGTTGTAAGAAAATTAAGAACATTATTATATAAATTCAAACGTCTATCCCAAATACTTCAGGTTAAAAAAATGAAAATACTTTACCATTCATTAGTGGAGTCTCATATAACTTACGGCATAATAGCATGGGGAGCGTCTTAAGCAGTTCACTTAAACAACCTACAAACTATACAAAAATTAATTATAAAAATTGTATAAAAAAAGCACTGGACCTACCCGACAAACAATTAAACAACGAAATTAAATTATTTGATACGCTGCAATTATACTGTCAATCTTTACTCATTCGGCAACATAATAATAAGAGCGAATGAAAACCATCGAACATAACCATAACACGCGATATAAAATAAACTCTACAGTTGTACCTAAAATAGAAAAATCAATTGCACAGAGATGCTTTACCTATTTAGGACCAAAAGTCTACAATATACTACCACCCAAAATTAAACAACTTAACTTGTTAATATAAATTCAAAAAGGAATTAAAAGAATGGATTTTTAATAAAGAAACGTTATATATCCACAGACTTACAGATTTGAAAACACCAATTATAATATTCTTAAAATATCTTTATTCAAAATGTCTTACACTTACCTCACTTTTGCTACCGTCACTCTATACTACCTCTATTTACATACACCAAACTTGTAATCTTACTGTCACCCTATGTATTTTTTGCTTATCTCTTGTAGATCCCAATAATATAGGACCCAAGTCATATTTCATTCAATTATCATACCTTACCGAAATATTCTTCTCTATTGTTTTGTAATGAGTTTTGTCTTTCGTGCAGGTCTTTGACTTTTGAAAATATCTCATTGCAAACACTGTGAATTACTCTGTACATCATCAATGGCAGTGAAAAAAATATATTTTTGATGTTCATGCTGCTAGTAGAGAAATTTGCGTGCCAAGCAGATAGAAATTTTCCCCTTGGGTAACTGGCAATATACAATTTATGCAGAAATTGCAAGAGAAAGCAGTAAAAGGGCATAAAAAGAAATTGTCTGAAAATTGGGAATACTACAAACAATTACGCAATTTAGCTTCTATGATTTATTGAGGAAATGATGTAAATTTATCACAAATACTTACGACTAGATAGAGCTTAACTCAACTTAGGGAACTTAACATTGTTACCTTTAAAAATAAAAAAAATCCAAAGCATTCAAATACCAAATTTTTAAATAAATATTTTGTTACTTCTGCTCTTAAATCTTTTGCATTTTATAGAGTTTGGAAACAAAGCCTACTCTTTCAGACATATACCAGCAGGACCCACTGAATAATTGTACATTGAATGTGGAACGGATCAACGAAGGCGTTCAAGGGAATTTTTTGGACCCCTACCCTACGCAATTTTCACATTTTTTTACAACTATCTAGAACATTATAATTACCATCTATATGCAGATGATACCCAAAGCTATGTTAGAAGCAGTAAAAGCAAGCGAAAAATGGACTCAACTAGTGAGACCTCACGTATTAAGCAACCCAACTACTGTCATAACATTAATGGCGCGAAATAAATACGCTGGAACTTGACTCTTAATGTCCAGTTAATAAAGACTATTATCAAGAGGGTTAAAATATAGCTTAGAATTTCATTTAGTCATTTAGTTTGCTGCAACTTCAAATTAGTTTACATTTTGCTGTCAGTTTTCTAAAAAGTTTATAACCTCGTACATCTAACAGGTATATCTCTCAAAACTTTTTGAGTTATTAATAATAATAATGTCTTTATTTACTGTTGAATACAATTATAAAAGGGCGAAGTTCAGTAGAGTGAGACACTCTCTGCTCTTCCACTTAACCCTAAGATAATAACTAACATAATAAACAAAAATTTAAAATATATATATATATATATATATATATATATATATATATATATATATATATATATATGTTCCGAGAAGCTTCCGCGGTCGTTGGTATGAAAAATACTAGGTTCTCGGGTTGAACCGCGTCTGAGATTGTTAATGTCTCGACGTTTCGGCTCCCGTTTTGGAGCCATTTTCAAGAGAAAAAGTGAGTCAAGTAAAAATTGTCAAAGAAAATAATGCTAGGAGTTCGTGGAAATGGTTCGATTCCGGGGTCTCAATCTGCCTACTCGCCAGATCTTACTTCTAGAACATTGTCTGTCCAACATCTATTTTCTCTTTCAAGGCAACTATTACAAACAAGTGAGAGGAGCTCCAATGGGATCACCTCTGTCCCCTGTCATAGCCAACATCTACATGGACAACTTCGAAACCCAAGCCCTGAATTAATCCGAACTGAAGCCTACTTGCTGGCTAAGATACGTAGATGACATCTTCGTTATCTGGCCACATGGTAGAGATTCTCTAAACAACTTTCTGTCTCACATTAATCATATACACCCTCAGATCCAGTTCACTATTGAAATCGAAAACAATTGTTCTCTCCCTTTCCTAGACATCCTCATTACAAAACAAAACAACAATCAACTCTCCTACTCTGTGTATAGAAAATCAACCCACACCAACCGTTACCTTAACTCAAAATCACATCACCATCCATCACAAATAAATTCCGTTGTCAACACTCTTGTAACCAGATCCCTCAGACTAACAGACAATCACAACAGACAATTCGAACTACAAACATTACAAGAAGCACTTCTACAAAACGGTTACGACAAAGGACATATAACGCGATCCATACACAAAGCACAAAATCCTTCCCAAACTGATCAGACAGAAACTCCTCCTCAGCAAAAAGCTTTCCTACCTTACATCAAAGGTGTCACAGACAAAATTTCAAAAATCCTGAAACCCAATAACATAAAAACCATATTCACAACACACCAAACAATTTCCAATTTAATCAGAACCCCAAAAGACCAAATACCTAATGATTCCCACGGTGTATACGAAATACCTTGCTCAAACTGTCCCCAAACCTACATTGGACAAACCAACAGACGGATTAACAATAGAATATATGAACATCGTCTTGCAGTTAGAAAATCCGATCCCACATCATCACTTGCCCAACACCGCCTTCTAACAGGCCATAATATAGACTTCGATAACACCAAAACCATAGCACCATCATTTTTCCAGAAACCGCGAATCATCCGCGAAGCAATTGAGATTGAAAAACGTCCCAATTGTCTAAACAAAAGGGATGACGGTCATCGTCTTCCAGTCGCTTGGAAAACATTGATCTCCAGGTTTCCAGACCTCATAATCCTGATAGCAGCCGTTCTGCTCTGATGCCTCCATCAACAGACCCTCAACCCCCCACCACTCTCCCACCCACAGACAGCTTTCGTATAAATAACACTTCGTCCGATACTGCCAGCGAGTTCGCTCTAAGGAGTAGGCAGGTTGAGGCCTTAGAGACGGATCGCGGTGAGATCTGGGGAGTAGGCAGATTGAGACCCCGGAATCGAACCAGTTCCACGAACTCCTAGCATTATTTTCTTTGACAATTTTTACTTGACTCACTTTTTCTCTTGAAAATGGCTCCAAAACGGGAGCCGAAACGTCGAGACATTAACAATCTCAGACGCGGTTCAACCCGAGAACCTAGTATTTTTCATATATATATATATATATATATATATATATATATATATATATATATATATAGTAATAACTAACAGATATCTATAACAAGACAATATTAGAGAAAGCAGACATTTTAGCTTATTGCATTAAATGGGAAAAAGGGAAAATGTAACGAAAATAATAATATAATATAAAAAAAATGAATAATAATAACAAACAACTATCATAACGAGCCAGGTTGCCGAGAAAGAAAAAAAAAGATATGCTAATTTTAATAGCTTACGAGCTGGCTTACTAAATTACCACTAGTAAAAGAAAGAAAGAAATTTAGATTTTATAATGACTAATATGTAGGAACATTAAGTATTAAGTTTTTGAGTAAACAGTGCGGCTTTTAATTTATTTTTGAATTGAGATAGGGTAGGTAAAGATTTCAGATCTGTGGGGACATTATTATAAAGATGAGAAATTGTATAACTAAATGATCACTCAAATTGAGTAGAACTATAAATGGGGGGTGTGATTACGTTCTTGTTCCTCATATTAACGTTATGAGTATTCGCACGAAATATAATCTTTTCAAACAAGTATGGTGGTTGCTGAGCTTTTATTATTTTATTGTACATACAAGCTGTGTTTAAGTAAAATCTATTTTTCATGTTAAGCCATTTTACCTGTTTTAATTTGTGGGAAATGTGTTGTAATTGGCCTATACCAACAATTGGCTATGTACGTTTTGTACCTAAATGTTTTATCCATTGTTAAACCTAAATTACGATGACTATTAACAATTGGTATACTCATATTATTTATTTGAAGGTCAATGGAGTTACCCAGTCTATTAAGTACAGCTCGGGTGCCAAAAAGCATTACTACAGATTTACTGGGATTAATGTGCAGTTGATGTTTTGTTGATATATCAGCTGTAGTGTTTAGGTCTGAGTTTATTTTTTCCAACGCAAGATCTAGTTCCGATGGAGGGAAGCTATAATAGATTTGTGTGTCGTCGGCATACATATGAACTGAACAGTATTTCAAATAGCGACAAAAATTATTTGTATATAACGTGAACAGTAGTTCCCCAAATATGGATCCCTGTGGAACGCCTATTGTAATAGGGAGAGGTCTCGATGTGTCATCATTATATATAACCCTTTGAGTACGGCTGCTTAGGAAACTGTCAATGAGATTAATAGCATCCTCGTTGAATCCAATGAAGTGTAGTACAGCAAGTAACATTTTGTGATTGAGTGTGTCGAAACCTTCGAGAAATCTAGGAGCATTAATACTGTAGTTAAACTTTTATCATTTGCCATCAGTATATCATCTGTTACATGTAATAGAGCAGTTGTGCAGCTATAATTAGGGCGAAAACCAGATTGTGTATCTGGTAATATATTCGGGAACGCGATGTGTTCTCGAAGCTGAAAATTTATTATTTTTCGAATAATTTTGAGAAATCGGGAAGTATGCTAATAGGTCGAAGATGCTTAAAGCCCGTTGGCTCAGAGATTTTAGGAATTGGAATTACAAGAGCGCTTTTCCATTTGTCAGGATAATAGTTTTCATGTATACACGAATTAGGAATATGTGTTAGATTTAATAATTTATTATTTTATGAATAAGTGTTTTGGTATATGTAAGTATACCTAATTAAAATGTTTAAAAATAGATGTAAGTATGAGTGCAAAAAACTAAAATCATACGGAAAGGAGAATTCTGTAGCTTCAGGCATATGTTTAAATAATGCAGTATGATAATAAGCTGCATACTATACGTGGAGAAGTTCAAGCAAGTATGAAAGACAAAATGTATAAAGTTGAGGTAGGTGTAGTACGTAAGTAACACCCATCACAAAAATTATCATTGTTTTAGATTGTACTGTCTGAAAGTAGCATTTCGCAGTCTTCTTGTAATTGTCCAGATAATTTCCTGGAAACTACGTTCAGTATAAGCATTGGTCGCTTTGGGTGCAAGTTCTTAGTTTTTGTGACTTTTGTTGTTGAAACATGGAACCAACGGATACCGTTTCATGTATTTTTTATAAATATCGTAAAAGTGGTGAACCTGTTGTTGTAAAACGGGGCCTCCACACCCTACGCTGGATAAGTCAAGAAAGAAATGATGACATTGCCGTGTTACCTATCGACAAAGAAAGTGTGAAAGTACACTTAAATTGTCGTAAAGAACATTCGTCGTGTACGGACGGTGACAATGAACAACAATCTAAACGTTGCAATCTTTTGCGCAGTATTAGTAACGTCTTTGATTTTAAGAAGCACTACATGTTTTGTTGAAAGGACATTGACGTTTGCGATAAGTACAAACACCCAGACCGTCAAGTGGAATATAGTATTATTCATTATACACATATTATTGATAATATACGTGCAATAGCCGTACAATGAGGAGGTGAATGGGGTGAAGAAGTTTTACGAAGATTAAGCACCGAGATCGATCTAGGGCCCACTTCACCATCATTGCTATTCGACGTTCTACTGCACAGTTCGCTTCCGCCTACGGCGTTATGATCTACGCTTGCATCAAAAACTCCGTCATCGCGTGGTGAACGTGAACAAAATCAGAGTAAAATAAGAAGCTCACCGACTTCATTATAAACGCCACTCCTAACGAGGAATCGTAGAGTGAAAAACATTTGAAGATAACATTGTAGTGTCTATGGGGAAAGCATCGTGATCACCCAGCAAGTTGGATAAAGTAGTGTCCTCTGTTTCACAGGAAAACCCCATCAGATTCTCACTGAAGCATAGTATAGGGGAAAGAAGACCAATGAAACAAGAAAAGATGAGAGTCGTCGAAACCGCAGCAAGAATCATTCGAGCAGATATACGATCCCAAGTTTACGATTGTTTCACCTATCCAACAGTAGAACAAATTTCTTCTGGAAATGAAGATTTAACCCCGCGTATTCTACAAAGTTTTCTGAAAATTATTCTTCTGATTCGGAAGCCATTTGAAGAAGACCCCACAACTAAAAGAAAGGCGACAGTCGTAGCTCATTCGATAGTTGCTGATGCCCAACCTCGTTCGGTTCTTTCTCCCCTGCAACTTTATGGATCACACTTAATCGACCGACGGTATGGCTCGAAGCTGCTGATTGATATGCTTTCAAAGTTTGGTTTATGCGTGTCTTACTTAGAAACGATACATTTTGAGGCCTCTGTAGGCAAAAATGTACTTTCTTAAAAAAATAAATAAACCAAAATGTTTGATTTTATTTGTTAAAAAAATGGACAATATTTCATATTTTTAGTGTTCTGAAAGAAAGGGAACAGTAAACCACGCAATTTGACGCAACTGAAAAATCCAAGATGGCGGATTTTCCCCAAGTGGGATTGTTTGGGACTTTCCGGATTTCAATTAGAACATCATCCCCAACATCTCTTGCAATTTTCAGCTTTTATTTCAAATGTCCGGGCCAATGTCTTATTTAACTGGACTATTTCTTTCAACCAAAAAATTCAATAAAATGTATAGCAATGTTTTAAAATTATATTTTATAGTCTTTACGAACAAGGTAATAAGGCTCAGAGTCCAACGTTATTCGACGGGATCAAAATTTCTATGACAGTCGTATGTTTGGTTGCATAAGTTGTGACATTACAGCTAATTGAATCAACTAATCAGGACTTAAGTATAATTTAAAAGTCAATGCAGATAAAGCGTATGTTATTTTAGTTGGTAATGACCGCCAAAGAGGCACTGGTCTTGAAATTTTGAAAATAAAGTATCAGATCAACACAATGCCTTTCGGTGATTCCTGTTAAAGCTTGGATTTGATTATCGACTACGCTTCAAGAACATGCGCACTATATGCTAAGAATTTTTTTATGCATTTGTAAAATTTATGTATAGTCAAAGACATTGCTTCACCAAAGATATAAATAAATTGGCTGTCTCAAATTTTAATCACTCTGACTTGACCTGTGTATGGCCCCTGCCTTGATCGTATGAACACAAAATAAGATATTCAAAAAATCCAAAGCAGTTGTTCAAGGCGTATTTTCATTACTAGGTTAGATAGAAACGCGCCGAGTTAGATAAATTCTAAAAATTCACGAAACTAAATTTAAATGAAAGATATCGGCTGCATATGGCTTATCTCCTATAGAAATTAAATAGAAATGTTGAGTTAATATATTTATTCAAAATACTGGTGACAAGAATTCATAATAATTTAATTTATACAGTATGTCCAACCGGCAGATTATACGATCAATATCTCGAAAACTACCCAACCAGTTTTTATGAAATTACGTATGTATAGTAAACAGTGTATGATCTATACAATTAAAATATTTTGACAGTTCTGTCACTTCAGCTTATACCGGAAGTAGATGTCAACTTTGTTATTTTAAATAGAACACCCACATTTTTATTAGTGGAATTGATAGTTTATAAAATTTTAAGGTCACTTTGTATAACAAACCTTTTCCTAAAATGTATAGTTTGGAGATATTAACAATTTTAACGAAAAATTTACAACTGCAGACCCTAAAGAAATTCTCCCTGTAAATAACCCACCGAAGAAATTAAATATCTTTTAATGTGGAACTAATCAGCACAGCCGTAAGTTATTTCAAAATAACTAAAAACATTTAAATATTATACAGGGTGAGTACGAAAGTGGTCACAACTTTAAATTCAGAAACATTAAATGTCTTCAATTTCTTAAATGAAAATATAAAATTCTTCGACTAAAAATATAGACAGTTTACATTTACTTTTCTACCCAACTACAACTGTTTTTAAGATATTTACGAAAGTTCAGAGAATCTTATTTTTTAAGAATCATATATCTAACTCTAAGTCGGCTATGCAAACTTATTGTCAGAAGAAGTAATAACAGAGCAGTGAAATGAGTTCTTTAATATTTTATAGTGTACTAGTAGTTGTTCCTTATAAATTTAATTGCATTATTCCAACGAAGATTATTTAAATTTATGAATTATTTATGGCAAATGCGACAAAGTATTAACAAGAACGTATGATATGTTTGCTTTGAGATATGCTGATAAACTCAACTTCACCCAGCCCAATTCTTACAAAATATTAAGATTATCTGAACTTTCCTAAATATCTTAAAAACTGTTGTAGTAAACTGACCATATTATTAGTCGTAGAATTTGATGAAATAAAGAAATGGGCTGTCAAAATACTTTAGTTGGATAGATCATATACTATTTACCATACAATAAATTCGTTTAGTAATTTTCGAGATATGGATCGTGTAAGCTCCCGGTTGGACACGCTGTATATTTAGATTAAAGTTCTTCCATCTGAACATGCCATACAAAAGTACTTAGTTTAAAATAATCCATAACAAGTATTAAGTTAGATAATAATCATATTTAGCGAAGGGAGGTATATTACATTTTAATGTGTTAAAATATTTAAAACTGCACTGAATTTCGAACAACATAATAGATATCATAATAATAGATTTTAATCACCCCATTAACTGGCAGACATACTAACCAACGCAGTGGCGAACTAAAAACGTGACGTGAGAGTCAATGTTAAATAAAGTAAAAGGGAAGCGCTTCACAGTACATAGAAATTTGTGATATTTTCAGAAATATGAAAGTAATGTAAGGGAAACTGGAGTAGAATATAAAATAGTATAATTACGGAATATTGGATGTAATGGTAGTGAATAAATGGCTTTGTTCACTAATTGAGTCATTGAAAAGCATCTTTTACCTTCAGAGACAGATAATTATAGCTGTTATGTGCCTTAATTACTTAAGTCTTACAAATGGATGGCAGACGCTTTTATTCCAATTGCAGAACGCTAGTTGCAATGCGTTAGTCAGCGTTTCATTTGAAAGTTTGCAAAATGAACTTAGTAGTTCATAAAACGCTTAATTTAATTCCGAACTTTAATATAAACCGGTACTGCATATGCATTAATCCAATTTTTGGTTGGAAGTAGGGAGTAATTTAGATTGAATTTCGTATGCACGCTTTGGTTCACACACCTCATAGCATGGCATCGAAATAATGGATATCGAATAGTCATTGTGCGAGGAAGAGTAATGGCTTTCGCACTAATGCTGGCAGCTTTTTCAGGTATGTACTACTAAATATTACGAGGTAATAATAATGGCAACCTATTCTGTTATT
Source organism: Leptura quadrifasciata (assembly GCA_963675555.1). Lineage (NCBI taxonomy): Eukaryota > Metazoa > Arthropoda > Insecta > Coleoptera > Cerambycidae > Leptura > Leptura quadrifasciata. The sequence goes on along the minus strand of OY776674.1, from coordinate 105,267,900 downwards.
ATAAACCTTCAAACTTTAAAAATATATGGCTAATTTCTATTGCAAATCTTTAGTTCTGCCACACGTCGATTGTTGTGACTCTGCCTGAATCTATCGAATCAATCAATCAGTCAACATAAGTTTATTCAAATTATAACAGTATATACCGCCCTAGACCCCACCCCGGGACCAGCCGTGCAACCACCGCACTAACCTCGTTGGCGGATTGCAAGGCCGGGCGGACCGGATCTGGCTTGTTTAAAAAGAAATTGTTAGCCTTAGATCTAAACACCTTTTAACAATATAAATAAGAGTAGGTAATACGATTAAAATATCCAAACATAAAAGATACTAAAAAAACTTAAACTGTACATATCCGCGTTGGTTAATAGATCGGGGGTTAGCGACAGATTTTTGGCCGTGATTTTAGTCAGTATGCCTTTCAGAGGGCATTATGCTACGTAAATTCTCATGATAATAAGTTTTATGAATCAAACAGTCATCCTGCAATGCATCGAAATTCAAGCGATTTTGTTTAATAGAGTCGCTGCTATCAATCGTGCTATAGTTGCACGTAAACAGATGAACTCGTTCTTCATTCACAGTCATACATTATTGTAGTCCTTTTTTATTTGTTGTATACATTTTGCAAACGAAATCTTCTAATATTGTAAATGACAATGTTTAATTTTCGTTTGCTGGATCTTGTATACAAGCAAAAGCCTTTTGATAAATGGAAGAATACGGCAACTAATCTATAAATTTTATAGCCTAAAGAGCATACTAAACAATAAAACTCTCCTAGTCATGTACAACAGTTTAGTTGAATCTATAATTAGGTATGATGCCACAGTATGGGGCTCAGCTTATAAAGCAACTTTACAACTTCTGCAAATAACACAAAAAGCAGAGATAGCTGCAGAGACATCTTTCTCGAAAAACAATTGCTTGATGTGAAGGGTATATACATGCATGCTGCCATATCCTACGCACATAACAAGATGGATACCATTGGATCTGTTATTGAACACCAATATGAAACAAGAGCTAGAACAAACAACACATATACACTACCGTTACATACCAAAACTGTCACCCAAAAATACATTAAATACGATGGAACCAAACTTCTTAATAAACTTCCATCACGCATTAAAAAAATGAGGAAAAAACGGTTTCGAATAGAAACAAAAAAAATCTGATTGACAATTACACTACACTCCTGTCCATCCTAGCATAACTTAATACAAGCGCCATATATTATTTATTTACTATGGCTAATATCTCTACAAGATTAGATTATAAAGCTTAACGAATTATGTAGGTTAATAATATACAATAGTAGTAATGTACCTTTTTTCTACTCCCTTGTGTAAATTTGCTGTTTTCCGTACAGTCTGTAGAATGGATAAGTGGGCCATTCCAGTTAACTGAACAGATATATTTCATATACGTTCTAGGATGGATATGAAATCGACCTATCACAGTTCGTGTATTAAGTACGTAGGCAACTATTCGTTTTAAAAAATTCAAGTTAGTGCGTAAGCTGTCAAAGTAAGTGTCAGTGTGTATTCGCGCAGTTTGAGCTAGAAAATAATTTAAAATTAGTGATTCCAGTGAAAAATCGATAAACGGTATACCACCTAAAATTTTATTGAAATTATTATATACAGACAAAATTTTAGAGATATATTATGACAAAAAAAATAAAGTAGCTATATGTGGGGATTGAACCTATTATCTCTTGCATTTCGAAGCGTGCAAGCAAGCAAGCAAAATAGGTTTATTAGAACTAAATGGTACAGAACAGTTGCCTAGCCAGGATCTGCCCCGGGGCCGATCGTGCGACCACCGCGCTGACGCGATGGCGGGTTGCATGGTCGGACGGGACAGGTCTGGGTCGGCGAAAACAATAATTAAGAACAACTAAACCTAAACTCCTATTTTACGATGAACAAATAAAAAATATGTAATACAATTAAAATATATCCAAAAAACAGATTTAACAAAACTTAAAAACTACACTATATTTAGAGAACTCTCTCACAAAACATTTTAATTTCGCAGTTGACGCTAGCACCTCAAATCAAAACGAGGAGCCTTCCGCGAGGTGTGTAACATCGGGCTGCGCATAGGCTGGCCTAAACTGTGATTTAAAAAATTTGGATTCCAAGAAAATTATAATTTATTTGAAATTTTGATGGAAACGAATTTAGAAACAAAAATGTACAAACAGAAAACGAGAAAAACAAATGCGACAAAAAGGTTACAAACAGAATTAAAGAAGGGGACAGGAAAGATTTAAGTTATGAAATACTAGTAAAGGTGGATAGGGTAAGCGGAAGTTATAGTTGGTGAAACTTGGCTACAGAGGTTGCCGGAAAATCGGTAACGTCTGGTACGGTAAGGGGTGTTTCATCCGAAATGGGGCATTATGCTGTCTAATTTGTGTTATGTGTCTTGTTAGCGGACTATCGTCCAGCTTAAACGAGTAGAAGTTTTGAGAGATGCGTTGGACGTAGTCCGCTATCGAGGTTATGTCGTTGCAACGTGTGGAAAGATCTCTGAGGGAGGTGTACCTTCCAGAATTTGAAATGAGGCGCATGAATTTGTGCTCAAACACTTGGAGTTTTCTCATTGTCGTGGCCGGTATGCTACACCACACCGGCGCCGCGTATGTGATGGACGGTCTGATTACCATATTGTACAACAGTTTTTTATTCTGTCTGTTAAGTCTGCTACTCCTGGACAGGGAGTAAACCTTCCATATCGTCTCATTGATATGTGTGTTGAACGTAAGTCGTCGGTCCAGTCTGACCCCCAAGTACTTCACGCATCTTTTGCTAATAATTCTATTCTCAGTAAAGCGACGCGTGAAGACTATCGCCTCGGATTTCTCAGCGTTCATCCGAATCTTCCACTGGTCGTAATAAGCCGTGGCACGAGCCATGTGCGCCTTCAGTAGCATATTTGCTGCTTGTGCGCTATGAGAATGCGCGTACATGGCTGTGTCATCGGCGTACTTGGCCAGCTTCGTATTCGGGAACTCTGTGAAGTCGAAGACGTACAAGTTGTACAACTTCGGCAACAGGCACGATCCTTGTGGGACTCCCGCGCGAATATCCCGCCATGTTGTGAGTTTGTTATTCACACGAACCTGCAGGGATCTGCCTGTCAGGAACGAATGAATGAGCTTGATGAAGTGAGTTGGGAAGTTATAGTGATGCATTTTGTACAGTAACCCCGGAATCCAGACGGTGTCGAACACCTTCTCAATATCGAGGAGCACCGAGGTTGTATTGTAGTTTGACGTCGTTAACTATCCTAACGACCTGTTGCACCATGCTCATGCCCCTCCTGAAACCAAATTGGGACTCGTCGTCGATGTGGGGCTCCTCCCGAACAGATTCTAATCTGATCAGGACGAGCTTCTCCACCAACTTGGAGATCGCCGACAGCAACGAGATGGGCCTGTAGCTGCCGGCGAACTTCGCGTTTTTATTTGGCTTCAGGATCGGAACGACCACGGCGCATTTCCACTAGCTAGGCCAGTGTTGTAGCCGCAGGACCGCGTTAACGATGTACGTCAACTGCACAATACCTTTCCTCGGGAGATATTTGAGCAGCTTGTACTCGATGCCGTCCTTACCCGGGGTTTTGTTATTCGGTAAGTCCTCGACAATTCCTGCTATTTCCGAGGGCTTGGTCATGACCTTCAGAAATTCTCGTCTTGTCATTTGTACGCCTCCATATTATTTTCAAAGAAGAAGGAGATGTATCATTTCTTGATAACTATCGTCCAGTATCCATCATCCCATTTTTTGGGAAAATGGAAATTTTATTAAAAGTAAAACTGGTGAAATATTTAGAAGCGAACAACATTTTGAATTCTTATCAATTCGGTTTTAGGTAGTACTGCTCCACAATAATAGTCTTTATGGTAAGAATAGTCTTTACTTTTTTATAACACTGTGTGATCTACGTAAACCTTTTGATTGCTTTTATCACAAACTATTAATTCAAAAGCTTCAATATTATGCTACTCATGGATTACTTTTGGTCTTATGTCGGCAATATTATGATAATAGAAGACGGTGTGTTTCGTTAAACAATATTAACTATGAAATAAAAAATATTTCACATGGAGTTCCTCAGGGCTCCGTGTTAGGCCCAATTCTTTTTATTATTTATATTAATGATTTACCTTCTATCTTGACACTATTAAATGTACATTGTTTGCTGATGACTCAACACTCAAAACAAATTGATCAGATAGATCTGTAGCTATAAAAAAATACAAATTAAATTTAAACGAAAACAACACTCGAATTTTATTAATCAATTCTGACGCGGTTGGTACTAAGGGAAATAGCGTAAAGTTGTTAGGTATAGTTCTACGATAGTCGATAGTTACCGACGACAGTTTAAAATGGGATGTGCCTATAGATCAACTGGGTAAAAAAATATCTATCACAATTTTTGTCATTAAAATGCTAAATAATACCACACCACACCACAGAAATTAGACAACCCCAATTCCAGAAGCCAGGGGCTTGTGCGGAAGGGGGTTACACATTGAAAAAAACGCGGACATACAACCATTTCCTCTGATAGTGCCAGTGCTGGAGCCAGGATTCGAACCCGGTCGTGCGATGTCCGTGTGATTAATCGCGATTGCCACCTCGCGCCTTGATGCACTCGGCTATCGACCAGATGAATTGATAAATGGAAATACTCCACTATCAGTTTGTTTTGGCCTATTTCATTCTCACATGAGCTATAGAGTGATATTTGGTGTAACTCTAGTTGTTCGTAAAGAGTTTTTATTCTGCAAAAGAGAATTGTAAGAGTTCATGCAGGATCTTTACCTTGAGCATTATAAGCCATTGTTTACTGAAAATAATGTCACTACCCAACCTGTACAATGTACAGTTACAGTAGCATACTAGAAATTCATAGTAAAAGAAGTCATCTGTTGACACACTTCGACCTATATGCTCATAATACTAGGTATAAAAGTAATCTTTATATTCCTAAATACAGGTTGTCTAAGTCAAAGATCAATTCCTTGGATTCCAAATTATATAACAAACTACTTTGTGATTGGAAAACTTTAAATAATATACAGTTTAAAAACAAAATTAAATTACTTTTTTAAGTAACTGTTTCTATTCTTTGAACGACTATCTGAATACTGATGTATGATAATGTTGCTATATTTAACCATATTGTTATGTGCACGCCGCCATTGCCTCTTAGAATATACGAGAAGGTGCCAGAAACGCCGCGAAGGATAGACTGGAACGTTCGAGAAGAAAGCGGCTCAGATATATAAGGCGGATCCCGCGCACGGAGAACAGTTTAATAAGAGATCAATAAGTGAACAGATAGAATAAATAAGCGTAATAAGCTGTGAATTATAGTAGTAAGACTATAGTAGATAGAACTTGTAATTAGTGTGTACTAATGTGTTATAATAACGATTAATTATTGTAATTAAATATTAAATAAAGTAGTGGTTACTGAAAAATCTTGTTGCAATTGTTTGAACCTACATACAGAGAGTGTTTACTGGAGATTGTAAATACGTAACAATATGTTCACAATATGAGTACTTATGTTGGTAGGTACATTTAATGTATCATACCATGTCTGTAACATTAAATCATAGACAACTCGTCTATGTTTGTTTGTATACATGTGTCCATATTGAGCATATTGTATATAGAAGGTGGTCCAAAATTGTCTCCAGATATTTCTGCGGCTGAGAGTACATTAAAAAATAATAATAGTCTTTCATATAAACTTATTTCCGAAAATGAATAATAAGGGAGATGTATTATCCCCCTTAAAAGGGGGTCCGACTACCTTAAAATATGAAAGTCATATTTTAAACTTAGTCATATACTAAAATAACTAAGGTAGTTATTCTAAATATATACCTAAAGGCATTTATGACTTTTTATGACATATTTATGATTTATGTTAACATTTTATCTTTGCACATACAGCTACAGATTATGAATGTGAATGTAACTAATGAGAAAAAGCTTAATAAATTAAATTGAAGTTAGGAGTATTTAAGAAATTTTGCTGCTGTTTTTAAGGGATTTTTTAATTTTCATAAAAGCCTAAAAAGCCGAAACATTTGAAGAATTTTAATATGGTAATTTTATACATCTAAAAGCAGTACTTACTTAAAAACAATTATAAAATTTATTGTTTATTCCTTGTTTTGCAAGTGTATTCTTCTGGTGCGTTGGGTAAAATGGCATTTATCAATGTCTATATATTCTAAGGTTCTAGGGTGCCGCTTAAAATTTAATTTAAAATATCTACATTCAGATCACCTCCTTTAAATTTCCGAATTTGTGTAGTATATCACAAGCCACGACTATTTCAAATTACCATAATAAAACTATAACTAGTTTTTGTCATTTCTCCCCAAGAGTTATCTTTGTTATTCAGAGAGGTGTCTCGTATTATTTATTAGACCAATAAAACCGCTTATAGTAAATGCAACACGTTAGCGGTTCAAATAAATCTAAACTAAACCGCTTTGTGAGCTTCCAACTTCCAAGAAAATTCACGTAGCTCGACTGCTAGGAAAATTACTGGAGCGCAGTATAATTCAGTACCTGTTACTGCTGAATTGAATTAAAAAACAAGGCGATTAACAAAACGACCAGGAAAAGATGGGCTGTGTAATTCGGCTAAAAGCTGCAAAATTAAAGTGAAACTTTAGGGATTATATACAATCAAATTAATGTCTTGTCAAAGTACTTGATACGTATTTTGTTTCATTATGGAAAATAGGCTTTAAAATATAAATTTTTACATTTGTTAGGCCAATCTACAGGGGGTTTTTACCATAGGACCTTACAAGGAAGTCGCAGTTGGCAATTTCTTGAGGGGTCGTGGGTAATGTTAAGAGAAATCTAAATTAAAGTTTACAGGGTGGTGCGATCTCAACATTTGTTTGATAGATCTCGAAATTGTCTACAATTTCTCTTACACAAACTTTTTCTGAAAAACCAATAGTTCTCGTATTATCGAGCGAAAAGAGGAATATTAACTGCCTCCGGTTTTGACGCAAATAACATTATTATTTATCAGAATGTTTAACTGGAATACCCTATATATTTTATTATTTTTGGTATTTACGAACAAAATTCTATCTGACCAATATTGATTTTTTAGATAAATCACAAAATACAGAAATACTTTGTGACATCAACATATCAACTAAATATTACAAGGGATATTTAAGAAAATAAACGGGCACATAACTTCATCAGCATATGAGGTGGAGTTATATGGCCCCTTGTTAGCAGACTAATTTTGAATATATTTTCATTGAATACTAACTGTAATGATTTAATCAAAAGTTTAGCTAACTGTAAATTAAAAAGAATCGTAGGGATAGACAATCTTCGCAAATTTAATTGACGTCTAAACAATATAAATTGGGACTACATTTATAATATAAATGTGAAATATGCTTTTAGTTTGTTTACGGACGATATACTATGGTACCTATATGCTACCGTCAAGTTTCTTAACAATAAGTATATAAGTAAATGAAAATATTCAGTAGGTAACAAATGATTTGGTACTTGATGGTCATCAGCTTAGAAATATGTTTAATAAAGTAAAATATAGTGACGTTTCTGATGAGCTACTGGAATATAAAAAAATAAATAAGGAACACAAAAAATATTAAAACAAAAAAAACAAATTTTTGTAGAGACAAAATCAGTAGTTCTGAGAACAAAGCTAAAGAAACATAATATTTTTATTCGCAAACTCCTGTATAACAGCTACTCTCCGGGCTATGTGCCCCGCCGAGTGCTGAATTACAAGTTACAAGCCTGGCGCATTAAGTGTAACAACTGCATATTACCATCAAAACTCTAATGATTCGATTGCAACAAACACCAGCCGAAAGACTGATCCTACTTAAAGGAGCTCTCGTGCCAGTGTCACACACCACTTGCAGACTGCAGTTTCGAGCTGTTGGCTCTCATCAGTGCAAGGTAGGAATGTGACGACCGACACGAGGATCACTTGACTATTTAGTACATTTCGGTATCTTTGGGATAGCGACATGTAAAATAGTCATCAGGCACCATCTAGCGGTCCAGTGTCTGTTGCAATCGAAAAATAAATAGCCTGACTGGGCTTAGCATAGTTCAAATGTGCTTTTAGAGGGCGGAATATTAAAACATAATATTTTTAGTCGCAAACTCCTCTATAAAATCCTTATTTTACTATAAGGAATGTAACCAGACTGCAACCAACAACTACTCTCCGGGCTATGTGCCCCGCCGAGCGCTGAATTACAAGTTGCAAGCCTGGCACGTTAAGTGTAATAATTACCATCAAAACGCTAATGCTTCGATTGCAACAGATCGGGATTCGGATGAAGTGTTACGTAATTTAGGCAGGATATTTTAATTTATTATGGTTTTATTAAATTGCCATAAGTCAAATTGGCACTTTAAGTTGTTTTCAATTTACCATGTTGCCATAATTTAATTTGGTATTTAAAGTTCATTGATTAATTTAATTTAATTTATAAATTTTTATGTTTGATGCATGTCATAGCAAATGCTTTTAATTTGACGTTCAAGTCAAGTTAGAATGGCTAGTTCTACTGTTATGCTGTGAATAGTAATCTTTAATATGATGATGATGAAATAAATTTAAAAGGCCCTTGGTTCTCGTACGCACACTAAATCCCAATTTAATTTTTACTCCCTTTAATAATAAGGTAGGGGTGACGGAGGGGGTGGCTAATGCCGAAAAATTTTTAAAGGCTCTTGGTTCTGTTATACACTCCAAATCTCAATTTAATTTTTACTCCCTTTAATAATAGGACATGGGTGGCAATGAGGAGTGGTAGAGGGGGTGGTTAATGTCAAAAAATTTTTATAGTCCCTTGGTTCTCGTATACAACCTAAATCCCAATTTAATTTTTTATTCCACTTAATGATAGGGTGGGGGTGGTAGCTAACGCCAAAAAATTTTTTTGAGACGTTTCGTTCTTGTATACTCCCCTTCATAATAGTGTGGAGGTGATAGTGGTGGGGATTGATGCCAAAAAAAAATTTAAGCCCTTGACTTTTCGTACATGCCCTAAATTGCAATATTATGGACTCTTACTTGCTTGCTTTGCCTATTTACCCTTATTTACCCCATTTACCCCATTTACCCCCGAACCCCCAACGAAATTAGGGCAAAATATAACTTAGTTCCAGATCTCGTTGTAATACATAAGTGTACCAAATTTCAAATCAATATCATAAACGGCTCCAGAGTTTCAAATTTAAAATCTCGACGTTTCATGACATTTTAAGCCTATTTCAACAAAAAAAAATTCTTTTGCGTTACTATACTTCCACTGGGCGTAGAAGTAAAAGTATGTCAGCTCCGCTTTTAAACGATTTAATGAATTTCGCTCACCTCTACGAATATGACATTAAACCGAGTACGTATGGCCCTATCTATTGAATAAATTAGGAATTGGCGTGGATTGTTCCCCATGAATGTAACTATAACAAATCAAAATTGAATTTTTATAGAACTCTTTAATTACTTCCACGTAGAGTAGAAGTACAGTAATGCAAAAAAATATATATTTTTTTTTGTAGAAATAGGTTTAAAATGTCATGTAACGTCGAGATTTTAAATTTGAGCGAAAAAAATTTTCCGTCTGTCTGTAACTTTTTTTTTGTGCGCACGTTTACTCTGGGAACCATTTATGATATTGATTTGAAATTTGGCACACTTATCTATTATAACGAGATCTGAGACTAAATTATATTTTGATCTATAGTATCAACCCCCACTATCACCCCCACATTATTATGAAAGGGAGTTAAAAAATGGGATTTAGTGTGTATACAAGAAAAAACGGCGGAAAATTTCAATTTCAATTTTTTTGGCATTAGCCACCCCCTCTACCATCCCCATCCTATTATTAAAGGCAGTAAAAAAATAAATTGGCATTTAGTGCGTGTAAGAGAACCAAGGGCTTCTAAAATTTATTTTGGCGTTAGTCACCTCCTCTACCACCGCCATTGCCACCCCCAGGGAGTAAGGGAGTAAAAAATTAAATTGGGATTTAATGTGTACACGAGAACCAAGGGCCTCTAAAATGTTCTTGACATTAGCCACCCTCCCACCCTATTATTAAACAGAGTAAAATATTATATTGGGTCATTGGGATTTAGTATGTATAAGACTTGGATACAAAATATGGATATGGAAGTAGTGATTCCTTGAGCAGCGGTTTTTCTAAAGGGAAATAAACAGAATTATTACTATTACAAAATTGTTATTTCAATATAATTTTCCATGCAGAGACATCAAGCCCCTGAACCTACTACTGTGATCAACTGAGCTAGTCTGAACATTGTTAAGACTACAAATAAAGAATAATAAATCTCTATTGGTAATAAGATTTCGGATTTATTTATAATCAAAATTTTACCTTTTGGAAAACGTAAAGTAAGGGAACCAAGCACGTTCATAGTCTATATTTTTTTAAAAATAGATATTGTAATAAGTTTTATTGTCAGATTCATAATTAAAAGGGAGCACGTAAAAAAATAAAACCATACAATATAAATAAACAACTTAATATACGTGAAAACTACTTAAAAAATTTGAAACTCTTGATAGCAAACACACCTACAATATGAGACATGGAGAGCTCTTATCGATTTTATGGCATAAAACAGCCAAATTCAAGAAATCATTGCAATATAATTGTATCCTACTACATAATAGCCTCTCTGAAGATATCAGAAATCTTCAGTTACAGAAATATAAAACAGAAGTTAAAAAACTGCTTGTTCAAAACGCATATTATAGCATTCATGAATTTGTCTGCAGACCATAATAATATAGTGTATATGTGTATATATTATATAATGTATGTTATTTCTGCTTGTTTTGTGCTTCAATGCTAATAATTATACAATGTATATTTTGTGTGTATTTATATTTATGTTATATAAATATATGTGTATATATATATGTGTGTATATATATATGCGTGTATGTATATATTTACATTTTTTAATTACTTGTTTTACATTTATGACCTATCCTATGCTATTTCTAATATTCTAATGGATGAGAAAAAAAAATCGTCATCGTCATATTCGAAATAAAATTTTTTATTTAATGTTGACGATGCTCCATACATGTCCTATTTTTAAAAAATGAACCTGGTATACTAGCAACAGAAGGCCCTAGAGCTCTCGGAATGGAATCATTTTGTTGTCTTCTATTACTCATTAACCTACTTGTAAACAGTGGTTAGTTACTAGCGAAATACCCAGTATATAGAAGTAACAGTTATATTGAAGTTCAAATTCAAATAAAAAATGTATCTAATTTAAATTTGTAAATAAACAGCTTAAATGAATTAGTTGGTAATGAAGTAATTACTATATTTTTTCAGGCCAGTACACAAAATAAATGGGAAGGCGGACAATTTGAAAAAGAAATAAATTCAAACAATTAATTAACCGGAAAATCGGAGGGAATAAAAGGAAATAAAATAGAGACGACTGGCATTACAATAGGCGTCGTTTTAAACCACATTTCCATTGAAAATTGTATTCTGTACATAAACACGATATTTAGCATTTATAAACTTTAAAACTATTGGAAGAAATGTCCTCAATCGAGAGAATTCGACTTCAGTAGGTATAAATGGCAGTCTATTAAATCGAAACGTTTCTGTAATTCTCTAAAGAATCTTCCCATCGCATTATATTTATGATATGAAAATTAACTTTATGAGCTTGCTCTACGATAAAGCATTGTAATTTATAGCTCGTTAATGTTTAATTATCATTTTCCTTGGTATTAGGAACAATGGTGATACACTTTATACAATTCGCATAAACTGAGCGACCTCATACTGATGACGCCAAAGTTATATTGCAAGACATTTTAAGATACGAGTTGTTTTGTTGTTGCAACAAGGGTATAAAGTGAGCTTAATTTTGATGCACAATACAATAATCTTTCAAACTTTTATTATATAGGTTGAATTGTGTATTATGAAAGTGGCTTCGATCGTGTATGTATATTAATCATCAAAATATCTGAACACCTAGGTGGTGTGAAATAGAATGTTATTCGAGACGAGCCGCAGGCTGAGTGAATAATAGGCATTACAGGCGAGTAGAATAATATACTTAGTCTACGACTATTAAATAATATAAATTTTAAGATAAAGTATTGGCGTTATGAAAAAATGCAAATTTCAGATATTGATGAAAGTGGACTTTTTCAAAACATACCAAATATTTTAGCTGTTTTATAAAATAATATTTTAGGATATTTTATTTACAACTACTGCTACTACTGCTAACTACTTGTTTATACTGGTAGTTATGCTAGCCTCAATTGCCGAATCCGCTCAAATGCCGAAATTTTGTTTATATCCTAGGATTACATATAGAAGACAATCCACAAATCCAAATCCAAAGGGGGTTACACATTTGAAAAAACGCAGACAACATCCATTACCCACCGACATTGCTAGTATCCACGCCTCGAACCTAAATCGCAGCAGAGTCTAAGCAAATGCGTTCGTCACTCAACGCCGACTGAGACTGGACACGAAGGTGCCTTTTTTGGTTGTAAAAATAAAAAAATTGGGCTGTAGAGCTTAGGTTGAGTCTTAGGAGGCCTTTCGTGCACTTAATTTTTTGAAGTTGGGGTGGTTAGTTGTTAAATGGTTGGAATGGGCCAAATATTTCACCCTGTATATGCTCCAGAGCAGTAGTTCACTTGTATTTATTTTTTAGAGTCTGACTAGCCTTTTATTTAAATTTATTTTTATGGCAGGGTCAACGGTTACACCCTGTATATACTTTTCTTGAAATTAAACACTTGGTTTTAAACGAAAATTTTAAAATATTTTATTAAGCGTAAGTAACAGAGTTGAGTATTTTATTTTTTTGAATTAACATTTGTTTACACGAGATAAAATAGTTATCGTATCGGCAAGTTTGCCTTTAAGACGATTTTATTTTTATTTGGTTTTATCTAAATTATTTAAGATAGAAAATTCACTTTTTTATTTTATGCGCGGTGGCAGTTTAATTATATTAATATTTTACATGGGTTGCCCAAGGAAGTAGAACGGACACTCAATTTGTTGAAATTTAAGGTTGACCGGGAAAGAATTAAATACTTTTTGGTTTAGAGACTGCCCACGGAACGCAGAAACTAACTTGAGGTACACTGGAACTGATTTCCTTTGAACTCGTCATGCTCCTCCATTTATATGGTACGGTGGGGACTTGGCTCGCCGAAGTTTGGATAGAAATGGATACGTCCCCGGTCAATCCATGGGGCTCGATATTGTGAAATTTTGAAAAATTCGAATTCGGGACTGAAAAATATATCATAAATACTGCAATGAAAAATAAGTTGAATCTAAATTAGGTTTTGAAATATTAAGCTATAACAGTCCGGATAAAGTGTTAAAATTGGTTTAGTCCTGTAAAGTAATGTTGAAAGTCGTAATTTAATTTATATTGATGCCATATTAATGTCATATTATAGTGGAGGGGGGCGAGCGTAGGTGCGTCTTTACTATGTACATACTTCGGTATGCGATGTAAAGCAACGACAGGCGCAGTTAGTACTTGGATGGGTGACCATTCCAACGGAAACCGAGTTCTCGCCTCACACATCTTCCAGCGGCTTGTATATCAGTGTATGCGCGGAAGCTATAGAACCTTAGGCAAGGGTTGTATAGGAGATATACCATCCTTCGGAGGGGATGCAAAGCCGTCGGTCCCTTGTCTATTAAATGTTAGGCAAGTAAAAGATCCCTACTCTTCTTAAGGGAAGAGGTTCGGCAAAATTCCTGGTTGGGGGTAGCTCCTCTACAGGCGTCGGTGTTAGGCCTCAGTAGCGGAAATAGGCCGACGTTAAATAAATGTATAAAAAAAAAAAAAATTATAGTGGAGTGTGTGAGTCGGACGAACTAGTAAATACTTTGCTATGCAACGAGAGTACCTCCCTCACCCGTTTTCGAGGATGCTGAATAGGACGGTGCTGGTAGAATTTCTTTTTGGAGTTGCGCAACCCCCCAATCGGCCAAAACCACCCTCAAAAGGGGTTAAACGCTTATCACGTCTTTCCCACTGGTAAAAGTTAGCGTCCGTTTTCGAGGATATTGAACACGGTAGTGGTGCTGAATGTTTCTTCCGGCACCCTCTAACCCCTCTAGCTTCTAATAAACACCCTTGAAAGGATTGAAAATCTTTTTTTTTATCACCGACAAATTACATATAACGCCCATTCTCGAAGATGCTGAGCAAGGTGGTGATGGTCAACATTTCTTCCGACCCCCTCCAACCCCTCTAATGGCTAACGAACATCCCCGAAGGGAATGAAAATAATTTTTTTTTATATCACCGGCAAAATGTATATACTGCCCATTTTCGAGGATGCTGAGCACGGGAAAAATAATCATACTAATTCTCTTCGTGATCATAATTATCTTTCTTTACCCTTTAGCTGAAAAAGCTAATCGAGTACTTACAAAAACAAGTCTATTGGATCACTGATACGTACAATTTATTTTATTACAAAAAATAACAGAAAAATGTACATTGACGCATACAAATGGATCGTTACGGTCGCTTTCCTTACATGAAAAATAATAGAAGTTATACATAAAGATAAAACACATGCTTACAATACATTTTTTTTTTCATTCATACCTTATCTACATTAATTAACATACGTCTCTCAGAAGTAGAATTATATGGTAGACGGGCGGGGCGGTACATGAATTTTACCGATGATACTTTACAAAGAAAGATTTTCACCCCTTCGGGGGGTGTTTGTTAGCCGTTAGCTGGGTTGAAGGGGGTAAAAAACATTCAGCACCATCGTGTTCAGCGTCCTCGGAAACGGAGGAGGGAGGTGTAGCAAAATATTTACAATTTTCGGCTTTTTCTCCGACACACACACACTCCACTATTGAGAATGTTCTATCGCCGGCGTTGAAACGAAATGGGAGTAAGTTTTGAGGATTGAAGAAAGATAGCCCTGAGTTGCTGGCAACGCGTATGGAACATATGAATGGAAAATAAGTTTTGATATCGATATATCGGAAGAAAGTTTTATGAATGTGCTGATGGCTTGTTAGAAATGTGAATGGAGTATGATTTAATGTATTAATGAAATTGAATTACAGGTTGATTTGAAGGGAAAGTAATTTATAGAAAATGTTCAGTGAATTGAAGTATTTTGACTTGGAGTTTTGACATGAGTCGAGTTAATGAGGGGGCAGTATTCTTTAAGGCAATCTTTTGTCTAGTTTTTTCTATAAATAGGTTAATTTGAATGTTTGAATGATTTTATTGATAAATTTAGGTTAATTGTGAGTCATCGATATGGTATGAATTTTCTCAGAATTATTTTTGAAAATTTGTGGTTTTTGGCTATTTTGAATGTCTGAGAGACTTTTTATTATGTTTTGATTAGGTCACCTTGAAGGTCTATTTATTTTGCGAATTATAATACTTTTGACCTTGACTATACCGTTAATGTGTGAAACGTACTATAACAAGATACCGTGACGGCAGAAGCAATTCATTCATCTCTTTTCTTCTTCGGCTACATGTATATGTTGAATTTACCGTTTTGTTTTTTCTCTGCACAAATTCCTATCGCTTGAGTTTTTGTTCTTTAAGTCTTTCCTTCATAGCTTTATTGATATAGTTTTACCATGATAATGATGTGGCTTCTTTCTTTTTCTTTCTTACAAGTTATCACCCTAATATTCTTTTGGGCCATCTTCTATCATCCATTCTACTCACATCCGTCATAACAATTATAGTTTTAGAATATTCTAAAAGGTATCCTAAAAACTTATTTCTAAGATTATTTATAAATGTAAATAGTTTAGAATTGTTCTATGAATCTGATTTAAAACCCTTATAAGAGTACAGCCCACCTAGAGAAAGGCCTACATGCCTGTTTTTAAAAAGTACTAGTAAAACTTACAAACAATGAATCGCCTAAATCTTTGCTTTACTTGTAGAGTATCTAAAGAGTGTTATAGAACCATACTCGGTTTAAGATACGCACTATATTAAAGCTTAATAAGCACGCATGCGTACTTTCGACGGACATTTTGTATTTAATGAAGTAAACCTAAAAATTCTATTTGTTGCGAAACTATACGCGTACGTCTACTAACCGTGTACCTCTCTCGTTTTTTATCCAGTCGCAGTCGGTGTGTTGATTTTATTAGTGGAATCAAACCTTGTTTGTGGATAATGGTTATAAGTTGGTTCAATGCGCTTTGGTTTACATCAAAATCACATGCACATTGCCGTAAATGTGTCACAAAGATATGATCCATCTTGTAGTCCTCGTCTGATGTATTAGAGTTGTCAGTATTAAAAGCGTTATTGAGTTCTATCAATCAGCTTTCTCTAATTTCTTGAAATTGTGGATCCCTCATTGCGCTCTATTCCGACCCTTATATTTATTATATTTTGCGAACCATGTGAGAAGCTTTTTAAATAGTTTTTTCTTTAACTTTTTTACATTTCTCCCCTTTTCAAAAAAAGATAACTTTCATTACTAACAGGTTCTGTAGAATGAAATATCCATTTTAAATTGAGTTGTTTTTATTAATGGCTAATTTTTTTCAAAAATTAAACACAAGGTTCATGGGGAACATGAAAATTTTATTTTTTAAATATTATATCAGTCAAATGACCTCCTCCTCGCTCCCGGAGTCTAGCACAAAAGTTTTTCATCGCCCGCTCCAGCATTTGTTAATGTCAATCCGAATATTAATATTTTAGCTGTTCCAAAGTTTGCGGTCGATTAGAAGATACTTTTAACTTTAAGTAGCCCCATAAAAAAACCACAAGCTAAGAGATCCCGGTGACCGTGCTGGCCAGTTGATGTCCCCAAATTTCGATATGACATGACTAGGAAACATTCTTCGCAAAATTGTCATAGAATCCCTAGCAGGGTTGGAAGTGGCTCCGTTCTACTGAAACCATATTCTTCGAATATCACATCAGCATTACGAAGTTGTTCAAAGTTACGCAATACCTGTTGATAATGTTGTGATGCAACAGTAACCGTCAAGTTATTTTCCTCAAAGAAGAACGGCTCAAAAATTCCAAACGCGGATACTACACACCTCACAGTAACCTTTTGGCTATGAAGCGGTATTTCGTGCAATTTGTTCTGTTTGCTAATATATCCGGAAAGATGAAAATAAGCTCCATCAGCAAGCAATCAACTATATTCGGGTTTTCAGCGAGTAGCCTTTCGAAACATTCTCAAAAATCAACGCGCGTTCCAAAATTTTGAGAGAAGAGAAGAAGAGCGAAGTTTTGTATGACTTGAATTTTATACGGATGGAAATGTAAGTTTTTCAGAATGCTTCGAACTACGGTTCGAAATACTGAGTGCTAGTGCTTGTAGTTTTGCATAACGTTTAAGATTTCGTAGCATTTATCGCGAAAGCATGGCGACTTGATTTGAATTTATATCTCATTATATTATGACATGAATTAACTTTGAAAATTAATACTTCATTCTGCCGGAGCCGGTACAGTCGAGTACACTTGTCACCCAAGAAACGCAACAAAAACTATACCTCAATATTATCGCATTATTATCAAACAAACCGACGCACATTAAAAACCGATAAAGGTAAGCGAGTCAATTTGCGAATGAAATAGTACAGAGCCGAACTTAAAATTCGTATGTATCAGAAAGTACATATTCATAATACTAGACCGTAACGCGGTGTTAAAATTGACCGAGGGAAGCTGATCTAAATATTTCAAGTGTGTACCTGGGCGCAATTACTTTTGCGACTAGTTTAACCTTATTTTAATGAGGTCGTAAAGTATTTGTTAGGTTTTTTTGGTGCCTAGAAGAGCTGATCTTGACTATACTTGCCATTGAGAGATGTAGTTGTTAGACTACAAAAAATAAAATATAAGATAGACAATGAGTTGGTTTTATTTATCTATCATATATCAGTTTAAATTATATGTTGTTGATCTATCAGATTCAGTTAAATTCGAAAGTCAGTTGTAATTGTGATTAATTTTGTGTTGTTCTTTTTTGTCCTGGTTACCGAAAAATTCAAATACTTTAGTAGGCCGTTAAGTGGTTAGTGCACGTTAAATAGGCGTGTACGCCACAAGAGACAAAATTATTTTATGTGAACGTTGACAATTTTAAATTAAAAATCAACCTACTTCAGGAAAAATTCATAATTAGGCTTAATATTAATTTATTTCATATACAGGCTGTCCATTTTATCCGGGCCCTCGAGTATATCTCACTTAACATCGGTCGTACAAAAAAAAATATTTGTAAGAAAATTGTACCGATTTATATAACCTACAAAATGGTTTAAAGAAATTGGAAATCCTTGGCCTACTTTAAGAGTTATGGCAGAAAATACCGAAAATGCGGAAAACGTCTAGGCCAAATATCTCCGTTATTTGAAAAGAAACAAGAAAAATTCTAAGGCGAGAATTTTTTGCAAAACAGAGTGTTTCAACGAGGTTTTATCTAATTTTTTTCAAAACCGCTGTATTTTGAGATTTACTCTTCAGGCTGTTAAAAAAATTATTTTGAAACGGGCGGAAAATGGCGCCATTAAATAGAGTATTTTCCTCCCATTTCAACGATATATCACATGCCATATTTATTCATTGGTACTACGTTAGTAATTATAAAAACATTTTTTTTAAACCAATAACTTTTTTTTAACAAGCATTATACTTGCCGTGGAAAAATATGATTAAATAAAACGATAAAATAATTCAATAACTTGTTCAAATCTTTGCTATAATAGAACATTAACAAAATTAAGAAGAATAAAGTAAATTCAGGTAACAAAAACAAATTAATAATAAAAAGAATATAGCACACAGAACATTAATATTTATCTAATCCTCAAAATAATTTTTAAGATATCATATCAAGTGTTCAAAGTGTCCACCGCGATTTCTTATGCACAATTGAGTGCGGCGAGGCACTGCATTTAAAATATTACTCAGCATTTCGGGGGTAACTGTAATACATGCCTGTTGAATTCGAGCTTTTAGGTCCTCTACATTTTGCGGTATCGTCGAAAACACCTTATCTTTAATATACCCCACAGAAAGAAATCCATTGAGCTTATATCTGGAGAATGAGGGGGCCATCGAATAACTCCATTGGTACCTATCCATTGTTGAGCAAAAATTTCGTCTAAATAATCTAGGCAAATCTGGGAATTGTGGGGAGGAGCTCCATCTTGTTGAAAATATTGAAAGTTGTGTCGATTCTCTAAAAGTAGGTCATCTAAGAACTCATTAAATTCATTTCTCAAAAAGTTTAGGTACCTTTGACCACTGAAGTGACCATCATAAAAATAAGGACCTATTAAATTGGTGCCTAAAATACCTATCCACACATTTATTTGAAAAACGATTTTGAAACCCAGTCGGTCTATGCCAGTGTGTATTTTCAGAAGTCCATTTGTAATGAATATTGCGATTAAAAAATCCATTATTGGAAAAATTTGCCTTGTCGGACCAAAGTATTTTACTACATATTAATGGATCGGCACGCTTCTTTTCCAACAGTCACCTACAAAAAGTCGTCCTCCTTGGTTTGTCCCCCGCTTGTAAATTGTGAACTGTTTTGGCCTTATAACACCGGTAACCATTTTTCTTTAAAATTTTTCTAGCACTTGTTTCATTTATACGACAAGCAATTTGAATTTCTCTTAATGATGTTTCCAAATTTTCTATATTTTTATTTCTTACATAATTAATAACTCGGTTTACCTTATTTACATTATCAGTAACACCGTTCAACCTTGTCTTCTTTAAAAATGAACCATTATTTTTCAGTTTTGTAGCTAATTTTCTGAACAGAGTTTTATTCGGCTGTAGTGCTTGTGGAAATCTGTTTCTATATTCTACTTGAGCTAATTCAGAGTTAAAATTGCATTGGCAATATGTAACGAACATATTATAATGATCAATGTGAATGAAAATCATTTTTAAAAATTCTAAATTCTTAAACGAGTGTGATTGAGTGAAAGTTTAAGTATTAACTGAGATGATCTGTCAAAAAATTAAATTGTCAAGTTTATTCATAGCCAACTATTTTAAAATAATTGAAATAATAGTGAAATCATGAAATGAAAACAAACGGATATTATACTTAAATTAATTGGTAAAGACATTTTAACTTTCTGAGCAAGGAGTGACGCTTTTATGGAGGACCTCTATACATTGGCATAACTGCGAATACTCTTTCCATAATTGCTCCATGTTGCTTTCTTGATTTTTGTTTTGTTTTTGTTACCTGAATTTACTTTATTCTTCTTAATTGTATTAATGTTTTATTATAGCAAAGATTTGAACAACTTATTGAATTCTTTTATCGTTTTATTTAATCATACTTCTCTACGGCAAGTATAATGCTTGTTAAAAGAAAATTATTGGACTAACGTAGTGCCAATGAATAAATATGGCATGTATGTATCGTTGAAATGGGAGGAAAATACTCTATTTAATGGCGCCATTTCCCGCCCGTTTCAAAATAATTTCTTTAACAGCCTGAAGAATAAATCTCAAAATAGAGCGGTTTTGAAAAAAATTAGATAAAACTTCGTTGAAACACTCTGTTTCGCAAAAAATTTTCACCTTGGAATTTTTCTCGTATCTCTTCAAATAACGGAGATATTTGGCTTAGACGTTTTCCGCATTTTCGATATTTTCCGCCATAACTCTTAAAGTAGGCCATGGATTTCAGATGTCTTTAAACCATTTTGTAGGTTATATAAATCGGCACAATTTTCGTAAAAAATTTTTTTTTTGTACGACCGATGTTAAGTGAGATATTCTCGAGCGCCGTGATAAAATGGACAGCTTGTATATGGACCGCACTTGTTTATGCTATAGTGTGAAGTTCCAGGATGATTAAAGATTTGAATATTTAAATCCGACGATGTGGCTTCTGAACATTTAAATAACCTGAAAATTGTAATTTCCTCAATAGAAAACCATTTTATTTTAAATATGGATTTAAACCTTTTTTTACAACTTACTGGTGTAAATAAACCTTATTATTTTCAGACCAAAGTAAGAGTATTTGACAATATTTCTTGAAATGTAAATCTAGCAACATATATAACGCTATCGCAAGAAATAATTGCCAATAAAGACTTAGATTTTCTTGACTATTTTATTTCGTAGAGAAATCTCATACTTTATCGATATAAAAAATTTACCTCGTTTAACTTAATCCATTGAAATGCAAATTGCTTTATGTGATATGTAAATTATGCGTCGAATAGTGGCGTCAACAAGGACGGACTCGGATTATTGAGATGCTTTTTGTAGTTTTTCCTCCAGGCCATCGTCCATTAATGCAGAATACATAGCCAGTGAATACAGTTTTAGATGTATATATTCTGAATAAGTAACACACAGATTCGCAGCAAAATATATTTCCTGTTTTGTACTAACTTGCATTCTATCGTATATAAAGATGGATCCTTTTTACGCAAACTGCATACAAATTTAAGATATCAATCTGTCTAGAGAAAAGGATAAAAGTATTTATACACAAGGTGGTCCAAAATTGTCTCCCGATATTTCTACGGCTGGTAGTACATCCCAAAATTATGGTAGTCTTTTATTTAAATTTATTTCTTAAAATGAATAATAAGGGTGTTACTAAATTTCAGTTATACTGCAATATCTTCAGACTCCCTTAAAATATAAAAATCATATTTTAACCTTAGTCATAGGTCATCGGAACACTAGTTTGCATAGTATCAGTCAAACCTGCTCTTCTGTTTAAGGGGTAGTTTGAGAGGGTGACTGTCAGCAGTTTCCTCATAACTTTTTATTTTTTTTTTCATATTTCTAAAAATTGCTATAAGAAATTGATTTTCAGATCATTAGAAATAAAAAAAGGTATTCATATTTCATTTCGATAAGCCAAGTTGTTCTCCAGTAATTTATGTTTAAGAAACAACGTGCATTTACAACATTTTATTATTACATTCTATTACACATAAAAAATGCTTTGAAATATTACTTTGACACTTCTGTTATTTATTAGACCTTGATTTTTTCAATTGTTAATATTATTGTTAATATTATTTAAACATGGTTGATTACACGTTTTCTGAATTAACAGACGTGGCTTTGAGTTTGGGAGAATGTTTTGATAATGCTGCTATAGCTGTGAAATGTTATAAAGATAAATTTCCGAACAGAAATATTCCTGATGTCAAAACTTTACAGAAGTACATAACGCTAACTAAGGGAAGCAAGAAGTCTTCAAGTGAAAAAACGAGACGCTGGCCGTCCAAGAAATACAAGAACTGTTGACGTTGAAGAAGAAATATTAGAGATTGTAATGGAAGATCCTATGATAAGTACTGAAAGATTAGGCTTAAGAATGGATATATCTCACCAAAGCGCCTTAAAAGTACTATATGAGCAACAATTGCACCAGTTCCATTACCAAAAAACTCAAGAATTATTACCTGATGATATGCCGATAACAGTTGATTTTTGTGAATTGTTGCTTGAACGAACGGAAAATGCTTCAGACTTTTTAGTATACTTTTTACTGACGAGGTTACATTCATACGACAAGGCATGTTTAATACTAGGAATATGCATTTCTGGGCCGAGGAAAATCCTAATGCAAGAACACAAACCCATTTTAAACATACCTTCAAAATAAATGTATAGACAGCAACTCTAAGGAATCAGTTAATTGGATACCATAGGTTCCTAGAAATTTTAATGGCGATATGTATTATGTTTTTTTGGAAAACACCTTTCATGAAACATTAGGTAATATTTCATTGTGAAGGAGAAGAAATATGTTTTTTAGGCATGATAGCGCAATACCGCATTATACCAGAGCATGTAGAACATGATTATACAACCACTATTCTACTAGATGGATTGGCTGGAATGCAAATGCACCGATCAAGTGGCCTAGTCGGTCTAGGTCCTAACCTAGATCCTAAGTCCTAACCTAGGTGCTCTTGATTTCACTGTGTGTAGTTATCTAAAATCATGAGTTTATAATACTCAAATCGACACGATTGAACAGCTGTGAATAGTTTACAATGCTACAGAATGATGAAGGAATTGTATGGGTTATTCAACGTTCCTTTAAAAAAGTCTTAGACTGTGCATAAGGGTTAATGGAGGACATTTCTAACAATTTTTGTAGTTGATAATTAGCTATTTTCTACGTTTAATTATATTTCAAAGCATTCTTTATGCGTAAATGAATTTATTATTAATATATAAATGCATTACACGTTATTTTTTAAACATAAATTATTCGAGAACGGCTTGGTTTATTGAAATGCAATATAAATACCTGTTTTATTTCTAATAATCTATAACCATTTTGAGAAAAAATTTTAAAAATATGAAAAAAATTAAAAGTTATGAGAATAATACTGACAGCCACCTCCTAAAACTACCTCTCAAGCAGAAGATATGGTTTGACTGATACCATGTAACCTAGTCTCCGACTGGCCCATGACTAAGTGCAAAATATGAATTTGGTATTTTAAGGGAGTCAGAAGATAGGTATTGCATAAAAACTGAAATTTATTATCCCCATTTTAAGGAGTATATCCTTATTATTCATTTTCGGAAATAAGTTTATATAAAAGACTACCATTATTTTTGGATGTACAAACAGCTGCAGAAATATCAGGAGATAATTTTGAACCGCCTTGTATATATAAAAAAAAAGAACATAGACATGATTGACATTTATAGAGTTATTAAGGTCGTTTAAGCATGTGCAAAATTACTATACTGCTAATAAAATAAAAATCAATTTTCTTTTAGTCATTTATTTAATGTCGAGCTATTTCCGCTACCAAGGCCAATTACCGATGCCAGGGGATAAACTCATCAGTGTCTGTGTAGGTGTGAACAATCCATCATTTCGCGTCTGAAGGACTTTTATTTTATTTTCCAAAGTGGATATTAAACGTTCACAAAGAAGGGTTCAAAGCGACTGTTTCAGATGGAGAATAATACAAAATCTATACTTACTGTTTGTTTATGCTTAACTGCTTCACTGATGGTACCAATTGGATGTCGTAACACTATAAATCTGACACAGTAAATACTAACACTTTTCTTAAATTTAAACCTGAACAGGAATTTTCAAACACAAGAAAAAGACAATATAAAGTTCAAAAATATATATTAAATCTTTTAAAAAATTATGTTTTTGCAAAACGTTCAAGAAAAATGTATTGATAACTATAGTTTGGCCCATGTACAACACACAGTGAGGAACGGAACGACTCACAATGTACCAACTACCATCCAATGTTTAGTTTTTAGCTAACGATTACACAAAAAGATTCAGTAAAAAGTTCAATGTATATAAATTTCTAGTGGGCTTTTGCTTGCCTGTCTATTGACGTATTTTCAGTTCAATACAAATTTTGGTCGCTCCTCGGAGCTTAAATATACTAGAATTGCAATGACTTTGAATTATATTTTGGAATTATAATTTCAGTCAAGGCGGTCCCATGCACATATGAGTACATGGTAACTATACTTTTTTGACACCGAATCACTGAGGAACCAGTTTAGGGCAAGTTCCGTTAAAACCCATAATTTTCCCGTTAAAATCGACTGCTAGAGAATTATAGGGCACTCTTGTCGCTAAAGGCTATTTTTGCTAAAACTCTCGAAATACTTTGACTTGAGACTGGATTAACTTGTCCTCGTATTTAACACAACGTATGAGGTGCAGTGCTCAACAACGTGGATTCGTAAAAAGGTTTTTATTTTCAAAATTTCCAGTTTTAGTTACACTTTCTAAATTTTGGTGGTCGGGGCGACATTACGTCCCCGTGCAGCGACATTTACTACACTTTCTAAAATTACACTCCTTGATGAATTTCTGAGATTTTTGCATAAAAAACGCTCCGTAGAGCGAAAATATGATTTAAAATATAAAAACCTCCTCCAACGGATTTTGTTACAGTTTCGAAAAGTGTATCGAGGGTTTTGGCACTGGGACCGCTAACCTGGAAATTTTGCCGAACCCCCACAGTTTGTCGTGTGGTAGGGATTTTTAACGCGCTAACATCGTAGATACACGGAACCCACAGTTTTACATCTCTTTTGAAAGATGGTAACGCGAGCAGATCAGCTGATCCACTATATGTCATCGATTTGCTGTGACCCGGTTTTGAACCCGGGCCGTCTGCGTGGGAGGACGCGTCGCTGACCATCACACCACCGATCGAGAGCATTTAGTACAGTACCTTGAGTTGCAAAAAATACAAAATTAAGACGGAATCTCATATGTAATAATGGTTTTTGTTTGTGTGATTACTGTAATAAAAGATATCTTGTTCAGATTCTATGTGGTCTCTATGTTTGTACTTATCCCAAGAGACGGAAATCACTCTTGAATAAAAAAAAAAATATTATTTGAAAAAGTGCTACAGATTTAATTTCGAACCGTAATTTATTTATGTTTAGCGGCTTCAATGTAGCGGATGGAAATGGGGTGCAATTTTTTCTAAAGTGCTTTAAACGGACAAAAAATTGAATAACTTAATAATGTTAATAGAAAATAGAATTTGAGAATATTTTTTTAATGAATGCTTAAGACAAAGGCGAAATTTTTATTCAAAGATATATGAAGACTTTTTTCTATTAAAACATCTTTGTTTTCTACACTACAGAACAAAAATGAGTTTTTCCCTAAGATACAGGAGAATTGGAGGAGTGGAATAAACGCTGCAAAAATATGAGATGACGTAATTTTACTGTATTGTCCATTTCTAGCCATCTCAATTCGATAAATTTTGCTGATAAATGATTGCATTTTCATATGCTGAAAATGAAGAGACAAAGCGTGTTTTCAACAATTTGAAACTATTTTTTGCAGTTGGTCTACGCATGGGTAGTGAAGTATATTGCAATATTTAAAAACAGCAGCTTTGCTAAATTGACTGACATAACCTTGCACGAACCACTTTATTTCTTCGTTCGAGAGCAGCTTGCACCAAGTCAACAGGGTTTTGTTTATGAAAGATCTAGAGTGACCAACCTCTGCTGCACGCTGCACACAATATAGCTCCGAACATTTAGATGCTAATTTTCGGATTTACGTAATCTATACCTCTTTCTTGAAGGCTTTTGACAAATAAGCAGAAACCTCGTTTAAAAAATGAGCAAAAAAATTAGCCCGTTTAGGTAACGGTATGCCGTTTGTCTATTTTACGAGGATCACACCAAATATCTCATCTAATATCTATTGTAGAAGAATAAAAATTTAGAAACAATTATCCCATTTTTTGTGAGCGACATTTCAGTGAAAAGAAATTTTAAATCCATAGCCTACTTTGTAGGATATATTACAAAACCTGAAAAATAGGAACACGATAAAGATTTTAGCTTCTTTATTTGAGGACATACGAAAAAAGTTAAAGGGATGAAAGTTGATGACAAGGAAAATAAGATGTGTATCAAAAACTTCGAAAAACGGAGTTGGCATACGCTCTTGTAAAAAAATGAAAAGAACAAATCTCAAAGTAGTCCATTACACCATTAATTCCGTTAATTATTTCTCTTTCCAACGATATAAAACGTGACAAAAATTTTAGCTGATAGTGTCAATATTTAATATTTTACGAAAACCGCAATTCATATTATTGAATAGAAAAAATCAGCTATGCCATGATTAGTGAAAAACAATGTATACAGTTAGTTATTTACAAATTTGACAGATTATCACTGTTTAATTAACTGTAAGACAAGTTTTATATTAGTAATTATGGTGTACACCAATAACAACAAATTGTATATGATTAGCATTTATTGTCTGTGCAATTTTGACGCTGAGATGGCAGTCATGGTTTACGGAGATAGATTTACAGATGCTCCGCAGCCAAACGAACTATGTTTATGAAATTAGTTCAATATCTAAAAACACGCCGTTTATTTTCAAAAAAGTAGTAAGGCGAGGACATGTTGCATGTAAGAAGCATTGAATTATGTTAACCAAAATGAAGAAACCTCTTTGACACAAATTCAGAGAAACTGTCACATAAAAAAAACAGTGCAAGAAAAATATTTAAAAAAAAACGGATTTCGATGCTACAAAATGAGGAAAGTTCAACATTTAAATGAGGAAGATAAGCCGAGGAGAGTAAGATTTTGTAGATGGTTGTTAAATAAAGAAAGGAATGACCCGCTGATATGTAGCAAAATTCTTTGGTAAGACGAATCAAATTGTTCTAATAATGGATTTTTCAATAAAAATATGCATTACAAGTGGACACGATAAAATTCACATTGATGCAAAGAGACTGCTTTGCAAGAAAGATTTTCTATGAATGTTTGGGTGGGTTTTATAGGGACTAAAGTAATTGGACCTTATTTTTATGATAGCAAATTAACCGCTCGTAGATAAATTAATTTCCTGCAAAACTAATTTCAATTTTCTTATGAATTGTTTATTTATTTATTTCAACTTTACGTGCCTCGACTGCATATGGCCATTGGCACATAGATACAAAAGTATGTACAAAAGTAATAACTGTAAAGGGTTTATATAAGATGGTACATTTTGATATCATGTAAGTAGTTAATTATATTACTGAAGTCATTGGGCGGGATAAGGTCTTCTTTGAGGTTTCCTTTAAGGTTGTGGCGTTGACGGGCTTCGGTATACAGGGGGCATTCCGAGAGAATATGCTTCACTGTAAGGTGGTTATTACAATGGTCGCATAGTGGCGCGTTACTTGATTCCATCAGATAGCCATGTGTAGCACGGGTGTGTCCAATTCTTAATCTTCGGATTATTATTTTGTCATTTCGATTCATGGCTGGTAGATTGTCAGAATTTATTCTTGGCTGTATCATGTGTAACTTAGTATTAGACTGGTTCCACATATTTTTCCATTTAGTTGTGATCAAACGTTTCTTGTAATTTATTAGGTCTTTAGGAAGTTGGACCTCCTCGATGGGTAAATTGGACTCCAAGGCTGCCTTAGCGGCTTGGTCGGCTCTCTCGTTGCCGGTGATCTCGACGTGTGATGGTACCCAGACGATAGTAATAGAAATACCTTGAGCGGCGAGTAGGTGACAGATCTCATGAATGTTTTGGGCAAGAGAATTTTGGGTATACAAGTTCTTTATAGAATGGATAGATGCTAGTGAATCAGTGCAGATTGCCACTGTCTCGTTAGCAGCTGATACTGTCTTAAGCGCCATTAAGATTCCGTATAATTCTCCGGTGTGAACACTGCAATGGTTAGGGAGTAGATGTTTCGCTATAGTAGAATTTAGTGTGGTAACTGAGCAGCTGACACCGTTTTCGGCTTTTGATGCGTCGGTATATAGGATGTTATCGAACTTCTGTCTGTTGGTGATTTCTGAGAATGTTTGTTTCAGGATGGCGTGAGGAGTTTCGTGCTTCATATGTTTATTTAGAGTAGTATTGATGGAAGGTAACGTTTTAACCCATGGCGGTATAGTTGAGATGGGGTTAGCAGATGTCTTGACGAGATTGATGTCGCCTAATAGCGGTTTTAAAATTTGTGGGATTGAGTGGAGTCTTTTTGGAAAGTTGAGTGGTTGTATTTGGGTAGAGTTGAAAATATCAAAAACTGGATTGTTAGGGTTAGCAGATACTCTGGCCGAATATGACAGGAGGAGTTGTTGACGACGTAACGAAAGAGGGAGCTCATGTGACTCACAGAGAAGAGATTCAATAGGACTAGATCTAAAGGCTCCAAGACATATACGAAGTGCGGAGGTGTGCACTGTATCCAGGCTTTTTAAATTAGATTTACTGGCAGAAGCATAGATTATACTGCCGTAATCTAGTTTTGAGCGCACTAAAGCTCTGTATATCCTAAGGAGAGCATTTTCTTCGGCCCCCCAATGGTGATGCGATAATGTTTTTAGTACATTTATACGCTTTGCACAGTTTCCCTTGACATCTTGTATGTGTTGTCTCTAGGTTAATTTGCTGTCGAAGGTTAGGCCCAGAAATTTGTGTTGGTTTACCACTTGTAGCGGTGTATCGTTTAGGAATATTTGTGGTACTTGGTTACATCTTCTTCTGCTAAATTTGATGACTTTGGATTTTGAAGTAGAAAAATTAAAGCCAGTATATCTCGACCAATCAATTAGATCATTTACAGAATTTTGGAGTAGGTTGCACGTGGTTGTGGTGTTTTTCCCTGAGCAGTAAAGAATAAGGTCGTCTGCGTAGAGAGCGTGCTTAACAGGTGGCCGAATAGTAGAGCACATATCATTTACAGCTAGGATAAACAAAGTGGTACTCAGGACGGAGCCCTGGGGTACTCCATTCTCCAGGATGAACGAATGAGAGACTTTTCCGTTGGCTGCTACTTTAGATGACCTATCTGTTAGGAAATTCTTCAGAAAAGATAACATGTTTCCTGATAGGTTAATTTCCTTTAATTTATTGTGGATGACAGATCTCCAGACACTGTCGAAGGCACTTTCTAGCGTCGAAAAAGCGTCGGCTATTTCAGTTTGAAGAGCTATTAAATTATCTGTTGTGCTACGATAATGTCTAAATCCAGACTGTGCCTGGTCCAATAACTTGTGTTTTTCGAGATACCAGAGCAAGCGCTTGTTGATCATTTTTTCCAGCAATTTGCACATCGTGCAGGTCAGAGAAATGGGCCGATATAATTTTGGATGGACCGAGGTGAGATCGTTCTTCTTGAATGGTAATATAATGGATTGTCGCCACAGGGCCGGAAATTCCTTGTTTATCCAAATATTGTTGTATAATTCAAGAAGTCTGTTTAGGCTGGATACAGGGAGCTTTTTTAGAAAAATGGAGGGAATATCATCCGGGCCTGCGGCAGAATTTTTACAGGAGGAAAGAGCGAAGATAAGTTCTGACTGAGAGAAAGGGAGGTTGAGTGAGTCAGAATCGGGTAGTATTTTTGGAGGTGTAGTTTGTGGAGCTTGGGGAATGTTCATGTTTTTGGTTTTGGCTTGAAAGTGATCAGCAAGAATGTTAACAACGTCCTGACTATCAGTGATGATTTTATCATTGTCCATTATGGCGGGTATTTTGCACGATGTGTTGCGTCCTTGCATTTGCTTTATTTTTGTCCAAACTTGACCAGGGGGAGTCTCGGATGTTATTGTATTAACATATTTTTCCAAGATTGGCTTTTACTTTCTTTTAAAACTCTCTTGGATTTAGCCTTCAGTTTTTTAAAGGTAATAAGTCATCCTGTGAACGTGTTCTTCGATATCTATTTAGAGCTGTTTTGCACTCTCGGACAGCGGTTTTACAGGCATCGTTCCACCACGGGACTACTTTCTTTGAAGGGTTTATCTCATATTTCCCAATGTGCTTTTCAGCTGACTTGATAATGCAGTCTATAAACTGGTTTGTTGCTTGGTCGATATCGTCGGAAAAAATAAGTGTATCTGTCTGTGATTTTATAAGTGAGCTAAAGTTGTCCCAGTCGGCGTGTGCTATTCTCCACTTGCGCACTGTATTATATGGTTTAGGCGTATTGTTCGAAATTATTATTGGGTAGTGGTTGCTATCGTACAAACTGTCTAAGGTACGCCAGCTAAGTGAAGGGGTTGTTCCAGGGTCACTGAAGCTAAGGTCAATGGATGACGAATTTCCAGTTGCGACGCTAAAGTGTGTGATACTTCCCGTACTTAAGAGGCACAAGTTGGTATTGTTTATTAAATTTTTTATGGTTTTGCCCCTGCCAAATGTGTGTTCGCATCCCCAAATTACATTATGTGCGTTAAAGTCACCAACAAGGATAAACGGGTTAGGCAACTGGCTTACTAGCTCGAAGATATGAGCTTCTATTAGGTTATAGTTCGGTGGTATATATACGCTGCAGATAGTAATTTTTTGTGGACACCAGACATTGACAGCTATTGCTTCTAAGCCTGTTGTGATAGGAAGTTGTTGGGAAAAAAGGTCGCTGGATACAAAAATTGATGTTCCGCCACTGACTCTTACGTACTCAGTTCTAAGATGATGATAGCCTTCATAATTTTTGAGATAACGCTTGTGGGATTGTTTAAAATTTGTTTCCCGGAGACAAATTATATCTGGCAGAGTGTTGGAAATAAGCTGCTGTATTCTTTCAAGGTGAGGATAAAATCCATCGCAGTTCCATTGTATTAGAGTGAATGTAATAAATAAAAATAAAAATGGATTTAGTATGTTGATTTTTGAGACAGATGTGAATCGCTAGAATTGAGATCTTCATCACTAGAATCTACTGAAGATTGGGATATTATGCTGGATATGCTTTCGACATCGAGTTCTTCAGCAGCGAGGTGTGCTTTGATTTTTTTGGTCAGCCGAGTAAATCTGTTTTTGATTGCCCTATCTTTTAGTTCGGGGTATATTGTGTACATGTTGGACAGGAGAGATTTGATATCAGTAGTGAATTTTAGAGCCTCTAGATATGGATTGCTGCTGCCGTAAGAATTTTCTAGGAAAGCAAGAAAGTTATCAATCGGGATAATAAATTCTTCGGGGGCCTTTTGGTATAATTCCTTGATAACCGATTTTGTAGTTTCGGTCAAGGAGGGTTCTGGGGCGGCGACTGTTTTGCGCTTCTTTTTTGCAGGTTTGGCTGGATTCTGAGATTTAGAGTGGCTTGGAGGAGGCATTATATTAGAGTCAGGTAGAATCACAGGCGGAATTTCATCTGGTAGACTAGTCTTGTCACTGGATGTTGGAGTATCTGAGTGGCTTCTTTTTTGTGGGGTTATTAGTACTGGAGTAGATTCATGTTGCTGACTAGTTATGGCGGCTGTGGTAGAGTTTAAAGTACTGGATGATTGTGTCGAGCTATTCTGTAGTAGTGGTATATTAGTTACTGGAGGGTTAGTGCAATTTGTTGCAATGTGGCCTGTCTGCTTACAGATGAAACATTCCATCTTGTCTGTCGAGATGAAAATTCTGTGTTCATTTCCATCGTATGGGATTATTAGAGAAGTTTGCACTTCAAGGTCGTCTGTATGTGGGAAGATATATGCTTGCCTTCGGAAGCTGAGTATATGATTGTATTCGTCCCCAGGAATTCCTGCTTTTAGAAAAGATACAGGAGAGGCTAGATGTAAGCCAAGATTTTTTAAAGCATTTTCAGCTAGTTCGTGAGGTATGGATGGGCTTATATTTGATATCACTATTCGTTTAGTGGGCGAGACTAGTCTGCGGAAATTTAAGTTTGTATTTCCTACAAGAATTGTAGAGTGTGATTTAATAAGTTGGTGTACTAGTTCAGTGCTGGCTAGGTATATACAGATTCTGTTGTTGGATATTCGTGATGCAAAGGAAATATTTTTGGGGCCTATTATTTCACCAACTGCTTTAACATAATCGAACAATTTGAGATTATATTCTGCGTGAAAAATAATTGCTTGATCTTTTTTAGGGAATATGACTTTAGGAACTGCCTTCGCTGCTGCCACGTAAGAAGTACTGGCGTTGTTGCTTTGGTTATTTTCTTGTAACATTGTGTTTTCGGTTGCGGTAGGATTTCTATCTTTGTTATTGTCGCTCATGTAGTCAAGAGCAACGCTATGTGTATCGTTAACAATGTAGAATTAAATAAGTGACGGGCAACCAGGAGTACATCATAGTTGTAATGTTGGTTGCCTATCAGCTTCAGCGATGAGCTGGGCTGTTAGTGTTTCGGTTTTCTTATCGCTGCTTGAAAAAACGTCGACACTAATCTGATGTTTTGTATACGAATAGTTTTTACTATACAATGCAAGTCAAGAAAAAAGTGAAAATGAGGGCCTTACGTTTGGGTTCAGATAATTTTTATAGGCGACACTTGCAGGTACAAGAGAACCGTCCTAATAAATTGGTAAACACACTTTGCAGGAGCACTATCACAACGCTGTTAACTCGTTGGATACCAACTCGCGAATCTCTTATGAATTAACAGTGAAAGAAAGATTAAATTATTCATATTTTCAACAAGATGGGACTCCACCTCACACTGCTGTAATATGTAAAAATTATTTAAATCAAGTTATGCCAGATAGCTGGATACGCACATATGTACCCATTCTATGGCCAGCTCAATCGCCAGACATTACTCCCTTGGATTGTTTCGTCTGCGTTTACATTAAAGACAAGGTGTTTCAAACTGCCCCTGAGAATATTGAGAACATCAAAACCTGAATTAGAAGCGCATCTGCAGCAATTTCTCCTGAAATGCTCCAAAATGTAATGCGTGAAGTGTCTCGTAGAGCACGTTTGTGTATTAAAATGCATGGTGCATAATTTGAGCATTTGTAGTTAGAAAAATAAATACACACATTTTCTTTTCAGTATAGTAGTAGGTAGTGCTGTTATACATACTTTTCGTTTTTTTGGATGTTCATTTTGTACTTATATTTTTATTTATGAGATATTTGTTTGTTGTTATTAAACTGTAATAAACAATCACTGAATTATAATTATTATAAAGTGAATTCTTACTATTATGGCATACCTAATTTTTACGATTCAATTAAATGAATTGCAGTTTTCGTAAAATTTTAAATATTAACACTATCAGTTAATATTTTTGTGAAATGTTTTATATCGTTTGGAAGAGAAAAAATAAAGGGAATTAATGGTGTCATTGACTACTTTGAGAATTATCCGTTTCATTTTTGCACAACTGCACAAAGCCAATTGCGTTTTTCAAATTTTTTGCTACACATCATTACTCTTATTGTCTTTGCCGGCAACTTTCATCCCTTTAACTTTTTTAGAATTCATTCAAATAAGGAAGCTGTAACCATTTGTGATTTTCCTATTTTTCAGGTTTTTGTAATATATCTCACAAAGTAGGCTATGGATTTTAGACTATATTTGACTGAAATATAGCTCACAAAAAATGGGATAACTCTTTCTAAAACTTTATTCTTCTACAATAGACAGACGGTATATTGACCGTATCTAATTTTTTTTAAATTAATGGCTTCTTTAAATAATAGCAACACTTTTGTTTAAAAAAGTGAGGGCACGTATTGATTCGGTCGCTATCAAAATCAAATCTTGCAATCAAACTTTTGAAGATTAATAAATCGATTATAAATTTTATGAAATTTTACCGCTGACCTTAACTCCAGCAATTATCTACATTTAGTACTTAACTTGACACGAATTAAGATTTGTAGTGTGCCTAAATTGTGTGGCATATTGATAACTTGGAAGTCAAACTACACCTTTTTCGAAATCTTACCAAAGAGTTTGGTTTACATCTCCTCAGGTTTTCAATTTGCTATAATAGTAAATTATTTGGTCAAAATTTGACCTAATTAACACGCCTGTATAAATCCCTATTGGAGTAATATTTTTATCATATAGTAAATACTCTGGATGGCCACCGATCAAATGGGATTAAAATAATATACATATTTTTCATTCATATACAGGGTGTTGCATCATGAGAGGGACATAGCTTAATAGGAGGTAGAGAACATCAGTGGTAACCGGAACCTCCCATAGAAATGTCTCATTGGGCCTTCATTACGAAGTTACAGGGTGTTAAATAATTTTTGGCCAAACCTGTTTTTTGTCATAACTTTGACAGGGAATGAAATAACGGATTCATATTTGGTACGGCTAATGTACTAACAAGCCCCAAGAGGTACATGTATAAAACAAAATATATCCAGGTCCGGACTCACTATAATTTATTTTTCTTCTTTGCATCAATAAAACATCACCCTGTATATATTTTTTTGAAATTTCGATACGATATTCGAAAAGAGCAAGAAAAAACAAACACAATGGCCTATTTCATTTTTTTGCTACACCTTCGTGGTTATTTAAATACTTTGTTAAATGTGCAAGAAAATGGATTACAGAACCCTATTAAATGAGAGGCACGTGAAGTAAATAGTTTTATAACTAAAATTTGCAAAAATTCTATTGAGCCTAGGTGGTCTGGGTGAATCCTAATTCCGGCACGTTTTAAAGGTCCATTTTGGTAAAAAACTGTGGTCCTAATAAGTAATCGGGTATGAAATAACAAAATTTTTAATCAATCACAGTAGGCTTGTTCAAAGTGACAGATAATAAAAAGAAATCTCCTAAACAGTTGAATAATTGTTTGTTAGTAATTTAATGTGTCAATAATCCGCATTTAGTTAGTGAAAACTTGTAAAAATATTTTAACTATGCCAGTAAAATTTACAAACGTGGAATATGCTGACATAATATTCATCTATGGTTTCTGTAATGGAAATGGTAGGTCGGCGGAAAGAGAATATCGGCTGCGTTTTCCTGGTCGTCGATGCCCTAATCATAAAACCTTTAGTACGGTGTTCCAGTATGCAAGACAACACGGAAAGTTTCCTACTTCTGCAGTTGTGGAGCGTGTTCTACAACAAGGTGTGCAGGAACAAAACAATATTATAAACGTAGTTCAAGAAAACCCAAATATGAGCACTAGACGAATCAGTTTGGCAACTGGTATTCCTCATTGGAACCCTAAAAAGAGAACGTTACCATCCATATCATATCCAGCAGGTACAGCGTCTTCAACAAGGCGACGATATCCCCCGCCTGGCATTTTGTCATTGGTTGTCTAACCATCGCCCAGTCATTTACAGAACCTTATTTACGGATGAGGCACAATTTACAAGGGATGGAGTAAACAATTCACGAAATAATCATAAATGGGCACAGGAAAACCCACATGCGGTACGCCAACGCCGTTCGCAACACAGGTTTTCTGTAAATGTTTGGGTCGGACTTGTGAATAGACATTTGATAGGGCCACATTTTTTTGAAGAACGATTGAATGGTGAAATTTACTTTGATTTTCTTCAAAACATTTTACCGAATATGTTAGAAAATATCGGTATAAGAGGCATGTTGTTTCAGCATGATGGGGCCCCACCACATTTTAACCATCAAGTAAGAGAACACTTAAACAATGTGTATCCTAATAGATGGATTGGACGCGGGGGTCCACATGAATGGCCACCAAGATCTCCTGATTGTAACCCTTGTGATTACTTTTTATGGGGCCACTTAAAAAACGAGGTTTATAGCATTGAAATTGAAAGTAGACAACATTTAATCCAGCGCATCGTTACAACCTGCGACGAAATACGGAATAATCCAGAAATGATACGTCGAGCAATTGGTGACCTTTCTAAACGCGCAAGAAAATGCACAGAATGTGGGGGAGGATATTTTGAAAATTTACTTTAGTGTCAATTACGTTTTATTTTTAAACACATTTAGTTATTGTTTTGTTATTTATTGTTAATTGAATGGAAAATATTTTATTTATTTAGATTTTAGTTTGTTCTCTTTTCCAATTTTTATTAAGTATAAAATGTTGATGATTTTCTTGATCAAAGTAACTGGTTGCTTAGGCCTAAATGGTTTAAATTATCTGTCACTTTTATTCTTTGAACAAGCCTACTGTGATTGATTAAAAATTTTGTTATTTCATACCCGATTACTTATTAGGACCACAGTTTTTTACCAAAATGGACCTTTAAAACGTACCGGAATTAGGATTCACCCAGACTACCTAGGCTCAATAGAATTTTTGCAAATTTTAGTTATAAAACTATTTATTTCACGTGCCTCTCATTTAATAGGGTTCTGTAATCCATTTTCTTGCACATTTAACAACGTATTTAAATAACCACGAAGGTGTAACAAAAATGAAATAGGCCATTTTGTTAGTTTTTTCTTGCTCCTTTCGAATATCGTATCGAAATTTCAAAAAAATATATACAGGGTGATGTTTTATTGATGCAAAGAAGAAACATAAATTATAGTGAGTCCGGACCTGGATATATTTTTTTTTATACATGTACCTCTTGGGGCTCGTTAGTACATTAGCCGTACCAAATATGAATCCGTTATTTCATTCCCTGTCAAAGTTATGACAAAAAACAGGTTTGGCCAAAAATTATTTAACACCCTGTGACTTCGTAATGAAGGCCCAATGAGACATTTCTATGGGAGGTTCCGGTTACCACTGATGTTCTCTACCTCCTATTAAGCTATGTCCCTCTCATGATGCAACACCCTGTATACACACACAGTAACATCTGTTAGGATTGCCTTTGACTGAATACAAAAATACCATAAACTTGAATGGAAGGTTAATCTGTTTTTGAGTAGCTTTGAAATAAATAACCGTTGTGAGAAAATAATGCAGTAAAAAAAGGTTTAAAATCTGTAACTGGCGCATTCACCATATATTCGAATACAAATAGCGGTTCAATAATGAGTATATTGAAGGTTTAAGTTTCAAGAACAATAACTTTCATTTCTGCTTCCAATAATGATTGAACAATGTTATTTGGGTAATTAACAGATAACTTTCATACATCCAAAATCTAATGTTTACCACGAAAACGAAGGAAATAAGAAAAACTACTTATTCTTTATCTACACGTTGACCCAAATTCTGATCAAGTTCCGAAAATATATTATTTAATTGTCTAAAAAAAGATTATCTAAGGACTAATACCCTTGCAAGTAGCCGCTGGCAATCTCAAAAAACAGTTGAACTTTGTCTAAAATAGATTATCTAAGTGGAGCTATGGGGCTATATTCAAGTAAATGCGTTAGTTATAAATTAGTACAATCAAATTGATTATTTTTGACAATTTTCCAGAGGAAATCTTATTGATGATTCTTATGTATTTTGACCTAATTACGATAAAAATGTTTTCTCTAAAAAGGGGATAGAGCTTCAACAATTATATGCACTTTTCTGATACAGTTACACAAATTTTCTATTTATTTGCGTAATATTACGATTACGTTCTAGTAATCAAATCGGAATAGCAAAAATACTGGCTTGTTTGCAATAAAATTGTTAAGAAATCTAGTAAGATATTCAAAATTTAATCCGAAATCTTATAATATAATAAAATTAAAAGTGGTCGAAAAATTCAAAATTGAATATCTTTGAAATAAGATGGAGTGATTTCACCAACGTTGGTGGACACGAAGCGCATCCATGGGCAAATCGAATGCACTCGACGCAGATGCCATAAGTTAAACAGAACAGTCAAAAATTATAATTTTGAATGCTTCGCCGAATGTCAAGTAGGCAATATGCGTTAATTTTGCTTCTTTTAAATCGTAGGTTCTTTAACGTACTTTAAGGCCATAAAGTTAACAAAAACACTGTTTTAATGAAAAGCACATTTTTCTAAAATTCTCAAGAATGCCTTTTCTTTGTCCCACCTTTATTTTCATCTCCTTCCCCTTTTTAACCTGAGCAAAATACAATTTACATGCAATGGAGAAACTTCTCAAAATCTGGAATTTAAAAAATACTCATCAATTTTGGCCAATAGAGACCAAGCAAAAGCTACTTCTATGTGTGCCATGATTGTAAAAATACTAATTATAACCATTATGAAGTACCTTATTTGTTCTAAATAAAATTCTATTTTCAAAGTTAACTAATAATAATCGCTTTAATTCAATACTTTATAGTCAATGTTACTAAATATATAGTAAAATGAAAAATAAATAGTAGTAGAAATTTCACAAAGAGTGCCTCACAAAGTAATAAAAATTGAAAAGCTACTGAATTTGAATATAAAATTGAAAAGTACAGGAAAAATTAGGTGTTACAACCTAGGTGGTTTTGGTATTACATGAAATGACATGTAATGAAAGCCAAGCAAAGTCGCTCAGTTAACTACAAAAGTAATAATTTTAATACAATCATCAATTTAATTATCGATTTTATTTGATTATACTAAAATACACGCACGCACTCAGTCAAGTGTCCAGCGCAACTTTCAACCCGCTATATTTATAGGTATTTACATATGAATAATATTTTTAATTATACGCAATGATGTAGTCTAGTATACTTTAACTTGGCGTGTGTATGTATGAGTTAATATTTCCTTACGATTTCATTTTCTCTTGTACACAAAGATCCAGAAATATTGTCCACGTAGACAATGTTTCTGGACTATTGCTTTAACTTTGTGTACAATGTGGGAGAAAATGAAATCGTACGGATATATTAACTCATACATACACACGCCAAGTTAAAGTATACTAGACTTTAGCTAAGGAATTTGACTTCACAGTGTTTTTTGACCGAAATAGATATTGTTATTAGTATTAGTCACAATCGGCACAAATAGAGAAGTATTTTTAACTTGGTCCCTAATTGGCGGAAAATGGTCTACTGATTTAAAATTGTATATATATTTATGTATATTTTCTTTTGTTTAGATGAAAGTGGGGTGAAACAATGGAGGATGCATTTTCAAAAATTATAAATAATGTACTTTTTTGGAAAAAAATTTATTTTGAAATTTGCCATCTTAAAGCACATTAAAAATCTACAATTTAAAAAACTTAAAGGCCTTTACCTTCTTGATCCTTGGCAAAGGATTTAAAATTATTTTCATCGGCAATTTTCAACCGTTGTATTTGACCCGAACTAGACACATTCTATTTACTCGTGGATCCGCTTTATTTTCACCAACTTTCGCGAAATTGCTCTCGCTCTTCGCAAAGATATTCAATTTTGAACTTTTTGACCATTTTTGGTGTTTATTAATTTTTTTGGGGGATTTACAAGTGGGTTAGAGAAATGCATATAACTTTTGAAACTTCACCCACTATTTGGAGAAAACTCTTTTTTTGGAATCGGGAGGTCAAAATACATAAGATCCGGCCACAAAATTTCCACTAGAAAAGTGCCGCCAAAAAAATCATTTCGATTGTGGTTCGCGATAATATTATTACGCATATAAGTAATTAATTCGTGTAAGCGTATCAGAAAGTGCACATAACTTTTGAAACTCCACCTACTTTTTGGAGAAATAATTTTTTCGTATTCAAAAGGTCAAAATACTTAAGAATCATCACTAATATTTTCCCTGGAAAGCTGTCGCCGAAACACTTCCAATGTATAATACTACAAGCTAATTTTCTATAGAAATATGATAGATGGCCAGGGAATGCGGGGAAGCCACATAGAAAATTAGCTTGTAGTATTATATATTGGAAGTGTTGTGGGGAGGGGGGTAATTTCGTTTATTTTTTCATTATGAAACAGTACGTGATTTCACAATTAGCTATTAAGATAGACTATGTAAAAGAACCGTCAAATTTGAATATAGACATACTTATTAATTTATTTCTAACAGACGAAGAAGAAAAGCTCTGCAAGTCGTAGTAAAGTACAATGCCACGGGATACTTCTACCATTTACTTCAAACAATACTTTTCGTCTTCACTTCACTTTTCTCTTAATAATTATATTTAATTTCGAATAGTTTATGTGCCATTCTGACGATGGCTGATATGGCCATTATTAACATGCATCCTAATAAAGAAATCATGGTCATTTCTAAACAAAATTATGGTAATTGAATACTATCTGTTTGTATTACTCATGCAAGAATAAAGTGTAATATTATGTAAATATATAAACAAAAAGACGTGACAATATAAAATCGTTGCGTTTTATGTGTTTAGAATCATCATTTTATTAATTCCATGTAGGTTAAAACATATATCACCTTGTTGAAAAGATGGACATCGTATTCGTAAACGAACAGAACAAAAGAGGCAGGTATAAAATTTATCATTAAAACGTTTGGTGATCAAGAATTGAGGCGAATGCGTTTGCGCAGTTAACCAGGCATTCAGTAATTAGATGTGCATTGCATTTTTAAAGAAATCGATGTTGGTAACAAGCCGCAGCGTTGGGAGTCTGTCTCTTTTTCTCCATCATAGGTCACGCTTTGCTCGATTTTTGCTCTGCTAGTTGATACTTCCCATGGGCGCACGAACTGTGACGAAAGGAGGTCTCCGGGGAAGCTGATTACTTCCATAAAGTGGAAAAATGGCTTTAGCTTAAATAAATTATATTATTACCAGAGGAAATTTATTGCTAATGATCCACTCTGCTGAGATGGACAGTAGTAATTATTGTAAATGGTTTTAATAAATTTGTGTTAAGCCAGTTGTAATATAACTTCAAAATTTAATATACTTTTTCCAATCTCAGCCGAAAGAAAAACGCCCAACGCATGAATTTACTCACATCCATCATGGGCGTCAACTAAAAAGGTTTAAATTAATTTTTTAATTATCGGAATACATGGAGTTCAATTCATTATACTTTTTGTTTCGCTTTAGTTTATAGGTACAATTTAAATTTATTATATAAAACTGAACTAAAACTACAGAGGAAAAAGAAATTATCAAGGAAGCCGCTGAAAAGAAATTAAATAAATAAAATAATAAAATTGTGGATATTGATGAGAACTTCTAAACCTTATAAAAATCAGTTCTACATGACAATAGTAAAAAATATTTAAATAATAATTATAAAAAGTTATCTTTTCATTGACCCGTACAAAAATATTGAGTATATAAGTGTCTGTAGATGTTTTAGAAGTGGTGTGGCAATGATAGAAAGTTGCAAAAATCGAATTAAATATTGTTATTTAATTTTATTATACAACCAATCGACAGGTGTTAACACAACTACAGAATGGGAACAAAAGTAATACAATATACCATATACAGTTTACACGGTATTTCAATATTATATAAACATAAACAAATGAGACATATTATAAGTGACAATGAAAAATAAAAGATAAACAAGAAAACAAATTTATTGAAGGTTCTTTATGGAGGCTACACTGTAGTTGAACATGTCAATTCGATCTTGAATTTTATGATAATTGCCGCATATTTGATTAACAGGAAATAACTCTTTGATGTTTGTACTCGGAGTTAGTAAATGAAAAATTAGTGAGTGTTTAGAAGTAATTCTAGGTATCTGGAAGTTAAAACAATGAAGAATATCACTGCAGTCTATTTTA
This sequence comes from Leptura quadrifasciata, assembly GCA_963675555.1. Taxonomy (NCBI): domain Eukaryota; kingdom Metazoa; phylum Arthropoda; class Insecta; order Coleoptera; family Cerambycidae; genus Leptura; species Leptura quadrifasciata. Next base: position 105,225,955 of record OY776674.1, on the reverse strand, counting down.
CTATTTAATAGCTGATATAAGAAGATTTTCTGATTCATACGTCCATTCTCAAAACTGTCAATGGACAATCTGTCTTCCATTGTATCACTACAAAAGCCAATAGCGAGATATATACCATCTTCTCTATACAAGCTATACTTTAAAAATCTTCTTTGTATGTTTACTACACTATTAACATAGATATTATAGTAGGGGAACCATATTATCGAGGCATATTAAATATGAGATCTTACAAAAGAAAAGTACAGCAATTTTGATGTACTGATATTAGTGAAGTCCTTGCAAATTCTAGCATTTGATAAGATTGTGACAGACTATTAATATGATTTTTGAAAGTGAGTTTATCATCAAACGTGACTCCCAGATCGCGAATGATGTCAGGCCTAAATAAAGTTGATTGATTTATTGAGTAACTATAGGTTATTATATGCAAGTTATTTGTGAAGGACATAACACGACATTTTTAAACATTTAAATGTAATTTATTTTCTGTGTATTGACTTATCCTAAGAAGCTTTTTGTTACCTCCTTTCCCTTATTATTTATTTTTGAGAAAGAATTGAGGCAACATATGCGGACGACTAGCTGGTTTAAGTCGGTGCAGAGAGCCGTGGGTCCAGAGTATTCGTAAGAGTGGAGAAACTTACCCTTTTTTGAAATGTACGGCATAAATGACAGATTTCTGTTTATTTCGAGAAAAGGAGACAAATGTTAAAATATATTACATGAATAATAGACAAATCGGTTTGTAAAGACTAATTGAAATTTAATATATATATATATATAACAAATTTATACCAGGATCCTAGATTGACTATTGTTGAGGTGACTGGTTCTGGAACAGTAATCCAGACCCACAATTGTCTCTTGTTGCAAGAATGGATTCTAAACTTTAATTGGCAATTTACTTCTCTTAATGAAATAGAGTGAAAATCGTAGAAAAATTAACCAACTAAGTGGTTTATGAAAAGTTAACGAAATTTTATCTATATGAAAGATAAGCTGTGCAAAAGCTATGCAGAAATGTATACAGAAATGTATAAGTATATATGTGCATAAACATATAAGTACATAAGTACATATATAGAAATATATAAATATATATAAAAGCATATATATAGATATCTAAGAATTTAAATATCTAAGTATATAAGCTGATTTCATGAACTATAAATTGCCAAAAAATGAAAAAGAAAGAAAAAAATATTTTAAAACCATGTGGTACATATAGTATTTTAACCACTTATTAAATTAAAAAGAATTGACCTTGAATTTAAATTTATTTTAAAAATAATTGAAATTACATCAAAGACAAAAATTGAAGATTAATTAAATTTTAAATGAGTAATAAATGAAATTACCTGGATGTTGTTGTTAATGCGGATATAAAAATATAATATCAATTACTGAAGTCCACAGTTAAAATTTATATACGTTCGAATCAGTACAAAGGCTGCAAGCAAATGATTTCCTGTTGAATTTTACTGATAAGGTAAACTTTTTTTGTCCTACTTACTGGAAAATAATGCTACCAAATAAACTTGAGAAATCTAATTCCCTGATTAAATTGAAAGCTATAAAATATAAAAATAGTACAGGTATGGCCATCTGTCAATGGCTGAGTCCTTTACTCACAATTGAAATAGTGGCATATGATGGATAAAAGGAATCTATAATAAAAGTTTTTATTACTTCCATACCACAGCTGATTTGCCTTTGCCTCAGTTTGTAATTTCTATTTTGTACATAACCAACAATATGAACAGCTGTAAATAAATAGTAAAACGTATTTTGATAACTCAGGAAATATATTGCATCTTATAGGATATACTATATATAGTAACGAGAAAAGGTAAGGAAAATAACCATATGTACTTACATAGTAAACAAAAATATAAAAATTGAAATATAAGTATCTGCTGTAAATAAATGTTTTGTAGACAATTGTTTCCTGGGATCATACTGTCAGAGATACATAAAAGTTAATAGAACATGACTGAGTTCCTAATATATATAAAAATATGTACATAAAACAGTGTGAAATGGTTTAGCAGGTATACAAATGAAATTCTGTTAGTTGAAAACAGTTTCACTTACAAAAACTGAATCAAAATGATACACAGATAGTGCCAAACATAAACAAAATACTAGTTTTTATATAAAACTGTTAAATGGACATAGGCCATGTAACATTTTCTTATAAGCAATCAGCTGTTAACGGTCAAGTAGATTTTCATATAGTCATGTCAGCGTAAAGCATATAAAAAACGTTTAAAGCAGATCCAGTCTCATTTATAAATATGTTAAATATTCGTGGATCGAGAATAATGCTCTGTGGAACTGCAGAAGTAGAGGCTATTTCAACATTGGTAACCACTGCATTGCATGAGTTGTTTCCTACTCTGCTCCATAAATTCAACGAGCATTGTAAAAAATCTATTATTAGTAAGTTTTCGTAGTAAGATGTTAGATCCAGTCTCTCGAAGGCCTTGAAAAAATCTGTCTACATTATTCGAACATTTATATATACTTTGTTAAATTAAATAAACTCATGTACGCCTATGTCTTATCCATATCAATTATTTGTACTAGAAGGATACTACAGGGGATAATTTATTCTAATGCATACTTTGGTTGTTAAGTTGCCGTTCCTGGGGTTATTTTATAATGAACTCTGGACTACATAAAATCTTTAATATTCCTTTCACTCGGATGGAAAATACGTACTATCTTAAGGTAGATCTACTTAGCCGTTAACGAAGGAAATACCAAAGAATATTATGTAACAAACGGTGGATTTTGGGAAATAAATAATATTATTTCTTTATTGTGATATTTCTTCCAAAAAATCTACCACCTGTTGTTGATATTCTTGGCATCGTTTCCTGTAGATGAATTCTACGCGTACAATTGAAACGTTGCCACATTTTTGTTCTTTTTTAGACATTTGGAAATAACAAAACTGTCAACTTTTATACAAGAGATATTTTCGATTGGAGTCACCCCAAATGAGAAAAAAAATTTCAATCCCTATTTCTTTTGCATCGCGCTCGACAAGAAAATTCATATAAGATAAATTATAGAGAATTTAGAAAGTTGTCAATTTTTTTTAAATTTATTCTAGCTCAAACGGGAAGCGAAATATTTAAATAGCAAAATGGCACCTTTAGTTCAAGACTGTACATGTTACATGTATACTATCTAGTAGCCATAGTTTCGAATTTATCGGGATCAACTAATGCAACTCCTTGTTATTTGTCTTATAGTCACACATGCTTGGGGTAGCATCTTTTATGTCAAGCTTAGCTTTGTAATTCAACGGCGTTTTTACGCTGCTTCACATTGTAGTTATTTGTAAAATCATTATGTTTATGAAATTCTCTACCTAATTAATTGATGCATGTACATTAAAAGTCATAATTTGAAATTTTACTTTTCTTCCCAGTTAAATGTAAAAAAACGAAGTATTATGCCTTATAACCATGAATAACACTCCTTGTTCTCCTTGTCAATATTCTGTTGAATTAAAATACATTGTAACCATACCTATGACTAGACTGTAATATCTATTCTATATCAAGAAACTTCCTTTGGTATGGGATATATTAGACCTGCCTGCGGCGTTCCACATCTCAATATCATATTCTCACCTTTATTTCATTGCCTAATTCGTCATTGAAAGTAGTGTCGAGCTTCGTGTGAAACGTTATTCGCATTGTAATTTTTACAGAATAACGTTGTAAGCCTTATGTATATCTCACACACAACCTGGAGGCCAGGATATCCCTCTCAGGCTGGCATCTCTGTAAGGATCTGTCTGACAAGGATGGCAATATCAATAATTATTACCGTACCGAAACAATTCAGTATTTATCAAAGAAAATGAGTGTTGCGAATATATGTACGAAGTTTTTAGATAGGCAATAGCTAGGGATTTAAATTTTATAAACATATAAATGGCATCTGATAATATTACTACCAATAATAACAAAAGGAAAAAATAAAGAAGAAAAATTATACAATGGTTTGACCAGACAACATCATTAAACGTTGGGAATGCTTAAAACAAGCAGTCAATCTATCAAATTACATTTTTTATTAAATTATGAACGTAGAAAAAATGTTAATAAAGTCAGCATTTCCCAGTGAAAGTACCCTAAATTATATTTCTAGCTATAAATTTATTAACATATAACTGTAATTAAAAAGTACATGTGAAAAGGAATACAGAAGGGTTTCAAAATTTAATTTGCGACGGGGTTAAAAAGAGCGGACGAGTGTAGAGAAGGAAATTTGTTAAATGCCTAAAGGTTGTTTCCCACTGGGTATGCCGCAATGTAGTTTATCTTTCATGGTTTTTGCAAAGAGGGATGGGACTTTGTTTATTTTAACGCAATTAATTTTTTATTGACTACATTGAACAGAAAATGCTACATCAAGGTTTTATTTAGCAAGTACATTGAGATTATTCGCCATTTACCTTAAATTTTATTTAAGTATCATAGGCAAGAAAGCAAGCCAGAAAACTACTGTACCGTAAGACTGCTTATAAAAAGAAAATTATAGTTCTCGTAAAATAAAGAAGAAATATAGTACAAAATATATGATTTCCAAAGGGGTCCCTAGTTAAAGAGTATATAAGGATATTTAGTGCCAATGTATTGCAATATTTCAATGATGCATTGCAATTAAGCTCATGCCTAAGGATCACAGGCCTCTGCAAATGCATGATTCGGAGGTAATCGAGGGAAAGTTCGCACATCGGCCTCTATCATCTTGTCCAGCGATTCAAAAGCATTACATATGTTAACAGAGAAGACAACAATGCCAATTCAAAAAGAATACTAGGGCACTATGATTGACCATCTACCTTAATTAACTCGGTGACATGGTGCTTCGACCTTATCGTAAAAGTTTACTTCGATCAGACATCATGAAATTGAAATACTATCGCCTATTCGGTAGGCAACATATTTCAAGTTCCATCGAAATCCAATGCCACAAACTCGAATAGTTAGGCATCATTAGGTAGTTAAATATTTTTATTTATTGCCTTGTCCAAAGTTGGTTGGTTAATTTTGTAATGAATTTTAATCGTTGCTCGATTAAAATAGGACAAAGTCTAAAGCACTTTCAGTATTTGTACTGCAAACGGTCATGGAAGTCTAATATACCAACATAAAAGTTTATTTCGATTAGATATTGAGTAACTGAAATACTAACTTATTCATTGAACTGATTCACTTCGCCTATTCAACAGGCATAATCAAGTTCATATCAGGTGTCCTAACATAGTTTTATTTGCTTACCAAAAATATTCTCTTGTTATTTTGTTCGGTTAATTTTTTAATGAATTTTAGTCTTTGTTCGATTCAAATCGGACAAAGCTAAAAGTAATGGCTTTTGACATATTACGGTAACGATCTTATTCGATACCCAGGATATTCACATTATGAAACTGAAAGACCGGTCGTCTCATGGAAGCATCATCGGGCAAATATTTCAAGTTTAATTGAAATCCAATGCCACGAACTCGAAGGAAGTAAAATTTTATATACGTGAATATTGTTTCGATATATAAATATCATTAAGCAGTCAACTATATTTATTTTTTGACTTAGGAAACAACATTTTAAGGTTATTATAACCACCTAATGTGTTTATTAAATCTCTGTATGAAGTACATAAAAATTGAGTAGTCCATTTAAATGTTACATTATTTTAGGCTGGGGTGACATTTTGACTAGAACGCGATTTTTGTGCTTGTTGCATAGAGTTAAAATTTAGTTTTTGGGGTCAGCGGCCACCCCATTTGACCGCCATCTTGAAAACAGGAATGTAAAAAATTTTACACAAAAAATTTTGAAAGATAATTTGGTTAAAACATTACAAAGCTATAGATCAATCAATCAATCGATAAGACTTTATTTATTATTTTAATACAAAAAAGTACCTCCCCAGAACCCACACGGGGTCCGACCGTGCAACCACCGCGCTAATGTGGTGGCAAATTACATGGCCGTGCGGAGTGGGACTGGTTCGGCTAAAAAGAAAATTAAAACAACTAAACCTAGGCTCCTTCCTTCGTAGGCGGATTATAAAATTAGGAACATGTTTAAAGAATAAACTTAACAAAACTGAATAAAAACTACATATAAATTAAGACACTCACGCATTGATCACTTTTAATTTCGTATCTGACGCTAGCACCTCAATTTGACTGAGGCTGGGCAGCGCATAGTTGACCTAAACTTTGATTTTTTAAAATTTGCGTTTTATATGTTTTGATTTTCTAAAAAATTGTGAAGCGAAATGAATTTAGAGAGAAAAATATACAAAAAGAAAGCAAGAAAAAACAAACGCGACAAAGAAGTTACAAACAGAAAGAAAGAGGGGGGCAGGAAATATTTAAAGATACAAAAGGTATGAAATATCAGTACAGGTGGATAGGGTAAGCGGAAGTTGTTGAAGTTTGGCTACAGGGGTTGCCGGAAAATCGGTAACGTCTGGTACGGTAAAGGGTGTTTAATCCGAAATGGGACATTATGCTGTCTAATTTGTGTTATGTGTCTTGTTAGCGGACTATACCCCAGCTTGAAGGAGTAGACGTTTTGGGAGATCTGCTGGACGTAATCCGCTATCGGGGTTATGTCGTTGCAACGTGCGTATAGGTCTCTGAGGAAGATGTACCTTCCAGAATTTGAAATGAGGCGCATAAATTCGTGCTCGAGCACTTTTATTTTTTTTATTGTCGTGGCCGGTATGCTGCACCACAGCGGCGCCTCGTATATGATGGACGGCCTGATCACTATTGTGTACAACAATTTTTTATTTTTTCTGTTGAGTCTGCTACCCCTGACCATAAGCGGATACAGGCTCCTGGACAGGTAATAGAATTTATGTGGGTGTTAAACGTCAGTCGTTAGTCCAGTCAACCTCTAAGTACTTCATGCATCTTTTAGTTGGAATTTTGTTTCCCCTGATCGGAATAGGTGTTATGATTTTATTGTCTGTAAATCGACGCGTGAAGACTATCGCCTCGGACTTCTCAGCGTTCACCCAAATCTTCCACTGGTCGATAAGCCCTGGCACGAGCCATGTGTGCCTTCAGCAGCATATTCGCTGCTTGGGCGTTGTGTGAATGCGCGTATATGGCTGTGTCATCGGCGTACTTGGCCAGCTTCGTATTCGGGAACTCTGTAAAATCGAAAACGTACAGGTTGTACAACTTTGGTGACAGATACGATCCTTACGGGACTCCTGCCGCGTTGAGAGTTTGTTATTCACTCGAACCTGCAGGGATTTCAAAGTTATAGATAATGTTTTAAACAAATTCTGTCTTCCTTGGCTTATAACTTTTTTATTATTGACTTTTCGATGAGAAGTTACTCATGCAAAGTTGTAGAGAATTCGATTTTCAACAAAAAACCTTGATATAAATTGTTTGTAAGATGCACAGTTACGGAAATATTACGCAAAAACAGTTTGCACCGCTATTTTCAGGATGGTCGCTAAATGGGCTATTAACCCCGAAAACTTTTAAAAAACTTTTTTGAAAAATTTTAAACTTAAAGCGACTCCCCTACGCAACATACAAAAAAGAATCGCGTCCTACCCAAAATGGTTTCCTAAATGTAGTAACATTTCAACGGAATAGAGACATATATTGAAAATCATACAATTTGTACTATATCTATATCTTCCTGATTTAGTAAGATTTATCATTTTCTTTTTGTAAACAGCCTTACACAGTTTGATACAGTATAGTCTTCCCGCATTATAGTTACATATAACATCGCGAAAGATTCAGATTTTATTTAATAGAGACTTTAAGTTTTTAAATATCCATTGTGTTTGTTTGATGACTTTAAAGGATTTATGATTTCTAAAATTGTTATTTATTATGTTTTAAATTATAGGCCGTCAGAAATAATGATTTGAAGTCGATTTTCGAGAAGTTTTTTTTGCTATCGTTTTGAATTTTTCAATAGTTTTTCAAATATAATCGTTTAAAAATAATTAATATTGACTACAAACTTTTTATTTTAATATCACATAAACTTTATTGTACATATAGAGTTATTTTTCACCCTCCAGATGCAATTTTTAGCCCTTGATTGCATTCAAAAGTGCATTTTATGCTCCCTTTCACCAAGTTTCTTTTAGCCCTTCTTTTTAAATATATAAAAATTATTTTTATAAATTAAAAATTAAAAAGTATGTGAATATTTAAAAACCGTCTTATTTTTAGTCTAAAAGTGGAGGCGTTTCTTGTAACAAACAGGCAGCCATGGCGCAAACGCCAATGCCATGAAGATAGCAATCTGTTATACCGTTATACAGACGCCCGTGATATGTTTACGTTGTTAGATGAAGAAAACATCTGGTGATCTATAATTTTAAAACTTTTTAACATAAATTGTTATAGAATTTATGATTTTAAATTTAAATAGTGCATAATTTAATTTAAATTACTGTATAATTTACACAATTTTTCTTATAAAAGAAAGATTATTAAAAGGTAAGAAAAAAATTCAAATCTATACCATTTTTGTATGCATTTCTACGTGTAGTATAATTTTTTATTTTTATATTACTATATTCTATATATTTTTATTAAATGCATTTTCAAAATTATTTTTGCTTTATTTTTCATAAAATTAATTCAACTGCAAGAGAAGGTAAGCAAGCATGAATATAATGCATTTATTTGTTTCTTCAGGTAAAAGGGAGATGAGGGAGAGCGAAAAAAAGGGTGAGGGAGAGGTCAAAAAAAAAATTATAATAAAAAATTCTCAGTTGCAATTTTTATGGTCTTTTTTACGTTTTATGTGAAAGAAACGCGAAAAAACACTTTTTTATTTCAATTTTGCGCCATTTCCGGTCAGCCATTTTGAATTTTTAATTTTCATGTCAGATTCGTAATCAGCGATCATGAAACTCCCGGGTATAAATTGCAATCAAGGGCTAAAATTGCATCTGGAGGATCAAAAATGACTCTATATGTACAATAAAGTTTATACGATAATAAAACAAAAAGTTTCAAGTCAATATTAATTATTTTTAAACGATTATATTTGAAAAACTATCGAAAAATCCGGAAAAATATCAAAAAATGCACTTTTTTACATAAAAGTGCATTTAAATGTTTTTCAGCCAAAACTGTGCGTACGCATTATAATTTTCTTGTTATTTACACCTAAATCTATCATTCTATCCAATAAAATCTGATGGAGAAAATACTTCTTGAAAATCGACCTCAAATCATTATTTCTGACGGCCTATTAGGAAATCAGCAGCTTTTTAGATAATATTTTCTTTTTAAAATATGTTGTGCAGTTGATGATAAAGCTTTGACCAAATAATTAATTGCAAAGTTCTGATTTCTTAGTTTCCAAAATTTATCTGTGCAGTGTTTCAATATTATGCAAATTAAGTAAAAAACTTGATTAGGCAATTATACCTAAACCAGGCTTTAAACCCTGGACTTCTTGGTTACAAAACCAACACGTAAGCACTGAGCCTATGATAAGGCCTAAATCCATTTACTTAACGTCATCATGTTTCGTCGTCGGCTATGATCACGTCAGGATTCATATTTCTCAGTCAGCTTATGTAAACGCCACACTGGCATCGCTAACTTGCTTTGAAAATTTCTGACAACCAGCTTTATATCGTGGTAAAAATACAGTGATCTCTAAACATGCAAGATGTCATTTGTCCCCTTTACCTTTACCGAATAACGTCATTCACCGCGAATTTTACTCTGCACATATTCAACATATATTATAAAGCGTGTCCCATTTTGCTTGTTTATATAATATCCGATTTAGATATTTTTTTCTTAAAATACAGATCTTTGAAAAGCGCATCTTTGTGTTATATTAAATTTTACAAAACATAATAGCGTGGCCTACTACGATTTTTTTTCGGGTAAGAAAATGGTGAAATCTTATTGGCAATTTTTTTTATTCCAAATCTGAGTGCGCCACTGTATTCAACAACCCCCCAAATATGTTTGTATCAAATTTCTTTGAATAAGTCGTATTCTGGATTTTTCCTGAGAAAAATAAAAATTCGGAAATTGTCGAAGAAATTTAACTGTTGCATGAGATTGTGTATTTATGAAAAGAGTGGCCTTGACTGAAATCACTGTCAAATTAATGATTCATTGTTGATGAGTAGATATTGCTTATTTATATTTCTGCTTATTATCATAGTTATGCCCGCGCAAAGGTTAACTTTTCAAGAAAAAATAGAGATTATTAAAATTGTTGGTGATAATGTGAGATCGTCAAGAGAAGCTGCCCGAGAATTTAATAGAAGAAGTCCAAAATGTTTTAATGATACCGGTAGTGTTTCAGAAACAAATTCTAGAGGATCTGGCCATCAGAGTCAGCTTAATGATCTTCTATTTTGGCATATTTTGACAAAACCCTCGTTCAAGCTTGAGGAATGCTGCTATGAATTTAAACACAACACACAACAGAATTGTAGATTTTGGACAGAAGAAAATCCCAATTGGGTAATCAATTGCAAAAGTCAATATTCACAAAAAATACATGTCTGGTGTGGTATTTTGAACGAGCGCTTAATTGGTCCCTATTTTTTTAAATGAAAATTTAAGTTATTTCAGTCAAGGCACTTTTTTCATAAGTACAAAATCCCATGCAATTTCTTCGGCAATTTCTTAATTTTTATTTCTCTCAGGAAAAATCCGAAAACAACCTTTTCAACAAAATTTGGTTCAAACACATTTGGGGGGTTGCTGGATCCAGTGGCGCACTCAGATTTGAAATTAAAAAATCACTAATAAGATTTCATCATTTTCTGACCCGAAAAAAAAATGATAGTAGGTTACGCTATTATGTTTTATAAAATTTAGTATAACACAAAAATACGCTTTTCAAATATCTATATTAAAATTATATATATCTAAATCGGACGTTAAATATACTTTTTATAGGGGTGGTTCCAAACAAAATGGGACGCGCTGTACATATATTACTAAATACGTTCGCAAAATAATAATGTGAAAACAATATCAGTATGAAGTTTAGTAGGGTGCAGAATTTTTATGTTAAGTTGTATTATTTGCCCACGCGTTCTAATTTCATTTATTATTAATGGCTTTATCACTATAGGCAAAATATGGCACATAGTATATTTAAAACAAGTATACAGGGTGGAGCAATAGTGCGTTGGACCTCGATATCTCGAGTTCTATGATGCTAAAATTTCTTTAAAATATTGCAAGTAAACTAAATAAAAAAGTCTGGAAACTGGAAATTATTTTCGGACATACAGGGCAAACCAAGACAAAATTACAGGACCAAGTGCCTATTTTTAAAATGGAATGCCATGTACATTTTTGAAGCCCCTTTCTAGGTTATATTCATTCCTATATTAGCTTTAAATATCTCCCAACCACTTGGATGTAATGAATTTTTTTGTTGAAATAATGCAATCTGCAGATGGATATTTAAAAAATCACCACAGTCACAATTATGGGTTTTAAGAAAAACTTATGTGAATACCAGTTACGAGATATCTAATTAATGTTTCTGAATCATTTTTGTTTCCTAAAAATGTACAGGGTGGCCAAAAATTATTTTTCAATTAAGAACATTTTAAATTGAATTTTCTCAATGTTTTCAATTCGAACACGCTGTATATTTTTCGACGATGTAATGTAGAAATGAATAACGAATATTTTTGTAAGTACTTCCCTATGACTAATTGCAACTATTTTCGTTTTATAAATAAATAAGTGTCAAATTCAAGAACAAACTTAAAAAAAGAGGTTCCCTCAAATAATTCACTAGAAAAATTTATAATAGGTATTCGACGTGTTGCCCATTTTGATTGACACACGTCTTTATGGAATTTCGAAATGAGGCCATTTAGTGGGACCATTTCTTTCAATCCATTGAAATGAGTAAATAGTATTTAACCGGTCCTTTACTGTAATGTTTTTTGTAATTTTTCTTGCTGTTTTCGTTATTCGATAAGCAATAAAACCTCAGTTTGGTATAAATTGTCGTGTACAAAGGAGCATTTATCACACTTATCGGTCGTTACAATTTGTATTGAATTTAAAATATTTGGAATTTTACAATATGAATTTTAATAAAGCGGAATTTGTAGACATCGTTTTTGTTTTGAGCGAGTCAGACAGAAATTGATTACTAGCCAATAGAATTTATCACCAACGTTATCCTGAAAGAAGGATTCCTGATGTTGATAACCTCCAAAACCTCGATAGATTTCTGGAAACTGTATAAAAAAAGTGAAAGAATAAAATGTGTTGTGAGCGAAGAAAATGAGTTTTCTGTGGTGCTGGCCTGGCAACGGTTGAGAATTCCCATATTAGTCAAAGAGAAGTGAGCTCATTAGTAGGAATAAGTAGACGGTCTGTGGTCGAATCTTAAAAACAAATAAGTTTCATGCATATTATATTCAAATGCACCAGGAATTATCTGATGACGATTTTTAAAAGCGCCTACAATTTTGTTATTGGGCCAGAGGTGAAATGCATAACATGATGTGAACTTCTTCAATACTGTTTTATTCAGTGATGAGGCAACTTTCCATAAATAGATTTGTTAATAGGCACAATTTCCATTATTATGCTTCGGAAAATCCTCACTATTTTATGCAAGTTGATAACAAACACAGATGGTTTATAAACGTTTGTGGAGGAATTATTGGACAACATGTAATAGGGCCACATTTCTTTGATGGTACATTGACTGGAGCTATTTATCTTCATTTTTTGGAAAACTATCTGCCACAATTATTGATAATCTCCATGAAAGAATTCGAAATAGGATGTGGTTTCAGCAAGATGATGCTCCACCACATTTTTTAAATGCAGTTAGAGACTACTTAAATAACACCTACCGTAATCAGTGGATTGGAAGAAATGAACCCACTAAATGGCCTGTTCGATCCCCAGATCTTACAAGAATGGATTTCCTTTTATGGGGATACGTGAAGGAAATTGTTTATAGAGACAGACCAACAAGAGTACAAAATATGAAGGAAAGAATAATAACTGCCTTCACATCTACCACACCGGCAGTTTTAGGAAAATGGGCAACATGTGGAACATGCATTACAATTTTTTCTACTGAGTTATTTGAAGAAACAAAACGAAATTTTGAGTTAGTAGGTCTTCCGTGAATTTGGTCGCTCGTTTTTTAATGAACTCTTTGGCCTGTCTCCGTTTTGGGAGGTTCCTCCACCATTCCAGAGATTTATTTTGTACCTATTCATTATTGGCTGCTCGTATGCATGGCTTTGTCATGCCACAGAAGGGCTGAGGTTCTATTGGTGCTTTGAGTGCGCCTTCTTTAGCCAGTTTATCTGTATTTTCATTTCCTCTATGTTCCTCGTATCCTGGTAGCCATACTATAAGGGACGTCAAGCAATCCCACACTAATCTTGAATTGATTTGCATGATTGGTTTTATTGCCGCTTGGTTGTCAGAGAGCATGGCAATCGACTGGTTGGCAGTGCCTTGCCTTATTATCTCCCTTCCGCAACAGTGTATGGTGATCACTCCAGCCTGAAATATAATTGCGTATTTCCCTAGACGTATTGGAATACTAACTTTTGGCCTTGTCCCGTACATCTCGGCTCCGACCCCCTGTTCTGTCCTGGAGCCGTAGGTGTACCAGACTGTGTATGTTGTTATTGGAGAACCGTTTTCCAGTCTTCCCTGTCTGGTATTACAGTTTAGAAGTTCTTATTGAAGTTGTACCTTGGGAGCATTATGTCCGCGGGCGTGCCTAGAATGGAATCCGCCTTCGTCTCTAAGTATAACTTCTGGTACTCCGTCCCGTGTTGCTGGCTAATTGGCCTTGCATTAACCTGTGCATCACTGGCCAAGCTTCGCCTTGTATGAATATATGTAATGGTGGCAGGCCCAAGGGAACCTCAAGTCCAACCGTAGGAGCAGTTTTTATGGCCACCATGGTGCACAGGCAAGCAAGCCTTTATATACCACCTAACAGCCATATTGCTCCCGACAACCCCTAGTCCACCGTGTAAACTATTTCTAATAATTACTTCTCTTTCAGGTGCAACTTCTTCTGACCTATTTTTAATTGTAGAAATGAAAGTTATATTACTGTGTTCCTGTGTGTATAGCCACTTTATTAACGAAAGCTTTTGATTAAGCTCAGGAAAACTTATTTTTCGAGGAATTAAATGGTTGTCTTGTTTGTCAGTTTTTTTTTGTATTAAGGTTAGTACAAACAGTTATTTCAGGTGTTTGATGCACTTTTCAGGTCAATAATGTTTGAGAAGATAAAGTCGATTATGCTACCATAGATGTCATTTGGACAAGTAACACTTGCTACCACTGTTGACATTCTATATCACACATTAAGGGCTTTAGCGTATTTTTAAAAGTAGAAATTATAAATAAAATTTAATTTGAGATATTGTGGCAGTATGGAATTTTAATAATTAATATAAATTGGCAAGTGGTTATCAACAGAAAGAGTCCTCATAGTCTTTGACTAAACCACACTGGAAATTTACTCTCTTTGCAAGGTGATTTATAAACTGATATATTATTATCTATAGCGTTATATAGAACTGTACAAAAAGCATCCGTAGTATCCTCAATATTCTTACAACTATTAATAAATTCCAATTTATTTGATCAAGTAGTGGAGTACGGTAATCGAAGTGTTATGCAATTTTTCGTAGATTCCAAACTTTGGGTATTTGTTAGTTGTCTTAGAAATAGATATTTCTAGAATATCTACATTCTGCAATGTCGAAACGTTGTTTTAAACTAGAGAAAGGGGTAAATTATTCCTCTTTTGGGGCAATTTTCAATTTCACGTCCACCCTCCTCCTATAATTCATGTATATGTACGTTTTTCTTTACCAAAAATTGATTTTGGGATAACTTGGGCAAATCTTGCCCGAATGAGATGAAATTTTTGGTGAAAGTGGCTCATAATGCCTACAAATAGCCTGCCACATTTCAAGTCAAAAGCTCCATTGGTTTGTCTGCAATGCCATTTTTTCTAAAATTTTACGAAATTTTTAAAACGCTGTAACTTTATGGCTGTGTATCGCACGACAATATTCTCTCCGTCAAAATGTAGTTTTTTTAAGTACTTTTAGGGGATATGACTCAAAAAATCTTTAGTATAAAAATTCGATCCATTTTCGGCCATTTACGATATACATGTTATATAACCTTCTCAAACATATCATATTACAAATTGCGTAACAGCTCTCCTCCGGAAAGCGAGAAAGAGTTTACGCTGTTATTACGATTTCGTTTTTCCTTACGTTTTGTACTTTTTTCAGTAAATACACTTTGTTTCATTAAATTTGAATTTGTCTTTTAAATGTTCAACGGCACTTTTCTCGAAAACGGTTGGAGTTATAAAGTTCTACCAAGTGTACCTTTTTTACGTAGAAGTTACGCCCTCATCAGATTTTCTGGTCAGAAGTACCACAACGTTTCGTCAAAAAATATATGAAAAAAAATCATCATCAGATACAGGTCCTGCGGCACCCTCTATGATCTAACGTGATGTAATACATAAATTATTGTTTCTTAGAATGAAAGAAGTTCCTCTTGCAAATTTGGCGAAAATCAGTAAAGAGGCTGTTGAGTTATTGCAAGAAACGAAAAAATAATTTGAACTTTGACATTATGTATCCTGTATCTTTTTCCACAGCAACATTTTACTAAAGCATATTTTGTTATATCCTCATATTTTGGCCCGAAGAATCCTACGCCTGAACTATGGCCTATTATTAATGGTTCACCCTGTATAGTTATATGTACCTTGTGCAACAGAAAATCACTGTGCGCAAGTAAATGTATACCGTAAATGGCCGAAAATTGATCGAATTTTTATATTAAAGATTTCGTAAAATTTTCGAAAAAATGTCATTGTAGCCAAACTAATGGAGCTTTTGATTTGAAATGTAGCAGGCTATTTGTAGGTATTATAAAACACCTTCACCCAAAATTTCATCTGATCCGGGCAAAATTTGGCCAAGTTATCTCGAAATCAATTTTTGGTAAAAAAACACATATATATGAATTACAGGAGAAGGAGTGAACGTAACATCACGAAAATTTAAGTGGAATTTCCTTGAACATTAATAATAAAGGAACCACATTTTCGTTGCTTAATTTACAGTTTAAGGGGTCCAAAAAAATTTTAATCGAAAATTGACCTAAAACAGGGTTAATTTACCCCTTTTTCGAGTTTAAAACAACGTTCCGGCATTTTCAGAAATTGTATTATTCGCCGCTATTTTCAGTTTGCCATAAATGGGCTAGTTCATTAAAGTATAATTTATATATTCGAAATTGTAAAAACGAGCTAGTATTTAGATCTAGGATACTATATTCTGCAAGTGTAAGATAACAGTTAAAGTCGGATGGTACACAATAAACTTTTACGTCAACGATACTTGTATAACACTGATCCTCGTGAGTTTAACACTTCATTGAACTGCTGTAACCCAATTGTCCTAAAACTATCACAAATTGCTTTCTCTGCTGGTATTTTTACACTAGTGAAAAAATATCCAGGCGATTCCTCGTTTTTCTGCCATTTTGAAATAATCAAGTTATATCACCAAATATTAAAACTTGTGAATTTTAATAACGATCCATTAACAACTCTGTGCTTTGTACATGTCTTTCATCACAACACATCAGTAAAATGGATCCCGCCTATTTTATGACTACCCAAACTGTGAACAATAGGTGACAAACATATTTGAACTTCTTTATTTATTGCTAATAAAATAGCCACCTCTGGATTTTCCTCTATTTAGGGAGGTTATGTTTGCTCTTTAGATAGTGTAGCGACTGAGTAATGTTCATGATGTTAATATCCGTATTTGACCGAGTTTTACTTAAACAAATTACAGTATAATTTTCTGACAAAATGGAATATTATAAGTCTCTTAGTTTTATTCTAACCCGACTTTGTGATAATACACTGAGAATGAATTGAGTTGGCGTTAATGAAAGGACTTGTTGGGAAGCATTTCTAGCGATACAGGGATTGCCAGCAGTAGACATGCTTAGGAATTGTTCCAGTCTCTTTGGTTTGATCTAAAAAATTTACGTTATATTGCTGAGTAGTTACTGGAGCTGAGTTAACACGGATTTGGAAGTAAGTTATCGTGTCTACTTCATGTACAATTTAGACGACTTGTTTGGCGGAATCGTGACAATACGATATTTATTTTGGTTTAAATTTTTAGGTAAAACAAACATGCGCAAATAACTATATACATGATAGTTTCTTGAATATAATCCTTTGATGTATCCTAAATGTTTTTTTTTTCATTTCATTTTCATTGTCTGGTCGATAGCCGAGTGAGTTAAGGCGCGAGGTGGCAATCGCGAATAATCACATGGACATCGCACCACCGGGTTCGAATCCTGGCTCCGGCACTGGCAATGTCGGAGGAAATGATTGTATGTCCGCGTTTTTTTAATGTGTAACCCCCTTCCGCACAATCCCTGGCTTCTGGAATTGGGGGTTGTGCAATTTCTGTGGTGGTGGTGGTGGTGTTTCATTTTCAATAATGTAACATAATGTAAACAAAACCCTGATTAGTGAACCAACATATTAATTATGGCACATAGTACTCGAACTGATGTAAACATTCCCAATTGTTATACAAAGCTGATAAGTGAGCAGTAGGGTGATCAAAGCATAATTTTAGAAGTATTGACTATTATAGCCAGTGTTTTCAGATTTTTGTTTACATTTTGATACAGTGGCAATATACTAGATTAAAAATGATTCATATTTTGAAATATTTCATAGAGAGCATTTTAAGATGAAAGGCTTCAACAACTTATTAAATGTTGAGTTATATTAATGTTTCATACAATGCAATTATGAAAAATCGTCCATTAAAAATGTAAAATTTCCTAGTAGTTCAGATGTTGTTTTGCAACATAAAATCGGGTAATTTATCTCGAGACTTTTGTCAAAAGATACGAGTTGGCGGGGTAATAATAATAATAAACATATAAACATAATCGTTTTAAGTTTGTTTTAAAGAAAAATATCGACAGCGATTTTAATCTAGGGGGGGGGGGGGTGGTGGCATTGTAAAGCTTAGAGCAACAATAAGTAAAACAGATTTGAAAAACAGCAGTAGAGTGCCTCTGAATATGATACAACTTTCAAGTGTCCAAAGCGAATAGTTCCAAAATTGTATATTCAACCAGTTTAAATCAGAGAAAGAGTGATATGTGATCATATCTTCTTATGCTGAAAATGGAAAGACAACAGGACTATTAATAAATACACCACACCACAGGTAATGACGACCCCCTTTTCCCGGAAGGTTCTAGAAGAGCCTTGTGTGGGAGGGGGCTACACATTTAGAGACAAAGGACACACACCCAATATCCGTGTATAGTGGAAAAATCCCTCTCACAGTATTTTCCACTGCCACGACCGGGAATCGAACCCGGAACTTTCGGGTGAGAGGCAAGTGCGCTCACCTCTCGATCAGTCTTTGTATTCTTCTGTTTTCGATAAAATTACTTATACTACATCGCAATAGTTAAAGTGAGATAGGACCAATCAATCGATCAATAAGGCTTTATTTCTTATTTTAATATAAAAATAGTACCTCCCCAGAACCCACACCGGGTCCGACCATGCAACCACCGCGCTAATGTGGTAGCAGATTGTATGGCCGGGCGGAGTGGGACTGGTTCGGCTAAAAAGAAAATTGAAACAACTAAACCTAGGCTCCTTCTGTCGCAGACGGATTATAAAAGGTGTTAAAATTAGGAACATGTTTAAAGAACAAACTTAACAAAACTGAGTAAAAACTACATACTAAATAAAAACACTTGCGCACTGATCACTTTTAATTTCGTATCTGACGCTAGCACCTCAATTTGAACGAGGCGCCTTCCGCGAGATAAGTCAATGCTGGGCTGCGCATGGCTGGCCTAAACTTTGATTTTAAAAAATTTGGGTTGTATATGTTTTGATTTTCTAAAAAATTTTGAAGCGAAATGAATTTAGAGACAAAAATGTACAGAAGAAAACAAGAAAAAACCAACGCAACAAAAAGGTTACAAACAGAAAGGAAGAGGGGGACAGGAAAGATTTAAAGGTACAAAAAGTATGAAATGTCTGTAAAGGTGGATAGGGTAATCGAAAGTTATAGTTGTTGAAGTTTGGCTACAGGGGTTGCCGGAAAATCGGTAACGTCTGGTACGGTAAAGGGTGTTTAATCCGAAATGGGGCATTATGCTGCCTAATTTGTGTTATATGTCTTGTTAGAGGACTATTGCCTAGCTTGAAGTAGATATTTTGGGAGATCTGCTGGACGTAATCCGCTATCGGGGTTATGTCGTTGCAACGTGTGTATAGGTCTCTGAAGGAGTTGTACCTTCCAGAATTAGAAATGAGGCGCATAAATTTGTGCCCGAGCACTTTTAGTTTTTTCATTGTCGTGACCGGTATGCTGCACCACACCGGCGCCGCGTATATGATGGACGGCCTGATCACCATTGTGTACAATATAATATTTTGTCTGTTGAATCTGCTACCCCTGACCATAAGCGGATACAGATTCCTGGACAGGGAATAGACCGTCCGTACAGTCTCATTTATGTGGGTGTTAAACGTCAGTCGTTGGTCCAGTCTAACCCCCAAGTACTTCACGAATTTTTTAGTTGGAATATTGTTTCCTCTGATCGAAATGGGTGTTATGATTTTATTCTCTGTAAACCGACGCGTAAAGACTATCGCCTCAGATTTCTCAGCGTTCACCCGAATCTTCCACTGGTCATAATAAGGCGTGGCACGGGCCATGTGCGCCTTCAGCAGCATATTCGCTGCTTGGGCGTTGTGTGAATGCACATACATGGCTGTGTCATCGGCGTACTTGGCCAGCTTCGCGTTCTTGTTCGGCTTCAAGATGGGAATGACCACGGCGCCTTTCCACTGGCTGGACCAGTGCTATAGTCGCAGGGTCGACTTAACGATATACGTCAATTGCACGATACCTTTCCTCTGGAGATATTTGAGTAGCTTATACTCGACGTAGTCCTTCCCCGGGACTTTATTGTTTGGTAAGTCCTTGACAATTTGTGCTATTTCCGAGGGTTTGGCCATTACCTTCAGAAATTCTTGTCTTATCATTTGTACGTCAATGATTTCGTTAATGTCATTTTCGATGCGGTCGTGCTCTAAATTGTTCGGTATATCGTTATTGTAGATGTTTTCGAAATGGGTAGCTAAGTCGTTCGCCTTTTGAGCGTCTGTCCGTTCGCGCGAGTCAACGCGGGTATAGCCTCCCGCATATTTTTCAAGGCCCTCGCCAACTTCCACAGCGAGTTGTCCTGAGGATTGAGTGCTGCCAGTTTGTCCCCCCATTTCTGGTTCCTCGCAGTGTTTATGGAGGTTCTGATCTGCCTTTGCAGCCTGATCATTTCGGCCTTGGCGTTAACATCACGATTTCGCTGCCAAAGCCGTCTTAGTCTATTTTTCTCTCTTATGTTTCGTATGACCGCTTCGTCGAGTCGGTCTTTGTTCTCATTCACAGTGATGGTAGTGGCAACAGTCTGCTTGGTATCCTGCAGCACCCTCGTAAACTCCTCCACCGCATTTTCTAGTTCGGCAGGCGTGCTGATCGTGTTATTTAGTATGATGTTTGTGTTAAGATGTGATTTTCCATGTAGTGTCTTCCCTTGACATACCGTTCAACGCCAGAATACCGGGCCGGCTCAGTGGTTCAACGCTTACGCTATTAGCTGTATATACAGTGAGGCCCATAAGTAACGGATAAATTCATTATCTACCTAATTAACAATTTATGAGTAAAATTCTAAAACACATCAATTTTTAATTCTAAAATTACATTTCTTGAGCATAATTATATACCTTCCCCTTCAACCCCCTTGGAGTGATAGCTTCTCCTTTAAAATTTTTAAATAGATTAACTAAACTATTTTATGTACCAAATATCTATCAAAAATTCACATTATATGATGGAGGCCAATACTCAATATCCTGAGAAAGTAAACATTTCGGCTGGAATTTTAATTTCTCAAATTATCGAACCATATTACTTTGGTAGCACATTAAATGACGCGCGTTACTTGGATTTCTTGCAAAATTTCTTAGTTCCAGAGTTAAGAGTCCCAAATGATGACAACCCTAATGAAATTGATATAAATATTTGATATCAGAAGGACGGAGCTATACCACATTTTGCATTGGAAGTAAGAGTCTACCTCAATCAAATTGTTCCCAATAGTTAGATCGGTAGACGCGGTGAAATTGAGTGACCTGCCCATTCTCCTGATTTGACTCCGCGTGACTATTTTTATGGGGTTACATAAAATCTAAACTCTACTTCAATAGACCAAAGTTATTTGGTTGATGATTTAAAAGACATAATAAGGCAAGAACTTAATCAAATCACCCCGGAAACGATACAAAATGTTTTAGAAAAATTTCAGCAACGCCTTTATTATTGTCAAGAAGCTACGGGCATCCAATTTGAACACTTGTTTAAAATTGTTTCATGTTCTTTTGTTTGTAACATTAAAAATGTAATATTTCTCAATAAAAAAAAGAGAAATTCAAATAATCTTATATTGCTGGATCGAGAATTAAAAACCATTTCAAATGATCTATCACACGCACCCTGGTTCCATTTAAAAATTTTAAGGGGTAGCTGTTACTCCAAGGGGGTTGAAGGGAAATGTAAAAAATCATGCTCAAAAAAATGTCATTTTAGAATTAAAATTGACGTGTATTAGGATTTTACTCATAAATTGTCAATTACGTAGATAATGAATTTATCCGTTACTTATGGACTCCACTGTATATACAGAATAGGTAATAATTATGCGTTTTAATAAAAATATTTGATATTTTATGGTAATGCAAATACATGCTGTACCTCAACTTATGAAATGGAATTATTGCTAGGAATACATGCCCACTTTCATTAACATCAAAAGGAAAAGATGGCAACACACCACCCTTTAAATCTCGGCGTTTCGACGACGGCAGCATCGATCAGATTTAGCTATGCAAAGTAGTAGAATAACCTAACCACAAGTTAGCTGTTGACATTTATTTGTGTTGGTCCTCACAAGGGAAATTCAGGAAAGCTTGCATATAACACTAGATTCCCGAGATAAAACTAAAAATCTGATGCAACTTCAATAAAGAATTAAAGTTGCAGGAGATGTCTTAACAGATAAATAGAATTATTTTCTGATAACCGCTACAGAGAGCGATTTATGAGCATTAGATTTTAGTTTTACTCATAAATTGTCAATTACGTAGATAATGAATGTATCCGTTACTTATGGACTTCACTGTATATACAGAATAGGTAATAATTATGCGTTTTAATAAAAATATTTGATATTTTATAATAATGCAATTATACCGAATAAAAAACCGGAAATAAATAGAGTAAAATACATGCTGTACCTCAACTTATGAAATGAAATTATTCCTGGGAATACATACCCACTTTCATTAACATCAAAAGGAAGAGATGGCAACACACCACTCTTTAAATCTCGGCGTTTCGACGACGGCAGCATCGACCAGATTAGCTATGCAAAGTAGTAGAATAACCTAACCACAAAGTAGCTGTTGACATTTATTTGTGTTGGTCCTCACAAGGGAAATTCAGGAAAGCTTGCATACAACACTAGATTCCCGAGATAAAACTAAAAATCTGACGCAATCCAATAAAGAATTAAAGCTGCAGGAGATGTCTTAACAGATAAATAAAATTATTTCCTGTTAACCGCTACAGAGAGCGATTTATGAGGATTAGATTTTAGTGCTACAAATATATTGTTGATAGACAGATTGATTGAGAACCACCTGTCTTAGTCAGCTGATATCGTCATTAATTTCAACTTTTAAACTGTATTTCTTTAAAGTTTTGAATAGTTGTAGTTAATTTTTAACGATTTTGCAAGCATCTGAAATTTATATGGTATTAAAACTTTCTCTTTCAGAATACGAACGGTGAAATACTATCTATTTCTGATATAATTTTACGGATTTAAATGGACGACGGCGGAACCTGGCATAGATGAATGTATTGAAACTAGATTTGGTGATGCTAAACTATTCTGTACTAACAGTGGTTAAGAAGCGAGAAACTATAATATACATGTGGTGTAGTATCAACCACATTTCGAAACTATAATATATATGTGGTGTAGTATCCACCACGGTTTAGTTTTCCCTTGAATACTTATCCAGCATAGTATACTGACGTTTGTATCGGCAACTAAGTTGGCATCACCGAGAGATGATTAAAATTACAAATGTAGCCATTAAACTATTCTACGAAGTGCGAGTACTATGGATTGCTCAACAATTATTAAGACCAGCAAAACATATAATGCTTCTAAAGTTTTTATAATAAGAATACTCAGGCATAGGATATAGACAAGAATGTTTTTGTATATTTGCAACATCCATTTTGTAAAAACCTATCAGCTAAACGTAGTAAAGTGCCAAAGAAAAGCCTCAGCGTTATGTGCTTTCAATTACAGAATTGTTAATGTCTTGGATAATAAACATTATGTCATATGTTCAAAGGCGGAAAGTTGCCAAGTAACTGCTTGGCTTTGAAATTTATGTCTAAATATTGCAGGCGAGACATACTATTAACACCCTATTACGCCAGTTTCCATTCTCGTCTCAGAAGCGGAATTATATACTGAAGCAATAAATAGTACGTGATGGAAGGGAAACAAACATTAGTGAGAAGCACGCCAATTTCCTATTTTCTAGGCTTAAAATCTTAAAATTAAGGGTAGAATATATATTCTACCCCTAATTTTAAGATTTTGGTATATATCAACTGTATAAATGAGTATATTATTTATAGAAATTGCATTATGTTTTCAGTCTTGTAATGATGTTACGTGGTACCGCGTATAGAATAGTTACATTATTTATTTTTAAGTGTAACTTGATTTCTTATAAAAAATATACAAACCATAAATATTGATAAATAGTAATAACAACGGCATCTGTTAATGAACAATATACGACAGGCGTAAAATCTATTAGTTTCCTGCAATCTATACGAAGCCTGTTACATTTCCCGTCCGACGCGACGGTGCTGGACGTAAGTAGATGTATGCTAGATGTAAGTAAATAAGCTATGAGACTACTAGACCAAAATCCTGCGTATTTTGTTATAGAAGTTCATTCTGATTTTCAGGGTCATTTTTGTAAAGAGTCAATCTCTAACCGTTCGGAGCTAAATTCAGTGCACTCTGGCATCGGGTAGGCCACTGATGAGGTTTTGATGGTAGCTTGAAAGAAGTTTTTAATAGGTGGCTTATGAACTTATAAAGCTGTATGGAGTGCGTATGATTTTTCTACGATCTATTTATAGCTTTCCGCAGGTCTGTTTACAGCTTTACGGGTCCGTAAGCCACACATAAACGTCCATGAACCACCCGTAAAACCTTCATTAAGGTACCATCAAACTCTGATGGGTTAATGTAAGTAGGGGTTTCAAACCAAAATCCCGTTCATCTTCTTGTGAAGGTGTTACGTGTTAAACTCAATTTACGACTAAAAGTCTAAAAATAAGACGAATAAAAAAAACTTAAGGTCAGCTAGCTCCAACAGGAGACTCCAGGGGTGAGATTCGTTTATTTTTTTAACGATTCGTAAAGTTTGCCAAGGTGAAATAGTGAGCGCCAGGTAATTTTAATATACCAACCTCAAGCGAATTGTCAGACACACTGACTACATAAATTACCAAATTCAGTGTTACTTATCTTCAACCTTAAGTCAACGGCGAGAAATAAAAACGAGGTTAAAATTCCTATAACATTTATTAACAAAATCTGATTACCGGTGACTTTCAAATTAAGAACTACCAGATTACTGACAGTGTTTTCCTAATTATCACATTATTAAATTATATACATGATCTTGACTTGACTTTGATGTAATGTTGATTTAATTTTAATTTCATCTTTATTTAATTCTAAATTACTTCTGATTTAATTCTGATTTACTGTTGATGTCTTTTCTAAGTGAAAAATGAATATTTTAGGCCAAGTTACATTCAACAAAATAACTAATTTAAATAGGACAGGTTAGTGGTGGGGAGCCATCCTTCAATATACCCAACTAAATAAGTTTTCCAATATGACCTTATACATCACATAATACAAAAAAAAAAAATTATACATATAATTATCAAAACATCTGGATATATAACTGCGCAGTTACTTACAGGTAATTCATACTAGTAGGGAACTATTATTGTCCATACCAGCTAGGCTTATAAAATGGCCGTTTATAGAATAATTAAAAATCATAGACATAAGGAAAATAATGATTCTAAATACACATGGTAAATACTAAGGGTACTTATCCCACCTCTAACGCCTTTAAGGGTGACAACTGATAACGACATTCCCAGTTCCTCACTCGAAACTCCTGTATTATATCTGCAGAAGGCTCTCCGACTCCACTCCAGTCCCAAAACAATATGTTCCAGTGATGTCCTCAACCAAAACAGCAAAAGTCCCGTCCAAATCGACACGTGGCTTCCCAGCATAAAAACGTCTATCCAAAAAAATATCGTAACTCCCCAAAACCAGGAATTTACAGAAATCCAAGTCTAGGGTAGATTTAATACCCGTACAAAATTTGCCTATAAATAAAATAGCGTTTTAGAAGTCGGTATTTCTATGAAATTTGGTGAAACTTGCTTACCCAACAAAATGGCCTGGGCACACAAAAAACACAAGGATTCAATAGCTTCGTTTCTAAGCCTATTTAGAAGTTCCACACAACAAAATCGGCTTCAAACAGCTCAACATACCAAACGGCACTTCCAAATTTAAAGACTTCCAGTATAATCCCCAAAACTCAGAATGGGTTGCTCTAAAAGCATTCAAAAGGAAAATCTCGTCTTATCGGCTAAACGACACGCTGCTGAATCGAAGGATCCGGAAACTCGGAAACCACTTGTTGTTTTTTTCCTCAGCCACATGTTTTCGAGCACCAATCACCATTTGACAACTCCTACGAAATTACCCACAATTCCTAAAGACGCGCGCATATTTACAATTAAAATTTTAACGACACAGAAAATAATTCTTGACATGGAAATATTAAAACAGACATTACAAAGAAATCCCATGAGTGCAAATCACCATTTTAAACAACAATTGTCCATAAAGTAAATAAACCTAGAATTAATAAATTAAATGACGACTGAGCAGTTTCCTATATCAATGTTGGTAACAATTTCCCCAGTGAAATATGACATATGACAGCTGACGAAAAAGAATAAACAGAGAATTCACCAAGCTTATTTATTTAAAACTAAAACCTTCCTGCAAAATACAAGTAAGTGAATATTATTGGTATTATCCACCCTTCAAATGACTAACCAAATTGCTTTCCAGCCAGCACCCTCTGAAATATGTATTTTTGCCTACACATATCGGCATTCCAAAAGATGTTTACATCCTCTACAGGAACCGAATTTCAAAGTATCTAGCAAGGAAAAAGAACAATCTAAATAGCTCGTCAAATAAAAAGTAAGTCATACAATAATATACCCCTCGGTGAAAACCACTACTTAAATGTTTGTACTGGTTTTAGGTTAGACAACGGAGAGGTTGTCCTGCATCAGAAGAAGCTAACGTACAACAAGCCTATAGCAACTACTAACACATCAAAACAATGCAACCTAAGTATATTGCTACCTGAATAAAATTTATCGAAAACAAGAATGTTTCCGAGACTACTTTTACTCAAACAAGCAATACCTAACCAACACAAAATTAGGTACTCTGTCCTAATGCTGTCAACAAAGTTAGAGGAATACCTACTAGAAATAATCCTTGCTCTGCAATCATTCAACAAACCCAATTGTAGCTTTAGTTATTTATAAACTTAAAATTCTATACAAATATATATGATTGAATTCTAATTTAACGTTACAAAGGTTCATTTTAGTTTTCAGGGTTACTTTTGTAAAGAGTCTCCAGTGATCCGCAATTATATTCAGCGCCCTCTGTCGTCGAGTAGACCACTGATGCGGTTTTGAGGGTACCTTGAGAGGGGATAAATGGGCGGCTCATTAGTTTATAGAGCTGTAAACTAATCTATACAGCTTTTCCACGTCTGTATGGCTTTTTTACGCTCTTCTTATAACTTTTTACAGATCTGTTTACATCTTTAGGGGTCGATGAGCTACACATTAAAACCCCTTCAAGACATCATCAAGCACCCATCAGCGGCTAGCTAATTAGTTGTGGATGACCAGTGGCCGATTTTTTACAAGAATTGCTTTGAAAACTAGTATGAACCTGTTAGCCCCACAATTTACCTACTGATGTACAATGAAGGTAATACATTAACTGATGAATAACTAAATGATTGATTGTCTTATTCATCATCAAACGTACCTTATTACGCCAAATTCCAAAGCTATTGATACACGAGGAGAGGGTGAAAAATCAATTACAAGATTTGAATCAGGTAAAAAAACAAACAGACAGATAAAGTGAATTGAAAGCGAGCACGAATGGAACTTTTATCAAGTACCTGCGATGAAATATAACTGTGTTCTAATGTCTTTAAAAGTTTTGACATTTTCTTATCATTTGACAAGCTATGATAAGCTTTAGATATAACCGGTAACACCGCTTCGCAGTAAATTGGTCTGACACAACTCGAACAAACTTTTTTATTTAGAAACGAATCGGACAAATATATCCTGGCACTGGCATTCAAAAATAATGATAATTTTTTTGCTGTCATAAATTGCATATGAAATCTATGTCGCAAATTTAGAAGAAAAATTTTTTTTTAAGGTACCCCGTAATGTTTAAAAAGGCCACACTTACCTTTTTACACGCAAGGCGAACGGCAGCTAGTTTGTTTGGAGAGAATGGGTGAGTCCGGTGTGTTATAAATGATTATAGTTTTTGATGTAAGATGTTATTCAATCATTAATTAGACTCTTTTACTTGTCCAGGGCGCCACTGACTTTTTATTATGTAACTTTTCCTTGGCCATTTTAGGCCAGGAATAATACAGATTTTACTAAAAAGAAAAGTTAAAAGAAAAATATTTACAACTTCATTTAGTAAGAGATGATAAATGATTATGTAAAACTTTTATTACAAAAAACTGTATATGGTTTCCATATCCCTGGATTATTGCAGAAACACCTCAGCAGCGAACAACCAAAAGAAACAGAATTACCTCATCCCATAAGTTCAGGTATCCTGGTCCTAACAATGGCGGTCTCGAACCTTCAGCACGCCATGTATGATTCTACCATTAAATATCCAGAGATTCGATGGTATCCAAACGAATTATAGGAAAACCAAAATATAGATAGTTTGATCTAAGGTTTGACTTAAATTTTTATTCCTAGTTGAAATAAATTGGCATTTTGAATTTAAATTGATAATGTTAAACTGGTATGTCTAATTGGTTTTTTAAAGCCTGGATGGAACTGGCTTCTTGGAATATTCTAGCACAGCGGGCGAAATGTCCGAATATGTTGCTCCACTGTGTCTCTAAGACGTGATTCAAGTAAAAATGAACGAGACGGAGTGCTCATAAGTATATTCCTAATTTAAAAAAAAAACAACTCTGCTCCAACCATACCTAACCGACGACGCTGGCAGACAAAATATTAAACATATATACTGAATTGCTGATCGCCTACCTATTTACATCCAAAAGGATCGTTACGAGAGAAAATTAAATACTTAAATCCTATTAGCAAAAATAAATGTTACACCCCCACAGTTTCTGTCACTGCATTTTTTTGGTGCAACGGGTCATACAATCTCATATTAGTAATAAGAGATTGTCTATATCTTAAGTTTGATTAAAATCATTAAAGATATTTTAGACCAAAAAATTATTTAATGGAAAAACCATACACCTTTCAATATCGCTCCCTGCACTTTCTAGAAGTGTATCAAAAGTTTTTAAGTATTTTACTAATTCGCAATATATACATTTCTTTATTAGTGGCATTCTTTTTATCAAATTGTGAAATTTATATGCTGCATTTAGTGAATTTGTAAATGGTATATATCTGCGTTGAATAAATAGCAGACTTCCTTGAGTTTTTAGTCGATTTTTCTAAGGTGTTCCATTGTGTGCGTCCTGCTATATTGCTGTCAAAGTTAGAAAGATATAATAGACCTGATAAATAAATGCTTTGTATCATGAGACCGTTAAATGTTAATAACGTTGCATTGAATTTAATAGTGGCCAAGGAGTGCTCTAAGTCTTTGCCCTCGGGCCAATATTATTTCTGTTATTTACTTTAATTATGTTCAGCTACATTGAACATCCCTTTATCTATTACAGCGTCCTAAGCAGATGATACAACATATGAATAACATGCAGTAATATCTGTGAATTCATGCCATTATATATTTAAAGAGATTACTTAATAAGCTATGCATGAATACTGACAAGATAGCAAGAGCAAGCACGTCAACTTTCTTTCAAGCAGTAGCATTAGATGATTTAATAGCATATTCTTCAACTAGTATGTAATGATGGCTATTATTAAGCTTACGGTAGGAGTCGTATACAAGCAAAATATTATATTTTGTCCACGATGAACAAGCTGTGATGACAACAAAAGGCGGAATTAAGTTTCTACAATTAAAATTACAGATCTGTTCTTCCACTCAACAAAATGTTGCTGTTTCACTGGCATTCATTTGTTTATTTAGTTATTTATTTGAATTACAATATCCAATTACAGAATAATAACTGTCAACTTTTTTTTTCAGGTAAGGAAATTAATCATTGCCATGCCATGCGCTCAAGATTTTTCAAAATAATATGAATTATTAGGTGAGTAAACTCAAGAGTTGTGTCAGATATACAGGAAATAAAAAGTGTTGACACTTTCACCGGCATTTAAATTTTTTTAAATGTTACGCGGCCCACATGACAGTTATGACAATCTTTATAAAATATAATTTTATTTTTGAAGAAAAATGTATTTATTATAAGGCGAATTGTTGATAAAAGAGCTTTCATTTATCGAATCAATCATCGACAATTGATTTGATTTCCTCTCATTTTAATTCAAATAATAAAATATTCTAAGATTTTTAAATTTAGTTTTAAAAAATTTAAAAATTGCTGCCTGGTAAAATTCCAAATAAGTATATAGACCAATAGATTTTTTCAATGAACGATTGAGAACTTCCTTCAACATTTATGGTACGTAGTCCTGTTCAAGAAGACACAACCCTACGGCAGATTCGGGTTCTGATGATGGGGGCTTTTTCGTATGAGTGTTTAATAAAACAGCAAAACATTTGAACACTATTCGCCATGCGTTCGGTAACATGGTTAGCGAAATACACATCGAGTAGTCTATTCGAGTGTAGTGTTTAAATGTTTTGGCGTTTTGTAAAAGTAGTTTATAGACACCAAATATATTGATTTGAAAGAAATAGCAGTAATACGAGAACGCCCTACCGATAGAGCACGAACCCAGCCTTACGGTTTTCAAATCTAGCAGATGATGCTAATGAACGACTTAGAAATTTTCGATAAATTTTAATGGCACGAAAATGACGGTCAGTATCTAAAGTCGGGTTTATCACGCCCTGTGGCCCCAAACAACCCTTGACATAGTGGTCAACAAGAGCATGAGAAACTCCACGCTCCCAATGGCGCTGGAGGAGCTCACGTCCGACCACAATCCAATCCTCTTGGAATTGAATGATGTGTCAAGAAAAAACATTACACGGAAAGTCACTACTTTTAGAGGTGACAACTCTCAGCTCTACAAAGCATACGTTAACACTAACTTAACACTGCACAACACCATCGATACACCCGCCGATCTGGAAACTGTAGTGACCGAGTTCACAAGGGTACTGCAGGATACCAAGTAGACTGTTGCCACTACAATAACAGTAACCCCATACAGGGACCAGCTGGATGTAGTGGCCATACAAAACATATGAGAGAAAAACAGACTTAGACGGCTTTGGCACCGAAATCGCGATGTCAACGCCAAGATAGAAATAACCAGGTTGCAGAGCAGATTAGAACCTCTATCAACATTGCAGAAAACCAGAAATGGGGGACAAGCTGGCAGCGAGCGCTAAATCCTCAGGACAACTCCCTGTGGAAGCTGACCGGGGTCTTCAAAAATTCGCGGGAGGCCATACCCGCGCTGACACGCGTGAACAGACGGACAGCGCTGACTCGTGCGCAAAAAGGGAATGACCTAGCCGACCATTTCGAAAACATACATAACCATTAACATACCAAGTAATTTGGAACACGACCGCATATAACCAGATCGTTGGTCATGACGCAGAAATGACGCGACGAGAATTCCTCAAGATCATGACCAAACTCTCGGAAATTGCAGAATTTGTCAAAAATCTACCTAACAACAAAGCTCCAGGAAAAGACGGCGTCGAATACAAACTGCTCAAATATCTCCCGAGGAAAGGTATTGTGCAGTTGACGTACATCGTTAATGCAATCCGCGACTACAGCATTGGCTCAGCCAATGGAAATGCGCCATGGTCGTGCCCATCCTCAAGCTGAACAAGAACACGAAGCTCGCCGGCAGCTATCGCCCCATATCGCTACTGTCGGCGATCTCCGAGTTGGTGGAGAAGCTCATCCTGATCAGACTAGGCGCTTCCGCTTCCAGGAGTACGGTGCAATAGGTTGTCAGGTTTGTCAACGACGTCAAGGTACAATACAATCTTGGGAAGAGCACCACCATGATACTTCTTGATATTGAGAAGGCGTTTGACACCGTCTGAACACCGGGGTTACGATACAAGATGCACGACTATAACTTTCCGACGTACATCATCAAACTCATTCACTCGTTCTTTACGGGCAGATCCCTGCAGATTCGAATGAATAATAAATTGTCATCACAGCAGGATATTCGCACGGTAGTCCCGCAAGGGTCGAGTCTGTCACCAAAACTGTACAACTTGTATGTCTCCGATTTCCAACTAGCTGGCTTCCGAATACCAAGCTGAACAGCATTTTGACACCTATTTCGGTCAGGGGGCACCAAATTCCAACAGAACGATGGATGAAGTATCTATGGGTCAGACTAGACCAGACCAGACATAAGCGAAACTGTACGAACGGTCTACTCCCTGTCCAGAAGTCTGTATCCGCTGATGGTCAGAGGTAGCAGACTTAACAGACAAAACAAAAAACTGTTGTACACAATGGTGGTCAGGCCGTCCATCACATACGCGGCGCCGGTGTGGTGCAGCATACCGGCCACGACAATAAACAAATTAAAAGTGATTGAGTACAAATTTATGCACCTCATTTCAAATTCTGAAAGGTACACCTCCCTCAGATATCTTTACGCACATTGCAACGACATAACCCTAATAGCGGACTACGTCCAGGAAATCTCCCATAATTTTTACTTCTTCAAATTGGGCGACAGTCCGCTTACCGCAAACTTTACACAAATTAGACAGCATAATGCAACGTTTCGGATCAAACACACCCTACCATAGCAGACGTTACCAATCTTCCGGCAAGCGCTATAGCCAAACCTTCATCTACTATAACTTCCGCTTGCCCTATCCACCTTTACTGATATTTCATACCTTTCGTCTCTTTAAATTTTTTCTGTCCCCCTCTACTTTTCTGTTTGTACATTTTGTTTCGTGTTCTTGATCTCTTTTTGTGCGTTTTTGTCTTTGATCATGCTATTCTTCTATTTTTTTGCATTTTTTCACTCAAAATTAGCTTCATTACAGAATTTCTAGGAAACTCAAAATTTCAATATACCCCAGTTTAGACAGCCTTGCGCAGTCTTGCAGTACCTCATTTCAATGAAGGTTTCCCGCTTTAGATTTGGATACCTATGTCAGCAGCAAAATTTGTTCAGTGTAGTGCAACAGCTTCGAGTTTGTTTAGTTTTAAGCTTTGTTAAATTTTATTTTTTAAACGTTTTTAATTATATTGTCCTTTTTAATTTGTTTTTAACAAAAGAAGTCAGGACCTTTCTCCCTATTTTCTTTTAGCCGAACCGGAACCGCTCCACCTGGCCATGCAACCCGCCACCGTGAACAGAGAGCGGTGATTGCACGGTCGGTCGCATTATGTATAATATTGCCTCCCCGGAGGCACATTAATTTTAATAAAATTTTGTTTGATTAATTGATTTGATACACCAACAGTAGCCAGGCTCAGCATGACCTGTGGCTCGCTTCAATGAAAGTACCAAACTACAACAGGAAAACGGGAAAACAGACGGCAAAGTGACTATCAATACGGGTTTATGACATCCCCAGTGTTAATTTTAAGACAGCATATTATCTTATACAGTCATCTTTATATAGTTTATACATTTATCAATAAGCAAATATAACAGTTATAATACTTTGATTGATATACAATTTTAAATTATGTATAAATATATTTAAGTGTCAGCGTTTAATTCAGTGATTGCTTTATTCCTGTAGGATAGTTTCTTTAAGAAGTTCTAAAAACTTCGGATGTAGTTTCTTTTTGGGCATATACAAATAAATCTCCATAAATAAACCCCAACAGCAAGTCCAACTGAAGTCCAACATTGACTTGAATTGAATTCATGGCAGCAAACAACAGATAATAAACTGATGCCGATAAGGACTGATAAATCTCCTCTTCCTAATCAATTACTCGATATAACTGCTTGTGATTGTAAGGTCGATTGCACAACTAAACGTTGCTCATGAAAAACCGTTGGCGTCACATGTAGCAATTTATGCCACAATGGAAGGAATAGTTTGTGTCAAAATGCAGATAATATTGTTAACGAAGCTGTGGTTGATGAAGGGCTTGAGCAATTAGAATTCGAAGAAGATGAAAATTATGAAGAAATTGTTTGTACTTCAGCAAATATCTCAGATGTATGCGATTTTAGCGATGACGGGGGTGAAGAAATATTCCAAATTCCAGTTACCGATTGGGAAATAGACACTTCTTGTAGTAGCACATCTAGTAGAACTGTTAGAAAAATAAATCATGAATAAAATAAAATAATAATCAATATATGCAAAAAGTTTCATAAAAATCAAATGAATTTTTGAAAAAAAAATTATATCCTACCTTCGAGATTTTTTTATATAAATACTTTAAACTTGCTCACAATCATTTTTTATTATTAATATTGAAATTTTTATAATGAATAATTACACGTATACTTGTGAGCGCATATGTATAACACCGAAAATGACAGGAAATCGCCACGCGCATGTATATACCAAAAATGACAAAAATCGGCTAAATTAAAAAAAAGTTATTTTTTTAGTACATAATACCTTCATTTTGGTAAAAAAAAATTCGTTCGACCATTTGGGCAAATTGGGGAAAGTTTTGAAAATTTTGTGGAATTTGGACTAAAATGGAATTGCGGCCAAACTGTTGGATATTTTTTGTCAAAATTTGGCAAGCTATTTTTTTGTTATATAGGTTAGTTCCGATTAAAATTTTATCAAATTCGGTTTAATTCTGGCCAAGTTAGCCGTAATTCAATTTTTTCAGTATATTTATATACATATCGTGGGAGGCGGTGAACCGATTTTCACGAAATTTGAACTGAAGATCATCTACAATAAAAGGGTCCCGTGCTCGTTTTTTAACTAGCATTTTAAGGAGTCCAAAATAAATTAAAACTGAAAGACCACCCTTAAAAATTACCAATTTATCCCTTTTCACGAAAAAAAGTGTTCGCCCACCTACTCGAACCGGAATGCTCAGGGTAATCTTAGTTTCACCAAAACAAATTTATTTTTTTATGTCGCGTTGCTCCATGTAAAATTTCTCTGACAATCTAATTTTACTCCACTATAAAGATATGCAAACAAACTAATAATTTTTATTTCTAATATAGATTACGATATCTACAACAAAATAAAACCGATAGAAACAGATGCATACGATATAAAGCGCGTATAGATTCAAAAGTGTGAACATTACCTTACAAGTTGCCTTGTGAATTTTCGAGGAAAATTTATTGCTTGTTATCAAGTTTAGTTGTTCCCCTAAGCTTAATAAATTGCAGATATTATTATTGCCTTCATAAATTACCATCAGGCACCTTAAATCATGAATGAAATGCGAAAACAATGGATGCTAGTACTGCGCAAAATTAATTTCTTTATGTAACAATTAAACACCACTGCGGTAAACTTTTTAAAATCCTATTATACCTGAAATGAAAAATTTGTACATTTTTAAAAGGATGAAGATTTATTTTGAGAAATTAAAAATCCTGATTATTGAATAAATAAAACTGATTATTGTTTTTATGAACGAGAGACATACCACCTACAAGGCTGTGTGTTTTTGTAATAAACAAACAGATTGGAATTGTATTATACGATTCTATCTTGTGGGTCTCGCTTTTGTTTCGAAACACATAATGGACAACAAAGACTTAAGAAATTATGTGACAGGATGTGTAATTTTGATTTTTCTGTTGAATGGCCTGTAGCAATAACTGTTGGTATTATATTATGAAAAAACATTTCAGTCGCTGATATGTATGTCGATTATCTCCTAAGTAAGATAGCTAGCGAAAAATGTTAAGACACAAAAGATTTAGGGTTTTTAAAATCTATTACAATAAAGAAAATTAGGTGTAGAGGATCGGTCAAAAAGTCATGACGAATCAAAGTTGCTTTTTCGTTAATGGAACACCCTATATTATTCCGTATTTCAATTCTTCTCAAAATCCTAAACAAAGTTCATATAGCACATCATATTATACCTAAACTTAACCAGTTTCGAGATATCGAATTTTGAAAATAAGTTTTTACTACTGCCAAATTTATTAAAGAAAAAGCCCGAAATGATGGTTATTTATTTATTATGAAAATTACACCAGGTGGAGGATATCGATATGATTCAATTTTAATATTATTTTTTTTACAGAAAATAAAAAAGAATTGTTTAGGGTTGATAAAAGTGCATGAAACGAAAAAATATATTTTTAATGAATGCCTCTTTTATAAGGTGCTTAAAGTGTTCACCATTTACCTCCTGACTGAATTCGCTGAACAAAATTTTGTAGTGAGTCTAAAAGGGTGTTGGGAGGAAGAATGGACATTTCATGCCTTATCCTTTCTTGCAACTATTCGATATTTTGCAGCTTATTTTTGTAAACTACATTTTTTATGTGACCCCACAGAAAAAGTCAAGCGGGCTCATATGAGTCGGAGAAGTTTCATTTGGAATGTGGAAGAGCCCCATCTTGAATCCATATTTGTTCTGCCATTAAATTGTTAATAATAATAATAATAATAAAATGTCTTTATTTAACAACATATGGCGGAGTCCAGCCTAGGGGCTGCTCAGATACTCAACCATCAAAAATTTCACAGGATTATATGACAAATAAATATTATAATATGTACACAATATGTAAATATTATGCAATTGACAATACAAAATAAAAATAAATAAATAAATACATATTTTTTACTTCTATACCTTTGCTCACTGGCCAAGAAGGAATGTTTTATAATTAATTTTAAAAGAGTTAACCGAGAGTTTCTTGATGCTAGCAGGGATGGTGTTATATAGATTTACGGCAGAGTATGTAAAGGATTTTTTAAAGAATGTGGTCGAGTGTTGAGGAGTCGTTAAATATTCCGTATACCTTAAGTTGCGATCATGAATAAGGGATCTGGGGATCAGTAGCTCTTTTAAGTATGGGGGATTTTCAGTACAAATTAATTTATGTACGAAGCATGCAAGATGTCGCTTTCGTCTAGAGTCCATGTTCAACCCACTTAGAGATTTTAATTTATGGGACACATGATCAGTCCCTTTCAAGTTAAAAATGAACCTTATACACATATTTTGAACTTTTTGTATCCTGTAGGCATTAATTTGATTTAAGCAAGGACCATAAACGATATCACCATAATTAAAAAATGATAAAACAAGTGATTCTGTTAGAGTTATTTTTAATTTTTCATTTAGAAAATGACGACAGGAGTATAATTTTTTTAATGCAGAATAGGATTTTCTCATGAGGTTACTAACATGCGGTTGAAATTTCAAGTCATGGTCAAAGAATAGGCCCAAGTTTTTTATCTCATCCTTGAATGTTAATTTCTGATCTCCCACAAAGATCTCAGTATTACGCGTGATATATTGTCTATTAGTTTCCTTTCCAAAAACAATAACAGCAGACTTAGCTCCATTAATTTGCAAACAATGTTTACGAGAATATTTCACAAGGTTACTAATATCCCGATTTATATTTTCCACAGATTGCCCAGTTTGTACTGGTTCAAAAGTGCTATAAATCTGGGTATAATCCGCGTAAAAATTAGATTTACAGGTTGTAAGGGCATTAAAAAAATCAGTAGTATATAGGATAAAAAATAAAGGTCCCAAAATGGATCCTTGCGGGACACCAGATTCCAGCACTTTCGAATCAGATACAGAAGTATTCATGACAACTACTTTTTGTTTACGGTTAGTAAAATACGATTTTATCAATTTCAAAGTATTGTTGGAAAAACCGTAATATTTCAATTTAGATAATAATAATTCATGATTAATAGTATCGAACGCTTTGGAGTAGTCAAGCAGCACTAAAGTAGTCATTTTTCCTTTATCATAGCCTCTTATTATGTCGTCGGATACTTTGAGGAGTGCGCTCGTGGTACTGTGGCCTACCCTAAATCCCGACTGATTTTTAGGGATTATTTGATGTTTTGTCGCGTAACTAATGATCTGATCATACATGAGTCTTTCTGCTATTTTTGACATAACTGGTAACAAGCTTATAGGACGTAAATCGGTGAAATTTTCAGCAGAGTTAGTTTTTTTAAGTGGTTTCACAAGAGCTTCTTTCCACGTATCTGGAAACACACCTTGAACAATACATTGATTTATTATGAACGTCAGATAGACTAGTAGATCTGGAAAACATAATAAGAGCAATTTCTTGGATAGAGAGTCAAGACCAGAAGCATTCGACTTGATTTTATTTGCAGCGGTATACACTTGCTCTTTCGATACTTCTTCAAATGAGAATTGCTCAGCAATTTGAAAGTTATTCCGATCGAAATAATTCAACAATTCGTTGCAGGCAGGGGTATATTTACTAGTTAAGGTAAAGTATTCATTTAACTCATTTTGATCTGAGAGGTGTGGTGGTATCTTAGTTCTGTCCTTAGAATTGGTTACATTCATAATATCTAATGTTCGCCATAACTCTTTAGCGTTCTTCGAATTTTGAACAAAACTTAAATATCCCTTTTTTTCACGCCTAATAGCCGGGGTCGTCATATTTCTCAAATATTTGTAGAACTCCCAATCCCTTAGACTCTTTGATTTTTTGAATTTGGCCAATGCACGTTTTTTATTTTTGACCATTAATTTAATAATATCAGTTAACCATGGCGATCTAGGTTTAGATATTCTAACCGTTCTTACGGGTGCGTGAATGTAAAATAATGAACAAATATTATTATTAAAAAAACCAAGCATTTGATTCACATTTTCACAATAATAGATTTGATTCCAAGCAATACTATTTAGATCGTATAAAAAATTATTATAATCAAAATATTTAAAATCACGATAAGTATAAAAAAACTGGTTATTCTTTTCAACTACGCATGACAATTCACAATAAATAAGCATATGATCGGATATCTCGTTGTCAATAAGCCTCAAATTATTGATAATGGACTCATCACTGACGATAACTACATCTATTAACGTCTCGCTAATATTGGTAATTCTAGTTGGTGCATTGACAATTTGACCTAGGCCGTAGGCATCTAGTAAGGAATTAAATTTAATAACATCAGAATTAGAACTATTGTACTGGTTAATATTAAAATCATCAACACAAATAACTTCATCTACTTGGGGTAGTATGTTAGTTAAACTATTTTCCAAACTTTGGAGAGCCGAAGTAACATTAATTTTTGGAGCCCTGTATACCACGCCAAAACCGTATATTTTACCTTTGTTCTTAAATTTAATCCATAACTGCTCTAGGCCGCCACGGTTGCCATCAACCTCCTCCATATTAATAACTGTATAATGAATTTAATTTTTTATGTAAAGTGCTACTCCCCCTCCTCTTTCACCTGTGTCCCTATCTCTTCTGACAATACTATAGCCCGGTATAGCGACAGCATTTGAATCTATATTCTCGTTTAACCAACTCTCAGTAACTGCAAAAATTTGATAAGAATCCCTCAAAATCCCGGTTGATAATTCATGAAAGCCAATGAACAAAGATCGTACATTAAGGTACCCGATAAGATAATTCATTGAATGATTCATACTCTATATTTATTAATAAAAAAAAAAAAAATATATGTGAGGCAATTGTTCTGATTTTTAAATATAAAGTTTTTTTATTATAAAGTTAGGAGTATCATTAGCAAAAAGTAAGGTACAAAAAAAACAAATGTACACAATTGAAATTTGTATTTCTTGCCATATATCTAAAAGGAAAGTGAACTAAACTGATAAAAAGAATATGTAAATTAGTTAAACTGAAAACAACTCAACATTATATTATTTCTTATTTAACAATTAACGATAACACAGGGTATATTCATGACAGTTACAAGTACAGCATATTCTGCAAGTTTGAAAGGCATTAAAGTTCATAGTTATCATTAGAGGAAAATATTTCAAAAATATTTAACTTGTTTTCTTGCCGTTTTCCATGCAGAAAATATTTCCGCCTACGGTCCAAACATTCTTTGCGCCAAATTTTTTCTTAGAGGTGGACAGAAGATCATATCGTGGTTTAGTGAGATCTTCAAATATATAATAGCCCGTGTCTTTGAGTTTAACTTTATTTTCAAAAATGTGTTGCCTTTTTCTGTAGGACAAGAATTTTACAAGAATTGCTCGAGGCTTCACACCTTTCTTACCAACTCGATATGACCATTCAACTTCTTCTTTGTATATTTGGATACCCATTTGCTTATTAATTAAATCCAGAATTAAATTTTCAGTGTTCTCGCCCTCAGTTTCCTTGAACCCATAGAAACGTAGATTATTTAGTCTGGTGAATTGCTCAGTACTCTCCAACTTTGTATTAATAGTGCGAATATGTTCCGCGTGTTTAACAACATTGTGCTTAAGGGTTTCAACTCCTGCCACCTAATTGCTTACGCTGGCTTTTATTTCCTGAATATCATGTTTAATACTGATAGACACTGCAGTAGATATATCAGTAATAAGTTTTTGTAAGGTGGCATCATCCAGCACGGTAGAGCCACTAGATGACCCACTATTAGATCGTAGATTTTTGCTGCTTGACATCATGCAGTGCAGGTATATGGATAGTAAATAATACAATGCTCAGTCACCCCTAGCTTCGTGCTCTGTGATAGTTGGCTTATCTATGTAGACGACGTAGACGTGCGCATTTGCATATAACTTTAGTAAACCGGAGAAATAAGTAATATTTTCTGATAATTAAAATTATTACTAAAATAACTGTTCTTAGGTGTCTAAAACTTACGAATGCAGCTGTGAGGACTACCAAGAATAGATCACACTAACTTCAGAGTATTATTACACTAATTGCCAATGAAATATACAGAATAATATAGAGTAAACACAAACACTGCTTATGCTACATCGACCATCAATTGTCTAAGCTCTGGAATAATATGCTCTTGCAAAAGAAAGAAATA
The DNA here is from genome assembly GCA_963675555.1 of Leptura quadrifasciata. Classification (NCBI taxonomy): domain Eukaryota; kingdom Metazoa; phylum Arthropoda; class Insecta; order Coleoptera; family Cerambycidae; genus Leptura; species Leptura quadrifasciata. The sequence goes on along the minus strand of OY776674.1, from coordinate 105,185,199 downwards.
TCGTTCAGAGGACAAATTTCCGTTTATAAAATAGGTTCCTAGTGTCCACCAATAATGTCACATCAAATATTTACTTTTTGTTGTCAATTCTATAAGGCAAAAGTTAAAAAGCAAAGGGACTTTAAAATTTTAACCATCCTAAATGTGGTATTCTGCAACAGAGAAAGTTAAAATTTAAAGGGGTGTTAAGATTTTGAACCACGCTGATTGTGGTTTGGTATTCTGTAAAACAATATTTTGTTGAAATTAATATAACCTGCTCCACTAAATTCGTTAGTTAAAATATTATTTTTAGCGGTGGCTGAACAGTACCTCTTAAAATTTAATTTTGATTTGAGAAATGACGTTTGATTACAAAGGTAAGTCAAGTAGATACATATGTCCCATTTCTATCCTAATAAATATTTCAGTAGTAACAAAGATTTTAATAGTTTATGAGAACATAACCTCATTCTTCGAAATGGACTGCTTTCACAAACAAATATATAAATACTTATATATACACCTTATGTAAATCTATGTTTTGTCTTATGGACAATATGGGCATATAACCAAGATATTTTTTATTACTATTATTTACAGTAGAGAAGTTCGAATCCGGCAACGAGAATTACGAGACATGAGTAATCCCTTTAATAACTCAAAAGAGATGTTCCTTAAATTGTTCAGGCTCGATAAATATTACTGCCAAGAACTGATAAACAATATAGGGCCCTACATGAATCAACGACATAGGCAAACAAGATTACCAACGCATCTACGAATTTTGACAGCATTGCACTTTTTTATCAAGGGAGTTACCAGATAGCTACTGGCCATGGATATTCAATTGTCCAGAGTCGACCAGCTGTCAGTAGGTGCATAGCTGATGTTTCTGATGTTATAACCGAACGTCTCCTTAATACCTGGATTAAATTTCCAAGTTCAATTGAAGCCAGACAAGCTGCAAAACGGGGATTTGCTGAAATAACTGCATCATTCCCTCATCTTATTGGTTTAGTAGATGGTACACAAATGTTGTCTTGGACAGTTTCTCATTTCTTTCAATTCTTTCCATATAGGTTAATCCGTTTGTTGTAGAAACTACGTTTAATGATTTTTATAAGGTGGTCTATTTTATTTTTGTATACACTGAGAAAATTCGACCTATTAAAGTATCTTGCTAAAAAGTTCTTAATAAAGATGATTAAAAACGTTGTAACCATTATTATAACATTAATACTTTCAACGTTTTAAAGAACTAAAAGCTATTGAAATCATTTTCCTAAAACAATATCATTATGGCTATCAGTTCTCTAGCTACGGTAACTAACATACTTTATTGGAATAATTCAATATTTTTTTAATAAAAAGAAGTTGCTGCTAATATTCTGTTTACCTTAATAATCTTTATTACACATTTATCAAGTTGATACTATTAAAGGGGATTAACCAAATCTTTCTTAATTACTGCTATTAGTCTACTACCTATAATAATTGGAAATACTACGTGTACTAAATAAGCATCGAATTAATTTTTTTTTTTTTTTTATTCTCGGTAATATTCAGTACTGATCGTATAAACAATCGTGCATCGAGAAGTGAAAGTGTACGGACGTACACCGAGCCATCAGAGTGCACAGTGAAGTGGAAGCCCCACAGACAGTGACGTCGTTAGTGTTGAAGAGGAAGTTCACACGTCTTTTTCAAGACACCATTTTCTGTTATTAATCATAACTTTTTTCCATAATAATATAGGTATTCCCTTACAGGAAACCGACAACGACGTTACCGTGGAGGACGGTAACATGGAGTACAGTGAAGACGAAACGTCCCAGAGCGGTAGCTCCCGAGGGGGCCCCCCAACCCCAAGGGACGACAAGGAGACGATAAAACGTCTCACAGAGGAGAACAATGCTCTCAAGAAGAAAATAGACGAGCTCACCGAAAGGTTGGAGCAGATGCAGAGGGAACAGAAGTCCCAGCATGAAGAGCTTCTGCGTGCGATTCGGGGAGAATCGCAAACACGGAAAAGAAAAAATCCGCCCGCTGCCAACACGGACTCGGACGAAGAGGCCCCTAAGGCGGCAAAGAAGGTGGCTGAAGAGCCCCTCAAGTGCCCCCCCGAGTCCGAGTCACCTAGACAGAGCAGATCGGAATCCAGAGCCCCCCAGCAGGAGGCTAGCGTCCCCCAACAAGAAACCCGGAAAGAGGAGACCGAGGCCCCTCAAACAAGGACAAGAAGCCAGCGTGTACCCCCGGTAGTGCTGCGAAACAAAGAGACGTGGACAACGGTGAGCCGTCGTTTAACCGAAACCGGTATAAACTTCAACAAGGCCAAAGTTACCGGGGAGGGAATCTCCATCGAGCCCGCGACGTCCGAGGACTATCGGAGGATGACAAGGATGTTCGCAAATGAAAAGAGGGAGTACCACACGTATGCCCTGCCAGAGGAACGGCAGCTACGTGTGGTCATTCGAGGGATCCCGAGCGGCGTTACCTGCAAAGAGGTGGCAGAAGACCTCCAGGACCAAGGATTCGCACCTACCGCGGTCCAGCGAATGATGTCAAGACGGACAAAACAGGAGGTGCCCCTCATGCTTGTCCTACTCCCACAGGACCAGGACAAGATACTCCAAGTAACGAGGTGCTGTTCTCTAGTTGTAAGGACTGAGAGACAGCGAGCCAAGGTAGCGGCATCCCAATGCCACCGCTGCCAGCGTTTCGGCCACGGCCAATCCAGGTGCACCGCGCAGCCGAAATGCGTGAAGTGCGGCGAGGCACACCGGACGACGGAGTGCAAAAAGAAGGCAGACGAACCGGCCAAGTGCGCGAACTGCCAGGGGGCCCACCCGGCCAGCTACAGGGGGTGTCCAAAGTACCCCAAACAATCAGCCAGCGCCACCCAAAGGCCGGTACAGAGGCCAACGATGACCTCAACACAGAAGGGCGGCGTAGCGCCAGGCACAAGCTACGCCAGAGTAGCCCAGGGCAAGGCAGGACAGAACACCGTCCCTGCCGCAAAACAACAAGCATCACCAGAGGCCAAAAACCTCACAGCGGTGCTCGCACAGATGCAACAAATGTGCTCAGCGATGAGCGCATTTTTTGCACAAATGCCAAATTTAACTAATCTGTAATGCCTTTACAGGTTAAACCGGAAGTCCTGCAGATGGCGGCCTGGAATGTCAACGGCCTGCGAGAAAGGAGACTTGAAGTCGAAGAGCTCCTGACCAGGTACGACATAGACGTCATGGCAGTGCAGGAAACCAAGATGACCCCGGCCAAGGAGATCAACTTCCCAGGATACCACACCTACAGGATGGACTGGGTAAACAACCCTCAGCGACCCGCGAGAGGAGTGGCCCTATTGGTGAAGAAAACCATAGCCCACCATCCGGCAGTACTGCCTGAGCTAGAAAACATGAACGCCACCGCCGTAGTAGTGTCCACAGCGCGAAATGGCGACATACAAGTGGTCTCATGCTACCAGCCACCCCGCAGCAGGCTTACCGAGGGGGATCTGGACGCAATCTTGCCTGCCAGGACACAGGTCGTCGCAATTGGCGATTTCAACGCCAAATCTCAGGAATGGAACAGCGGCATAACCAACACTCGAGGACGAGAGCTGCTGAGGTTCCTGGGACAGCACGCCGGCGAACTGATGGTGGTAGGACCGGACCAGCCCACCTTCGACAACGGCAGACACAGGCCAGACGTACTGGACATCGCGATCCTAAAGGAGATGACCTTCGAGGCAGAGATCACCACCAGAACGGAGGGATCTACCGAGCACAACCCGATCTTCCTAACCCTAGGAGGACAGGCGAGTGAGGACAACGTCACCTTCACGAAGAGACGAACGGACTGGGAATCGTACCGGCAGCACCTGCAGCAGTACATCGCACAAATTCCCAGGCTAGAAACCGTGGAGGACGTTGAGAGGGCCATCATTACCCTAGAGGAGCACATCCTGGAAGCGATAAGGGCCAGCACGACGGAAATAGAAGTAAGAAGGCACCCAGCACCGATGGCAAACCTCCCAGAGGTCACCAGGCAGCTGATAAGGGACAGAAGGAGCGCCAAGAGACGGGCTCAGAGGACCAGGCTCCCCGCCGACAGAAGGGAGTACAATGTCCTCAGCCGAAGAGTGAAAGCCGCCCTCCAGGAACACCGTCAGGAGGGGTGGCAACGCCACCTTGAGTCACTGGATCCACAGGACAGAAGCATGTGGAACACACAACGTGCCCTGCGAAACCGAAGGAAGCCTATGCGCCCGATTCACGGAGAGCGAGGGATCGTCTACACTAACCAGGAAAAAGCCGAGGCGTTCGCCGACAGCTTAGAACTGCAGTGCAGAGAGAACGAGCTCGATGACGAGGACGAGGACTGGGTGGACGACGTCGAACGCAAAGTACGAAGGATCCGCCGCCTGCCAGATGACGACCACATCCGTCCGACTACCCCCGAGGAAGTCAAGGAAATCCTGAGGAGCCTAAAGCCGAGAAAAGCTCCGGGATGTGACAAGATAGGAAACATCGCTCTCAAAAAGCTGCCCAGGAAAGGAGTAGCGGCGCTAGTCAACATCGTAAACGCGATGTTAAGGTTACGGCACTTTCCAGCCAGGTGAAAAAAGGCCGACGTCATTATGATCCCTAAACCAGGGAAAGAACTAATTTTCCCGTCTTCTTACAGGCCCATCAGCCTCCTCCCAGCCATGAGCAAGGTTGCAGAACGGGTCATCTTGAAGAGGCTAACAGAGAAGACAGAAGAGCTGAACATCATCCCGGATGAACAGTTCGCATACCGAACAGGACATTCCACGGAACTCCAAGTGCTTCGCCTCACCATCACCAAGGGGTTCAACCAGCGTCAAGTCACCGCGGCGCTGTTCCTAGACGTCGCCAAAGCATTCGACACGGTCTGGCACGACGGTCTCTTAGCTAAAATGATGAGTATGGGTTACCCCATCGAACTCGTCAAACTAGTGAGATCCTACCTACACTGCAGACAGCTAAGGGTGAAAATCTCGGACCAACTCTCCACCTACAGGACCGTGGAGGCGGGAGTTCCACAGGGATCGGTGCTGTCACGGCACCTGTTCGCCATCTATACCTCGGACCTCCCCCGGACCGACCATACAGCCCTAGCCCTGTATGCAGACGACACCGCCCTGATTGCCAGATCCTGGAAGGCCAGAGACGCAACCAGAAAACTCCAGGAAGCGGCCACACTCCTGGAAGAATGGTGCACGAAGTGGAAAATCGCAGTCAACGCCGACAAGAGCCAAGCCATCCTCTTCAGACGAGTGCGGAAAGAAATTCCCACAGGACAGGTCTCCATGAACGGCGAGGACATCCAATGGCACGACACCGTCAAATACCTTGGCGTGGTCATGGACAGAAGCCTAACATGGAGACAAAACACGGACGCCATCACAGCCAAGGCCCGACGTACGAGAGCCCTCATCTACCCAATGACGGGAAATGGGAGCCGACTTAACTTGAGGAACAAGCTCACGCTTATCAAGACCCTCATCAGGCCGCAGCTGACGTACGCCTCGGTAGCGTGGGGCTACCAGGCGAAGTCCTACATGAAGAGAATCCAGGCAGTGGAGAACATCGCCCTCAGGACGGTAGTTGATGCCCCATGGTACGTGAGAACCGCAGACATCGTCAGAGACCTGGAGTACACCACGGTCACTGAAGTCATCCGGGAACGAGCGAAGAAGCTGTACGCCCAAGCCGAGGAGCATGGGAACCCGCTGATCAGACAGGCCACTGATTACGACCCCGCCGACGCCCCGAGGCACAAGCGACCGAGGGTTCAGCTACTGGACAACGGGTAAGTATAACCTTTATTTCCCGCTAACAGATCTGTTTCAGATACGCCAGGACGGACCACCACTACCAGAGACATGACGTTTTCAACCCTAACCCAACCTCCTTGCGGGCGTCGGACAACATACCGTCCGACGCCCGTTGTCCTACCTGCTCCGTGGAGACCGAAAGTGCTAAAAGAAGCACTTAGGTCTCCACACTCCCGAGCTACACAGCTCATCCTTACCTTTCCGACGATCCGGGGTAGGATATCAATTGATGTCCTACGTACCGGCAGTCAGTCCCAGCCAAAACTTCCTAAACCCAACTCGACCGATGACTACCCCCGGGGGCGATAAGCTGGCGAAGAAAGAAAACATCAAGACAAGAAGAGCGCCAGAAGAGACCTCAGCCAGCGAGGTTCAACAGCCAGGACCAGGGGAGGTCCGCAGAAAATACCACGACACATCTCACATTTGTGAGCTGGGTCTGGTAGAAGTACGCGGGCCCACCTATCACGAAGGCCGGTCCAGGTCTACAGAGATAATCTAGGTGCAAAGAGTAATAGTCCTACTCGGCCCTAGTTATCGAGACCGACATCGAGCCAATGGATATTGGCGCGGTATAAACAATCGTACGTAGCGATATTGCGCTCAGACAGTCTTCGGCTCTCGCGAATTGCGACCATTACATCACATCATCATTATCATATTTCGTGTCTGTTCTTGTATCTCTAGTGCACACAGGATAGAGGAGTTAAAGTTATTAGTGATGGCTTACAAATTATTGTTATGGCAGTAGGGCCTAGATGCATATGTAGATGGATTTGAAGGTATCCTATAAGCTCACTATCCCAGAAATTATTTCGTGTAACTGCTATTAAATTAACAAAATATAAGCCAACGAGAGTGGATTAAATTATTACAGAAATAAATGAGGTAAAATATATACTACGAAATACTACACTATTTCCTATAAATGGAAATAAATTCATTGCCACCCGTCAAGGTGCTATTAAATTGTTTAATGCCTATAGTTTTGTTAATTTAGCCAAACCAATGAAGCTATCTAATACTGACTCAAATGTCATTTTGTAGTGCTTATAAAAAAATTTAGAATAATAATGACTAGTGAACAGTTAAAACATAATATTTCTTTAGAATAATTATAAATATTCAAAAGAATAGTTATAATACGCACTTGGTTAGTGCGTATTATAACTATTCTTTTGAATATTTATAATTATTCTATTGAATATGTTTCATCAAGAACCTACCGCAGACTCCATCCAATTAATAATATTTCTGTCGCAAATCTCCTCTATAAAATCCTTATTTTACTACAAGGAACTTAACCAGACTGCAACCAAACGCTAAATGCTTCGACTGCAACAAATACCTACCAGCCGAAAATCTGATCCTACTTAAAGGAGCCAATCGTCCCACACCACTTGCAGACTGCAATTTCGCACTGTTGGCTCTCGTTAGTGCAAGGTAAGCATGTGACGAACAACAGGATCCTTTGACTATTTGGTACATAATAATAATAATAATAAAAAAGAATTTATTTGCAATTTATAACAGTATAGACATAATATCTAGATAACGACAAGAAAAAGAGATATAAGTTATAAACTGCAAAAGAGGTTTGGCAGACAGTAAAACTGATACAAAGTGCCAGCACTAGAAATAAAAGTACATAGCCTAAGTAATAAAATTTTCAAAGAGAAGAAAAAAATACAAAATCTGAGTATTACAAAGTAAATAAATAGGTAGAAATGAGTAACACTACAATAATAAACACGGGACGCAAAATAGAAAAAAAGAAAGTAAAAAATTCAAGTAAATCTTTCATACAACAATTTCTCGTAAGATCTTTTAAATTGACATAAAGATAATGATTTTAGATTAGAGGGTATATTATTATAAAGTAAAAAAATGGAGTAAGAGTATGACCTTTTAAATATAGCAGTTCGATGAGCCGGAGGTGAGATCAATCCACGAAAACGAACATTAACATTATGAGTATCGCTACTATAAGTAACTTTGTGAAAGAGCTATGGAGGGGTTTTGTACCAGATGCTATTATGGTAGAGAGTGGCCGAATGCAATTCCCGTCGAGTTTTCATATCTAGCCAGTTGGCATCTTTTAATTTATGTGAAATTCTATCAAATTTACGAATGCCATATATAAGTCTTACGCAAGACTTTTGAATACGTTAAATTCTATTTGTGTCTTCGCAGTCAAGGCACGGACCATAAACAACATCGCAAAAGTTAAAATGACTTAGGATTAACGTGTCTGATAATAAGATTATAGAAGCACGTGGAATAATATGGTGATTCGGGAATAACATTTTCATATTACTATATGCCCTCTTTAAGCATTTAATAACATGATTTTTAAACCGCAAATCGGTGTCAAGCTCTAGACCTATATTTCTTGCTACTTTAATACAAGGCAACACATTGTCATTAATAGTAATTTTCATCAGATCTTGAATAGAGTAACGAAATTTACCAAAGATTAGTACAGTAGATTTAAGCGGGTTGATTTTAAGTTGTTGAGCACTAGATACGGCGACAAGACGCTTGAGTTCCTGATTAATCATGTCATTGGCTAAGAGATAGTCACGATGGTCAAAAGAATATTTAATTTTCGTGTCATCGGTATATAAATAAGTCTTCCATCATTTATACATTTGATAAAATCACATGTGTATAGAGAGAACAAAACCCCGCACCTAATTGGTTTTAAGGCAGAAATACCATTCCTAGTGATCACACACTGCTTACGATTAAGAAGATAAAAGATAACTTTCAAAAAGTTTTAAAGAAGATTCAGAGCATCCTATGAAATGCGAGATTGACAGTAATATCTCATGATTAATGGTATCGAAAGCTTTCGAGTAGTCTAGTAATAGTAATGCCGCAGTCTTGTTGTTATCAATATCTCTGAATAAATCATCTGTAACCTCTAATAAAATTGTGGTACAGCTATATCCTGGCCTGAAACCAGATTGCCTTGCCGGAAGAATACTGTACTCATTAATATGTGAGCAAATTTGAAATTTCATAGCTTTCTCTAATACTTTCGACAAAATTGTCAAAATTGAAATGGGGCGGAGTTCGCTTAAGCTAGTTATAGATTTATTTTTTTTTTAGATAAAGGCAAAATATTAGAAAGTTTCCATGAATCAGGGAAAAAACCTTCAATAAGACAAGCATTAATAATATGTGAAATAAAAGGTAATATATAAGGACAACAAAGAAGTAACATATGAATATTAATTTTATCTGCTCCGGTAGCGGAGGATTTTATTTCTAACAAATATTTATAAACGACAGTCTCATCAACGGCAGTGAAAGAAAAAAGAGAGTAAAAATTTTCTTTAAGATTATTGTTATAGAAACTAATTAAATTAGGATCCGGAGCAGTAATATTAGCAGAGGGCAGAAGAAAATGATCATTTATTAAGTCTGGGTTATTGAGATTGTCAGGAATGGCAATAGAGGCTGGTTTACTATAAATGTTAAGTTCATTTAATTTTCGCCAGATAACTTTTCCATTACTACCATAATGTTGGAGACAGTACTCTAAATATCCTTTTTTCTCGCTTCTGACTGCATTAGTAGTGATATTTTTTAAATTTCTGTAGTAATCCCAGTGGTGTGGATTTTTTGTTTTTTTAAATTTGGCTAAAGCTTTATCGCGAAGCTTCTTCATCAATCTGATATTATCAGTGAGCCAGGAGGTCTATATTTTTTTGTTTGAATGTTACGAATGGGAGCTAATACATCAAAAATATTCAAAATCATTGTATTAAAATAATCCACTTTACCATTTAAGTCATCGATATGCATTATATTTTCAAATGGTGACATTAAAAGAAAATTATCAAGAACATGTTTATCGATGCTTTTTAAATTCCTGAATTCAACATTTCTACATAATTCTTTCCCTGCTATTAGGTAGACTTTACAGAAAGTCAAATGGTGATCAGATCCATTAAGTACTTCAGTTACTCCACTAGAAAAAGACTTGATCTCATCAGAAATTAATATAACATCCAAAAGTGTAACAGTATTTTTTGTAATTCTTGTGGGCGAGGTAATAATTTGTCGCATACTAAATAAATCAACAATATTATAACATTATGCAATAGAACACTCACCATCCACGAGATCAATGTTGATATCACCTCCACATATGATATTGTTACTTTGTAGAATAAAGTTTGCTAGATTTTCCTCAAGGTTGTCAAAAAAACTAGAAATGTTTTTACTGGGAGGTCTATAAAACACCCCAGAAATAAATGAAGTTTTGTTAATGTTTATTTTTATCCAAAGTTGCTCTACCGAGTCAGAAATCTTACGTTCAACGGCTCAAAGTCAATGGACGATTTCAGATAGATCCCAAGTCCACCCCCTCGTGCACCTCTATCCTTCCTAATAAAGTTATACCCGTCAATATGTAATGAATCATTATCAATATGTTCGTTTAGCCATGTCTCGCTTGCTCCTACTAAATCATAATTTTCCTGTAAAACAAAAGTCTTGAGATCAGAGAATTTATTAGTTAAAGATCTTACATTATAAAAAGTAGAACTTAAATGTTTCATGAAACTTGAAATAAGAATAGTAAATACAAAACAAATTAATTGGCCGCAAAAACCAAACACAAAAAAGTTGAGACATGTAGTTCCCAACAGATAGTAAATTTCCTATACTATTAATCAAGATTTAGGAGGATATTAAATCAAATAAATTAATGTAATGGTTAATCCATTGAACTAAACATAAAGTTAAAAAGAGAAAAAGCCAAAAACACCTATTCAACAGCTCCTGATAGTAGTACATAGCAAATTTAATTGTCCTACCCAGGACTTCGTCACGTTTTTTACTCTGAACAGAAAAGATTATTATTTTTTAATATAAGATAAGTTTTTATTTTCCTTAGAGGAAAGTGTTTAAATAGATAAAGAATAATAAAAGATCCACCAAGTTGATGAACTGCTGTGAACATTAGTCCTAGTCGACATCTCGATATCGTTAGGATAGCGACATACAAAATAGTGACCAGGCGCCATCTAGTGATTTAGTGTCTGCTGCAATCGAAAAATAAATAGCCTGACTTGACTTAGCATGATTCAAATGTGCTCTTAGAGGGCAGAATATTAAAACATAATATTTCATTCGCAAAACTCCTTTATAAAATCCTTAATTTACTATAAGGAACGTAACCAGACTGCAACCAACAGCTACTCTCCGGATAGCCCGGGGAGTGTCCGTTGGTAGCAGTCTGGTTATATTTCCTTATAGTAAAATAAGGATTTTATAGAGGAGTTTTGCGACTGAAATATTATGTTTTAATATTAGTCTGGTCGATAGCCGAGTGGGTTAAGGCGCGAGGTGGCAATCGCGATTAATCACACGGACATCGCACCACCGGGTTCAAATCCTGGCTCCGGCACTGGCACTATCGGAGGAAATGGTTGTATGTCCGCGTTTTTTCAATGTGTAACCCTTTTCCGCACAAGCCCTGGCTTCTGGAATTGGGGGTTGTCTAATTTCTGTGGTGTTATTTATTATTATTTATAATATCCTGCCCTCTAAAAGCACATTTGAATAGTGACCAGTTGTTCAATTGGATGTAGTAGGTAAAGCATTTGATAACCATAAGAAAATACAAAAACTGATTATACAAATGTTATTATAGAAATTTCCATGGTCTTTAATAACTATTAGTAGATGGTATTAGGAAAATGACTTTAATAACCATAGCAAATAACTCTCCTTGTCCCCTATAAAAGGCTAATAGGTTTTTCTCTCATTGTACTATACTATATTTTACATATATTATGTGTTATTAAGTTGTTTCCTTACATCGTTATACAATTTATCTCGGTTTGTAATTGATGCGGGTAGGCCTGGAGTGATCAAATCCTTTTTTTTTGTAATTCATAATCAATAATTACTTATGATTTAAAGAAACTCGAATTAAGTCTGCCAACAGTTTGATGTTTTCCATCGTCTCTTAACAAGTATCCTTTGTACCGTGGGAACCCCGACTATTTGAATTTCGTTTCAAAAGGACAGTTTTTGTTTTGTTTCTTAGTGTCTGATGTAAACCCGGCTTAAGATATTTTATTGCTGACAATTACGACATAATTCTTCGGTACAATTTAGAGGGCGGTACGAACTCCGCAACTTAACTTAATCTTCCACATTCAACGAATTAATAGATATGTCACAAATAGTTAGAACAAATCATTTGTTACGTATTCCAAATTAATTACCTTACTGTTTTTAGTCGGAAACGTAATGACAGCGAACAAAATTTAAAGTTATCAATAAATTATATTAATGACATTTGTGACATTCAATATCCTTTATGTTATAACATTTATTTGTATTCAGTTTTGACATAATACATCATTTTGAAACGTGCCATTAATCTACATCCTCGCCTAGAAATATTAACATGCTTTCACGATATTGATTTTTCTCGTTAAGCTAATTGGTTTACAACAACTAAATAAACTCTTTAATGTAATTATACTAAATGATTAAGTTTTCAACAAGTTGCTAGAATAAATATGTACCCATTAAGGTACACTGAGGCCCTGGCCTTAATATTAATATTTTTTATTTCATTTCACCTAAGACATGTCAATAATATTTTTGAGGGTTCATTTTTAATTAATATGCTGTTTTATGTAATTTTTTCTGAAATCTTCTTATTTATCTTTCGAATCGAACCTATTTAAATTAATTTCATCATGTTAGAGAACTTCGCAAAAATACCTGTTTTCAACAGTAAGGCTTTTGGGAAGCCTTTTCAAACTTATCAAGATTATTTTCTTAAATATATTCAGAAACGGTTATAGATAGACATTAAGGAAATTAAAAGTTTAAAATAATTAGTTAGTGGTATACTTTAGATAGTGGTGTCAAATTAGGATTTGAGAAATACGAAATGTGAATTGTCTAGTTAGGACTGTTTTTTTATTTTAACTTGTTTGGGAGGGCAAGTAGAGTTCATCTATCAGGTTCTATCAACTTCGCGGCTCAAAAGTGTGAAGTGAGGTACCGTCATCGGTTTAAGCGCTGAGACCTCGATCAGCGAAGTAAGCAGCGTTGATCGAGGCCGTCACTTGGATGGGTGAACGGCATCTCATTTCGCCGTCCTGGTTGAGTGGAAGAGTAGCTAAACTCCGCCAGGACGTAAATATAAACAAGGCATTAAAAAAAAAAAAAAAAAAAGCATCATGACTGCTACCACAATCTACAGATGATGTGTAGCGAGGAATTGAATTTAGAAAGAGGACTATGTAGTACAGTATGGTTGAACATGTTGGTAATTTATTATTAGACTGTCTGTGTTTACGTAGATGGACGATGGACCTGACGATCCAAGTGGCCAAACGTGAGTCAGTTGGCAATATATACTTTAAATTAAGATGCTGAGGACTGCAGAAAATTTGGTACTATATCGCCCTGCTGGCAGCAGAATCGGGTTATCCAAATTATTAGTAAAAACTGGGTAGGATTTAGATCTTACACAACCGCAGGGAACTGAATATGAAATATAAATATTGAAATAGAATTCTGCACAATATAAATAAAAATTACAAATTAACAGTTTGGCATAAACTCCTGTATGTTGTAGAAGTTTACTTGTAACAGTAATGAATTTACTCCATTTTTAAATTTCCTAATGGTTGGGAGGCATTTTATATTTTCGGGAAAAATGTTATATAACTTACAACCATTAAAGAAAATACTTTTTTGATACAAAGTAGTATCATGTTTTGGTGATTATCTGTTTTCTAGTGTACTAGTTAGGTGAAACCCTGCTGTTCAAAATTTAAGTTCGTGTTAGAAATTCTTAAAAATCAGCAGGATCCGGATAGTGCCGGCGCAGTTGATGATGTTTAAGAAAAAGGCACGTTCGGTGATATAAAAACAGCCGAGGAGATCTGATGTTGGACGCGGCGACATTCGGTTACTCACTTTCAAGCAAGATGAATGTTATAATTAATACTGGTTGAACCTGTAGACTTTTACTATTTCTGCGAATATAGTTTTTGTCAATTATGAGACTTTTCTTTAAATTCTACATCAGAAGTTGGGATTCACTCATGTGTCCGTGTCAAATGTCAAACCAGTAGTTGAACAAGTGTGTGCGGACCGAAGCCGCGAGTGACAATAGTGTGATACCGTTGGTCGATGTGACTTAGGCAGGTGTACCCATTCACCCCCGTCGATGCTGCCATGGGCATTTCGGAAGCATGTTGCATGAGGACGAAGACACCATTAGAACTGTGGTACGGCAGGTTCGAAGATCCTCTCATAGTTGCCGGTCAGTAAATGATGAGTCCCCTTCTTCAACTAGTCGCTAAAAGTCAGGTGCGACTCTGGATTCATCATTTAAACGCCATTATTTCGCTTAGAGGAAACGAGTAAGTTGAGAGAGACAATAGGATGCTCCTTAAACTCTTTGGTAACTATGAAAACTGACATGAATTATGGCCGATGGGATGTCGTTGATGATAAATGTATAATGCCAAGCACAAAGTTGTCAGTTGACCCTCCGAGAGAAGTGTTTCGCTTATGAGATAGCGAGTTGGGGTTTATTCTATATTGGAGGCAAATCAAATGGATCCTGTTGGTTAAGTGGATGGTATGGTCCACTCGAGAGGTCCCTTTAGAGTATGAGACCAGAGATAAACGAAATGCAAAGGTTGTAAGTTCCATTCTGTGGTGTGGAAAATATGAGGAGGAGAAGTATGTAGCTAAGTTTGGTTTATTCAGCATGATACCTTGGTCTGGTCTGTTCAGCAAGGTAGGTAATTTGAGTATGATATCTTGGTCTGGTTTTTCCTGATAGTGCCGGCGCAGTTGCAAATGTTTAAGGAAAAGGCACGTTCGGCCGAAGAAATCTGATGTTAGATGCGGGGAAATTCAGTTACTCACTTTCAAGCAAGATGAATGTTATAATTAATACTGGTTGAACCTGTAGACTTTTACTATCTCTGCGAATATAGTTTTTGTCAATAATGGGACTTTTCTTTAAATTCTTACATTCGTTTTTAATAAACAAAAAATAAAAAATTAAATTGAAATAAATTTCATAAATGTATGTAGAGACCGGAAGGCTTATTCTCTGCATGATTCATTATAATTTAATTTAGCCATTATACATATGGCTAGTTTTTGCAGAATAATATGTACAATATATACGTCAGTTGCCAAATCCCAGTGCACTATAGCATATTTTATAGTAGTGGAAAGAGGTAAAATATAGCTGTCTTAATACAGATAAACTGCAGTGCTTAGTTTCAACCGCAAGGGCAAAGCAAGTTTCTAATAATTCTGTGCAAACATCTTGTATATGACAAGACCATTTTAGACTACAATCTATCCTTAGGAATAACAATTTGGAGTTACTAGAATATCTAAGATTTATCGTGTCGTCTAGCATTATAGAGTTATTGTTTAGGTTTAACGCTAGATCGAGTTGCTTTAAATATAACATATGTTGTCTTATTATTACTCGACATCATGAAAATGAAATACTGACGTTTTCATGGAACTGATCCACTTTGCCTATTCCGTAGGCAGCATCAAATTCATATTTTACTAAATATATTCATTTATTGACATCAAAAATACTGTCTCTTGTGATTTTGTTCGGTTAATTCTTTTATGAATTCTCTGTTGAAATCGCTGCTGCACTGACGTCAGTCCGGCACACAATTTTGTCGCATGTTCCTCCTTTTAATGTTATCAGCCCATACAAAGCATCGTATAAGTATGTGCAATACTAAAACTAATTAGTTGTTGCAAGCGTTCCATTTGATGTTTGATTTATACATTTCTGAACAATTTTATTATAGGCACAAAAACCATTCTTCTGTATTTATTACACGGCGTTCGATTAGATAAGATTTGTTCATTAAAATGCATAACTTCTATCAACGTCCTGCGAGAAGTCACACGAGTTATAAAATGTTTTTAATTGGGTACGGCACTGAGTCCCCTCAGAGCGAACCTGGGCGCTAGTTATTATTTTCTAGTTGAATGAAATAGAAGTAAATAGCACGCTAACCAATATTTCATTTCTCCTAAGTCTTCCCTTTGCCCCTTTACATGGGCGCAGCCGTGTTTACACAAACTGTAAATTGTATAACGCTGTTGGATCTTCCTGTTGTTTCACACATATATCATTATAATTGATTCAATATTCACTTCCTATTTGCCATGAAATAAACATAAAAATCGACCCAAACGGTGTGGTCATTGTTAAAAAATAAATGTTATTTGTTTAGTATGTGTTAGACTATAAATTTACTTATAATAATTAAAAAAGAGAAAATGAACCGGCTTGAAAAGTTAGTATATAATGGGTTCGGCAGAATGAAGTACCCATTTTATGCATAGTTAATTCATGTCATAATATAACGAGATATAAATTCAAATCAAGTCGCCATGCTTTTGCTGTAAACGGGAAATTTAAGATAGTTGTCAAAGCGGTTGCAAGCCGAGCGTTGTTGTCGGTCAAATATTCAACGTTCTTTTGCGGTTGAAGCTTATTTAAAAACTAACTATTCCGTTGTCATCACCCAGCACACATTTCGTCGTCACTTTCATTTAAATCCACAAATTCAATTTCTAGTCGAATAACAATTAAAAAGTGGGTACATAAGTTTCGCAGTACTGCTTCATGTGCCAGAGTAAATCCAAAGGGAAGAACTCGTTCTGTACGCATACTTGAGAATCCTTAAAGGGTAAGAGCACTGTAGCGTCCTCTTACTACATACTGACTCCCGAATTAGCCAGCCATCATCAAAATATGGTTAATTTTGGTATCCGGGATACAAGAAAATCAATATAATTATTATGATATATATTACAACTTCAGAATATTTACAACTGTTAATCTACAAATAAAACTATTATCCTGCAATATTTAGATTTGTTTTATTCCCAAGATCGGTATAAATTACCATATACATGATTTCAATTCAAATTTACATGGATGCACTATTTTTTCAAAAATAGATTTAATTCGGGCATAACATCAGATACCAGTCGCAAAGAACGATATTTATAAGACTAATCATCAGTTCCTTTGGTCTTTTTGTATTTCTTAGAATGTCTTTTGGTTTGCGGAACACTAGTCAAACTGTTCAAACATTCATGAATGAAGTTTTAAAAGATCTGTCATTCATTTTCGTTTATTGAGATGAGATTTTGATAGCAAGTAAAAATCATGATGAACATTTGGTTCACTTTCAAACCGTTTTTAATAAACGCCTTGAAGATTTTGGCATCAATATCAAACCTTCAAAATGCATTTTTTGTGTGCCATCGTTAAATTTCTTAGGATACCAAATTTTTTCCCATGTAATTTCATCTATCACTGAACGAATTGTCGTTATTGATAATTTTCCAAAATCATCGACGCTTAAACAATTACAACGCTTCATAGGCATGGTAAATTATTACCATCGTTTTGTTCCTCGTTTCGCAGATACATTAGCACCATTTCATATTTTCAGTACTCAATTAGATAAAGATAAAATTAAGGATATTGATTCTTGGCCAACAGAATAATAAATAAATCAATACACCACAGGTAATGACGACCCTCTTTATCCCGGGAGATCCTGTAAGAGCCTTGAGTGGGAGGGGCTACACATTTAGATACAAGGGACACACACCCAATATCCGTGTATTATGGAAAAATCCCTCTCACATTATTTTCCACTGCCACGACGACTGGGGATAGAACCCGTAACTTTTAGGTGAGAGACAAGTGCGCTCACCTCTCGACCATCAGTCATAGAATATATCAATAGCATAGTTAATGCAACTCTTCTTTCGCATCCAGATTGCAATGATAACGCTATACTTACTTTAACTGTAGATAGTTCGAACATAGCCATGGGCGCAGTTTTAGAAGAACAGTCTAGTAATGTTACCTGTAGCGTTCTCTCACTACATACTGACTCCCGACTTAGCCAGCCATCTGTAAAATATGGTTAATTTTGGTAACCAGGATACAAGAAAAACAATATAATTATTATGATATATATATTACAACTTCAGAATATTTACAACTATTAATCTACAAATAAAAACTATTATCCTGTAATATTTAGATTTATTTTATACCCAAGACGGTATAAGCAGCTGTACTACGAAGGTCGAAACGATCTGCACAACGACAAGCATTAGCACTCAATATTTCGAACCGTAATTATCGCCGTATTCTCAAAGACTTTTTCCATCCCTGCAAAATCCGAGTCGTAGAAAAACTTCGGTCTCAAGATTTTGGAACAGCCGTTGATTATTGCGAAAGTTTCGAAGGGCTATTTGTTGAAAACTCGAATATTGTTAATCACTTCCCGATGTCAGTTGAAGCTCATTTTCATCTTTACGGATATGTTAAGAAACAGAACTTTCCCTACTGGGCGACGGAAAATCTTCTGCAATTGCATGAAGTATCGTTTCATAGCAAGAAGGTTACTGTGTGGTGTGCAGTATCCGCCTTTGGAATTTTTGGACCGTTCTTCTTTGAGGAAAATGATTTAACGGTCACTGTTACATCACAAAGTTATCAACAGGTATTGCGTAACTTTGAACAAAAACTTTGTAATGTTAGTGTGGATATTCGAAGAATATGGTTTCAGCAGTTTGACTGCGAGGGACTCTATAACAATTTTGTAAAGATAGTTTCCTTGTCATGTGATTTCAAAAATTTGGGGACATCAACTGGCCGGCACGGTCACCGGACCTCTCAGCTAGTGATTTCTTTTTATGGGGCTACTTAAAGTCAAAAGTGTTTTCTAATCGACCGCAAACTTTGGAATAACTAAAATATAATATTCGGACAGAGATTAACGCAATCGAATGCTGAAAAGCTTTCGTGTACGCTTCGAGACTATCAGCAGTATGGAGGAGGTCATTTGACTGATGTAATATTAAAAAAATGAAAGTTCCGTGTCTCTTCAAGAACCTTGTGCTTAATTTTTTAATAACAATTTAACTATTAAAAAAAAAACAACCCAATTAAAAATGAATACTCCATTCTGCTGGATTCGTTATTATAAAAGGTTCTCTTTTTTCGGTTTTCGCGTTATATCCCTAAAAACTGTGCAATATATTAAAGAAGACGGCAAAACTTTTTTTTATTTTTTAATGAGCAAACAAAATTGTCTTGGCAAATTTTCAACAAATTATATCGGACATTATAGAAAAACATTTTTTATAAATTATTCTATTACAAAATACTTGTCTTTTACAAACAATGATATGTCCATGCGCGCCATTCTGTGTGACCTTGAGTTGATTTGGTTTGGAAATTATAGAATGATGATATAAACGACAACATTCGTGATCTGAAGTTTAGTTTCTTCTTATATAATTGTAATGTGATCTGCAAAAGTAAGTGCTAGAAAAATGTACAAAAAAAAGTCTATATCGTTAACGTGTAGTAGAAACAGCAACGGTCTGAGAACACTTTCTTGCTCTAATGTCAATCGGCAATTGACAGTTTATCAAAAAATTCCCTAAAATGCTTTACAGATTGCTTCCTATTCGTTACATAGGGCGAAGAAAAATTATTTAAATTGCCACGTAGGTCATAATATTCAATATTATTGAGAAAAATATGAGAAAATCAATAAACATTACTATATTCTTTACCTTCATCTAAGTTTTTAAAAATATATCTATCCATCTAATGTTTTGTCTTCTATCTGTGTTTTTTGATAAAACGATTTCAATTACATTACATTTCAATTTTATAAAATTCAATAAAAATAAACGATAATGGCCCTGTTCGAATTTTTTATAATAACAATAATAAAAAAATTATTATGTACCCAAAGAAAATAGATTCACAAGATAAATAAAGGGCTAAATGGTTCAGAATTCTGAATAAATCTAGATTCTGTTCTTCCACCGATGCCCACACAAAATAATATATGTAACAATAACTAGACGACATCACAATAATCAATAACTGCATATCGGAAATGATTATGGAAAAAAAAACGACAAAAAAAATGTAATCGCGATTATATATAATAAATTAACATAATATGATGATGACAAGAAAGAACACAGTTACGATTTTACTGAGAGTTTAGTAAATAATTTTTGTAATTAAGCTTAAATGTGAGAAATGGCGAATTGAAATTTAACAAATTTAATCTAATCAAACCGTTAACGCAGCAACAACATTGTAAGAATATGACCTCTTAAAAATTCCCTTATAGTTTCGTGGGACGGTAAGTAAATTTCTTCGACTAATTTACATTATATACGTCTGTTCTGTAAGTTAGTTTATTGTATAAATAAGGAATGTTTGATTTAATTATTTTAAAGAAAAAGCATAACATATGGAGCCTCCATCGATTGTACATATTTAGCCATGAAGATTCTTTGAGTTTATGAGATATCTTTTGCCGCCGCCTAATGCCATAAATTAAGCAAATACATGAATTTTGCGCCTTTTGTATACGCCGGGCATCATCGTGGTCTAAGCAGCGTCCACAAACACAATCACAATGATCAAAATGGGAAAGACAAGAGAGTCACATAACATTTTCTTGACGTCACGATCGAAATACTGTCTTTGATTATAATATATTTCAGAGAGCTGTATGCTCTCTGCAGTATGTACGTGATATGCTCTGTAAATCTAATTTTAGTGTCGATGATCAAACCCAAACATTTACAATGATTTTTCAGTAATAAATTAGCAGAGCCTATTTTTAAATTAATAATATAGAAATGATAACTGCAAAATTTTAAAGATTCTGTGAAATTTGATGTGTAGATCGCATATAAGAGGGGTCCTAATATGTTTCCCTGCGGAACGCCAGTCGTAACTCTAAGTAAAGTAACTTACGAAGTGCAATATGGATAATAGTACTTTATGGTTAATCATGTCGAATACCTTCGAATAGTCCAGTAATACTAATATTGATATTTTGTCATTATCATATGCTGTAATAATATCATCCATTACGTCTGCTAATGCTGTTGCACAACTGTGACCTTGCCTGAACCCAGACTGTTTTATTGGTAATATATCGTTAAAATTTAAATATGATCTAATCATAGTTCCATAGCTTTTTCTAGGACTTTTGATAGAGTTGACAATAAACTAGTTGATCTAAGATGACTAAATTCCGTAGTTTGATTTATCTCTGGAAGAGGTATAACTTCGGCTTCTTTCCATTTAGTGGGAAAATATGACATTGTAATACATTTATTAATGATGTGACAAATATATGGGACTAGAAAAGGACAGCATAATTGAATCAATGTGATATTGAGTTTGTCGGTCCCAAATGCTTTAGATTTTATATTCAAAATTACGTTGGAAATCACTGCCTCTGTAGTGTCTTCAAATGTAAAAGTATCGTTTAAACCTCCTTTAATATTAGACATGTAGAAGTTTATTGTATCATCATTAGGCTGAACATTATTTCTGCTAGAGTCAATAAAGAAATTGTTGACTTCATTAACATTACTTAATTTGTCAGAAATTTCACTAATTTTATTTTTTGTTAAATTTAATTTTTTAAGTTCCTTCCATTTCGCTTTCGAATTTCAGTTTTCGAATTTATATTTTAGATAACCTCTTTTTCGGATTTGATTGTAAAATTTCTTAGTTCTTTGTAATATGACCAATATTCGGGTAATCCAGACTTTTTAAATTTCTGTAATGCCTTATTTCTTAATTTTTGCATGAGTTTAATGTTGTCCGTTATCCAAGGAGCACAATTATACTTTATTGAATTGAATGTTTTTATAGTCGCATGGATATCAAATAAATGAATAATATTGTGGTTAAGAATTGAAATTTTTTCATCAATATTATCTGTATCATATATTAAATTCCAAGGTAGTGACTCAATTTCCCTTTGAAATTGAAAGTGGTTGATATTTTTTAGAGATTTGTATGATATTTATGTTTTCAATACATTTTCCGAGGTATTTAAATTAAATTTACATTTTAAATAATGGTCTGAAATTTGGGTATCCTCAACAGTAGATTCACACATGTTTACCTCAAAATGCCATTATTTCTTAAAAAATTGTAATTCTTCAATCCACGAAGTATTTTATTTAATCCCGAGTAAAAGACAAGCATATTTTAAAACACAATTCTGAGATGTAGATATACGTCTCTGCATTTCTAAGCCTCTGGCGAAACCTTGCAATTTTATCTAATAATAAATGTAACATACAACATTCTTAGCACTAATGGGAAACCTGAAAAATGTCATCGATATTCTACAATACGGAAGTAGAAAATGAAATATGACATATCCATGTAATATTTATCCGGGTTAACGATGGAGGTGGCTAGATGTCAGAATATCAATGATTTGTGATTTCTGGTAATCAACTTTCCTAGTTTATTCATACAGAGAAGTAATGTTTCTGCTCCTTTTTGTCCCATTTCTGTTATTATATCAGTTTCTTGAATAATTATGTTAACGTTTTTGTTTGTTTCAGATATGAACTTATTTGTTACAATATAGGCAAGCGTACTTTTTAATTGACAATAAACTAATAATAATGCCATTTTATTAGTGAGAATTTAGACGACTTTTTGTCTGAGAACAAACTGCACTTCATCAGAAAATTTCCAAATTAGTTTTCACTTAAGATAGACTATTGTCCGACCTTAAATTCTTCAATTAATCCAGAATTGCTTCTGACCAGACTAGAGAATTCATATTTTAATTCTTCCGTTTACACACAGTTCTAAGTTATCCATATGATCTTGTGCTTCCGGCTGCTGGGTTGGCATTATTAATACTCTCACATTTGACCAAGTTTGGTAGGAAACAACAGCAGTAAACTGCAGAAGAAGACAAATTCAGGCACAGGGAGTCTCATTGGAAAACTCTTCCCCAAATATCACCAATACTGTGGAAAGTTATTGACGCTCTGATACTGGAGATCGTTTATGCTTCATCGGCTATTCGATCCACTGTAATTCAGTTCAGTTAAATAACAATTTCTATAAGTAACGACGAGCTCTTTTTCAAATCATTTATATTGCAATAATTAAACCTCATACATTGTCTAGATTTCAGACACAACACACTCATATACAGATGTCTATAACCAGTCCAAGTCCAGCATGCCACGCTGACGTGCAAGTTTAGATTTCCTAGAATCACCTACTTTTAACGTGCAAAATCCATAAAATTTACAAATATGCCATCTACTGTTCAATAGCCATACTAACGTTCCTGATTGATGACAAGTCCAGTATTTAACAAAATTTTAGATAACACCATCTATCAATTGGGGACTTTTAGAAGGCATCGAAGATGAGACATTTTATAGACATAGATATCTGTAATAGTTAGTGGTACACCTAGCTAAGCCCCTTACGGCGTAATTTCGATGGGATAGTGTGACGTCAGGTTTACCCCACATGTTTTTTACAAAAACTATAAGTAGACAATTTAGGATTCATTCTGTCTCTTATATTTGCGTCATCATCAGAAAAAGTAACTAGCTACTCACGGTACCTCAGGTGCAAGGAGCAGCAAATCATTCTTTATTGTAAAACATTGCAATGTTTCCACGGTATTACCTTTTTTTTTGTATAAAAAATGTTTAAATAATATCATTTTCAATTCTAAAGTGTGTAAAAGTGTTCAATTAATAAAATGCTTTACTTTTAGTATATTTAAAACATGGTTTATCTATGCCTACCATCAAAACCAATATTAAATATACAAAGTGTTCCAAAAAATCACAACACAAACAGCACATTCGAAGGACACGAAAAGTAAGAAACTGGCTTTGCAAAAGTAAATAATATATTAGAGCACGAAATACTGAATGGTCTGAGAACCTCCTTCACCTTTAATGGTGTCCTGTTTAAGTAGAGAACCTTACGGTGGGCCCGGGTCCTAGGCGGTGGGGGCGTTTCCGTATAAGGGTTTTTTTCACAAGGCAATATTTTTTTATAAAATGCCAAAACATTTGAATGCATTATTCGATGCGCGTTTTATTAACTATGTCAATATCATCGGAAGACGATTAAAACTGGTTCTCAATTTTAACTATCACCTTATGATGCCACTGTGTGGTACACGAACTTCTGAAAAATATTCTTAATCCAGCATTCAAATACAAATGATGACACTATCATTAAAAGGTCTCTTCCCAGTTGATGCACAGAACACTAATGAGTTTATACAACATTTCCATTTGTAAAAAAATGTTTACAAACTTCCTCGTACTTTGTTTTCAATGTTCGTTAAAGTTTTCTTCCCGAGAATTCCTTCACGAGAAGTAGTTTGAGTTTAATACAAGAATAAAATAACAGAGACTACAAAAACGGCACTAATAAAGCTTGTTTACGAATGCTATAGACTAAAACTTTGTAATACTCTAGGATCTGGCCGTTTATTTTGTAAATGGTGTATCCTATAGCCTATATACATAAACTGATGGTAGAAAACTTTAGTTTGTTATTTATTGAATATTACCCCTAATATCGTTATATTGAAACATACTCGTAAAATTACATATATGTTGTTACAGATAATCGTAAGGCAAATAGATATTTTTATAAATATTCTAAATCTGACATATCTCCATAAGGCGAATATTTACTTTGTTATTTAGCACCATAACGCGAATTTTCGCTACTCATATTTTTTAAATACAATGCTAGGTTTTGATACTGCATAAAAAAATATTTTATAGTATAATATTAAGTAGCACAACTTACCGTAAAATTTACTATATTTCCTAAGTATAAAAAGTTGTATTAATCCACAGGCACAAGTGTAACGTGGCTAAAAATGACAGCAAGACGGCTCAACGGCCCAACACTTACGTGTTAGGCTTGCAACAAAGGAGTCCCGGATTCGAATCGTGGCTAGGACACTCTAGGGGTGACACATAAGTTGCACAGTGGCTCCTCTCTCACCCATATTATGCGGAAGGGGCCGAGAAGTGTTACTTTGCTATTTGAAAGTCAGTAGCGTTTGTGAAACGTACTGTTGCTCGGGCGACAGTTCTTGTTTTGAAGTATTAGAACAACACTTTCCTACAAGCTGGTTAAACAGGGCTTGAGCAGCTGCAATGAAGATACGGTATGTCAAGGGAAAACTAGACTTAACAAATGCAGCAGTAAAGGCACGGTTTTTATTATCATATGTGTTCAGAGTTAAGAATGTTCATGTAAATGCCGAAAAGTTGGATAATATCTTATTAGTTTGTGTTTATTGATAATGATTCTTTACTACATACTACCTTTATATGGCATGTTTAGATGGAAAAACATGCCACATGAACATAGATATAAATGTAAAAGTGTGTGTGTGTGAAAGTTTTCCTTGAATAATTCCTAAATAATATATTTCTCTGTAGTAATTTACTTTTGAGTATATTATGGAGAGTTCAGTTTTTGTCAAATTAATTAGAAACGCGGGCTTCCTTCAGCTGTACCAGTATTATTAACTACATTAACAAAGAAATATACTATTATTCGCATAGAAAAATCCGTAAGAAGATTAACTCTAGTAAATAAAAAGATCTAAAAATTGTTGAAAATGACATTGTTCTTTAAATACATAATTACGAAATAATTATCAGTATTTTAATGTTACATCGTTGTTTCACTTCTGCAGAACATAACTATTGCAATTATGATTTCAGTTTTCTTTTCATCGTACCCCTCAGACGTACATTATGCTGCAGAGACCCTTCAATCATATAGTACAATTGTTCTTTTCAGCTGACATCGAAAATACAAATGAAAATCTAAAATTAAAGCTTCGTTCTGTTAATTAGTGTTGTAATTGCAGTCCGTAACAATAGAAAGTGTACAGAAGAAAAAATGCAAATCTCTCTAATGCTTGCTGCAGGGTCGGGTTATGATTTCAATCTTTCAAATTAGATTTCCAAGTTCGTAATTGAGTCCCGATTTTAATAATGTCACTCAACAAACAGCTGAATTGCTGGAATCGGAAAATTAAATTTCTAATGTTATAGCCGACTCAATTTCAAAACTTATTGAATATACTTCAGTTAAAACGTAGTTCTGTAATGTAACAATAAATATTTTTTAATTGTATGGGGATTTTACACGTCCATTTGTCTATAAATTACGAGTACAGGAAAGGACCTATACCTATGGTGTCAAAACATTGCCATATATGTATAACGTAGATTCGGTTCTTTCCAATTTTGCCCAAGATAAGTATTTCCAAAATTACAATGAATTTAAAGTTTCTTCCACTAAATTTAAAATATCACTAAAATAGCCAAGCACGAAATTTTGGATTTGTCTCCGAAAGAACTATCGACAAATTATTCTATGTTTATTCAATCTATTTGAATGGTCCTTATCTAACTATTTGAAAGTTTTCTATGTATTATTTCTGAATGTTGAATTTCTATATTATTTCTGTGGTAAAAGAAGATAATTTTTTTCCTTAAGATCCAAGAAAGAGAGATCCGATAAGGATTATTTATTATTTTTGGCTATAACTTTTTTTTAACACATATATTGGCCAAAAATAATAAATGTTTGCCTATCGGGTCTCTCTCCCTCTCTCTCTCTCTTAGATATGCCCATCTTAAAAACATATGCGAGTAAGTAAAACTCCATGGAAGCAGATGTCTATAGAGTGGTGCAAACACGTACTGAAATTAGATAAACATAATTTACAAATAGGAGTTTACAAATTTAATCTTTTTATTCCATTTAAATTTATATGACAAATATCCTGCGGGTATTCAACAATAGATGACTAACTTCTTTTGAATATGAACTACTGACAACATTCGATTCTAGATTTGTTGGTGTTGAAGCAACTGAAGTTCCCAAATTACTATTACCTAAACTATTCCACTTTACCCTTAGATTCATTATTACTTCGACTATTCGAAAAGCCACGAGGCGATAAGGTATGTTGTCTTAAACGGCAAACTTTATATGTATAATTGCTTTTACAATTGACAATTTTATCAATTGACAAACGATTTATGCTCCGAGTGTTAGATTTTACAATCGTTTCTCAGGAGAAAACCCAATAACTTTGAACAATTAACAATCAAATGCGACTCAGATTTGCAAATTGTACACACTAATCTATTACTACCTTGAACAACAAATGAGATGCCTTAGAGTTGTTTTTGCTATTACCATAATTGCCTTTATCCGTTGTCATATAAACCTTGGCTTGTTCCTCGAATAACGTATTTAAAGTTTTTTTGCACAAAATACAAAAGAGCCAAATTTTGCGTTGGTCTTCGGAAAATTATTTTCAATTTCAATGTTTTCTAACTATTTGAAAGTTTTCTATTTATTATTTCTGAAGGTAGAGTTCGTGGCGCGTTTTTTTACCATGGGTAAGTTACTGCATACTACCTCACAGATACTGCTGAATGCAGCTGAATCAATCCGTTTAAGATAAAGAAAAACCGCTGCCCAAGAAATCATTACTTCCACATCCAGATTTTGTATACACTAAATTCCAATGTAATATTTTACTCCTTTTAATAATAGGGTGGGGTGGCAATGGGGGTGGTAGAGGGGGTGGCTAATGCCAAAAAAAATTTTAGGGGCCCTCGGTACAATTATATCTTATCTGGCTCTCAACGTGGCTTCCGAGAGGGTGCAAAAACGGGCAATTCGCAACATTACTGGCTTAAGTAAATATTCTACTTGTAGAAACATATTTAAAGAACTTAAAATTGTACCTGTAACATGCGTTTATGTTCTTGAAATTATCTCCTTTGTAAGAATTCATCAAGATGAGTTTTTGAAAAACAATAATTATCATAATTATGTAACCCGTAATCTAAATGATTTATTAGTTCCCATCCACACATTATCTATATATAAGAGGAGTCCTAGTTACATGGGTATAAAATAGTTTAATAAATTACCAGACTACATTAAAGCAATCACGACCATTAAATCATTTAAAAATGCTGTAAAACTGTTTTTATAATATAAGTGACTTTTTAAATCACTTTTCTTAACTGTTTTTATCCTGTAATTAACATGTATTAGTTTGTTTGTACAAAATTTGTACGTGCTATTTTTATTTTTATTGTATTTTTATTTTATTTTTATTGTTTGTAATTTACATTGTAACTTTATATTGGCATTATTTTATACACTATTGTTCGTAATTGACTTGTCCTATGTCATTTTCTTATATGATCTAATGGACAATAAAGATTATTATTATTATACACACCAAATCCCAATTTAATATTTTACTTCCTTTAATAATAGGGAGGGGGTGGTAGAGGGTGTGGGTAATACCAAAAAAATTTTAGAGTCCCTTGGTTCTCGTATATACACTAAATCCCAATTTAATGTTTTACTCCCTGTAATAATAGGGTGGGGGTGGCAATGGGGGTGGTAAAGGGGGTAGTTAACGCTAAAATGAATTTTAAAGGCCCTTTGTTGTCGTACACACACTAAATCTTAATTTGATATTTTACTCCCTTTAATAATAGAGTCGGCGTGGCAATGGGGGTAGTACAGGAGGTGGCTAATTCCAAAAAATTTTAGAGGTCCTTGGTTCTCTTATACACACCAAATCCCAATTTAATTTTTTACTACCTTTAATAATAAGGTGGGGATGATCGAGGGGATAGCTGACGATAAAAAAAATTTTCGAGACGTTTCGTTCTTGTATACACACTAAATCACATATTAATTTTTTTTTACTTTCTTTCATAATAGTGTGGAGGGGTGGTATTGGGGGCGATAGTGTGGGGTGGCTGACGCCAAAAAAAAATTTGAGACTTTTTGTCCATTCCTTAATTGCAATTTTACGCACTCTTACCTCCTTGTTTTGTCTATTTATCCTTATTTACCCCGTTTACACCCGAACCCTTCAATGGAATTAGATCAAAATATAATTTCGTTCCATATCCCGTTATAAGTGTACCAAATTTCAAGTCAACATCATAAACGATTCCAGAGTAAACGTGCATACAAAAAAAGTTAGAGACCGACAGGCCGATCGACAGACAGAATTTTTTTTGCTCAAATTTAAAATCTCGTCGTTTCATGGCATGAATGAATAATAACAAAAAAGCCGCATTTCCAATTCAATCCAAAATGGCGGCGCTTTCAGCAAGGTCTACGAGTGTTACTTTTTGGCCCTACCAACACTACCTGCCCACCAAGTTTTGTCTTTCCTACAATTTTTTTTCTAATCCATTACAAACACAACAGAATTCTTGAACTACAAAAATGATTTCTGAGTCGGCGATATATAAGCCGATCCACGTTTCCGTAAGAGTATGAATTTGATACTGAAAATATAAGAGGCGTTTAAATATCATATGTTTTTGTGTTGAGGCCACGCACTTTCTAATAATAATAAGGGGGGTTTTGTAGATTTCTTGGATACGTTATGTTTCTTATTGCCAGCATTGAAATTTGCAACCATAACGGTCCTTTCACACTGGGCAACTTAGCAGCGCGATTTAGTAGCACAGCTCAGTCGTGCACACCATTTTGTACGTGATAATCCCTATACCTTTACACGTTAAGAGATTAGCAGCGCGATCGAGCGTGCAGCAGCAGGTAGCCACGACGACTCACTCGGCTCGTGTCTTAACATTCGACACGACTTAGTCGCATAATCCTTTCACCAGCCGCGCTACTAAGTCGCCTAGTGTGAATGGAGTGTAATCATTAGTAGATAGTTTCGACAAAGGTCTGAGCTGAAGTTGAGGCAACCTTCAAGAAGATCTCTGTACATAACCAAAATTACTAGAGTTCTGTCTGGTAGAACATGACGTATTATGTATTAGTTCAATTTCAAATGATGTCTCGTCTTGCTCCTTCGTCTCGTATCCCCTACATTAATTAAAATTAATGTGAAATATCAAATAATCAATATTTCTATTTCCCACGTTTATTGTTTTTTGGTCGTAGTGCTTTGCATAATCAATTTAAACTTGGATTGAATGCAACGGTTATTGCGGTACGAGGCACGAAAGTTTTCAGAGACGATAGAGTTGCATTATGTATACTGGTAAACACTGAGCTGCAAAAGCTGTGCGCTTGCATTTGTGCAGCATGCATTGTAATCCATCTAAAACACATATTATCGGCGGTGGTCAGAATAAACAGAAAACTAATAGAATTTAAATCCCGCGCCGTTTAAAGCTTTCAATTCATTTGCATTTATTTACACACATTCTACTTTTCCCATCAATACGGTAATAAAATTAATATAATTGTTGCGAAATATAAATCTAAATTGACTTTATAAGACTCATTGCCCGAGAAATGATTGGTATGGATTCTCTATTGACTGATTTGATTGATTGACCACTGTACGCCACCCATGGAAAACACACTGTTGGGTCGGCTGGGTTTACACTGAGTTGAACAACAGCAACAAGAGCCGTATGGAGTATGTTACCAAAGAATTTTGGGATAGACGTGTAAGTGTTTGTGAAAGGCGTTGCCGCATTTCGTCGTAATATGAAGTGTTTCTACTCTTACATTTGTGTATTTGCTTCTGAAGTTGTTCTTTTGTCTTCTGGTTTCTACGTTTCTGATTTCTCACATTACGGTTACATTATGGTATTCCTGTATTATTGCCTGCTTATGATCATCTCTATTATTTCTATCCGCGTGTAGTATGGTCTCCCCATTTTTAGTTTATTGCTTTCTTTAGTAGATGTATTGGAGCTCTTTTCTTCAACTGGTCGCTATCCTTAACTGGATAATATTGTATCATTTTATAATTGTTTTTCATTCTACTAATGTTCAAATTTGTTGTCTTATTATTTTGTGAGTAATTCAGGTGTGGTTCCATCCACGCTTTGGTAATGTTTTCTCTGTCTTGCTACTTTGGCCGTAGGATGCGCATCTATTTGTTGTTCATTTGTCTGTTCCAGGAGTACTGTTTCTACTATATCTAGCATTAGCGGTTGATTTTTCGATATTGGTTTGTCCACGCGCTAGTACTCTGATTTTTTGTGTTTATTGTGTTTTGTTCCTTCTTTTAGTTCCGGTCTCTCTTCGATCCTGTGTATCTTCTCATTAGTATATTATTGTTTCTTATATAAACATGTATATACACATACATATAACCATATACGTTGAGCACGTAAACGCTGGAATAAATTCCTTAAAATCATTATAAAGCTAGTGACAAAAATTCGATACGTCGTTTCTTTAAATGCACTTCTCAAATTTTTTATATAAATTCTTTTTTCCACAAACATTTTTTTAAAAGTTATGTACATATACAATACGTTAAAAGTTGCATGACAAATTGCATGACGAAATAATCGAGAAAAACATTTAACATAATAGCACACACGTGCATTATTTAAGGTCGAACCCTGGTAGAGGAACTTTTTACGACACATTTTCGTGTTTACACTTTTTTATTTACTTAGAAATGTGCGATTTTTTTTCTATTAGAGGCATCCCTAGTTTGAAGTATTATTTTACACGATTGGATAAGTCAAGCGTATAGCTTTTACAGTTTGAAAGTTAGAAGGTGATGACAGACGGTTGGATGCGCAGACAAAATCATAGAGTCCCACGATACCCTAATAAAGAAGGGAAATAAAAGATTACCAGAATGAATGGCTGCGACAAGCGTTTTAATTTCCTACAGAAAGATAGGGTTAAATAAGTGTTATTTTAATGATTCCCACTTTACCTAGGAGGAAACCGTGCATCGGGTCCTCGAAACAAACTTTTCACATAAAACGTCTGATTTAGAGTAAATTAAGGCTTTCTGAATCCGGCGGTTAAAAATGATTAATAGCGATATAATTCATCACATCAAATAGAAATGTCAAAAGCACTGCACAAACCATTTGTTTTATTGTCTAAAGTTTTTTATTGCATTCATAATATTATGTCATTAATAAACGGGAGCCAATAAAACGGTGATTTATATCTGTGAAATTTTAAATTACATTTGTCGGCCCATTATGCAATTAAATGTTACTGCTTCTTTATAATTACGAATAAAATATCAAATGAATATGTCTCACGCTATATATATCTGATATTGGGGCAGTTGAGGACTATTTTATAGAGTCCGTTAGATATTACAAATAACTCTGCATCCAATTATGCCAAGAAACTTCTTAGAAGAGAACTCTAGGAACTGCATTATTTTCCTTGGTTGGTAACTGAAAATAAAGTTTCACGGAGTTCCTCGTATCACCATATGTCGTATGGAGACCAAACTGTTTTGAACTCCTATATACATATTTACACATTATCAAAAGAACCAAGATATGAGTAAATAAAAATAATTTCTTTTCGGACGCTCAAAGCACTGAATTTGAAGAATCTTCGTTGAATTCTTTCGATTAATGTTATGTAAGTTGCGTTTATAAGCCACCATGTTACTGATGAATACTCAAACCTTGATCTTACAAAAGCAATGAATAGTAAACGCAGAGTAAACATTACATAAAACAAAACCAAGACTTTCATACGCACCAGCCGAACATGTATTTTTGTGGTGTGAAAAACTGAGCTCAGGGTGGAAGAAAACTTCTAAATCTTTAGTGTAGACAGTCTTCTCGAGAACTTGACCGTCAATTAAATAACCAAACATAAGTGCTGATTCTTTACGACAGAAATATATATATGAAAAGCCACCAAGGCTAATATCAGGTTGAATAAAATGACTAAAGGCTTAGAAAATATTCTTGCGCAGTGCTCTAATCAGGAATCATGCAGATATTGTTTCTGTTTTATTTATTTCAGCTACGATATCAGCTTCAGATGTCGCCATTATACTTATAGGCTATTGATTATGTCGTATAGAAAAGAACTAAGACGTTCAAGGGTTTTTATTGCATAAATCGTTCAATTGGTCATATAAGATGAGAAAACCGCGTAGTGCTATTAAATTAGAGGATCCAAATTGGAGGAGATAGGGGTGAAAATGCAACCCTTTCAGTTTTTTAAATATAACTCGAATACGATGCAAATTTCAGGTTAATAGAAAACTGTTTGTAGAGAATCAAATTTCCCATCGAGACGGCTTATTTAAAAAATAAAAAACAATTTTTTGTGCGAAAAGTATCCAAAAAAACAATTAAAAAAGCAAAAAATCCAATTTTTTGTTTTTTTAATTTTCTTTGCCTATAACTTATTTTTGAGCACAGATTGCATTATTGAAAAAAGTTGATGAAATTTCCTTTAAAATGGTACTTGCGCTCAGTTTATTAAAAACTTAAATGCGAGAGATCACATAGACAGAAAAGACATTTTGAACGCAATAATTAAAATGCGCTACGACTACCTGGATTGTGCAGATTCTGACGAAGAAGCTTTAGAAAGAATAACTGAGGTTAGTAAAATCCCAAAAATGGGTGGGTTTGAATTAGTCAGCTAGTTCTCAAATTCGCCTGAAGTTATGAAAGCTTTTATCTGAAAGCGAAAAATTTTGCAAAGACCTAAACATGGACAATACTACCGTTCAGAGAGTCTTGGGTCTTTTCTGGGATTCTAAATTAGATCATTTTTGTTTCAAATAGAAAATTAATGTTGAAGATATCAATAAAGAGTTCAGGCCAACGAAACGACAAAATTTTAAAAGTTGAAATGTCCGTTTTTGACCCACTAGGACTGGTAGTAAATTTGACGGTTAGAGGAAGGCTTCTAATTCAAGATATATGGAAAAGCGGTGTTGGATGGAACGACAGCATCGATTCAGAGTTACATAAATTCTGAATTTTATACTTGGAAGACTTGAAACTTATAACAAAATTAGAGATACCCAGATGCTACTCCCTGGAAATTCTTACAGCAAAAGAAATTAAACTTCATACATTCTGATTCGAGCAAAAGAGCATTTGCGAGTGCAGTTTATATTAGAGTCATAACTGAAACTGTCATTGACGTAGCACTTGGAATTGCCAAAGTCAGAGTAGCACATGTGAAGCAAATTTAGATACCGCTGTTAGAGTTGTTATTTTTTTAGACTTAATAAATGTTAAAAAGTTGTTAGGATTACTTTTTACTGAGTGTTCGGCGCTGCTCACAAGGCTATTATATACTTTCCCAGTATTTGTTTTAAGTGCTGTCCAATCAATCAATCAATAAGATTTTATTTCTTATTTTAATATAAAAAGGTACCTCCCCAGAACCCACACCGGGTCCGACCGTACAACCACCGCGCTAATGTGGTGGCAGATTGCATGGCCGGGCGAAGTGGGACTGGTTCGGATAAAAAGAAAATTAAAATAACTAAACCTAGGCTCCTTCCGTCGCAGACGGATTATAAAATGTGTTAAAATTGGGAACATGTTTAAAGAACAAACTTAACAAAACTGAATAAAAACTACATATTAAATTAAAACACTTGCGCACTGATCACTTTTAATTTTGTATTTGACGCTAGCACCTCAATTTGAACGAGGCGCCTTCCGCGAGATAAGTCAATGCTGAGTTGCGCATGGCTGGCCTAAACTTTGATTTTAAAAAATTTGGGTTGTATATGTTTTGATTTTCTAAAAAAATTGTGAAGCGAAATGAATTTAGAGGCGAAAATGTACAAGAAGAAAACAAGAAAAAACCAACGCGACAAAAAGGTTACAAACAGAACGGAAGAGGGGGACAGGAAAGATTTAAAGTTACAAAAAGTATGAAATGTCAGTAAAGGTGGATAGGGTAAGCGGAAGTTATAGCTGTTGAAGTTTGGCTACAGGGGTTGCCGGGAGATCGGTGGGGCATTATGCTGTCTAATTTGTGTTATATGTCTTGTTAGCGGACTATCGCCCAGCTTGAAGGAGTAGACATTTTGGGAGATCTGCTGGACGTAATCCGCTATCGGGGTTATGTCGTTGTAACGTGCGTATAGGTCTCTGAGGGATGTGTACCTTCCAGAATTAGAAATGAGGCGCATAAATTTATGCTCGAGCACTTTTAGTTTTTTCATTGTCGTTTAAATGCTGTCCTAGGACGTTTGAATTGGTTAAATTTTTCAATTTTTGGAGGAGTTGTATTATCTTTTTCTTTTTCGATTATGGACTCCGTTAGCAGAATATTCGGGAATATTAAAGTTATCAAGAATAAATATGTTAGAGCCAAACATGGAATATAAGGATTCTAGTGAATCAAATAAAATATCATATTCAGCGGAACCTACTCAGTGTATCAATAATTTCTCTTAACCTCTCCATAGTTATTATATAAAAAATTTTAAAAGTACTTATATTTTCCGCATTGCCCGGAATATAATTATTATTTTTTTGCATATTAATGGATCTAATTATAGTGTCTATACTTTTAATAAAAGATTAAATTTTTCAGCAATAACATCTTTTCTTTGTTTAGAGTACCATCAAGAATTATATTATCACACATTTTCTAACATTTTCAAGTAATATTTTTTAAATTTCTATCCATAGCTAGGCACTTTTTTATTTCTAATTGGAGTTTTATAACATTTTTCTTTACTTTTCATTATCATACTTGTAACAAAATTTCTTTTTTGTTTATATTCTTCCCAGTTCTTTTCGTTACAGATTGAAACAGCTTTCTTTACAATTTACTTCTCATGTTTATGTTTTATTTTATATCACTATCAATCCATTCATTTTCATGACCATCATTGTATAGTTTTATTTTTTGATAGGTGGCATTTCATTAACTACATAGACAATATCCATTAATTAATTTTTCTGACATTATATTTACATCTGTTATATTTCTGTTCCATTGTGTTTTATTAATTTTCTCTAGAAATTCATCTGTATTATAACTTTTATAATTCTACTTTTTCGTATAATGTATTTATTTGTGCCATTGCCATTATTTTTGTTTACTTTAATTTTCAATATGTTGTGATCATTTATCTTTGGAATTAGCCAATTTTCACAATTTAATTATTTCTCATTTGTAATTATATAATGTAGAGTTCGTCTTTATTATCCCTGTTAGTGTATATACTAACTGATACAAACCATTTTGATATATAATATCTTTAATTTTTTTCCATAAAATGTATCCTCATAGTAATCAATATTATAATCACCAGTTATTACAACTCTACCTTTATATTCAATATTTTCTACAAAATTTTCAATATATTCTAAAACTAGGTTATCATTTGATTATGGGAGCGGGTGGTATATTGTTACAAATTGATATATTGTATTACTTACTTTAATCTCATTGCGTAATATAATAATTTTCTGTTATTTCATTTACAATTACTTTAAACTGAAATTCTTCTTTGATATAAATAAACACCACAGAAATTAGACAACCCCCAATTCGAGAAGCCAGGGCTTGTGCGGAAGGGGGTTACACATTGAAAAAACGCGGACATACAACCATTTCCTCCGACAGTGCCAGTGCCAGAGAAGGGATTCGAATCCGGGGGTGCGATGTCCTTGTGATTAATCGCGATTGCCACTTTGCGCCTTAACTCACTCGGCTATCGACCAGATATAGATATAGATTAGTACTTCATTTATTCTCCTATTGTGAGTTAAACACTTTTCCAACTTATATCCACTTATTTTTAATTCTTTATGTAGCTGACAGATATAACACTACTGGGATATATTTATTCACCAACATTCTTCCTTATTATTAAAAAATCCTTGGCAGTTCAAATATATCATATCATTATCGCTCTTTGCTGGTTGCTGCTAGATTTAGCCCATTATCACGCAATTTACTTAAATTATAAGAGTATTTTTAATTAAAACTTAAAATTTTACACACCTTTAATCTACACTTGTGAATGACACAGGTCCAACTTTATAAATTAAAAATTACGCAAAATATTTTTTCTACTAGGCGTTTTTATTTTCATATTTATACTTAACTTTGTTTTCTAATAAAATTTTGTTCTATTTTAAAAATAAATTGTCCTTATTCTTGACGGAAATTTATAAAAATGTAATTTTCCTTCAAACAACCCATTGTACTAGTACCCATAGAAAACTTTACAAGTTGTTATTAGATTTTAGAAGATGTGCCAGCTTTCATAAAGAATATATTTTCTTCGAAAATGAACAGTAAACCGTTTCCATGTAAATTCAGCAATTGGCGGACGCAGTATATAAACAGCAAATCCATTTTTACTACGTAAGAAAAAGAAATGAACATGCGTTTAATGTTATATAAGCTTTTCGTGGCATTATAAAAAGATCATTAAAAGCTCCTGAAAAGAGGTGTATTTGAAAACGATTTCATAATACTGGGAGAGAACCCCAGATTTACTTAATTCACTAGGGTAAAATCCTTACGAAATGTCACGTCTCCGTATTGATTAGGGAGAAAAACAAAAATCCAACTCTTCTTTTACGCCTCAAATAAATATGGCAAATCCTATGGTCTTGAAAGGTTATTTAAATCACGCGGTTCTTATACCCAATAATAAATTAACTAGCATGACTTTCAATTAAAACTGGATTTAAAATAGGGATACAGAGCACTACAGAGAGTGTTGAGGTGATTTAAATCTTTTGATTAAAATGATTAAAATCATGATTTTAATCAAGTGATTTTCATTTTAAAAATCGCACTTTTTTCCTTTTCAAGCCTAAATGTTATAAAGAAAAAATACAAGCTTTATTAGTAAAAATTATTATTTGGAAAAGTAAAACTTTAAAATGCCAGGCTTAAAATATTAACTCAACAAACGTATAAATACGTAAGAATAAAAATAAACATGTCGTAATCACATGGTGAAATACGGCTTCTCGGGTAAAGCCTAGGCAGTTCACGAAATGCCGGCAGATATTGTGAAACACCTCATGTTACATCATGTGACTAGGCTTTTCATGAAGTGCCTTAAAATTTTAGTATCTTGGTGTAATGAGAAGTTTAACAGGATCCGCCGTGATTTAGGACATTGGCATTTCATGAAATGACATGATGTCGGCATTTCATGAACTGCCTAGGCTTTCCCCGAAAAATCTATGCCGTAGACACACAGTGCAATACGAATTTTCAGGAAAAACCTTGACAGTTCTTGAAATGCCGGCAGATAGTGTAAAACACCTCATGTTACATCATGTGACTAGACTTTTCATGGAGTGTCTTAAAATTTTAGTATTTTGGTGTAATGAGAAGTTTAACAGGATCCGTCGTGATTTAGGACATTGGCATTTCATGAAATGACGTGATGCCGGCATTTCATGAACTGCCTAGGCTTTTCCCGAAAAGTCTATGCCGTAGACACATAGTGCAATACGGCTTTTCGGGGAAAATAATAGACAGTTCTGGAAATACCGGCAGATAGTATAAAACACCTCATGTTATATCATTTGACTAGACATTTCATGAAGTGCCATAAAATGTTAGTATTTTCGTGTAATGAGAAGTTTAACACGGTCTGCCCTGATTTAGGGCATCGGTATTTCATGAAATGATGGCAGAGAGTGTGAAATCTGTATGCTACACGATTCGCCTAGGCTGTTCATGAAGAGCCTAGTCATTTCATGAAATATCGATGGCCTAATCATGGCAGATCACGTAAAGCACGAATCATAACATTAACTGACTAAATAAACCAGGCTCTTCATGAACAGCCTAGGCGAATCGTATAGCATACAGATTTCACACTATCTGCCGGCATTTCATGAACTGCCTAAGCTTTTCCCGAAAAGCCGTATTTCACCATGTGACTACGACATATATACTTCCAAACAGTACAAAACAAAACATATTAAGTATTATAACTTTTAAGGAGAAATACTAACTGTCATTACCTTTCATTGAACAAAACCATAAGAAAAAACATTCTTTTCACGTCTGCAGAAAAAGCAACGGCATACAGAAAGAGAATTATCAGATCCAGCACTTTATTAATTTATGTAATATCTTTTTGAGATTTGTATGAACTTAGCGGAACAACTTTGCAGAATTGAATTCCACATAGGCCTATTATTTACCGCTAATTAATCGTTAATTAATCGAAAAAATAAAAATGTTACCATTTTTTATTTCTTTTTTTAATTTTCGAGTGTCCTGCTAAGTTTACATGAAGTTAGCAGGACAATTACCAAATTTGATTTATTAAAAGAAAGTATCTTCAAACTTGGGCTCTTTAGCAGTAAACAAATAGTTCAAATAAAATTTGTGGATAATAAAAATTTAAGAGTTAAAAAAAATTATTTGCAAATTACTATACTACAATTTAAGATATTCTACTGCATTCGAAAAAATTATTGCAAAAACTATTTATTAAAAAACTTTACAATCATTGTTGTGACAAATTCGAAAACGTTATGATTTATTGAAGAAGAATGCAAATTACGAGACTTGAAATAGTAATTTACGTGATAAGTCCATTATGTCGTTTATTACAGCACGTGTTGTTTTACGTAATAAGACCTAACGGACGTACCGTATAATATTTTATTTTATCCTGTCTTTATCATCCTGTATAAAACGAGTGAAAAGTTAATAATAATTATTAAAATTTAAAAATATTGCACCATAACGGTAAATTTTCGCAGATAATTGAACTTTGTTATTAAATAGGTATGAATATTTTGTTCATTACTTATTTTTTGTTTTTAATGTTTTTCTGTTATTGTATTTAATTAAATTGTTGGGTTTAATGTATTTAATGTAAATCAAATGATCTGTAGTTTAGCTCCAAATAAAATAATTAAAATCTAGTAAAAAGAAGCCCAATTATTTGTTCTTTACCATTTATCATTTACTAAAAATGGTAAAAAAATATATATTTTACAAGTAGAGGTGCTTATAAAAACAATATTAACATATGTACTAATATAGCTTCAACTCAAATAAAAATTACCAATTTTAGTTAAGCAAAATATTATGTTGTAGGGCCCAGTACAGAGCCTTGGAGTAACCTGTGTTCATTATCCTAAATTCACAAGTTATATGTATTGATAAAAACAAGACTCTAGCAAACTTAATAGATGACCTCTAACACTGTAGTGGCTGAGTATTTATGAAGAAAATCATCAGGCATTATTTCTTTTCTTCTACGTAATAATTGTACGTAGAAGAAAAAGAATAATAAAATTAGCCTAGCACAACAAAAAATTACTATTTGAAAAAGTGCGCTATCTCCCTACAGATAAGGGTGAAGGTCTTAAATTTTAATATTAATCTAAATTACAATATATCTCGGATTATCGTAATAATATAAAATTTTCCTTCTCATTGCATTTTTAGATAATTTTTGACTTAATTTGTTGGTTCGAATAAAAAATGCAAAACAAAGAATTTTAAAAATCCCAAGCTAGTAATCCAGTCAAAAGAGGCAAAAGGTGGGGTAATAATGATTTTTATATATATTATTAAGGCCTTAAGGTCTGGGAAATGACAGAAAATAAAAATTTTCTACTTTCGACCTCTCGAGCCGCCATCTTGAATAGAAGGTACAAAAAATTTGTTTTTTGAAAATAACCGCAGCAGTTGATCCAACGACGAAAATTTCTGTAACAAAGTTAAAGAAGGCAAAATTCTTCACATTTTTTGTATAAAGTTTATTTTTGTAAGTCTAATATATAACAAGTTACAGCTGCGGGAAAATAGTAAAACCCTATTTTTGGGATTTTTTCAACTGTTTCACGCTATTAATTACATAGTTATATTAGTTTTGTAAATTCAAAGTATACTCATTTCCACACCACCTTGAGATAGAGTAAATGGCGCATTTTTTTATTGTGGTATCCCCGATAGGCCTGATCCACAGCTTCGCGATTTTAGATGTAAATGACGCTTGGCACGCAATTATATTGTTAGTGTTTTCCTTTTTTTTTTTTTTTTGATAGCCAAGGTCAGTTGATGTCCTCAATGTCATCATCATCATCATCGGTGCTTCTGAGAATCCATTGTTCTTTCATTAACAAATCTACCGTCATCTTCGTCCTCACTATCGATGCGAACCTCCGGTATCTTTTTTCATTACTGACCACTGCAGAAGCCATACACAACAGAATACTTCAACCCCGATTTCCTGCAACCACATGCTCCGCCGCATCCGTTTCGACAAATGCATGAAATGAATTTAAATAAGTTCTCGAGTGCTGGTTGCTCTATCATTGTGAGTGGAGCGAGCCCATTGCTGCCACGTTTCCAGCCTCAGTCTTCTGAATTTTTTTGGATCCCTTACCATTGTTGGACTTGGTGATACGCATAATACTTGCGGTGTCCTTCATTGGCGACAAAGAAGCAAGATTGAATTTACTTTTTGTTGCAGATTTAACGAAATGTTCTTCTTCCAAGGTTACCTCTTCCATGTTGCCACCATACAAAGCAACGAGAAAGCATGCTAATGGTGGCAATGAGTCTTGCGGTTTTCTGGACAAGCGAACAGAATTTCATTTTTTCTTGGTTGAAGATGAATGATGTCATGTCGCAGCCACTTCGTCACATTTCAAACTATTGGCGGAATATAGTCTTTCAGCAATTCCCTCTTCCTGGTTTACGAAGGTAGATGTTACTTTGAGATGGTGCTAATTCTGTCAGCAGAGAATATTCTATTTCTCCATGCGTTTAGTGGCTACCCCGCCGCTGTAACTCGTTACATATATTAGACTTACAAAAAAAAACTTTACACAAAAAATGTGAGAAATTTTGTATTCATTAACTACGTTAAAGGCATTTTCGTCGTTGGATCAACCACTGCGAAGTTATTTTCAAAAAACTAATTTATTGTACCTTGTATTCAAGATGGTGGCTCGAGCGGTCACCCCCGAATGTCGAAAACTTGGATTTCTTGTCACGGCGGCTCAGACCTTAACAACTTATTTAAAAATTGTTACTACCCCGTCTTTTGCAGGACAAAACTCCCTACTGACTGGATTATAGAGGAGTAGAAGCCTAATCTGTAGTTATCTAATATTTCTTATTTAATAAAGTCGATAGAAAAGTACATTTTGCAAGTGTTTAATTCTCAGTCAGTATCAATATACCGGATGTCAACGGATTATGGTAGACCACCTTTTTCCCCTTATTTTAAAAAATATCAGAATGAGACTTGGTAAATGTGTTTTATGAACAAGAAGACACTTCCGGTTTCACCGGAAATTACCCCAACATTTGATTTTTAAATGGAACACCCTGTATATTATTATATTTTTGGAATCCTTGGATGCCCCATAAGTGACATTTCGGCTCCACGAAACAAATTTGACTCGAAATTTGTTGGTAAGTACATCTAGAGTGCCATGACCAGAAAAAATTGCTTGTAATGGACCGGTGTGATTGTTGAAGAACACGCCAAAACCCTCGATGAACTTTTGGGAAACTTTAATAAAATCCGACTTAGAAAACATTTCGCATGGAAAGCGTGCTTCACGTAAAAATGCCGTTAGAAGGGGTTTTTATACATTAAATCACATATTCGCTCTACGGAGCGTTTTCTATGCCAAAATCTTGGAAACTCATCAAGGAGTGTAATTTTAGAAAGTGTGGTAAATATCGCTGCACGGGGACGTAATGTCGCCCCGATCACAAAATTTAACGAAAACTGAAATTTTGAAAATAAAAACCCTTTTAACGAATCCACGTTGTCTGCAACTCATGCGGCGTGTTAAATATGAGGACAAGTTATCCAGTCTCTAGTCAAAGTATTTCGAAAGTTTTAGCGAAAATAGCCCTTAGCGTGGACGGTACTCTATCATCTTCTAGCAGTCGATTTTGAAGCAAAAATGATGGGTTTTAAGGGTATTTGCCCTAAACTGGTTCCTCAGTTTTGTTTCTAAATTCGCTTCACACCTTTTAAAAAATTTAAACCTTTTCGAAATTAAAATTTTTAAAAATCAAAGTTTAGGCCAGCCCTGCATCGAAATATCTCGCGGAAGGCACCTTGTTTTAGTTGTGGTGCCTGCGTCCAGATACCAAACTTAATAGTGTTTTTTGTGCGCCAGTGTTTTTAAAAAATGAGTGTAGTTTATAAGTTTTGCTAAGCTTGTTTTCAAGCATTTTTGTTAATTTTATGACCTATTTTTATTTTATATTTAAAAAGGAGTCTAGGTTTAGTTTTGTTGAAATGAATTTATAATTGCAGAATATAATTAAAAGTCGTTGCGATTCGAGCATTTTTAAGCTCCGAGGAGCGAACTAAATTAATATTGGGCTGATAATACGTAAATAGACAGGCAAGCAAAAGCCCACCAAAATTATAAACATTGATACTGAAACTGAATCTTTTTGTGCAATTGTTAGCTATAAACCGCACATTAGATGGTAGTTGGTTACATTATGAGTCGTTCCGTTCCTCACTATCTGTTGTACATGGGCCAGACTATAGTTTGTCAATAAATTTTTCTTGAACGTTTTTGTAAAATATTAATTTTTTTAAAAAGATTTAATATGTATTTTTCAACTTTATATTGTCTTTTTCTTGTGTTTTCAAAATTCCTTTTCAGGTTTAAATTTAAGAAAGTGTTAGTATTTACTGTGTTAGATTTATAGTGTTACGACGTCCAATTGGTACCATCAAAGAAGCAGTTAAGCAAAAACGAAACAGTAAGTATTGATTTTGTAATATTCTCCGTCTGAAACAGTCGTTTTGAACCCTTCTTTGTGAACGTTTAATATCCATTTTGGAAAGTATAATAAAAGTCCTTCAGACGTGTAAAGATGGAATGGGTATTTTGAGGGCCATCAAATTTGGCCTGAACAGTTTTTTTTACCAAAACTTAATTTTTTCGAATGGAACCGTAATGGTAGAGTACTACCATAAAATAGCGGATGTTCTAAGGAGTCGGTGGATGTGCCCAAAAGCAATTTTATCTTTTTTTTTTTTTTTTATTTTTCATGGAGTCGAAATGTCACTTATGGGGCATCATCGTACTCAAATTTTTCAAAGATTCCAAAAATATAACATACAGGGTGCTCCATTTAAATATCAAAAGTTGGGGTCATTTCCGGTGAAACCAGAAGTGGGGAAAAAATGACAGTTATGCCACAAATTGTCTTCTTGGTCATATAACATCTACCAAGTTTCACTCCGATATTCTTAAAAATAAGGAAAAAAGGGGGTCTACCATGATCCGTTGGCACCCAGTAGATCGATAGAAATAAAATAAAAGTTACTTACTTTAGTTAAATAAAATAACAATAATTTTATAACTAGAAGCCTAATCTATAGCTGCATAACATTCTTCGTTTACTATAGTTGGTTGAAAAGTATATTTCACAGCAAAAAACGCTGTATGAACGCTATGAATGATTTTTTCCACTAAAACACTTGTCTGTATGCAGTTTTATAGT
Source organism: Leptura quadrifasciata (assembly GCA_963675555.1). NCBI lineage: Eukaryota > Metazoa > Arthropoda > Insecta > Coleoptera > Cerambycidae > Leptura > Leptura quadrifasciata. Next base: position 105,141,145 of record OY776674.1, on the reverse strand, counting down.
TGATTATGACTTCGTTCTTATTTGTGTCTTTGAATTATGACAGTTATCTTTGTCATGTTTCGAATAACCTATTAATAGATATTATTACATCCGTGTTTTTCATCAACATGGCAAAAAAATTGTACTCAGTTTGTACATTTAGTACAGAATTTAGTGATATTAATAATTGTTATCGTCATTTAACGTACTTAACAGGCTTACTTCGCAATTATATTTTAGAAGCGATTGAGATTGTTGTTCAGGAAAATTCAGGAGGCTCTTTTAGAGCTTTCTGCTAAGTTTTAGTAGCTTCCTAATAAGAAGAAAAATCGAATTATCTCAAGATATTATGCATATTATATGAAACATACGCATTTGCTCGTCGACGAATTAAGGAGTGAAGAAGTTCTGAAAGACTTTGAAGAGCATTTGAAAATTGTATTAATAAATAATAATTGTAATAATTTAAAAACAAATTTTTGATGTATTAAATAATTGCTGACAATGTGTATTTAAATGTATTATTATTCCTTATATTTTTAAGTGAGAAAATGCCAAAAGTCAAAACTGACAAATAATTGCTTCCTAAAAATAATAACATGATATAGTATTGCTAGGCAACACATTATGGTATCAGATACTGTAATGTTCGATTTTCCGCCCACAAATGAATCCGGGAAATAGTCGTTCAACGGATAGTATAAAATAAAAGCCATTTTCGAATAAGCTTGGTGTATTCGTCTATTTGGGTTAATATCAAACCGATTTTAGATTTGATGTTATCAATGGATCTGTCGTGAAACTTAGTATTTAACTACTAGGTGTCTAAAAGGTGTTGCTATAGTTATCTTAATTATAGTCGAGCTCAGATTTACGGTGCACTCAAAAAAAGGCAATAAAAACTTTACGACCTTATTAAAATACCGTTAAACTAGTCGCAAAAGTAATTGCGCCCAGGTACGCACCTGAAATATTTAGATCAGCGACTCAGTAGCTCAATTTTAACAGCGCATTACGGTCTATAGTATCATTAATATGTACATTCTAATACATACGAATATTAAGTACGGCTCTGTATTATTTCGTTCGCAAATTGATTCGCTTATAGATTTTTAGTGTGCGTCGGCTTGTGTGATGACAGCATGCCGAATGGTCCAACGGCGATAATAATGGGGTCGTTAAGTTTTTGTTGCCTTTTTTAAGTGCACCATAAATCTGAGCTCGACTTTACAAATTAGTGTTTCGAGAGTTTTGATTGGTCGTAGGTACTGAACCAATACGAAAAATTTCACGTTTACATTTTTCTCTTATCGTTTTGGTCTGTTTGATCGATTTGAGTACATCCACTGCACTCTAAATACAAAATAGAACTAGAAAAAAACAAGTCGTTAAAACTATACAATCGTACTTAAAATCATCTCCGGAATCCAAAAATGTAAAAGTATACATGGTTTATATAAGCTTAAGACTTATATCTTGAAAAATCTGGAAACTATGGTTTGTTTAATGATTCCGTTGACACCCGGTATATTAAATTATTTTCTTTAAATTAAAGCACTTTCTTATGAAACTTCCTGTTCAAATTAGAGATATCACAGAGAGATATCAATAAACACCATCTCCCGATTATCCGTATTTCCCCCACATGCAATCTGACTATCTTCTTAAATCGTCACAGCTATATTTTATCTTTGAATGGAGTTTTGTGAGTGGTGGTGTACTATGACACTTAGTGACAGGCAAGAAATATGTGGCGCCGATATATTTATCTCGCCTGGGCTTTTATACAAAATTTGGGTTTGGGTTATAGAATAAGAAAAAAATATAAAACCGTTTTATGTTTGACAAATTACGTTGTTTGGGGAATACTGACAAATGAAGTAATAAGAGTTATGTAGTAATTTGTTGAGGTTTGTGCGTTAGATGGGCGATATATCAAAAGGACTATTTATGTGTAATTTATCAAGCTACTTACAATAAATAGTAAGTAAGTACTTACAATAAATAATAAGTAAGTACTTACAATAAATAATAAGTAAGTAAATTTATTCTTTAGCAAAAGCCATTATAAGTACATATATGTAAACATAGTAAATAGAAAAATATGGCGAATACAAAGATATAGTAAATATAAAATATAAGTACAGAATATAGAGAATACAAAGTATAGTAAATGATTACAAACAACAACAAAAACAAATAATACTGTCACGACCCCCTTTTCGGGAAGCCCCAACTGCCTGCCACTTGGCTTGTGAGAGAGGGGGATTGGGTAGTCAAGATAGAAGGCAAGGTTAAAACAAATATAGTTTATTTGTATAATAACAATAAAGTGTCGCAGGGTAAACAAGGACAGCAATAATATTATATGGGGGGCTCTTACCAATAGCACTGGTGTGAGGAGAAGCTCTTATGACTTAATAATAATAATAATAATAATAATAATAATCTTTATTTGCCAACAACATATTTTACAGAAATTAATTACTTACAAAAACAGACAAAAGGGCGAAGTTCAACTTATTGTAAACAACAGCTGCTCTTCCACTTAACCCATAAGAGCATAATAGGATTGTCTTATTATCTTCTTTCTTAGATTCTTTTATCAAATTAAAATACTTACTTAGTAGGACACATATTGAACACACGTTTACTATTAGGTTCGCAATTCAATGTCAAATTAATTAACTTGGACTAATTGTGCTTATAATATGTGGCCTACTAAGAGCCAAAAAATAATGATTCCATTTTGCTAATGATATAACTCCCTACGTAACAATACGCAATGAAGTGGGCGGAACCGTGGACGTAATTCGACAGTTTCTCCTACATCCCTCAACCGATTCAAAAAAATTTTTGGTGGACTTTTAAAGAAAACTCTTGTGTGAAAAAAAAAACAGTCCTGGACTTTTTCTCTTGTGAAAAACAAGAATTTTTTTTGTTCAGTTTCAATTAGACCAGTACCATTCTATCAAGTGTTCTACAACCGATTTATCGATTTTTTTTTAATCAGTTGAGGTATGTAGGAGAAATTGTCGAATTACGAAATCACCTTTTTAAAATCGACGCCGACGCTTTTTAAGAAAATGTTATCTTAGATCCAGTTTTTTAAAATTTCCTTTCAAATGATTTTAAATTTGGAGCAGATTTAAGTTCATGTGGTAGATTATTAAATAGTCTCAGCCCATCACCCAACAAGGTTTTTTATAAATTATTGGTTCCTACAAATCAAGTTATCATTGTCCACAACTGTTTTATAATATACCAATTATAGGTACTTATGTTTCTTAAATTATAATGATATACGTTATTCACTACTAGCAGTTATTAATCATTAACCACTACTAGCAGGTTTTACTAGAATTTATGGCCAGTTTCTGAAACGTTAATTGGAAATCTGTCATAGTTGCAATTGTGGGAACAATTTTTACTGAAAAGTGCTATTTTGAGAATATGAAACTGAACTACTTTCAGCAATATGTAAAATGTAAACAACTTCGATGTTTAAAACGACAAATAAAATTATCTATTCATAAATACCACAGTAAAATTAAAAATGTTTAATAGTCGTGAACAAAGTATAATATTGTAGTCGCATATAATGGCTACTATTCACTAAGGTAATTTCTTCATCCTCGTCAAAAATAGCCATTATTATATTATTATGCTAGTTCAATAATATACGGTACTATTAGATTTTATATTATATGAATGAACCTCTGATCATTTCACTAGAAAGTTTTGCAGATATTGCGGCAATACGTTATTTGTAATTGTGTAAATAAGAACTTTTGCCTTTGTAATAATATGAGGATGAATTATGGTATTATAGTACAATAAAATTAATCTATCGTTTGGATTTTATTTCTCAGGGGATAATTTTATGATCAATCAATGGGGAAAAATGTCAGGTATGACATATTAAAATGTTTAAGACTTGGATGATGTAGCAATTTTGTAAATAAATAAAAACTATCAACAAATTAGTCTCACTCGACTTTAACACGATACGACGGCTATAAAATGCTTCCAATAATTTAAAAATGTATATCACGTTGTAGAGCAAGAAATTCTCTACAATTTTGACACGGGAAATACCCCTCTACGATGATTAATTTTTTTAAATCAATTTTTTAAGATTTTTTTGCCAAGTGCAGCACGCGCCGTTCCGCCATGTCGCCGTGGCGACAAAGGTCAGCTGACCAGACAAAAACAACTTGGCAAAAAAATCTTAAAAAATTGATTTAAAAAAAATAAGAATTGTAGAGGGGTATTTTTAGAAGTATTTTATGGCCGTCGTACCACGTTAAAGTCGAGCAAGGCCAATTTGTTGATAGTTTTTATTTATTTACAAAATTGCTACAACACCCAAGACTTAAATATTTCAATATGTTGTTTCTGACATTTTTCCCCTTCGATTGATCATGAAATTAGCCCCTGAGAAATAAAATTCAAAAGATGTGAAAAATTTATCTAGATTTATTGTACTATTATTTACAAATAACTTATACCACTGTTATCTGATATTCGACAGAAAAATCCCATTTTCTAACCAATTTCTTTGTATTCAAAGTCAACATGTTTACAGGGAGTCAGTTGTTGAATATTATTCCTAAATACTTCATTTCTGAGACAAAGTGAATTTCTGTATCTGTAATGTAAATGTCAAGGTTAAAGTTTAATTATTTAAGATAATTTTGTTTTGAACCTAGAATCATACATTTAGTTTTCTGTGCATTTAACTTTAATTTTATTAAATACCCATTTATATAACGTGTTAAGCTCGTTGTTCATTGTATTAGTTATTTCTACATGATCAGTTCCTCAGGCCGACAATAAGGTGTTATCAGCGAATAAATTGATGAAAATATTCTTATTTAACATGTTTGCCTAGGTCATTTATATAAATTATAAACAGCAAGGGCCCATGAACACTACCCTGTGGAACACAAGATCGCTCCTATATTTTTCTGATTTATTGTCGCTTTCTTTAGTCCTATGATACCTGTTACTTTTAAGTAGTTGTTTATCTACTTTAATGGCGTAGCTTGAATTCCGTAAAAACTAAGTTTCATCAACGGTCTTTGGATACCAACCGTCCCAATAGCACGCCGAAGGTCATAAAAACAATTAATATCACCTAACCGTCATTTATATCATTCCTTCACTTGGCACACACAAACCGTTGAGCAGATTCGCATGAGTGTTTCTCCCGAAAACCTGACTGGCTACTATAAATCAGCTGATTATTTTCGAAGTATTGACGAAGTTGCTCGGAAACCACAGTTTCAACAATTTTATCCATAACTGGTTGGTCTATAATCAGCTGGTTGAGACGGAGATCCAATTCCGGGTACTCGAGCTACCACACTAGTTTTCACATCTGCGGGAAATAACCACTAAAATCGAGCCCGCTGACAGTAGCGGCACATATATCATTCGAAATATCAAACACTGAAATCTACTATATTTCTATAACTGATTACCACAAACAACAACAAGAACAAAATTACAATAATCGATATTTTGAAAATAAACTTAGCTCCTAGAATAGATCAAATAACTACAGGAATGTTTAAAAAAATTAAATTTAATATCCTTAGTACTCTAGTACATTTGATTAACTAATGGATAATTCACTAAAATTAGATATTATTTCTCTTATGTTTAAAGATGGTGATAAACTTGTTACGAACAACTATAGATCAATATCAGTAGTAGTGACATAGCCAGAATATACGAAGAATGCATGGCCTCTCCACTATAGTCACTAGCAGCGTAAGACATCGTTTAATATTACAAAAAGTTTACATAAAGAATAGGAACAGAAAATACGGTATTATGTTATACAAAAATTGGCACTATTTTAAAAATTCAGGGTTATCTTGAATCTAATTTAATGAAATAAATAATACGTAGTGTTTATAGGAACTATTCAAAGTGACCTTCCAGTACATGTATGCCGTAGACGATTTTCGAATGATCTATCAATATTTCTTAAAATATCTACAGCAATTTCCTGAAAAACTTCCCTCATTCTTTCTCTCATATTTTCTTTTGTAGTTATAGGAGCTCTGTACACTTGCTCCGTAACATGGACCCACAAAAAGAAGTTTATTTTGGTCAAATCAGGGCTTCTGGCAGGCCAACTATGGGGTCCTCCTCTTCCTATCCAACCACTTGAAAAAGCGTCGTTTAAATGTTAGTGAATGCACAGGTGCTCCATCACGGAAGTATCACATTCTCTCCCTAATATCCCTGGGGACATCCCCCACTAATACTTCCAAGCTGTCTTGCAAAAATTCCAAATTTTGACCATTCACACATCCATCAAAAAATGTGTTCCTATCATATAATCCCCAACAATTCTTCCCCAAACATTCAACGACCATCTTGTTCGGCTATTTGTTCGTGAGATGTAAGGATTGGTTGTGCCGTAATAATGAAAACTATGATGATCAATATGTCCATTTTTATGAAACGTTGTTTCATCGGCAAACAAAACAAAGTCAAAAAAATTTCTTTGTCCTATTTTTTGTTTTGCCCATTGACAAAATTGTATTCGGTTTTCATAATCCCTATCAATCAGTTTCTGCATTAGTTGAACGTGGTAGGGATGAAATTTTTGACATTTATTTAACCACATCGGCGACTGCATAAGTAACGAGAAAGATAAATATTGTGTTTTATTGTTCGATGGAATGGATATTATGGAACATATCAAGGATTCGATGGACAGAAGATCGGCTTATATCGTTTTCTTTTGCCAATTCTCTTATACTGCGATGAGGATCTTCAATCACGCACAAAAGTATGATTGTTTCATTTACTATATTTTTTGTTCGTTCCTATTTCTCATATTCCACTTTCCCTGTATGGTCAAATTTTTCCACATCAACCTCTCAAATGATTTTTTAGGGAGCTGTCTTTTATCACTCGCACCCAGAACATAAACCATATCGATCATTTCTTCTCTCGAAAACTTCATTATTGGAAAGTGCGAATTTTAAACTAATTTATAACTTAAAATAACTGTAAATACTTTGTCACAATAGTTAATAACTAAACGTCAATAAGATAGATAACTTTCAATTATTCTCATTTTATGTCAAAATCATGGCTACTAGATCAGTTCGAAATTAAAAGTATTATAATTTAACCGTTTTTTAATTAAAAAATAAACATATCTCTGTAAATATCGATTTTAGGTATAGGATATTATTCACAAAAATCGTAGAGAATTAACGTACCAATTTAAAAATACAATAATATACAGTGTGTTCCATTTGAAAAAATTTAGAAAATTCACTTTGAAATGTCCTGAATTAGCGCTAGTATAAAATATACCCGGTCTAATTATAATCAGTACTTAGTGATTGTGTCGTTGTAGTACATCCCTTGTCTACATAATTGCAAAATAAATCTTTTTAATTAAAAGTAGATTAGATTAGATTAACAAAGGAGCTGGTTGTTTAGCCTTTACCACCGCGACCTTTTCAGGTCTATCGTGATGCTCCCAGGATATCTTCCTTATAGTACCTCATCCAGCTTTGTCCTTTGTACTAGACTCCATAGCTTTGATAAAGGCCCTTTTATATAGCTGTCCGCCCTTGGTTTTTTTTCTCCGAGTACTTGGAATCTCAGCCTCACCAGACCTTCACAGTGGCACAATACGTGAACTGAGGTTTCCTCTTCCTCTTGGCAGAATCTGCATGTCGCGTCCTCTGCCAGGCCCATTAGACTCATGTGTCTATTGAGTCGGCAGTGGCTAGTTAGAAGGCCTACTATTACTCTGATGTCCTTCCTATTCTGGCTTAGTAGGTCTTCCGTAAATTTGGCCGAACGTTCTTTAATGAACTCCTTGGCCTGTCTCTGTCTTGGGAGATTCCTTCACCATTCCAGAAATTTATTTTGCACCCAATGCCTGATGCTCGTATGCATGGCTTTGCCACGCCACAAAAGGGCTCGGGTCCTATTGGGGCTTCAAGTGCGCCTTCCTTGGCCAGTTGATCAGCCTTCTCATTTCCTCTGTGTCCCTCGTGTCCTAGTACCCATGCTAGGGTCACTCTGTTCTGACTTCCCAGCTTTGCAAGGGCCGTCAAGCAGTCCCACATCAATCTTGAGTTGATTTGCATGGAGCTGATTGCTTTTATTGCCGCTTGGCTATCAGAGAAAATGGCAATCGACTGGTTAACAGTACCTTGTCCTAGGGCGATTGTGGCTTTCTGTGTGACTTTTTGGATGTGAGAATTCCATGTTAATTTTTGGTCAAAAATGACTCCTAAATATTTTGCCTCACAGGCAAATGGAATTTCCACTCCGTTGAGCCTTAGGGGCTTTAGGCCTTGCAGTGCTCTTCTCCTTGTAAAATTGACGACTGTGGTTTTGTGAGGATTTATAGAAAGTCCTTCCTTGCAACATCATTTGTCGACAATATTTCGGGCTCTTTGCGACTCTTAACGACTATTGCTATTAATAGTAATACACACACAGCGAATTAATTTGTTAAACTTTATTCTGACCAAAACTTTCATATTTTTTCGAATAATTCGGCAAGGCCACGTCAAAAGCCAAAAATCTGGAGGTCGCTGGAAAGGTAATTTTACGCTGAATTCATAAATGTAAAAATATATATTTTTACATTTATTAATAGTTAGTTTCTTGTTAAGTAGGATATCATTTTTCCTTTGATCCAGGATTTTTACTAATCGTACCGTTTATTCTCCACTTTCTTAAAATGTTACACACCGAATTTTTGTCAATATTATAACGCAGTGCAATTTGTCTCATTGACCATCCATCTGCTGCTTTAGCAATAACTCCAGATTTAACTAAATCGGTTATATGAGGCATATTAGTTTTTTGCACACTTGCAATAAATTATGACAACTAACTGACAATGTCACAAAAATTAAAGTTAGATGTACACAACTAGATTTTAGCAAAATACCGTTATAAGACGTCCTATTTTTTTTGCTCACGACCGTACATCGAAGATGCTCCGCTGTATCGAGTCACCCTGTATATTTCAAAATAGTTTTAAAATATGCACCTTTTGACACTATACCATTTTCATAAGAAACAATTTTCCAAAGTCTTCTAATAAGGACGATATTGGACTTTGACGCACTATTCGGATACCCTGTATATTGTAGTTATATAACGATACCCTTAGGCTGCATGTTTAATCACGCAATATAGCCATAGTCATATTTTGTTCCCAAATAATTTGTAATCCATTATAAATAATTATTTTTCAGCTATCAGAAATACGGCGATTGTGTATGCCATAGGATGAAACTAATGAACTAGTCCAATTCAAATGACACGTTTTGTGCTTAAATTAATTACAAAATACCAAATTTAACTGATACGTTACAGATTCATTAAAATACATTCCATAAAACAGCGTATATAAAATGTATTTAATGATAAAACATTACGGCTCTAATATGGGTATAGCGTGATAAAACTATTGAATAAATTCGCTATATTTTTCCTCATGTCTTTTTTACCACCCATAATATAGGAATAGTATTGTGATTGACCAAAATTCTATTTTAAGTTATTGGTAGGTCTACTATTACGATGTAAAGTGCACCAATTAAAATGAGTTCCCATATATTACAAATCTTTGTAATGCAAATAAGATAGCTATTTATAAGTGCATATGAAGTCTTTTATAGGACGCGTCTGCAATTTACAGAACGAACCGAAAGTGAGTTCTGTAAATAAACGAATGTTATGAAATATCTTATATAGAACTTATTATATACAAAATTTTATCTACTCTCTACTTATTAATTTATTTATACATAAATAACTACTAATTAATCAATATTATTTATTGTCAATACACAATATCTACAAGTAATAAATAATCAACACCAAATAATCAACACTTATTGTAAATATTAATCACACAATTTTGACAATCTATGAGATTAACTCCAGATTGGGAAGACGTTGCCTTTGTATTAGCAGTGGTACATTTTAACCTCTCCACAATAAAATTGTGGGAGGTTACTAAAATTGGTTCAAAAACGAAAATTGAGATAACATCAAATCTATACGTTTTGAGGTCCTAGGAACCCAAAAAAGTGGTTTTTGAAAAATGTCTGTGTGTTTGTGTGTGTGTGTGTGTGTGTGTGTGTGTGTGTGTGTGTGTATGTGTGTTAGCACGATAGAGCTAAAACTACTGAACGGATTTGAATGAAACTTTGCGTGTGCGTTTCTTTAGTGCCCCAGAAGATCAGAAAAGGTTTTGGTTGAGATCGGATTACGTTTAGTGCCATTTTGACGCAACAAGTTGTTTATTTTATAATTACTTTCAATTTTCAACGGAAACATTGAAAAGCAGTTAAAATTCTGATTTCCACGATATATCACACTTCCACCCTTTCGATTTGGTTTCCGTGAAAAAAATTAAAAACAAAGCAAATATGGCATAGATCGCATTTCGCATGACATGATCGTTGCGCGTAGCCGTTACGTCGTGAAACTTGTCACATCACGTGTCAATTCACGTGTGAGGGTTTCTTCACTGCTCTAGAAGTAGAGCGGATTATGTTTAGTGCCGTTTTTAAATATATATACAGACAAATCGAAGAATTAAGCTACAAATATTCCTCTAAAATCTAGTAAAATTACTGAAATGCTAATGTTTCATTAAACAGAGACAGCCGCGAGAGATCGGAGTGCAATGAGCAAATTTTGACGATTGTCATTGTCATCGTTTGTCATCCAATAACGTTGGTGTCATGTCATGTTAATAAGATTTCGGCATATTTGTAACTTTTAGTGGATTGTCACAAACTTTAAAGGTAGATGTAACAATATCAATATCATATGCTTTCTGTACCTTCGTTGGTGAATTTATTATAGATGATCACCTTACCAATTTTCAGTTTGTTGCGTTACAAATCTGTAGTATTTAGGACTAGACTTTCTTAGCCATTCAAGTCATGTTAAAGGTGTTAATATCCTAACAGTATATTATTCAACGAGCGATAATGTAGGTAATAACTCGCATAGATGATTGTAAATTCATTAAGTTGAGGGTTTTTTTAGTGCCCCAGAAGAAGAAGAATGGGGAGGTTCCAGCCGCTTCCAGTAGCTGCCAATTTTTTTATGTCTATGTTTTTTCTTATTGACAGTTCTGTTTTTAACATGTAATAATAACTCCATAAAGAAGTACGTTTACGATCCTTACTTAGTTCGTTGAAAAATGCTAGTAGAATCTTTTCACCAGTTATGTCCTTAATTTTATTTTTATGGCACCATTTCTCATCTCTCAAATACTAACAATTGTATGCGAGACTTCTGTGGAACAAGGCCCAGAATTGATTAAGATGCACTTTCTTCGATTTTGCAGGCAAATCTTCATTGAAAAAACTCGGTGTCGGTCGCTTCATCAATCAGCCAGCTATGCTGCGGGGTGTTACAGCTAACCCAACAGTGACAGACATCATAATAATTAATGACGTTTGTCAGTGTTGGGTTGAAGAATAAAATAATCACCGGTTTTATTACTTTTTTTACAATATAAGTGAAATATTTAGTGAAAGTCTAATTAATTTAATTACTTTTAGTGTAACTAGTACTGATTTCTAAGTCAAAAATTTGTGGATTAAGTTTTATTGCAACATACTATTACTTGATTTTTTTTAAATAAAATGCGTACGATAAATATATATCGCAATAGTGCTATAAACAACGTCATTTAGGGTCTGTTTCTGAAACGTAAAATAAAGTTATCTATTAATAAATTTCATAGTAACAATTGTTGCCACAATTGTAACTATGACAGTAAACGAATAACTAACTCCATATAACGTTTCAGAAACTGGCCATAAGACATTGAAATGAGTGTCATATTACTGTCAATATATAACGAGAGTAGATAAAAGAATTAATTTTTTTTACTCATGCGGGATAAGTACTTTTCGCACACTTTTTAGGACGATAAATAGCTGTTTGCCTACTCTATTATATTTGCGTGCGGCAACCACACTTGTCGCCCGCGAATTGACAATAAAACGCAAAACACACTCAAAAGTATTATTTTTATAAAGTGACATTTAAGTGACAGTTGATCACTTGATAGTTATATATGTCAACTAAAAGTCAATAAAATAATATGAATAATTAAAAACCATGCGAAAGGATAGTACTTATCCCGTAAAAAATAGTATGACCAATTCGTATGATCATCTATTGCCCACTTGAGCGGATGAGCGCACGAACGAAGTGGGCAACAGATGACTTATCGCACTTATTGCGCAATATACTATTAAATAATGCAGTGTACCATTATGTGTGGGTGATACAAAACTTTCGAAACTCCCCTCAATGACAGTTCTTCACAAATCTTACCAACCTCTGATCCTTACGATCACATATGAAACTGCCAAAAATGGGGCAGCACTATAACAAAAAATCTAAAAATAATCTAAAGTAGAAATTTAAGAACGATTGGCTTCCGCTGTTACACGGTAACGTTATAAGCTCGAATGTGAGGAACTTGGGCATGTGATTACGATTAAATTAGTTTACCCATAATTTTCTGGATAGCAGCTTTGTATTGTTTTCAAGTAAACTGTATTGAATAAGGAAATGCACATAGAAATTGTATATATACAAATATATACAAAAATAATAAAAGCATTTACTAAAGCCCAAATGTTGCAATGGGAAATATGATGAAGTGGTATGAAAATAATTTGGGGATGTCGAATTTACAAAATTTAGTATTAAATTTAGTAATCCATTATAATTATATTTAAATATACTGCGTTGTAACTAATTCAAAATTATTTAAAGAGCGTATATTTAACTAATTTTATGGAAGCAACTCACGAAACCGATCTTATAATTTAAATGGGGAAACTATTTAAAGTTTTTATAACAAGATCTTGATGCATCTAGCAACTGCAAGAAACATAAATTATATGCGTGATGGAGTTCCTCTTCATTTCGCCATCATAATTAGGGAATATTCAGATTAAAAATTTACCAACCGATTTATCTCTCTCCGATAATGTATTCATTCATGTGCAAGGTGCTCATATCGAACATTTATTGCAGTTATGTAGTTTTTTATATTGTAGTTATGTAGGTATTTGTTGAAGATGTCAGTCTTTGTGCTTATATCGTAACAAGAATTTCTATTTTTAGAAAATTGTTTACGAAGTAAAAATGTCACCCTACTTTTAAAAATTTATGTTTTAAAATTTAGGGGTACAAAACATCAGGGGCAGTCTACTCCTGGCTTGCCAGACAAGATACAACCCATATTTCTGAATCAAAGGTACTCATTTATTGTACATACTGACTAAATTTTATTATAATCAATAGATCAATTTTAAAGTCACGAGCAATAAGCCTTTTTCAATATTATAACCTTATACATATATCTCCAAAGGAGGGCGCTCTAGGAAAAAAATTGATACTTTTATTGTTATTTTGTTCATAATTCTTATTTTCTGCGTAACGTAACTAAAAAAATTAATAAATATTAGACTATATATTCATTAACCAACTACTTTTGAACAAGTAATTGTATAAATAAACAAATAGCGTAAATTATAACAGTTATATATTATAATTCACTGGATACAGCCAATCATCTTTCCGATACGGTGAAATGGAATGGTCCGTTATTATTTTTTTTTTTTTTTTTTTTACATTTATTTAACGTCGGCCTATTTCCGCTACTGAGGCCTAACACCGACGCCTGTAGACGAGCTACCCCCAACCAGGAATTTTTGCCGAACCTCTTCCCTTAAGAAGAGTAGGGATCTTTTACTTGCCTAACATTTAATAGACAAGGGACCGACGGCTTTACATCCCCTCCGAAGGATGGTATATCCCCTATACAACCCTCGCCTAAGGTTGTATAGCTTCCGCGCATACACTGATATACAAGCCGCTGGAAGATGTGTGAGGCGAGGACGCGGTCTTCGTTGGAACGGTCACCCATTCCAAGTACTAACCGCGCCTTACGTTGCTTTACATCGCATATCGAAGTATGTACATAGTAAAGACGCACCCACGCTCGCCCCGTCCGTTATTATTATTGAGGGAAGCAAGGAAGGTGATTTGACATGTTTGATTAGTTTTGATGTTTAACTGTTGACATTTGTAAATAATGTTTCTGTATACTTGCAATTTAATGTCAATTGTTATAATCGTAGATAAAGTATAGTATACAACTTGCGATAATGGTAATAACTCCATCACTTGATGAATTTACAACACTCGCCTACTACTACTATAATGCTGCAATCGGTAAAGTTATAGGAAATTTCGAAACCTTCAAAATGGTTTTTGAAAATCTATTTAGCATCAACGAGAGCTGTGATATTTTAGAAAAACATTTTTCCAATATGGCGGCGCAAAGTCAAACCTTTTTACAAACTTGGATTTATTCTTATTTTACCATCCCATACAACATGAAATGCGATTCATCAACTTTTTATTAGAGTCTTAGGTCCATGTTTATAGTTACTGGGCTACAACATGATTTTTTGAATACAAGTTAGAATAGAATAAATCTGACATGTAAAATATATTATGTCTTCACTAACCTTTAATACCGGTTTACGGAGCGCTTCATTCTCTTTTATCTGTTCTTTGACAAAGTAAATATTAAATAAAAGCTATTGAGAGACAAGAGGAAATAATACCAACTTGTACATCATTTGTATTTTGTAAATAGGAAAGGTGAGACGAGACGAGATAAAACAAATATTAAATGATAAAATGTAAAATATACAATTTTCACGTTGTTTTATTCCACTTTGAACTTGTAATACATATATCAATTTTAGTACTGCACATATAGCATAAAGAATAATCTGATATAAAGTTATATACGATTGAAGGAGTTAATACAAGAAAGTCAAATCTCTATATCAGATAAATTGTTATGATATTAACTAAAAAATAAAACTTCTATGGCATCAGTTCTAAAATGAGAAAATATTTGAATAATGTTATCATCACTTCTTTAACTAAATTGTAATATGGAAAATTCTAGAGACTAGAGATGTTGGACAATGGACTCAATTATTGTGACGTCACGTATTAGGCAACCCAATATACTATTTCAAATGAGCTATCACACGCACCCTGGTTCCATTTAAAAATTTTAAAGGAGTAGCTGTCATTCCAAGGCGGTTGAAGGGGGAGGTATAAAATTATGCTCAAAAAATGTCATTTTAGAAAAAATTGACGTATTTTAGAATTTTACTCATAAATTGTTAATTATGTAGATAATGAATTTATCCATTACTTATGGACCTCACTTTATGTAAAATAAATTAGAAAAAATTAACTTTTAATTAAATAAATTGATATTACATATGAATCCATTATACCCTCCAATAGGAACTGAGAATACAAAAATTTTCATGTAGTTTGCTGCTAATTTCAAGTTAGTTTATATTTAATTCTGTCAGATCTCTAAAAAGTTTATAACCTCATACAGCTGACAGGCATATCTCTCAAAATTTTTTGATTTCCAGTTTATGATTTTATGAATAAGTATTTTGGTACATGTAAGTATACCTAATTAAAATCTCTAAAAAACAGTTGTAAGTATGAGTGCAATATGGGTACCAGGACACGAGGGACACAGAGGAAACGAAAAGTATTGATCAACTAGCCAAGGAAGGCGCACTCCAAGCCCCAATAGGACCTGAGCCCTTTTGTGACGTGGCAAAGTCGTGCATACGGGCAGCCACTAATGAATGGGTGGAAAATAAATCTCTAGAATGGTGGAAAAATCTACCAAGACAGAGACAGGCCAAAGAGTTCATTAAAGAACGTTGGGCCAAATTCAGATGTAGATCTTCCGTGAATTCTGGCTTAGTAGTAAACCCGAATAGGAAGGCCATCAGAGTAATAGCAGGCCTTCTAACTGGGCACTGCCGGCTCAATAGATACATGAGTCTAATGGGCTTAGCAGAGCACGCTACATGTAGGTTCTGTCAAGAGGAAGAGGAAACCTCAGTTCACGTATTGTGCCACTGTGAAGGCCTGGCGAGACTGAGATTCCATGTACTCGGATAGGAAAAACCAAAGGCGGACAGCTATACCAAAGGGCCTTTGTCAAAGCTGTCTAGTACAAAGGACAAAGCTGGATGAGGTACTATAAGGAATGTATTCTAGGAGCACCACAATAGATCTGAAAAGGTCGCGGTGGTAAAGGCTAAATAACAAGCTCCTCTGTATATCTATCTATCTAGCTATGACTGCAATATCTGACTTCTATAAAGAAACTAGTACGGAATCATGCGAAAAGGAGAAAATTATGTAGCTGCAGGATGTTCAAAAAAATCAGTATGACAATGAGCTGCATGGAAGTTCAAGCAAGTATGAAAGACAAAATGGATAAAGTTGAAGTAGGCACAGGCGAATCCGTCTTTCTGGAGGTGAATATGTAAATATTGTTCCAACATTCCGTTTAAATATCGCTGGTATAGTATATTCTGTAACAAGTTTAGAATGAAAATTCGATACGAGTGGAAGATTAGAGATTACCACGAGTAGATCGAATTTTCATTCTAACCGAGTAACAGACTGTACTTTCTCCACGACCATTAGTAAAAAAAAACAATTAAATCTGAACAAAACAAGTTATTTATTGAAACAATTATACTACATTGTGTTAATATTTATATTTATAGTGTTTGTACAATTACTGAAATTTAAAATTGGTACAATGGAAATATTTTCAGTAATATTTTTCAAAACAGATTGATCTGTATTGGCAGATTTAACAGTGGTGTAGCAAGAAGAATTGGTGGTTGAGGGAAAGTTTGCTGACGAATTAGATCCGGTAATTGAAGAAACTAGTTGATTTGCTATATTTATTCAATTTTGCAAAGAATTTTCTATGTATCCTTCTGCTACTTGAGAAGACTTCCAGCCTCCATGCCTTTTTAATGTTGTAATATCCGCACCTGCATTTACCAACGTAGTCGCTGAAGTACGGCGGAAACAGTAGCCAGTATATTCTTGTGAATTTTTTAGATTCAGATGCGGCATGAGAATGAGGCAATTTGTTTAGGAATATTGCCCAGTTTATTAATCCCAGTTACTTGTCGTATACATTTGGAAATTAATAAAAAAATTATCAGAAGGAACATCACAAGGTCTCAGAGCCCAGTATTCTTTACAATATTATACAAATCTCCCGATATTGTCAACTCTCTTGGTTTTTTAGTTTTTGAATTAGGAATTGCAATTAGTATTGCTGATCTCAAATCTTTAATGTCGGAAATTTAATGTTGTAAAGTTTATTCTTGCGACAAGCCCCCAAAATGCCAATGACAAGAACAACCTATAAAAATTACATTTTATTAAAATTGCTATTTAAATTATAATTTTTATTACCTTAGTAAATATGTCTCATTCGGAGCATTTTACAAGAATTGCTTAACGTTTTCTTCTGTAAAAATTTTCGATTTTTTAGCTACATAGTTATCAGGAGAGCATTTTAACAAAGATTTAAATTTTTTGTATCTTGAAATATCGATATCGTGCTTCACATTTATCGTTGCCTTTAGAATTGAATATATTTTCCAGCGAGTCAATGATTTCCATATTTTAATAAATCAACAAAAAATGCAATTAAAACAGTTTTGGACAAGGAGTTAGTTTTCTTTTCTTGTTACCAATCCGTAAATAGTGCATAATACTTTTCATATTCACTTCTTTAATTTTGTGGCAGCTGGTTCTCGCTTATATTATTTGCATAATTTATAATTTCAGGTGGAGTATTATCAAATCCCATATCTGATTCACTTGTTTTTCACTCATTTTGTTTATTTAAATTAAAACTTATCTCAAAACGTCGCATTTACATTTCATACTGATAGTTTTGACATCCATGGCAATCTATGTATTTCGTTGAGCATAATTATGGAATATTCATTCTGGCACTTGTTATAGAATGACAATACATGCAAAACACATAAGAAGCAAGTATTTTAGAATAAAAATTATATCTCAACAGTGAGAATTTTTACTTTATATTATTAAAAATGATTTCGGAATTATTACATTCTATAATGGTCGTGGAGAATAGTATATTCTGTAATAAGTTTGGAATGAAGCATGTTCTGCGCGAGCGGAAGTTTGTCACCCGAGTGAAGCGACGGGGGCAGCCCGCGAGCGCAGTATATGCCATTCCAAACAAATTACAGACTATACTTTTTCTACACCTATAAATTAGTTTATTTGTGTCTATACGTATATTTGTTTTACCACTGCAACGGTGAAACGTGAAAGGTTAACTGTCAATAGAAACGTCAACTGTCAACAGAAATGCAAACAGTATTACAAATTTCACTACTACTGGATGGCGCCACCTATGCTTGTTACATTCTAGAGGCATGTAATAAATATTACATATCAGCCACTATAATATAGGTCGTTCCTTATTTAAAATCGACATTATAATGCTCATATTACATAATAGGTGTAGAAAAAATTATTTCTGTCACCATCTTTAAAGTGGCAAGCACAGATCAATGAAAATTTATTTCGCCTATTCTGTAAATAGAACAAATAGAAGTAACTAGATACACAGTTTATAATAAATCTTGCATAGAATTAATTAAATAGTAAAATTAACATATTTTTTTTCTATGGAAATCGGTACCGGAATAATATTACAAAAAAGGAAATTGCTTCATGAATTTTAGTAACTTGTACTCTCCTGCGCTCTTATTCTAAATCAACATTTTACTATTAGAAAACTCTATAATAAAGTAAAATATAAATAACCCTAACCTACATAATAGGTACCTACTTTTCTTTTAACTTGGCATCCTTTGGAAAATTAAACATTTTACATACACTTTGATTAGTATGATCACATTCAGGAACACAACATAAACCCATAGTTCACACAATTTAAAAAAAATACAAAATTTGACTAAAGAAAGAAAGATTAGGTTATGAACTATAAATGTGAAATCAAACAAGAGTATTGAAGTTAGCTGCAATGGGGAACAATTCAAGCCACTTCCTAATACATCCAATAGATGACGCCATGTGTACTAATGTCATTCTCAATTTGTATCATATAATATATGATACAAATTGAGAATGGCATTAAACAACAATTTAAAAGTTATATTTATAATTTTTATTTTTTTTAAATTTCCCCTATTTCTGAGAGCTTCCCAATCTCGTAGAAATGAGCCAAATTGATAAAAAGAATGAGGATCAATCCAAGCCTGTTCCTAATATATCCAATAGATGACGCCATGCGTACTCGGTTTAATGTCATTCTCAACTTGTATCATATATAACCTTTAAAATAGTTTATATTTCCCAATTTCCGAGAGTTTCTTAATCTTTTATTCGTAGAAATGGGTCAAATTGATAAAAAGGATTACGGTAGTAACACACCAACAAGTTTTCATTTTACATCCTAATTAACTTTATTTATTCAAGGACATATTTTTTCGTATTGACATTGATGAACAAACAACCGAGTACAGCTGGTGCATTCTGCGAATAAAATAAAAGAGAATGTTCCCCATTAACACTATTAAAGTAAAATTAAAGGTCTGTTCAATCTGATACGTATAGATACATATATTGTAATATATCTTGTGTATATGAGATTGGCACTGGAAGTTCTTAAATATTTTTTTCAATCAAGAAATTCAATAAAATGTATAAACAACGTTTTAGCATTGTATTTTATGGTCTTTACGAACAAGGTAATAAAGCTCAAATTCCAATGTGACTCGATGGGATCAAAATTTCTATGATAGTAATATATTTGATTGCATAAGTCCATTTCTTATTAGCTTGTGTTTGCTAGTAACTATTTGAACTTAGTACTTTTATACAGCATGCTCGCAGGAACGAAATCAATGTAAATATAAAGAAACTACTTAATTTCTTAGTGTGGCTGTTTTGCTCGGATAATTCCTAAATAACCGGGACTGTTTTTACACTCACTTCAGACTAAAAGGCAGTAAATTTTGGTCAATTATTTTACTTCTCCGACCAATTGCACAGCAGAGAGTGCCTTGTCCTATATACTCGTAACTCAAACAGGCGAACATATAAACTACCAACCTACAAAAATAATAGCTAATTTTTGTCGTAATTCTACGACCTGATTTAATTATTTCACACCTTACATCTACCCATCAGTATTAAATTATGTAAAGTCGTAAAACATTCAAGAGGGACCATTACTCTTGATATATTTCAAGACAACACTTTCCCTATTAAAGTAGAATTATGGGTTAATTCTCTAATGTATGTTTCACTTTAATGCCTCTCAGTGTTCCAGCTATGCATGGCAGTCGGGTCGGAAATAATGGAAAATAGAATACTGCAAAACTCCTACGGCAGCTGCATTCTGTTCGAGTTTTTTTTTATTTCTGCTCGGCGCTAATATGAAATACCTCATGAAGATGAGTGGCTGGCGCAAGGGCGGAGACAAGGACCTTGTTCTGTGGATTAAACATCCTACTAGGGTAGTGGTGCGTCACAAAAACTTCGTTAATTTTGTCCTGATTTATTTATAATTATTTTTCGAAGCGTAATTGCCTTGTAATATAAAGAGTATAAATTAACTGTTTATTATCTGATTCATATTAATATTTGATGATAACCTGTCAATTTACACGATTTATATTACTCTTGGCAACGTAACTCGAGAAAAAAATTATAGATAAAAATTAAAAGCACGAGTGGTATTTGGGAAGAATATTTCGCGAATAAATTAATGAAATACATAAAATGGGTCTTTAATAATAAGTTGTTTTATAATATTAAACAAAAATATTGAAGTATATTTGCCTATTTTATCCTTATTTTTTATTTAAGAAGTTTGAAAATCAAGTTAAGTTTGTTTGGTTAAGCAAAGAGAACTCCGGAAGGATAAATTGATTGTATCACGTGAATGCCCACCATAGTATGATTTAATTATTTGTACTTTCTGTTCTGTTAAATAAATATCCATTTTTACAGGTGAATATTATTTTGAGTGCAATAATACTTAAATATCGTAAGGTTACCTGTGACCTAAGTCCAACGAACTCTAGTAAATAATAAATAAATCCATAACACCGACAATTACATCAGCGCCAGCATACAGCCCATTGGATCGCCCCACCCTAATCACACTGCATTAGATGACATTCTCACCCGTATTGCACATGTACATAAGTGTATAGGATTTCCCTATACATCTAGTAGCGATGCTCGTACTGTCTAGTGTTTTACAGCGATAAAACTGCATGTAGATACTGTCAAAAACCCAATGAATTCAGAATAGGATAGACAAAACATCCTGTTGGTTTGTTGTGTATCATTTATTTGTTTACATTGCTTTAAAAATAAATACTGGTACTCAGCAATCTATTGGCTAAAGGCACGTGGCTATATGCGCACGCAGTCCCTCTCAACACGTTTTGTTTACAATCCAGTTGCAGCGTTGGCTGCCATTAAAGTGTTTGTGATAAACCGAAGTTAAATGTTGTAATTACAGTGGTTTTGTAGTGTTTTTGAAGACAGAATTTGTTATTGTGAATAAACAAGGGGAAAATATTGTGTTGTATGTAGATGTCTCTTTAAAATTTGAGTTAATCGATCTTTTCACAGGTAGGTGAAATTATCTCATAAACGTGACCTCGGGTTGGATCGACAAATAAGCAAAATTGTAAATGTTTAGTGCAATAATATTGGAGGTATAGAAAATGTTTTTATGTTTTAAAATTGAGTAATATAGTTAAATGAGAATAAAGTTGAAGGGCAAAATAAAAAGATATTATTTAAAAGTGCAATATTATATTATTTGTAGAATTCCAAGGAATATTAAACGCCGAAAAATATGGATCTGTCTGTTTTGAAACATTTGGGAAATGAAAATATTCCTGAAGATAGTGTTGTGTGCTTAGATCACTTCTCATCAGATGATTTCACAACAAGTCCCAGTGGCCGAGTTGTTCTTAATTTGCAGTACCTGACTTACCAAGTTCATCTAAGGAAAATGTACAAGTTGGGTAAGTTATCATTTAAAGAAGTGTACATGATGGGAATAATAACATTTTTTTATTTTTTGGGTTAGTAATGCAGTAAAAGTAAAACTGTATTAATCATTTTGTTTATGTGACATTTATCTATACCAATTTATAAGTGTAAGTTTAATATTTAAATAAATAATTTAATAAAAAAGCAATGTTATTCATATTACTTTGAAGTCAAACGAAAAGAAATTAATATATATATTATACGAAATAATCACCCTCTTTAACATATACGCCACTGGCAATGAGTTCCAAAACATAAACAAAACTATCTCTATTCTTTTTTAATAATAGAATGTATAAGATAGTAGGGAAACGCAACAACTCATGTGTTAATGTATAGGACATGCTTTGTCTATGCTATTCTGAAGTCATTGCAAAAACTAATCTAATCGTTTTACTACTGATAATGACATATGATTATTGCAAGAATTTGAAAAAATGAGTTTTCATTGACTACCAGGTTGATATAATCGCATTTATTTATTTGCTGATAAACATATTTTTCTTCAAATGTCAACAAAAAAAAATATGACATATTTTTTTGAACTTAAACTGTTATTTCTCTAACACTTTATCTGACCGGCTTACTCAGTCATTTATTGATGCTAACGAGCTCCTAGCGTCAGTAAAAAGTCTCTTACTGCCGCTCATGAGCGACACTAAAAGTATTCGGAGATAAAATAACTAAGTGATTTTTTTATTCTCGGCTATTAGTTCTTGCTCGTCCATCGAGTACATCCGCGACATAATAAATGTCACTTTTTCTTTATATAAAACGATACATGACTATAGTCTAAGTAAGCATTACCCTACACTCAAAAAACGCAACAAAAACTTTAAGACATAATTATATATCGCCGCAGGCCATGACGCCAAGCCTGTCATCAAACGAACCGACGCACATTAAAAACCTGTAATGGTAAGCAAGTCAATTTGCGAACAGCAGTACAAAGAGTACAGGTATTTTAATGAGGTCGTAAAGTTTTCGTTGAGTTTTTTATTTGCCGAGAACTGTTTACTTCAATTATAACTATTTAACAGTTTTTATAATGTCGTGAATAATAATAGCAACAATACAATTATTTACATCGTAACAAACGTGAAATAGCACATTCGTAAACATTCGTAGTTTTTTTGGAGACGTCAGTGCTTTAAATGATAGCACTATAGGTAGGCAAATATCTTTGGAATTCATCCCCAAAGTAAAAAAATCATGTTTTTTGTATCTTTCTCGGAGATTGTTAATTTCTGTAAAAACTATATAATACAATGATATCTACTACTTTTGAAGCCCGATTTTGATATGCACATATTGAATTTGGTCGACAAGTAAGTGAGATTTATTCGACATTTGACAATTTTTCGATCCTTTTCGATGTTACTTTTTGGGTGCATTTTTTGATATTTACTCAACAATGATGCATCTTTTAAAAAACAGTATCCTATCTTTTCGATGAAATAGTACATTATAAAACAAGTGTATAAGTAAGCCTTTAAGGCAAGCACGGGTTTAGGGCACGACGAGCGTAGCGTGGAGGGTCCTCTGCTAAAGGAGTAAATGCTTTAAAGGATACTTATACCCGTGTATTATACGCAATTTTTTTATTATACCTGCACTGCAAAATAAAACTTAGAAACATTAATTGATATAGATTCATTTTATAAGGTAATCTCTGAATTTCATTTTTAATCGGTAACATAGACTAAAGTATTTATCATTGTTTAAAATTGGTTTTTACCTAAGCAACTTTAAAGCTCTAGTGCCTTGCACGATTTTTAGTTTCAAAAACATAGATTATAATTCAGGTATAATAAAAAATTTAATTATCTACATTGCTTTTTTTGAATCTCCATACGTCCAAAATTGGATAAATTATGGCCAAAGAGGAGCAAAAATGTACCCTCAAAATAATGTATTATGAAATAACTTTTAAACAATACGTTCAATCGAAAAATTTATAGAAATATGTTTATTATTTTTTTAACAGTTCATACAGCAGTTGAGTTAGTTTATCGAAATACTTTTTTTTGTAAAATGTATCGTTTTATAATCCACTGTTTTAAACATTATTAAACACATAATTCTACATATTTTTATATTTTTAGTAAACTTTGATTAAGAACTTTTTAAACTATAGGCTTAAAACATAATGAACACGTTGACATTTTGGCCAAAGATGCCGCCATTAATGGTACTCTATTAGACCACAAACTATGTCTAACGGATTGCTCCAATTTATATAAAGTTCTATTAAGAAATAAATGGATTGATAGATGTTAATATTACACTATAGGTTAGCTTTGTTTTCCTCTTGTTTTAACCTTAACTTTTTACCTACACTACCGTGATCTTTTTTTTTGTGATGTCAAACTTAATGTCCTGACAGACCCCTGGACGAGAAGCGTGTTTCCCTGTATTTTCCTTCGTTGCTCTTCTTCACTCTTTTTCTCCATTTGTTTAGGTTAGATAATTTTGACTGGTTGCATGATCACTGCACACCAAGGCCATAAAAAAAACTTTTTAAACGAGCCCAAGAACGCAATTTTTTCTTGATCGTAACGTATTTTATTAACACTTGTATATACATACTAGGCTAAGAAAACTATCCGCTTTTAGAATCAACTGGAATTATAAAAAACAGAAAAACTAAAAATAAGAGTAGTATATTAAAGTACACTTCCTATGCTATCTAATGGCGGTGGTGGCAATTCTGTATATGGTCTGAATTTGAAGAAATTGATATCTTCATAAATCAGTATTTTGGATCTTTTCTCATTTTTTAAATATAATTCATGAATAATGCAATTTGTGACAAAATTACAAAAACCTTACAGTAACAGCACCTTGTAAATCCAAGATTTATTTTTAAAATGCGACAATAGACAAATGTAATTACAAAATACTTTTGTTAATTATTTCAGTACAGTTTCAGGGATTCAGCTTCAAAATCACTTTGGAGAAAATTTGTCTTTGCCTTGTACTAAAATGGCAAACCAACCTAATTCTCTCTTTGTTCCCTTTATAGATGAACAAGACGTGAAAATCGAAAGAAATACTTTAAATATAAAGAAAACACCGGACTAGATGAATTAAGTGTTGATCTATTAAAATCTGTAAAAGACAAAACTAGTGAACCTATGGAAGCCGTTGTAAATAAATTTCTAATGGAAGAAATCTTTCCAAATATACTTAAAATAGCGAACAAAATACCGATATATAAAACAGAAAATCCACATGATATTGAAAATTACAGGCAAATCTCACTACTAAGTATCAAAGTTGACATAAAAACTGGTTATTATATATTATTTAAATAGGCAAAATTTATTTACACCCTATCAAAATTTTTCCAGAAAAAAGAGGTCTTGAGACGATATCTTACCATCTACTGAATTTTGTTTATAAATAATTAGATCAGAAAAAATCTGTAATACTACTCATGATTGACCTGCTATCGACACAGTTGCTATCAGATTTATAGAGACTAAGTTGTATGCCATGGGCATTCGTGGTAACTTACTTAATTGGATTGTGTCATATATATCTGACAGGAAAATGTTAGTAAATTATAGAGGAGCGGTATCTGACACAAGAAATGTCGAACAAGGTGTCCCCCAAGGTTCAGATTTGGGGCCTATCTTATTTATGTTGTACGCAAATGATTTACCTCAACATTTTACTAATGGTATGGTTACAATGTTTGCAAAACTGTAGTGGAATTGTTATCATACTTTGCAGTCATTTGTGATGATATTAGAGACTTGGTGTCAGCTCAATCATTTAATCTAAAATTTAAGAAAAGGGCGCTTACATGAAATTTCATCTAAGATCCCCCTTACCAGTAACCTTTGTATCCGAAAATAAGTTAACACTCTCGCGGACATCAAAATTCCTAAGTTTGTGGTTAGATGATTAGGTGAGCTGGAATAGGCACATTAAATATGTTTGTTTGTTCTAAATTAAATTCAGCATTGTAGGCTATAATTCAATTGAAATTTTGCTTGAATACTGAAGGAGTAAACATTTACTACGCTTTGGTCTACATAGTCATTAATTAGATTAATCTCTAATTCCTCTAAGTTACAACCGAAAACCATTATATTAGTTTTGGTGATATCGGTGGTATTAGATTCGAATCACACCATTATCAGAACAAACTTCTTCGTGTAATAATTTCGAATCTTTATTATACCATGAAAATGTGATATCATCAGCAAAAAGCGTGAATCTTCCAGATATATGATCGATGCCAACTCATTTATATACAGAAACAAGATCTGAACCAAGAACAGATTCCCAGGAGACTCCACAACTTATCTTGAATTTATTAGAATATTTCTCCGAATATTTTACTATTTGATTTCCGTCATTAAGGTAAGATTGAAACTATTAAATCATGTACGTTTGAATCCATAACATTGAAGTTTTGCAGCAACATTTCATGACTCACGCAGTCAAAAGCTTCGATAAATCACAAAATATAGTCGTAACAGCTTCATCATAATCCTCTAAAAACGCAAATAATATGGCACCGTTGATACTTTTATTAGCTTGAAAGTCAAATTGATTATTTTTTAGTATTTTAAGTAATTTCAGAAAAGCTAATATACTTTTTTAAACTAATTTTCAATAACAACAGAATTTCTTAGGCAAGAAGAGAATGTGCTTGTCTGGTAGATTTTCCAAAATGTTTACAAATCATTAAATAAAATATCTGATATTGTGCGATAGAAACACTGACGGAAAACTTCAAGTGTTCCACGAATAGGACTAAAATTATGGTATATTCTAATACTCTACAAGGTGTTATTGGAATTCATCACAGTTAAAGAGGACATCTGAGAAAAGGCGATCATCTAATTGCTACATCGAACCTCCAAAAAACAGAAACGTTACAATAAATTAAATAACTAATAACTAATAATAACTAATAACAAATTTAATAAAATTAAATAACAATTCCGAAGGCCTAACACTTTTTAATGGTACTGACCTTGAGTTAAATACCTGTGATGCTAATAATTTATTAGTTGTCACTTTTGACAAACACCTGCAATCGGCCCATCACATTGATAATCTGTGTATAAAGCTACGAAAAAGTTGTTTTGCTCTAAAATTTATGTCAAAGCATTGTAACCAGGATATCCTTAAAATCCTTTATTTTGCCAATTTTCATTCTCATCTGAGGTATGGAATTGTAAACTGGGGTAATAGTACTAATGTAGCCAGGATATTTTTACTGCAAAAATATGCAATTCGTATACTGTTAAATTTGAGTTACAGAGAAACTTGTAGAGATACTTTTAAAGTTTTAAAAATTTTGACTGTTGCTAGCCTATACATTCTGGAAGTATGTTCATATGTCCACAAACACAAATCCATTTTTTTAAATAATCAAGTTGGACATTCACATGATACTCGATCTAAACATCTCCTACTGCCTGACTGTCATAGAACTACTATGTATCAGAGACGTTTTCTATATCCAGGGTGTAAATTCTATAATTAGACGAAGATATTAAATCCTCTGGTGGTATACATGTTTTTAAAGGGAGACTTAAAAAATTGTTGCTAGACAAAAACTGTTACACAGTCAATGAATTTTTTAATTAATTGTATTTTAATATCTCCTTTTTCCATATTATTGTTTTTTTTTCCTCTTTTTAAATTCATATGACATAAATATAATCTATTTTTATAATTATTTTAGGGTTTGACTAAGCCCAAAAATGTCTTATATATTTTTGCCATTTATATTATAGTGCATTGTTTTCTATTTTTGGTACTGTTTTTTTAATTATTTATGTGACATTTTCTTCATCGACCTTATGTATACCTTTTTGGGTACATATGTTTTTTTCAGTGGAGAAATAAAGATTATTATTATTATTATTAATACTTTATTTTCTGAAACTGACTTATTGATTGGATTCTGTTTTATATACTTTTCGAACATATTCACTCGTGAAGAATTAATTCTAAGATAGAAGCGATTAAATTTGACAGTTTGCTGTTGATAAATATATCGGAACATTTTATATCCTAACTGCAAATTGGTATTTTATATACTCAGATTAGAGATGGCTTTATCCTTGACAACCTTAATATCTTTTTCGATATACATTCTAAATAAAAATGTGTTTGAAAACTTGGCGATGAAGTTCGATAATAGCTATAAAGTCTCTCCTGAATAACGATGTTTAGCTGTATCGAGAACGGTAAAATTTTACATTATAATCATAAAATTGTTAACAGAGTTACTACTTTAACCTTTCGAAGATATTTGCGTTTCTTATCCTACGATTAAGGATAAATGTAAACATCAAATGTTACTAAGGCAAAATAATTAAACTAAATTATGTTTCTCTACCTTATTCATCGTTTAAAATTATATTTTAGGTATACAGGGGTACCTATCTGAAATAGGTCAATAACAATCTTGTTAAAATATTTGAAAGAACTCGATTTGATCCCATAACATATAAATTGAAAATGCTACTCATGCAATGTTTATAGCATTCAAAACGATCAACACGAGCAAAACAAAAATTTACCTGTATTTTTAAACTTTGATAATTTTTTGGCCATTCTTAACCATTAGAAACAACAAACGTAGCAAACTTAACAATTCTTCTAGTAAACCATTATCTTTTACCATCCCGCATGATGCAGTATTGCGGTTAATTTTAGTTTTATTATATGTAAGCAATTTAACTTACAAGGGCAAAACCTGCCAAGGGCGATATAATCCTGACCGCTGGTGGTACTACAAGAGTATTTGAAGGAGATTCGTAGGTAATTATAAAGATTATATGCCTATCATAATGTATTTTGTCATAACTTTTCAAATCCGCAGATATTAAATTTAAGCGCGTATCTGTTACGTACTGATCAAGTGTGACCTTGACCCGTGCGCAGAATCATAACCATGGTATCGCCGCAGAAGACATGAACCATACAGAAACGACGGCTCGGGGTGGCACCTTTCATCTGGGAGGTACCGATTTCTGTGACCTCCGTTTGACGTTAGGACCGGTTATGGGTACTCTGAGAGAAGTAACTGTTACCCAGATACACTGAGAAAACTTTAGTGTAATACCTCATAAATATACAAACATGCAAATGAGTATGTGTGTATTGTGGTTTAATGTATTGAAGGTCAGAATTTAAGTTCAAATGGGGAATGGCTAAAAATTTTTATATAAAAATTTATATTTGAAAAATAACGTGAAAAATTAAATTTTCACGGATATATTCAAACACGCAGGTGATACTTTATCAGTAATTAAAACAAAACTAGTAAAAGTGGGTACACACTGAATTTATCTGAATAGTTGACACACGCAAAAGTCAGGTGAAGAAACCTGTTCGAGATAACTACCAGGGCAACACTATTCCCAGCTGCCAGTATAGTATTTTTCAAGATTCTGTTAGGTTTTGAATTGTATGGAGGTAGCTTAAAATATGCATACATGATAAAAGAAAATATTTTCAATAATGTGACTACAATATTATAAACAAATATTGTGTACCAATAATTTAATTATAGATGTGACAAAATCTTAATATCTCGATTTTTTAAAATATTTTAATTCTCTATATCTCTATATGTATATTTTATAAAATAAAATATTCTTATAGTGGAGTAAAATTAAATTTTCAGAGAAAATTTTGCATGGAGCAACTCGACATAAAAGTTTGTTTTGGTGACACCAAAATTACCTTGAGTTTTCCGGTTCGATTAGGTGGGGGAACCCTTCTTTTCGCGAAAAAGGGGTAAATTGTTCATTTTTAAGGGTGGTTTTCAGTTTTAATTTATTTTGGACCCTTTAAAATGCTAGTTAAAAACGAGCACGGGGACCCTTTTATTGTAGATGACCAAGAAACCTCCAGTTCAAATTTCGAAAAACGGTTCACCGCCTCCCACGATATGTTTATAAATATACTGAAGAAACGTCAAAAATTGAATTACGGCTAACTTGGCCAAAATTAAACCGAATTTGATGAAATTTTAAATGAAACTAACCTATATAACCAAGAAATAGCCTGCCAAATTTTAATAAAAAATATCCAACAGTCTGGCCGCAATTCCATTTTCAGTCCAAATTCCACAAAATTTTCAAAACTTTCCCCAATTTGCCCGAATGGTCGAACGACATTTTTTTTTACCAAAATGAAGGTATTTTTATGTACTTTCATGTGATGTAACTAAAAAATAACTTTTTTTAATTTAGCCGATTTTTTGTTATTTTTTGTATATACAGGCGTGCGGCGAATTCCTGTCATTTTCGGTATTATACCTATGCACGCACAAGTTTGCGTGTAATTATTCATTATAAAAATTTCAATATTAATATTAAAAAATGATTGTGAGCAAGTTTTAAATATTTTATAAAAAAAACTCTCGAAGGTAGGATATAATTTTTTTTTCGAAAATTCATTTGATTTTTATTAAACTTTTTACATATATTGATTATTATCTAACAGTTGTACTAGATGTGTTACTACAAGAAGTGTTTACTTCCGAATCGGTAACTGGAGTTTGGAATATTTATTCACCCCCATCATCACTAAAATCGTATACAACTGATATATTTTCTGAAGTACAAACATCTTCTTCATAATTATCATCTTCTTCGAATTCTTCAATATCATAAATATCAGGACTAATTTCTAATTGCTCAAGCTCTTCATCAACCACAGCTCCGTTAACAATATTATTTGCATTTTGACACAAAGTATTCCTTCCATTGTGGCATAAATTGCTGCATGTGACGCCAACGGTTTTTCATGAGCAACCGACCTTACAATCATAAGCAATTATATTGAGTAATTGAGTAAGAAGAGGAGCTTTATCAGTCCTTATCGGCATCAGTTCATTATCTGTTGTTTGCTGCCATCAATTCAATTCAAGTCAATTTTGGTACTTGGTGAAGAAATATTCTAAACTCCAGTTACCGATTCGGAAGTAGACACTTCTTGCAGTAGCACATCTAGTACAACTACTAGAAAAAGAAAACATGAATACAATAAAATAATAAATATATGTAAAAAGTTTACTAAAAATCAAGTGAATTTTCGAAAAAAATTACACCTTACTTCGATAGCTTTTTTTAATCTAAATATTAAAAACCTGTTCACAATCACTTTTTATTATTAATATTGAAATTTTTACAATGAATAATTACACGTATACTTGTGCGCGCGGTATATACGATACCAAAAAATGACAAAAAATCGGCTGAATTAAAACAAAGTAAGTTTTTAGTTACATCACATAAAAGTGCATAAGAATACTTTCATTTTGGTGAAAAAATAATTTTCGTTCGATCATTTGGGCAAATTGGGGAAAGTTTTGAAAATGTTGTGGAATTTGGACTAAAAATGGAATTGCAGCCAAACTGTTGGATATTTCTTGCTTATATTATTTGAAAATGACCAATTTACCCATTTTTCACTAAAAAAAGGGTTCCCCCACCTACTCGAACCTGAAAACTCAGGTTATTCTTAGTTCCACCAAAACAACCTTATTTTTTTATGTCGCGTTGCTCCATGTAAAATTTTCTCTATTGCTTTATTTTGGGCTATTTTTACTCCATTATTAGCCCAATAAATAATTTTAAAACATATAATATCGGAAAATTAGGACAAGGTTGGTTAAATGGAGTAGGTATTCTTCATAGTGTATTAAGAAATAAATGTGAAATTTCTGACATGGTACAAATATCTTGAAACCGTGACATAAATAGTTTTTCTAGCTTATAAACATAGTTGATGAAGTGCACATTAGACCTCCTCAGAATCATATGCTTTAAAATATTCTTCGCAAAATTTTGTACAAAACATCGCATTGATGAATGTTAAGAGCCTTTTTTATCAAATAGCCCCATATACATCATATATAACAGTATTTTGTGTAACTATGTCTTTTTGCCTATTACTATAATCTTGAAGCGATATTGCCTCAGCAATATTTCTCTTTTTTCAAACAATATGCCTTGCTTCAAGTTACAGTAGCAGCTTCTCAAGGTTATGTGTCAGTATTATGTGTCCCATTCATATTTATGTATTTCTCTAATTTTTCATCACTAAGACTCGCCAGACAAAATCTTAATTTCTTTGCTTCATGCCCCAATTAGTATTTTTGTCAGTAGTGTCTTGTCTTAAAACGTGTGAAAATATCATTGGAATTAATGGCTTGATTAAACAAATGTTCTTGTGTCGCACTCATATAAAACACTTTTGTTTTATATGAGTTGTTTATCACATTATCGAAATTTTGTATGTAGCTTATCCAGTTCTTTATGAAGCAAATTTTGTATGAAACAGACCTTCCATCAGATTGCAGTCCTAAAAATAAGATAATGTATGCGTTATTTCTTTATACTTATACTTAAGCTTTCACATGAAATTTATTTTATGTATCAAAGTGTTATTTTAAATATTTTTAAATTACGCTTTAAGTAGTAGAAATTTATAGGAAGAAGTACTATTGAATTTTTTTATATATTGTTTAAGCGTTTTCAACTGCTAATTAGTATTGGCTAACATTACTCAGTTGTTTCACTTATAAAAATTTACACGTACTTTTCTGCATCTTTTAGGAATGATGATTACTTCATCTATTCTGAAAGAGCATAGACGATAATCACATCCTTTTTCCTAATGGCACTTTGAAAATATAAAAACTAAACATATTGGTTCGGAAATACATATATTATGTTTATAAATATGTATAATAACCTCATTTAAATGTTAGACTGTTAATCTCACTATGTAAACAAACAAAAACAGAATAATAAATTGTCCAAAATTAAACTAAAATACCACAAAAACAGAAAAATATTGGTAAGTTGCTAATCGCACAAGGTAAACAAACAAAATGTGACAGATGGACCGGTTATAACATGGCAGAACAAGGACAATTTGGTCTAGTGGTGGGAGTTATGCTTTCGCTTCTGTATAGTTTATGTCTTCTGTGGTATCGCAATTAAAAGAGTTGGACTCAATCTCTCATGTGGTTAGGATGCTCTCAATGTATTACCAGTAAAAATTATTTAAGTTTTATTTTGCCTAGTTAAATTGAGTATAGTGATTAAGTAAATGTGATGCTTATAATTGATTATATATTATAATCCGTTCCCTTTCTTTTACTATTGAAATTAGAAACGCTGTCAGAAATCAATAACTTTATTATATTTTAGCCTCAAAGCATATACACAATATACCGCCAATTGTTGTAAAATGTAAGAATTATTATTCAGTATACTTCATTACATTAAAGAAATTTTTAGAAGTGTTGTTTCCTAAGCGACAATTGTGTACAATGATAGACTTGACTCTATCATTTGATGTTTATGGTGTTAACAATTGAAATCAGTGTCGTCCCTATTCTATGCAACAAGAAAGTTGAATAATAAATTATTCTATTCCTCCACCTATTCCTCCTTTTTTTCTTAATCTTCGAAAGAAAATGTTTAATGGCCCTGCCGTCTGCGTAAATGTATATAGTACAATTAATAGGTACTATCGTCTAGGATTGTGTAATGTGTTGATAATTTCTCCCCAAGGAGAATTTATATTTTCTTATTTTTCTGCCCTTTTAGCCAAGATTACTAATACTTCATTAAACCGTTTTTCTGATTTATAACGAAAGAAAAAGTAAATAAAAATCTGTGGGGTCGAACAGTTATATTTTTCTCTAACACCATTTTAGAAAGTACCTACACATGCCACATCTAAAAATTATGTTGGAATAAATGTCATTCTAACAAGCCGTGTGGAATAATCCCACACCGCGCCCATTCGGAATAGTTCCCCACTATAATACAGCGGAAAAATTAGACATTTCTGGGTCAGGGCTAAAAGACATCCCCTCCCCCCTTTTTTTGGGGCGGGGAATCAATTGCAATATAGGCCTGAGAGTGAAAAACCTGCCTTTATCCCCTGTACCTCTTCTAAAACGGGCTTTCCGTGGTGTAGCAAGTGGAGGCGGAGTTTTTGTGAGAAATTTTTCCTGCGAAAATGATTTAGAGAGGGTTGATTAAAAGTTGAGGCAAAAATAGTCGTAACTGATTTTTTCGCACTGTTCGGAGGGAATGCAACTAAAAAAAGTCGAAGAGGATGAGGGAGGTAAAATTTAACCACCCACACCTTATTTCCAGTCAAGGAGGTGAAAATTATCTCCTGCAGGGATCACAGGCCCCCTCAATTATTCTACTGGTTTTCCAAAAGGAATTCGATTGACAGATGGTCAAAATAGATGACCGAAGTAAAATTCATTCATCCACCCCTTATTTCCAGTCAAAGGGGTGTAACCTACTCCCCGCAGGGAACACGTCCCCTCCTCAATTTTCTGCCGGTTTTCTAAAAGGAATTCGATTGGGCGGTGGTCAAAATAGATGAGGGAAGTAAAATTCAAACATCTATCCCTTATTTCCAGTCAAGGGGGTGAAAACTACCCCCTGTAGGGATCACGGTCCCCCTCAATGTTTCTGTCTGTTTTCTAAAAGGAATTCGATTGGAAGGTGGTCAAAATAGATGACGGAAGCATCCCGTATCAAAAATTACTTTTATAGAAAAAAATCCGCACAAAAGCTCTGCCTCCACTTGCTACACCACGGAAACCTGTTTTAGGGGTGGGTTTTGACCAATAGGGGATGAAGGTAGGCTTGGATCTTTTAGCCCTGGACCAGAAGTGTCTAAATTTTTCGCTTATTTACCTGGAGCACTAGTTGCGATAAATCAGAAACTGTTTCAAGGTATCCTGGTTCGGTTGCTATGGTTATATCTAAAAAATGAGGTATTTATTACTTGTTTCGCATTTGACTTTTTAAATTTTTGAAGTTTATTGTGAACTTTACAGTTTTCTTGGAGATTTTCAAAGCAGTAAGTAATTCAAATCGTTCTTAATAAGACAGTTTATCAATTATCAGCCAAAAGAATGCAAAGTTTTATGGCAAGTAAGATTTGTATTATATTGTCATAAACGTAAATAATTATTTATTAGAATATTGTATTTACCTTTATTTTTTCTTCTAATTCCTATTACTATTAAAAACCCTAAATTTAACATCATTGTTTATTTATTTGAGAGAATGATTACAAATTGATGAGATGCACTAATACAAACACCCTAAACGGAAATGTTTTACACGCCATTTTTTTAGCCGATTCCTCATCGAGCTTTAAATTTATATACTCCTTCAGCGTCCATTAGCAAGTGGAGGCTGAAATATACAATACAATGAAATTTAATTCCGTTTAGTTCCGATTTAAACTGCACGTTTAAAATCAAATAATTTATATGCAGTTTAAAGTTTAATTCGTCATTAAATGTTAACTGATGCATCAAAGAGTCGAATTTTAACACAAAAATATTATCGTAGAAAAATATGTAAATCACGTTAATATCGTTCAATCGATGGTGAAATGGTTACATAGAGACCCCCGACTGCGACTATGCAAAATGTTTTCTTAAATTATCTCTTAACCGCTTCCCAAGTTACTGAAGTAACCCCCTGGAAGATCTCAAGGATCTTGTGCTAGGCAAAGAGAAACGAGGCCCTACAGTTTAATGTGGACTCCGAACCACTCTTGGGGCAATTTTTTTAATGAGAAATTGTTTCGCCTTGCGGGAATCGAACCCATTTCGCTAGGCAACTCAGTTTGCTAGCCAGATGCTTTAACAGACTGAGCTACCGTCCCCCAATCCAGCAAATATATTAATTTCAAAACGTATGTAAGGACAAGTTATTGAGAATATACAGAGTAGCTCAAAATTATATCCCGATATTTCTGTGGCTGATAGTACCTCCAAAAATAATGATAGTCTTTTATATAAACGTATTTCCGAAAATGAATAACAAGGGAGATATACAATATACCCCTTAAAAGGTTGATAATAATTTTTAGTATTTCTGCAATATATTTCGACTCCCTTGTAATATTCATATTTTCATTTTAGTCACAGGGCATCCGGACACTAGTTTGCATTGTATCAGTCAAGACCTGCCTTTTGCTTAAGGGGTAGTTTTAGGAGGTGACTGTCAGTGTTTTCCTCATAACTTTTTAATTTTTTTCATAGTGCTAAACGTTATTATAAAAAAGTAATTTTCAGATCGAAATACCAAGCTGTTCTCCAGTAATTTATGTTTAAAAAACAACGTGCTTTTACAACATTTTATTAATGAATCCTTTTGCACATAAAGAATGCTATGAAATGTAATTAAATGTAGAAAATAGTTAATTCAAATGTGCTTTTAGAAGGCAGAATATTAAAACATGATATTTTTAGTCACAAACTCCTCTATAAAATCCTTATCTTACTATAAGGAACGTAACCAGACTGCAGCCAACAGCTACTCTCCGGGTTATGTGCCCCGCCGAGCGCTGAATTACAAGTTGCTAGTCTGGCGTGTTAAGTGTAATAATTGCATATTATCAACAAAACGTTAATGCTTCGATTGCAACAAACACCAGCCGAAAGGCTGATCCTACTTAAAGGAGCTCTCGTGCCAGTCGTCCCACGCCACTCGCAAACTGCAGTTTCCAGCTGTTGGCTCTCGCCAGTGCAAGGTAGGCATGTGATTATCGACACGAAGTTCCTTGGACCATTTGGTACATCTCAGTATCCTTAGGCTAGCGACATGCAAAACAATCAGCAGGGGCCATGGTTCTGATTTTTATAATATCTGTGATCAGAAGATATGTGTGGTAGAAAAACTCATAAAAAATAGAAATGAAATGAACTATTTCCAACCAGGTACTTCTCTTCTCTTGTCCTTCATAGAATTACAATTTCCGTCTAAATTTGCGTATCTTCTGCGTATTCCCTAGAAGGTGAAGGGGAATCGCTTTTTTTGTTAAATCCTGAACGCAAACGATATCCTTAATTTTGATCAAATGAAAATGAATTCGGTTAGTTGTTTCAGACCTGTTTATGCGCTTAACCAGAGCATGTTTTTTGGGATGGTTCGGGTATCGAGATTCAGATAACACCCGGTATATCACTATTTTCAGATTAATACACAATAATTTTATTTAAAATAACGAATAAATGATTTAAAATATTCACAAAACTCTACTTTAATATTCAAAAATGACATCTTCTATATCTGCTGTAACGATTGTTCAAAAATGCTTTTTTGGGTATCTAGCAGATAACTATCATACATTCAAAATCTAATGTGAAAATTCTTTAGATATACTCACTGATCTATATACATTGTATAACGCACAGGCTTTCTTCGCCGTACTTTCAGCTGTGCGGTGAAGCGGCCATGTTATTCCGTGCTGTTGGTAGCAAAATTCCAGATTGTCCGTAAAACAGAGGCACGCAATTTATAAAATTTTAAAGCTGCAGATGAATAATATTTATTTTTTAAATATAAGTGATAGCTCTTTAATTTTGTTTTTATTAATTTACCGTCTATATTATCATAATTAAGTAAATGAGGCAACTCTACCTTACCGAGATTTCGGAAAACTGGCACCAAATTACCAAACAATATGACAGAATCAGCGCACAATCGTTTCGGACCTATGCGTATATATAGATCAGTGAGATATACTGTTGTTATGCGCCACCCTCTTATGGAGAGGGGTTTAATTCTTGGTAGCAGAGTTAAAGGTGGTCTGTCTAATTAGGTTCCATAGGATAATAGTTCGCCAGTCGGCCGAAGTGGCGCTGCCTCATAGAATATATGAGACGAGCTTGCGACGTCGTAACTGACAGACTAGATAAATCGAGAATGAATGCCACGGATATATAAGAAGGGGACCCAACGCACGGAGCTCAGTTATATTTTAGATGACAAGTAATCAGATAAGATAAAGAGGAGTAACAAGTTGTGAATTATAGTAATGAGTCTATAGTAGATCAAAGTCATAATTAATTCGTTATTATAAGGATCAATAACAATCTCAAAAAAATATAGTAAAAATTAACATCTAATATTTAATCTGAGTATAGAAAAGTCATCTATTGTTATTTATAGATACTGTTGATATAAATCTGATCATAATTACACTTTAATTGTCTGATAATGCATTTGATAAGTTATTAAAACATTGTTAAAAAAGTATAAATGAAAGCATATGTATTAATTCTCGCTTACCTCGTGCCTTAATAAAAATATGTATATCTACATCTTATTAAATGGTTTGAGATATTTCGATAGTAGAAGGGAATATTTATATAATAATCATGTACATTTCTAAATTGTTGGCTGCGTAAAGAGGAAACTATTTTCATATAAATTTATACCACGTTATCCTCCACGACGCCAAACTAATTAAATGAAATGGATGTTTTTCTGCTTGACACCCTCTGAAGTAAATTAAAATTTCTAAATTAAAGTAAGATGTTCTATAATGTCTCCCTTAAGTACAAGAGTAGAAAATCCTTTAAATTCAAAACGAACCGGCGCGGCAGATTGAACAGAAATAAAGCACAAATTGACTTGGCTGCCTTTCCGTTTGCTCACTGTCTTTTTAAGGTTTGATAACCTGTGACTGAAATATTGGATCCACTTCAAATGTCTTGTGTTTATATAAGACTATAACGCTTAAACGAAATAAAGGAGCTCGACTGAACTACTAGGAATTGGATTATACATGAAAACGTGTTTTGCCTTCTCCAGAGGCAACTTTTTTCTTCTTTTAACGTAATATAATTCAGATAATATAAATATTGGATGGGGCCATTAGCTCCGAAGTAACAAGGGATCGGCGTCGCACTCTTTAGACCCATCGGCCGGCTGACGTGCTTTATTTAGGAATTCGCACATGGTATTAGGAAAGGACTTCTCGAAGGGGGTTGTTGGTCCTGAACTGAATGCTTGGTTAAAATCCATGAAATTTTTTCTAATTAGGAAACGAAGTTTAAAAGATACAACGTTTATTATAGCTTTTGATCGTAACGACTTGCAGTCTGACTTATAAATAAAACTTATAGACATAATGAACTAATAAATTGTGCAGGTAATCATTATAGCGCTTAAAAATAAAAAATAAACTGTTTTCTGTTCTATCATTTAACAGTCAAGGTCCGTGAACTTAAACCTATTTTAAGACAGCACATACATCCTAGGAAAATTAATGTTGAACTTTTTTTAACGACAAAGTCTGGACACAGTGAAATTTAATTTATTTTATTAATTAATTAACTTGTTTATTTATTTATTTATTTATTTTTTAAATGTATTTATGTATGTATTGTGGTGTTTTACTTTTATTGAACTTAATAATTTGCAGTACTAATCAAACTTTAACTTGTTTATTTCCAATAGATAAACCCAATAAAAAAAAACTTTGAAACCAAAAAGATCAAATTAAAATCTCTTACCTTTTGATCCGAAAGGATGTCAAATTTATTTAATGGGCCGGCTAGTTTATCTTTTCCTTCAGGAGCAGGTTCAAATTCAGTTCCTGTTTTAATTAATTAAATAATTTATTTTCCTTGATATTTAGATAATTTAGCAGTTTTGTAACAGGTTCGAAAGTCTAATACGCTATTCCAATTTTAATATACAACCTTGTCCAAAAATTAAACACACAAAAACCTTCCTTCTTCGTAGCTACACTCTTCTCTTTCCAAATCCAACAATTCTCCTTTCATTAATTCTTCACCTTATCTCGTCCTTATCTCCTCTGCAACTCCTATCCACAATAACACCTCTACCTTCTTATTTACAGTCTATTTTTACTCTTCTTCGCCGATCTCCACAATTTCTGACTTTCAATTCAACTTCAAATTATTAATCTTTGTTTATTATTTTTCTTCCTCACTCCCTAATTTTCACTTGTTCTTTTTTATTCTTAAATTTGTTTTTCCAATTTTACAACCTCTCTTTTATCTGTTGTTTGTTGTTCTATATCACTAGATATCAAAGTACTCAAAATAAACAAAATAAAACACCATATGAATTTTGATTAATTTCATTCCAAACGTAACCTAACTTAAAACCTCCTTGTCTTTCTCCAGGAAAACATTTACCAACTATAAAAAAAAATTCCTACTTAAAAGAAATGTCATAATGACCTAAATGTCAGAAATTATTTCAACAACAACTTAATAACTACTAACATAGATGCCAGTATCAAACTTACTGTTGACATCAAATAAAAACTTAAAAACTATTAAAACAACTCTAAACAAGAATTAACATTCTAAAACACATACCTTTCGGATCTTTAGCTAATTTAAATAAATTCTGAAAACCATCTAAAGGAAACAAACAAATTCAAACCCTGATTCAGCAAATAACACAAACATGCAATCTTCGTAATCGTCCAATATGCAAATACATAGCAGTATGTAAGTATGTATGTACGTATGTATGTACATGTATATATGTTATATTAGAAATATACTATGATATATAATATTATCGAGACAGGCTTAACCTTCTCAAACATATCGTATTACATACTGCGTAACAGCTCTTCTGAATAACCGCTCACGCTGCATGAGCATTGTATTTCAATTCTAAGTAATCCTGATTGTGCTGAATCAGCAACACTGTTTCCTTTGTTCTCAAAACATTATAAATATTACCAACAACCTTTTTGTAATCAGTCTTATACTCATTTTCTATTAAACAACTTCTAAATTATTATTGTATTTTCTTAACGAGTCAACGTTGACTCCAGTGTTAAATAAAATAAATGTTTTTAAAAAGTTAAATCTACAATCCACTATCTAATATTGGCGCAGTCGTGGCGGATCTGAAAAACACGCACAGTTCGGGAGCCTAACCAGTAGCAAACATATCCGAGGGAACAAGGAGTTCATCTGAAAAAGGTGCCTAACCGGACGAAAAGAGCTTCTGGAACAAGGAGAACTTCTTAGCTGTAGTGGTGGATCCCAATCCTTTGTTCAGAAGAACCTACATTATTCTCAAACGCACAGAAGCGAAACAATAATAATTATCAAGAAATACAAGCAACAAAGCAACATTTCAAATCAACACGATTCAACAATTAGCAAATAAGAATTTCATCCCGTCCCATCGTTGGTGTCTTCGGCATCAAAGGCAACCCTGTGGAAGGAACACCCAGTGACGCCCCTGGCAGAGAGAGACCTTTGGTGAAGCTAAGCTCACGAAGTCGCATTCAACTGGACCACGAGGAATGAAAAATTTAGGGTAAGTCATTTTTGAATCATCTCGCAAACATTTATTTGCAAACAACGACATAATTTTACATTTTATTTTATCAAAATACATTGCATTGCTACATACAGTTCTAATATCTAAGGTAGTAATTTTATTTAAACTTGAAACAAAATATCTTGATTATAATTTGTGTGACCTATATAAATAACCGTAATCATACACTGTTCCTATCGTAACATTATTTTTATGGTAATATCATATACTCTTTAAGTGCGAATTTATCTAATTAACTGTAATCACGTACCATTGTTATCTTTGCATTTTTATCGTAATATAATATTGCATACCACATAAAAGGTTAAGGTTAAGGCCGTAAGACAAGCTTGTGTTCTATAATACCGTGTGTGCAAAATATAAAATTATCAGAGATATACTATTTCCAAACTCAAAACGCTTTTTAAACCAAACGCGTTTTTCGAATTAATCTAGCTATTCTATAATATAAATTTTAAATATTACAGAATAAATTCTTGCACATTTCATATTAAAATTTCTTATTAAACACCAGTAGCGTACTAACTTAAATTGGAAAAAGGCGTTTTAAGTTATTTAATCATCTAAATAATATAAATAAAATGGCTACAAACGTAAGCAATTCCAATGCAAACAATTCAATCACGGCGAACGAAACCATAAATATTGAACCTTATAGGTTAAGCGAAATATTTTCCATAGTGCCCGAATTTGACGGCAACCCCATATTCTTGCAAACATTTATTTCAGCTTGCATAACCGCTCAGGGGATCGCTGTTGATGATCAGCGCGTCTTATTAACGCTTCACATAAAAAATAAATTACGCGGAAAAGCCGCAGAATTAATAAATTCCCGAAACCCTGCTACATGGGCAGAAATCAAAAGCTTACTTGAAGCCCATTTTGGCGACTCTCGCGACCTGACAGCTTTGATTCAGGATCTGCAGAGGATTCGTCAGTTACCCAACGAAACCGCACTAATATTCGTATCGAGACTACAAACGCACAACGCGAAAATGCACGCAGCAGTGCAAAAGCAGACTCTAACTCTAGAGGAAAAAACTGCTCAATGTAACCTCATTGAAAATATGACATTGACTACTTTATTAACCGGATTAGAACCCAAATTAGGTCAAATCATTAGGGCTGGTAACCCTGGCGACATGTTAGACGCAATAAACCGCATTAAACGTGAATTGCAATTATCCTATTTTGAATCACAAAAATTTTCTAATAGAGTTCCAAATAAAAATCCCATTCAAAACCCACAAAGACGTCCAAACTCCCCACAATTTTGCACCTTCTGCAAAAGAAACGGACACCATTTTAACGAATGCCGCACAAGGCAAATCTATCAGTCCCCATCTCCCAATTTCACACCAAATGCTTATTCTAATCAAGCACAGCCTCCAAGGTCACATTTCCAGAGTGCATCTAACCATAGACCACAAAACTTTCAAAATTTCTCTAATCAGCAACACCTTTATTCTCAACAGAACAGGCCCTCAGCTATCAGGCCAAATCCCAACTTCCACCAGCAGAGACCTTCTGCCATACAACCAAACCCGAATTTTAATCGATTCAATCAACAAAAGACACATCACCTAAATCAAGAATCTTATGATAACTACACTGATAGCCCAAACCAATATGAAAATTATCCTGTAAATTATTCTTCCAATTATTCTAACGAAAATGATTATGATTACGATTTTGGAACCCAACAATGTGAGAATTATACTGCTAATTTTCAACCCCAACAGTACGAGAATTATACTGCTAATTCTCAATCTCAACAGCACGAGGATTATACTGCTAATCCTCCGGATTTTTGCATAGGCCCGGAGTATTCCACGAGTACTCCAACACAGCAAACGGACGAACTAGACCAAATTTCTCATCAAGTCCAAGCGATAAACCTCCAGGACAGTTTCGACCCAAACCTGAACTTCCCGGAAAATCAATTCATGTAAAAACACCCCGCTACAAACTAAATATCATAAACTCCAAAAATTTATTTTACATAGAAGACATCACTAAACGTTTCAAAATCTTGATAGACACAGGCGCAGGTATCTCTATATTCAAACCCGAAACGGCAGAAAACTATAAACGTCGATCCCACGAAAATGTAATTATACAAGGTATAACAGACGAAAAAATTAATATCACTGAATCTGCTCTCATACCTTTCAATCCGAATGATCCATACAAAGTTTACATTCATAATCTAGATATAGAATTTGACGGACTTTTAGGTGCCGACTTTTTGGACCAATACGATTGCTTAATAGACATTAAAAACAGACAATTAATCACTAATTTCAAAACCGTACCATTGTATCAAGTTACCGATAATATATTAACTACACTCTGGAGCCCGATTAAAAATCAAAATTTAAACGAAACAAAAAACCAAAATGTAATTTCTATCGAACCACGCACAGAAAAGATTTTTAAGCTTAAATGTAATTTACAAAATACCGAAGCTATACTAATAGCCGAGGAAAACGAAAAGGTACGTTTACCAAACGCCATTGTCAAAATAGACAACAATGGTGAATTTTTGACGACAGTAATAAACTCAAATGCAATTCCGAAAACAATAAAATTTTCAAATCTTAAACTTGAACCCGTCCAAAAATTTAGGTCAATATTTAATGTAAATCTTCAAAATCCGGATTCCCAATATATAGACAGAAATTACGAAATAAGAAACCAATTACGCTTAGACCACTTGAACGATGAGGAGAGTGAATTAATTACTCAACTCTGTTTAGACTTTTCAGACATATTCTATTTAGAAGGTGACAACTTGACATTTACCAATGAAATCAAACATTCAATAGACACTAACGATTCTAAACCAATTTTCACTAAATCTTATCGTTACCCCCAAATTCATAAACAAGAGGTAAAATCACAAGTCTCAAAAATGCTCGACCAAGGCATTATCCAGCCTTCAATTTCTCCCTGGTCCTCCCCAGTTTGGGTAGTCCAAAAAAAACTAGACGCTTCTGGTAAACAGAAGTAACGATAGGTGATAAATATCCTCTACCTAACATTTCCGACCTTTTAGATCAATTAGGCAAATGCCAATATTTCACAACTTTAGACTTGGCCTCTGGCTTCCATCAAATTGAAATCGATCCCAAAGACATTCAAAAAACCGCTTTCACAGTCGAAAATGGTCATTTTGAATTCGTACGAATGCCTTTTGGACTCAAAAATGCTCCATCAACATTTCAAAGGGTGATGGACAACATTTTACTAGGAATCCAAAACGAAAGGTGTCTCGTCTATATGGACGATATCATTATCTACTCCCCTACTATCCATGAACATATTTCTCGATTAACAGAAGTCTTCAAACGTTTACAAAAAGCCAATCTCAAAATTCAGCCAGACAAATGCGAATTCCTTCGCAAAGAAGTCGCCTATTTAGGACATCTTATTACAAAGGATGGTGTAAAACCAAGCCCTGCCAAAGTCGAAGCAATTCTAAATTTTCCTCAACCCA
The DNA here is from genome assembly GCA_963675555.1 of Leptura quadrifasciata. NCBI lineage: Eukaryota > Metazoa > Arthropoda > Insecta > Coleoptera > Cerambycidae > Leptura > Leptura quadrifasciata. Next base: position 105,096,424 of record OY776674.1, on the reverse strand, counting down.
AAAATCAGAAAGAAATTAAATCTTTTCTAGGTCTAGCGGGCTACTATAGACGCTTCATTCCTAATTTTTCCAAAATTTCAAAACCCTTGATTAAATTGCTACAAAAAGATATACCTTTCAATTTCGACAATGACTGTACAAATTCATTCGAAACCCTAAAACAAACTTTGACAACTACCCCGATATTGATCTACCCCAACTTTGATGAACCTTTTGTCCTAACTACAGACGCTAGTGCATTTGCAATAGGTTCTGTACTTTCACAAGGAAGTATAGGAAAAGATTTGCCAATCGCATACGCATCTCGAATTTTATGCGGCGCGGAAACTAAGTATTCAACCATTGAGCGTGAACTTTTATCTTTGGTCTGGAGTGTAAAGCATTTTAGACCATATCTATTCGGATGGAAGTTCAAGCTCGTCACCGACCACCGACCACTCACTTGGTTATTTTCCATAAAAGACCCAGGTAGTAGACTAGCGCGTTGGCGCTTAAAACTCGAAGAATACGATTACGAAATAATATACAAACCCGGAAAGATCAATAAAAACGCGGACGCGTTGTCCAGAATAAAAATTAATCACTTTTCAGAATGTTCCAAATTTTATTCAAAAATTCTAGCCGCAAACGAAGACTCAGATGAAGACGAAATTTCAGACAATGACGACGAAATTACCTACGAACAAATCGCCCGAGAATTTGACACATTTTCCCGACTTTACAAAACCAAATCTCTAATAGATTATTCCAAAATTCAAATTACAAATAAACAACTATTAGATCGAGAAAATAAAAATATCATAACGTTCTTCCAACAAAACAACTTGACAGATCTTCACCATCAAATTATCGAAGATATTTTCGAGGAAAACCCAGAGTTTTATAACAACACAATTAATATCGTTTCCAGTAAATCAACCCGACAAAGAAACTATTACATTATCGCTCTACCCTTCGACCCAGAGTCTGTGGTAGAACACCTATTTCTAACACTGTACAAACATCGAAACAAATTAGACCTTTCCAAAACTTATCATGTTGAAAATAACTTAGACTTTCCAATTCTCGAAATCCTATCATTTATTTTTGCAGAAAAAGACTTAAAACTAATTATTTGTCAAAATTTAGTACGAACTCCCGATGAAGACCAACGTCCGATCATTCTCGACCAGCATCACACCGGAAAAAATAATTTACATCGTGGAATAAATGAAACGATACGTAGAATCAAAAATAAATATAATTGGCAAGGCTTAACAAAAGACGTCGAAAATTTTATAAAAAATTGTGAAACATGTCAAAGAACAAAAGTCTGTCGCAAGAACCTCAACAATCCCTTAGTGATTACCGAAACCCCTAAAACTCCATTTGAGAGAGTTAATATTGATCTATTCGAATTTCCCACGCGAAACTATGCATTAACTATCCGCGATGAGTTAACCAAATTTACTCAAGCATACGCAGTCCCAGACAAGAGCGCAAAATCAGTCGTAAATACCCTGTTGCTTTATTTTCAGCATTATGGTACCCCACTAAGAATTCATTGCGATTATGGCGGTGAATTTGATAATAATTTATTAAAAGACCTTTGCACCCTTTACGACATAAAACTAACATACTCAAGCGTAGGACATCCTCAATCCAACGGATCTATCGAACGATTCCATGCCACCCTAGCAGAAATGATAAGAATACACAAAACCGAAAATCCCAACGAACATCCCTTTACTATATTACCCTATGCGGTGATATGTTACAATAACTCGGTAAACAAAACTCATGGCTTTACGCCATACGAGCTTATTTTCGGACATACAGCTAACCGACCACCTGAAACTCTTTACAACCAAAAAGACCTGATCACCAAATACGTTAGAGACCTAAATAATCGAATATCCCATTATTACAAAATTGCGCGAAGTCGAACAGAAGCACAAAAACAAAAAGCCAAAGTTCGATTCGACAAGAACATTCCCGAAAATAGACACACATATAATATTGGCGACAAAGTGTACGTCAAAGAATCACAAATAAAAAATAAACTGCAAAATAAATTCAACGGACCCTTTGAAATTACAGAAACCTTTCAAAATTCCGCTACATTACTAAATCTCGAAACAAACCAAACAACCAAAGTAAATTTTGATCGAATGAAACCATATACTGAAGATTAAATTTATTTTCAGGTTACTCCTGCTGATCGGATCAGCACTTGCTCAATTTAAAATAACACCTATTAACAATACGATCGGAGTATATTATCACCAAGACACGGACATTGTGATTTCTCACAAGAAATGGACTTTACTGGTACACAAAAACATATCTACCTTTAAGACAGCTTTCGACAAAAACGACAAGATCTTACAGACACTATACAACACACTCGACCCAGCATATCATTACATGAACGTCTTTTCAGGAGATGTAAAAACTCACCTTAGCTTATTGACGCAAATTTCCCAATCAATACAATCAAAATTTGACGAAATTTACCTTGACACGAAACGATACAAACGAGGAATACTAAATGGCATCGGAACGATTTTCAAATCAATAACTGGAAATTTAGACACAGAAGACGGTCAGTATTATTCTGATTGTATCAACAAATTGAATAATGACGAACACCAACTCGAAAACCTAATTAAAAACCAAATATCCGTTACAACTTCAGTAATCAAAAATTTCAACGCAACTATTCAAAAATTGCAAGTTGACGAAGAAACTTTCAATAAGGATATTAAAGAAATTGAAACCTCAATTTTAGACATGACTAAAGACATAGAAAACGTCCATGCAAAACTGAAATTTATCGAAATCTGCGAACAACTTATGGCAAGTTATTTATTTATCGAGGATAACCTAAATGACATCCTAAATTTCATCACTTTCGCGAGGCTTAAAATAATTCACACGTCAATTATAAATCCAAAAGACTTAATAAATTATCTACAGGAAATTTCGCAAAACCTACAAAGGAACAATTTACCGCTTCCAATCAAACTATCAAAGGTTGCACAGTACTTAGACATTATAAAACTAAAAGCTTTTCAAACAAATTCGGATCTAATATTTGTGTTAGACATACCTTTAATAGACCCTCAAACATATTCAGTATTTCAATTATACCCTATTCCTATTTTGGATAATAGAACTGGTTTATATCATGTATTATCAACTTCTCAAAAATGTATCGCGAGAGATGATGATTCATTAATGTACATACCTATCTCGAACCTTGAAGAATGCAAACCACTTTATTTCAACACCAAATTATGTCCAAATTTATTTGCATATCCTATTGACAACAATGCCATATGCGAAGCCCGTCTCTTCAAGAACCTCAAAACTCTGCCAGAAAACTGCCAGACGTCATTTATCATCAGCCAAGGCTACAACGTCCAAAAAATAGACGAAAACACATGGTTAGTTATTAACGCAGAACCTCTACAAACAACCATCAACTGTCCAGAAAGAAATTCAAAAACTGAAGTCATCTACAAAAATTCAATAGTAAAATTACAACCAAATTGTTACGCCTTCATAGGCATCACAAAAATTCAAGCCAGTACCAATGAAGTAACCGATGTAAAAGACGACACTCATCCAATCCAAATTCCATTTGAATGTTGTAAACATATTCCAGACAAAATCCGAGCTCCAAATCTTAAACCACTAAAATTAAACAATCTCAATACGGAAGACCTCGAAGTTGCCAAACACAAGTTGGACCAATACTCCAGAGATTTAGATGATTTGATCAACGAACCCTTTATAACAAAACACATAGCCTGGTTCACCTATTTTATCATTGTGCTAATAATTGGACTGTTATTTCTATACCTATTTTGTAAGTGCAGAACAAAAAGACGAAGACTAGCCATCGATGTTTCTGCATCACCCCCATCTCCACCGAGGCCTAGCAAACCCTACAGGACATTTGCTAACCTATTTCCTTCACGAAGACGACCTACCTTAAGAAGAGAAGACAACGAAGCCGAAGACATAGAACTTACATAAAGACAAACTGTTTTGTGCCTTTTTACTGACTTTTAGTGCTGGACTCTTCAGTGAATTTTATTTCATTTGTTTAATCATTATATTTCATTATTTTTCTATCATTTGTTAATTTCAATTTTATTAACATTTTTACGTCATTTTCATTCAAACCCATCATGCTTATATTTTATGCTTTCACAGTAAAGCTATATTTTAACCTTGGGAATATTTTATCCCATTTTACAATTCAAACCTAGTACGTTTGTATTTTACGCTTTCTTGCCAAAGCTATATTTTAACTCTAACATTTTTATGTTATTTTATTTTTATGAATCAAGCTTATTGTGCTTGCATTTCATATTTTAGACGCTAAGGTTATATTCTGTATTTTGAACCTTACGATTTAACATTTTTGTACTCTTTATATTTTTCCAAATTACACCATTACCTTTTATATACATTTTATATTCATTTCAAAAGTTGCTGCATAAAACACCAACTTTTTTTATAAGGGGGAAGCTGTTATATTAGAAATATACTATGATATATAATATTATCGAGACAGGCTTAACCTTCTCAAACATATCGTATTACATACTGCGTAACAGCTCTTCTGAATAACCGCTCACGCTGCATGAGCATTGTATTTCAATTCTAAGTAATCCTGATTGTGCTGAATCAGCAACACTGTTTCCTTTGTTCTCAAAACATTATAAATATTACCAACAACCTTTTTGTAATCAGTCTTATACTCATTTTCGATTAAACAACTTCTAAATTATTATTGTATTTTCTTAACGAGTCAACGTTGACTCCAGTGTTAAATAAAATAAATGTTTTTAAAAAGTTAAATCTACAATCCACTATCTAACATATATATATATATATATGTATGTACGTATATATGCACGTATGTACGTGAGTACGTACTTACTTACTTACTAATCACCACTCTACAGGAACGATGTTCCCAATTATAGAGTTGTATATACACACATATAGACAATCATACAACAACCATTTCCTACGACATTGCCATCTGTCGCAGCTGAGACTTGAACTCAGGAGTGGTACAGCGAGTAGACGTGTTGTTTCTCACACAACCTCGCTACCAACTTAGTAACATATGAAAAACGCCCACTAAACATCCGTACCCTAGCCAGGATTCGAACCCGGGACTCCATGGTTGCAAGCCTAACACGTAAGCATTGAGCCACTGAGCCGATTTGACCGACAATATTGAGAGCAAATTAAAATTATAATAATTACAATAATTCTAGTATTCGATAAATATGCGCCAATTCGTTCAATTAAGCTTACAGAATCCCCATTTCTTTGATGTTAAACAGAGACAAGACAAAGGAAAAATATAAAATCGTAATCACCCGAACATTGAGAAGCTTATAAACATATTAGAAATCAAACTAGTGGCACACTATATTTTAAAACCTATTGTTTAAATGCATATTACGCAGATTTCACCAAAACTGCAAAACTGTACTCTAAAATCAATCTGATCACGTAAAAACTGCCCTGTCCAGATAATTTTCATTAAAATCCTAATTTGACTCTAGTAAAAGCAAAAAATTCAACTGCATACTATACAAACCACCTATACATTTTTTTGTATCTGTACTGTACCGATACAATTTTTACCGATTTGGATACAATCTGTTGTCTACAGCTTTGAATTTATGGTCACAATGATTTATGCGCTTCTATTGTCTAAAGGGCGTGGTTAAAAATGAAAGTGGTAGGGATTAATCAACCGCTTCAATGTTGACTACTTATTAGCACAAAAATGTATTAATTACGGAACTGAGGTGCCAAGATAAACTTCTTTTTTTTTTTAAGTCGCTTGTTAGACGCGTTTAAGTCGACTAACAGAAACGTTACTGTTAGGCAAGTTTAATAACGACTAACAGATGCGCGATTCTTAGGCACGTTTATCTCGACCGTTGGACGTGTTTAATTCGACTAACAGATGCGTTACTGTTAGGCGAGTTTAATATCGACTAACAGACGCGCGACTCTTAGGCATGTTTATCGCGACTATTAGGCGTGTTCATTGTTCTGTGGTTTTATACATTTATTTAACGACGGCCTATTTCCACTACTAAGGCCTATCACCGACGTCTGTAGCCGAGTTATCCCCAACCAGAAATTGTGCTAAACTCTTCTCTTTCGAAGAGTATAGGGTTCTTTTACTTGCATAACATTTAGTAGATAAAGGACCAACAGCTTATTTACATCCCTTCCAAACATGGTGTATTCGCTACGCAATCCTCGCTTAAGATTTTATAGCTTCTGCGCATACATTTATATATAAGCCGCTAAAGGGTGGAGCGATTACACTGTATATCCTTGAAACGGGGAAACCATCCAAGTACCCATCAAACTAACACGTCCGTGTTTACTGCGCAGGCGCTAGACATATTATGGTGAAAATAGATTCAACTATGGAGTGATGCTTAATAGTCGAATTTAAACTCGCCTAACAGTAACGCATCTGTTAGTCGATTTTAACACGTCTAATAGCCGAGATAATCGCGCCTAAGGGTCGCGCATCTGTTAGTCGCATTAAACTCGCCTAACAGTAATGCTTCTGTTAGTCGAATTATATGCGTCTAACAAGTCACTTTAAAAAAAGCAGTTTATTGTGGCCCCTCAGCGCTTCCGTAATTAATGGTTGATGAAATACAGGTTATTATTTAAACGCTTGAGTTCTCATTGTACAGTGTTCACTGTAAAGCAAACTCTTTTAGTTTAGCCATAAACAAACCGAATCATAACATTTAAGATTATTTTTATTTTTGTAATCAAGTGAAACAATAAGATCTTCGTATTTAAATTACCCTGCTTAAAACATGCGGAAAGTTGTCGGAATGAAAAGAATATTTTATCTCCGTAGAATTAAATTCATTACACCTAAACCATAATTTAGCAGTGCCTGTAGGGAAAAGTGTATAACAGTTGTTACTGAACAGTCAGATTTCGGTAGCTAAATGAGATAACAAAGTTTAGTAAACAATTTGTATTTGCTTTCAGAATATGTAAAACAAAACAAAGCTTATGTTCATTAGTTTGCTCCTTGAATACAAACGTATACCCCAACAGTTAGGTAGGCAGTAACTAGAGTAACGTGAGGAAGGTCTTCAACCTCCAGCAACTTTTATATACGTCAAGTCATCTTGTATTCTGACGGGGTTGATGTACATCACAATTGTTCGTTTTGGGGAACTTTTTGTGCTTTTTAAGATTGTTAATATGGATGTATTTCTTTCTGAAAAGTTTAAAATGGTTTGTGTTTATTTTGCGCAAAAAGTAGCTTATAGACAGTTGAATGTTATGCAAAATACTAAATATTATTTACATTGCTGGCGTTGATCACATTGTTATTTTTATTCCGTTTTTAAAAGTGTGAATCTTTATACAGCGTGTCCCATTTTGCTTGGAACCGCCCTTATAAAAAGTTTATTTAATGTCCGATTTAAATAAAATTTTTTTAAATATAGATCTTCAATTTTACATTTTACATGATAGAGTGGCGTATTACGATTTTTTTTTTTTCGGATCAGAAAATGGCGATATCTTAGCGATTTTTTTTACTTCAAATCTGAGTGCGCCACTGGATTCAGCAACCCTCCAAATGCGTTTGTACCAAATTTCGTTGAAAAAGTCGCATTTTTGGATTTTTCCTGATAGAAATAAAAATTCAGAAATTGCCGAAGAAATTTAACTGTTGCATGGGATTGTATATTTATGGAAAGAGTGCCTTGACTGAAATAACTGTCGAATGATTCATTGTTGATGAGTAGATATTCTTTATTTATATTCCTGCTTATTATACCCGCTCAAAGGTTAACTTTTCAAGAAAAAATACGGGTTATTAAAATTGTTGGTGAGTTCGTCAAGAGAAGCTTCCCGAGAGTTTAATAGAAGAAATCCAAATCGACGGCCGCCACTTAATTCGAAAAATAATAAAATGTTTTAATGATACCGGTAGTGTTTCAGAAACATATTCTAGAGGATCTGGCCACCAGAGGCAGCTTAATGATCTCGCTATAATCGAAAACCATAGAAACTTAAATTTTTGCATACTTTGCAAATAGGTGACGAAGGAAGGTTTGAGTATTGCTTGTGGCCTCGTGGGGAGTATTTGATTATTCAAATGATTTATGGTTTAAATGGTTTATACCAGATTTTAAAAAACATCATCTAGAGCAATGAGGCTACATTCACCACAAATGGTGTAGTTTCATCACAGAATTGTAGATTTTGGGTAGAAGAAAATCCCAATTGGTAATCAATTGCAGAAGTCAATATTCACAAAAAATAAATGTCTGATGTGGTATTTTGAACTAGTGCTTAATTGGTCCCTATTTTTTTAATGAAATGAGTTCTTGAGAAATCAATTTTGGAACGAAACAGGAAGACAACAGTTATATTTCCAGCTAGATGGATGTACCCCACATCATGCAATAATTGTCAGAACGTGGCTCAACCAAAATTTTCCCAGTAGGTGGATTGGACATAGTAGTCTATTGATAGCCTGGCCGTCAAGATCGCCGGATTTAACACCCCTTGATTTTTATTTTTTTAAATAGGCAGGAACTATGTGACAGAATACACTAGCTTGTTAAGAAATCTCGACGGAAGAACCTGGAAATGTCGTTCGTAATAGTCGCATTTTGTAATATTTTTCAGTAAACTTTTTTGTGTCACTTCTTTTTAATTATTTGTTTGTTAGTCATTGTAGTGTGAAAGGATAAAACTTTTTTAACAATTAATCATTCAATTGATGGTTATTTCAGTTCTTTTCATAAATACACAATTTTAAATTCACACAGTTAAATTTCTTCGGCAATTTCTGAATTACCTCCACGTCCAGTGGAAGTATAGTAGCGCAAAAAAAAATATTATTTTTTTGTTGAGAGAGGCTTAAAATGTCACGAAACGTCGAGATTTTAAATTTGAGCGAAAAAAAATTTACTGTCTGTCGGTCTGTCTGTCGGTCGGTCTGTCTATCTGTAACTTTTTTGTGCGCCACATTTGCTCTGGAACCGTTTGTGATATTGACTTGAAATTTGGTACACTTATGTATTGTAACGAGATCTGGAACTAGATTATTTTGATCTAATTCCGTTGAAGGGTTCGTGGGTAAATGGGGTAAATAAGGGTAAATAGGCAAAACAAGCAAGTAAGAGTCCATACAATTGCAATTTAGGGCACGTACGGAAAGTTAAGGTCTCAAAAATTTTTTTGGCATCAGCCACCCCGCTCCACTACCATCCCCAATACAAGCACTACACTATTAAGAAAGGAAGTAAAAAAAACGAAACGTCTAAAAAAGTTTTTTAGCACTATCTACCCCCTCTACCAACCACATTGCCACCCCCACCCTATTATTAAAGGGGATTAAAAAAATCAAAATGTAATTTAGTGTGTATACAAGAACGAAATGTCTAAAAAACTTTTTTGGCGTTACTCTACCACCCCATTTCCACCCCCACCCTCTTATAAAAGGAGGTAAAAAAATTAAAATGTGATTTAATGTATATACAAGAACGAAACGTCTCAACAAATTTTTTTGGCGTTAGCTACCACCTCTACCACCCCCATTGCCACCCTCGCCCTATTATTACATTAGCTACACCCTCTACCACCCCCACTCTATTATTAAAGGGAATAAAATATTACATTGGGATTTAGTGTGCATAAGATTGGATACAAAATCTGGATGTGGAAGTAGTGATTCCTTGGGCAGCAGTTTCTCTCAGGAAAACTCCAAGAATACGATTTTGTTAACGAAATTTGGTAAAAATACTTTTGAGGGGTCGCTGAATTCATTGGCGTGCTCAGATTTGAAATAAAAAAATCGCTAATAAAATTTTGGTGAAATTTTCTGACTCGAAAAAAAATCATAGTAGGCCACGCTATTATGTTTTGTAAAATTTAATATCACACAAAGATGCGCTTTTCAAAGATCTATATTTTAAGAAAAATTATCTAAATCGGACATTAAGTAAACTTTTTCTAGGGGTGGTTCCAAGCAAAATGGGACACGCTGTATATTATTATTGCAAAAGAATAAATAACAGTAATATAAGAAAAGCCAGAAGATACTCTCGTTAAATGCAGATGCATTAAATGATAGATACAAATGCAATAGTTAAAATAAAATGCATACAATAGTACACAGTGTGTTAAGCGATGAGGTTTCTTAGAGTATTCGCTGAACTTTCACCTTTAGTACAAGAGGTTACTGTTTATAATAATCTGTCTTGACTCTAAACCACCAAATCTGTTAGTAACATTTTAGCTTAATAGGGCATCAAGGTATAAATATATATATATATATATATATATATATATATATATATATATACATCTATGATGTCTGGTGTATAGTAGCATTTGACCACATGAGGGTATTTATTCACTTACCTCTCACCGGTACACCATTTACTTAAGTTTGTATAAAACTAACAGGTTGGCCACTGTCATTTGTCTGTTCCATGACCTATGGCATACTGATGAGAACTAATAAGTTCGAAACCGGTCTATGTCTGGTCGGGGAATTGACAAATGACATTGGCTACCAATCTTTCATGATTTGTAAGGTATAATTCAATGCAGGTCGGGGTATTTTCCCGCTGAGTAGTTGTTTCCTGCAAATCATGTATAATAACAGTATATGGGTTAAGTCCACCAAGGGCTAAAGGTCACCGCTCTCGGTACTTGCAAAATAGCAAGTAGCTATACACCATGGAGACATCTATGATGTCTGGTGTATAGTAGCATTTGACCACATGAGGGTATTCACTTACCTCTCACCGGTACACCATTTACTTAAGTTTGTATAAAACTAACAGGTTGGCCACTGTCATTTGTCTGTTCCATGACCTATGGCATACTGATGAGAACTAATAAGTTCGAAACCGGTCTATGTCTGGTCGGGGAATTGACAAATGACATTGGCTACCAATCTTTCATGATTTGTAAGGTATAATTCAATGCAGGTCGGGGTATTTGCCCGCTGAGTAGTTGTTTCCTGCAAATCATGTATAATAACAATATATATATATATATATATATATATATATATATATATATATATATATATATATATATATAATAGACAGACAAAAGTAAAGTTTAGTTATCCACCATCATAAAAAGTTAACGGAAATCCATTTCATAAAACACAAAATTTTTTCCTCACTTACTTTTTGGAATGCTTTCCATAGCTTACCAAAGAAATGCGATCAAGGAAAACAATTATCCCTAAAAATAATGCCATATTTTTGAGTGAATAAAAGTCGCCCAACCCAGATCTGGCATAAAGTGCCGTAAAGCATTTCTCCTCGAACTTGGTATTTCATTTGCTAGTAGTTTGAATGTTATTTTTTTCTTCTATGAAACTCTTTACCATGTAAAATCTTGTATATTAAAGTTGTCGATGACAGTAAATTATACAACTAGATAGGACTGGTATCTTTCATTTAAACATTTATTTCTGTAATGTATATATAATGCAAATTAATTTTCATGTCCACTATTTCCTAATTGCTTTTTAAATATGACAAAGCACGTTTCTGATTAGAGTGACAGTAATACCCCCATCCGCAATAAGTTGTTTATGTTCAAACAGATCGCCTTTAACAATTTTGATTGAAAAATACTTCGTATTTGTGTTTTGGTTGTGGTGCCGATTAAAAGATATTTCAATCGAGTTTTTCAAATATTTTTCAAACCTGTTTTATCAAATTGTTTACTATTCTGTCTTTTTGCGTTTTTAACCGAGTTAAAGCTTTTGTGTGAGTTTTTATGTATGTAAGTCAAGTGTACTTACTTCATCAAGTTCATTTTATCGTATATTTGTTTTTCAAAAGTTTTGAAGAGATTAATGCACGTTATGACAACTTTAGATGTATTCAAATTATGAAGCGTGGCAATATCCTAGAGTCAAATTAAGGATTACAATATGAATTATCTGGTCAGAGCAGATCTTTTTATTTTAACTTATTCAGGGATTGAGTTCATAGTTCAGTTTTGCAGTTTCGGCGAGATCAACGTTATTTATTTAAACAATAACATTTTCAGAACGTATTTCTGTTGAGTTTTTTAAAAATATTCCAAGATATATGTATAAAACTAAAAAAATTAAAAATGTCGTGAATCATGTTGTATATATGTTATATTAGAAATATAGTATGATATATAATATCACCGAGACAGGCTTAACCTTCTCAAACATATCATGTTACAAATTGCGCAACAGCTCTTCTCTAATAACCGCTCACGTTGGCTGAGCTTAATGTTTCTTTCTTGGTAATCCCTTATCATGCTGAATTGCCAATTTAATGTTCTTTGTTCTCTTATGTTATAAATACAACCAACAGACATTTGTACCTTCAGTCATATACTCATTTTCGACCTAATACATTCTAAATTTATTATTGTTCATTATTGTATCAAGTAAATAAAGTTTTTAAAAAGTGATTTCTACAATCCATTATCTAACATTGGCGCAGTCGTACGGATCTGAAAAACACCCTGTAACCCAGAGGTGGTGGATTTCAATCCTTCAATCAGCAAAGAATCTACGAGAAACAAGAAAAATACAATTTCAAGCAGACAAGCAACGTCTCAACAAGCTCACAAGAAGCATCATATACACATCGAGAAATAATTAGCAAGTAAGAAACATTCCTGGCCCCTGAAAGTCGGTGTCTTCGGCACTTGGAACACGTCACCGTGGATAGGAACACCTAGTGATACCCCTGACGGTACATCCCAGTGTAGCAACGCTTACGAAACCGCATTCGACCTTCCATCTGGACCCCAGGCATGAAGATAGTAATGTAAGTAATTTAAGAATCATCTCGATTTATTTTCTATTTCAAACTGCACTAAACATTTATATTTTATCATTCGTACATTGCATTCACATTTGCATTAAACCCACGACAGTTCTGCAATCTAATTTAGTTGAATATATTATCTAAATATCGTATTACTTTAGCCGATATTTTATTTTATTTTAACACATAAATATTTTCATTGCAATCAATATATTAATTTGACATATATCAAGTTTAATCTTTATCTTGTAACTTTTTTATTGCAATTTAATACTACTACTACTAATAAAGGTTAACGTATTGTTTATACCATATGACTATAATATCTGAATAAGTGCAAATACCGTCGCAAAAATAATTTGTTACATACTTTATACAGAAAAGAATACAATTTCGTTTCCTTTTATTCATTATTATTGCCAGTGGCGTACTCTTGCACCTTTTACAATTAATTTTTATTATTTTTTTGTGTGTACCAAATTAATTTTTGTTTGTTTATCTGAAATTTATATACAAATCTTAATAATACAATATGGCGAACCAACCAAATACTACAGCAAATAATACCAATAACGCTGATGAAACCCTTACCATAGAACCCTACAGGTTAAGTGAGATTTTCTCAATAGTTCCAGAGTTCGACGGGAACCCCATTTTCCTACAAACCTTTATTTCCGCGTGTGTTTACGCATACGGTATGTCCATAGAAGACCAGCGTATTTTACTCACCCTGCATATTAAAAACAAACTTCGCGGAAAAGCTGCCGAATTAATAAATTCGAGGAACCCTGCCACTTGGGCAGAAATTAAAAGCCTACTTGAGGCCCACTTCGGTGATTCACGCGACTTGACAGCCCTTATACAGGACTTACAACGGATTCACCAACTACCTAATGAAACTGCCCTGACATTCGTATCTCGTTTACAAACACATAATGCCAAAATGCACGCTGCTGTGCAAAAACAGACTTTGACGTTGGAAGAAAAGACAGCCCAATCATCCTTAATTGAAACCATGACTCTAACAACACTACTTACCGGACTAGAACCCAAACTTGGACAAATAATCCGTGCCGGAAATCCCAGCGACATGCTAGAAGCAATCAATAGAATCAAACGCGAACTCCAACTGTCCTACTTCGAGTCACAAAAATTCCCAAAACAAACTATCAACAAAAACCCCATCCAGAACCAACAGAGGCGTCCCAACTCCCAACAATTCTGTAATTTTTGCAAACGTAACGGGCACAATTTTAATGAGTGCCCTACAAGACTACAATTCTCACAACAAAATCAGAACTTTAGACAAAACAATTTTGCCAGTCCTCCACAATTTTCTAGACCGAATTTCCAAAATTCTCCCAACCAGCAATATCAAAGAAATTTCACGCCGCAACAAGATTTTCAACAGAATAGGCCTTCTGTAATAAGACCTAATCCGAACTTTCAGAGATCCCCAAATCAACAAAATTCAAATTTCAATCCTAACTTTAACAGACAAAACCCGCAGAGAACACATCACGTTAATTTTGACAATCATTTCGACTCTCAAAATTATGATACTAATTTTTACAATGAAACTGATAATTTCAGTGACCCGCAATTCCATAACTTCGGAAACTATCAAACTAATTCTAGCCTTGATAATATGGCAAACATGCCACAAATAAATTATGAAGATTACCCCCATTTTCCGCAAAATAACGACGATAACATGCCATACCAAAATGAGAATTATACAGCTAATTCTCAGATGTCTCAGGATTATACTGCTAATCCTCAGGATTTTCCATTAGGCCCGGAGTATTCAATGAATACTCCAACCCAAGAAATAAATTTCGAAGTGGACCAAATGTCCAACCAAATCCAAACATTAAACCTGAACGACAATTACAACCCCCTACTGAATTTCTCAGACCAGAACTTCGCTTAAATTGGCCTACACACACACTATTGACCGTGAATTCTAGTAATCTTTATTTCATAAATGACATTTCGAACAAATTTAAACTCTTAATTGATACTGGCGCAGGTATTTCGATTTTTAAGCATAAGACAGCGGAAAATTTTAAAAATAGATCTCCAGAAAACGCGATTATACAAGGCATAACCGACGAAAAAATTAAAATTAGCGAATCTGTTCTTATACCATTTAACGCACGCGACCCGCACAGAGTCTATATTCACGACTTGGACATAGACTTTGACGGATTATTAGGTGCCGATTTCATGGAACACTACGAATGTAGAATAGATTTCAAAACCAGGCAACTAATTACAAATTTTAAAACATTGCCCATCTTCAAAGTAACTGACGATTCTCCAACACCCGAAATCAACAAAACCCGACAAAATTATAATTCTAGCCAAAATACTATCCAAATTGACGGTCGCACGGAAAAGGTTTACAAACTAAAATGCAATCTTAGAAACACTGACGCTGTACTGTCAGCGCAGGAAAACGAAAAAGTTCGTTTGCCTAATGCTCTTGTTAGGGTAAACGAAAATGGAGAATTTTTGACAACCGTAATTAATGCAAACGCCATTCCGAAAATTATAAATTTTTCTAATCTAAAATTAGAACCATTGCAAAAATTTAAATCGATTTTTAATTTAAATGTTCAAAATTCCGACTCACACATACAGACCGACAGATCATCTGAAATTATTAACCAGTTACGTTTAGATCATCTAAACTACGAGGAAAGTGAACTAATTACACAACTTTGCCTAGACTTTTCTGAAATATTTTACCTGGAAGGAGACAACTTGACTTTCACTAACGAGATTAAACATTCAATCGACACTAATAATTCTAAACCTGTATTTACAAAATCGTATCGCTACCCTCAATGCCATAAACAAGAAGTCAAAACACAAGTTTCTAAAATGCTGGACCAAGGCATAATCAGACCTTCAATTTCTCCCTGGTCATCTCCTGTTTGGGTTGTACCCAAAAAACTCGATGCCTCTGGCAAACAAAAATGGCGAGTCGTAGTAGATTACAGGAAATTAAACGAATTGACTATTGACGATAAATACCCTCTCCCAAACATTTCTGACCTTTTAGACCAACTAGGCAAATGCCAATATTTTACCACACTAGACTTAGCTTCCGGATTCCACCAAATAGAAATTGACGCGAAAGACATTCAAAAGACTGCTTTCACAGTCGAAAACGGTCATTTCGAATTCGTTAGAATGCCATTCGGTTTAAAGAATGCTCCATCAACGTTTCAAAGAGTGATGGATAATATCTTGTTAGGAATCCAGAATGAACGCTGCCTTGTTTACATGGACGACATTATCATTTACTCCCCTACTATTCACGATCATATTTCCCGACTGACAGAAGTATTCAAACGCTTAAGGAAAGCTAACCTCAAAATTCAACCCGACAAGTGCGAATTTCTACGCAAAGAAGTCGCTTATCTAGGACATCTTATAACAAAAGACGGTGTTAAGCCAAATCCCAGTAAAGTAGATGCCATTTTAAACTTTCCTCATCCGAAAAATCAAAAGGACATTAAATCTTTCTTAGGTTTAGCGGGCTATTATAGACGCTTTATTCCAAATTTCTCTAAGATTTCAAAGCCCCTGACCAAGCTACTACAAAAAGACACTCCCTTTAACTTTGACAATGATTGCATAAATTCGTTCGACAACTTAAAGCAAACATTGACGACGACTCCGATATTAATATATCCTAATTTTGATGAGCCTTTCATCCTAACTACCGACGCGAGCGCATTCGCCATCGGATCGGTACTCTCTCAGGGAAATATAGGCAAAGATCTACCAATTGCATACGCTTCCCGAACTTTATGCGGTGCGGAAACAAAGTATTCCACCATTGAAAGGGAATTATTGGCCATAGTATGGTCGGTAAAACACTTTAGACCATATTTATTCGGTAGAAAGTTCAAACTAGTCACCGACCACCGACCACTTACCTGGTTATTCTCAATAAAAGACCCAGGAAGTAGACTTGCCCGCTGGCGACTTAAACTGGAGGAATACGACTACGAAATCGTTTACAAGCCCGGAAAAATCAATAAAAATGCCGATGCCCTCTCTAGAATCAAAATAAACCATTTTTCCAAATGTTCTAAATTCCATTCCAAAATCTTAGCCGCGAATGAGGACACAGACGATGACGGGAATCCAGACAATGACGATGAAATCACAAACGAACAACTAATTCAAGAATTTAATACTTTCTCCCGACTATACAAGACCAAATCCTTAATTGACTACTCTAAAATTCAAACTTCAAATAAACAACTCTTGGACCGAGAAAACAAACACATCATAACTTTCTTTCAACAAAATAACCTAAGAGATCTTCATCACCAAATTATTGATGACATTTTCGAGGAAAACCCCGAATTTTACGACGACAAAATAAATATCCTTTCCAGTAGATCGGTTAGACATAGGAAATACTATATCATTCCTCTACCCTTTGACCCTGAATCTGTAGTAGAACATTTGTTCTTAGCAATATTCAAAAATCAAAATGAATTAGATCTTTCTAATACTTACCATGTCGAAAATAACTTAGACCTCCCGATACTCGAAATTCTGTCATTTATCTTCGCAGAAAAGGACCTAAAACTCATTATCTGTCAAAACCTAGTACAAACACCTGACGAAGACCAAAGACCGATAATTCTTGACCAAAACCATACCGGCAAAAACAACCTGCATCGCGGAATAAACGAGACTATGCGTAGGATCAAAAATAAATACAATTGGCAAGGACTAACCAAAGATGTTGAAAATTTCATAAAAAATTGCGAAATTTGTCAACGGACTAAAGTTTGCCGTAAAAACCTTAACAACCCTCTAGTAATCACTGAAACTCCAAGAACGCCTTTCGAAAGAATTAACATCGACCTATTCGAATTTCCTACACGAAATTACGCTCTAACTATCCGTGACGAACTTACAAAATTCACACAAGCCTATGCAGTACCGGATAAAAGCGCAAAATCTGTGGTAAATACCCTATTGTTATATTTTCAACATTACGGTACCCCACTGAGGATTCACTGTGATTACGGCGGTGAATTCGACAACAACTTACTAAAAGACCTCTGTACCCTCTACGATATAAAACTGACATATTCTAGCGTAGGACATCCCCAATCTAACGGTTCTATAGAACGCTTTCATGCTACCTTAGCCGAAATGATCAGAATTCACAAAACTGAAAACCCAAATGAACATCCTTTTACCATATTGCCGTATGCAGTAATATGCTATAATAATTCGGTTAATAAAACGCACGGTTTTACGCCATACGAACTGATCTTTGGACACACAGCTAATAGACCACCAGAGACCCTGTACAACCAAAAAGACCTAATAACTAAATATGTTAGGGACTTAAATAATAGGATATCCCACTATTACCAAATTGCACGCAGTCGGACTGAAGCGCAAAAACAAAAAGCTAAAGTCAGATTCGACAGAAATATCCCAGAAAATCGACCCACGTATAACGTTGGAGACGAAGTATATGTAAAGGAATCCCAAATCAAAACTAAGTCACAAAATAAATTCAACGGCCCTTTCGAGATCAAAGAAATCTTCCAAAATTCTGCCACTTTGTTAAATCCCGAGACAAATCAAACAAGTAAAGTAAATTTTGATAGAATGAAACCATATACTGAAGATTAAAATTTATTTTCAGGTTTCTACTGCTGTTCGGATCAGCATTTTCTCAATACGAAATAACACCAATAAACAATACTATCGGTGTTTACTATCACAAAGACACGGACATTGTCATCTCACACAAGAAATGGACGTTACTCGTACATAAAAATATATCAACCTTTAAGACAGCTCTTGACAGAAACGACAAAATCTTACAGACAATCCTTACCACCCTTGACCCAGCATACAAAAACATGAACGAATTCGCGAGTGAGGTTAAAACGCATTTAAGCCTCCTAGGACAAATCTCAAAATCCATACAAACTAAATTTGACGAAATACATCTCGACACGAAACGCTACAAACGCGGAATCATAAACGGAATTGGTTCAATATTCAAAGCAATTACCGGAAATTTAGACGCAGAAGACGGTAAATACTACTCTGACTGTATCAATAAATTAAACCAAGACGAACATCAGATAGAAAATTTGATGAAAAATCAAATATCAGTTACAAATTCAGTTATTAAAAATTTTAACACGACAATTCAAAAACTACTAATAGACGAGGAGACATTCAACAAAGACATAAAAGAAATCGAATACGCAATCTTAGATATTACGTATAACGTACGAGCAGTTGAAACAAAATTAAAATTCTTGGAAATTTGTGAACAACTCATGGCGAGCTACCTATTTATAGAGGACAACCTCAACGATATTTTAAATTCGATCACTTTCGCGAGACTCAAAGTAATTCATACGTCTATCATTAACCCCCAAGATTTGGTAAACTCATTGCAGGAAATTTCACAAAACCTACAAAAGAACAATTTGCCACTCCCAATTAAACTTTCAAAAATTGCACAGTATTTAGATATTATTGAATTAAAAGCTTTCCAAATGAACTCGGAATTAGTATTTGTATTAGATATACCCCTAGTAGACCCTCAAACGTACTCTGTTTTCCAATTATACCCCATTCCTATCTTAGATAGTAGAACTGGTCTGTATCATATTTTGTCAACTTCTCAAAAATATATCGCGAGAGATGATGATTCTTTGATGTACATACCCATTGCTGACCTCAGAGAATGCAAGCCACTCCATACCAATACTAAATTATGTCCAAATTTGTTTGCATATCCAATTGACAACAACGCCATATGCGAAGCCCGCCTTTTCAAGGATCTACAAACTCTACCAGAAAACTGTCAAACGTCAACCATCATCGGCCAAGGATACAACATCCAAGAACTAGACGAGAACGTGTGGATGATCGTCAATACAGAGCCACTAAAGATGACTATCAATTGCCCGAAAGAGACCCCAAAAACCGACACCATCCTCAAAAATTGTATAATTAAATTACAACCAAATTGCTACGCCTTCATAGGTATCACGAAGATCCAAGCCAGCTCAGGCGAAACGACAGACGTGAAGAACGACGCTCACCCTATACAAATCCCGTTCGAGTGTTGCAACCAGGTTCCGGACAAAGTTCGAGTGCCCAACCTGAAACCACTAAAACTAAGTGATCTGAACACCGAAGACCTCGATGTCGCCAGACACCAACTAGACCAATATTCAAAAGACTTAGACGACCTAATCAAGGAACCTTTCATCAACGAAGACGACCTACCTTAAGAAGAGAAGACAACGAAGCCGAAGACATAGAACTTAACTAAATACAAACTGTTTTGTGCCTTTTTACTGACTTTTAGTGCTAGACTCTTCAGTGAATTTCATTTCATTTGTTTAATCATTATACTTCATTATTTTTCTATCCTTTGTTAATTTCAATTTTATTAACATTTTTACGTTATTTTCATTTAAACTTATCATACTCATATTTTAAGCTTTTATATTAAAGCTATATTTTAACCTTGGGAATATTTTACCCCATTTTAAGACAAACTTATTATGTTTGTATTTTACGCTTTCTTGCTAAAGCTATACTTTAACTCTAACATTTTTATGTTATTTTACTTTATGAATCAAGCTTATTGTGCTTGCATTTCATATTTTAGACACTAAGGTTATACTCTGTATTTTAAACTTTACGACTTAACATTTTTGTACTCTTTATATTTTTCCAAATTGTACCATTACCTTTTATATACATTTTATATTCATTTCAAAAGTTGCTGCATAAAACACCAACTTTTTTTATAAGGGGGAAGCTGTTATATTAGAAATATAGTATGATATATAATATCACCGAGACAGGCTTAACCTTCTCAAACATATCATGTTACAAATTGCGCAACAGCTCTTCTCTAATAACCGCTCACGTTGGCTGAGCTTAATGTTTCTTTCTTGGTAATCCCTTATCATGCTGAATTGCCAATTTAATGTTCTTTGTTCTCTTATGTTATAAATACAACCAACAGACATTTGTACCTTCAGTCATATACTCATTTTCGACCTAATACATTCTAAATTTATTATTGTTCATTATTGTATCAAGTAAATAAAGTTTTTAAAAAGTGATTTCTACAATCCATTATCTAACATATATGTATTAAACGATCCATACACAAAGCACAAAATCTTTCCAAAATACAACAAACAGAAATTTCTTATCGGCAAAAAGCTCCCCCACCATATATCAAAGGCCTCACGGATAAAATATTGAAAGTTTTGTAATCCAATAACAAAAACCATATTCAACATAAACAATCTCGAATTTAGTTATAACTCCGAAAGATCAAATACCTGTTGATTCCTATGGCGTATACAAAAAACCCTGTTCAAATTATCGGCAAACCTACATTGGACAAACCAACAGACGGGTTAACAACGGAATATACGAAGATCGTCTTGCAGTTAGAAAATCGGTTCATCATCACAACACCGCCTCCTATGAGGTCATAATATAGATTTCGACAACATTAAAACCATAGCACCCTCATACTTTCAGAAAACGTGAATTATTCGCAAAGCAATTAAGATCGAAAGACGTCCCAATTGTCTAAACAATCTCAGGTCAGGTTTTTAAAGAGAATATCAACTAAATCACTTACCTAAGATGGAATAAGTTAACCAATGGCTGCATCAATGCCAGGCGGATTTTGTTGGGTTTGTGGATTGATTTATGTGGAAATTTTTTATTTTATTTAAGTAATTATTTAAGAATTGGCATGCTCATTCTTATATAAAAATATTTAATGATATTGATATTACGTAATTACAATAGTATACTGATTAGAGCTACATTGCAAACGAATTTCACAATCAACATTAAAAATATCGTCTGTGGCTTTACATTCACAGTCATCATTTACATTATAATTTGTATCGATACATGTATATAATCATAAATACACATATAATTTATAGAAAGGGGAGTATTTTTATACGTTGGGGGTAGTTACGGGAAGGTAGGGTGAAAAAAATACCACCTTCGTGATTCCCGCCCTTGAAAACCAGTTCTGAGCCTGTTTTTCCGTTTTTCGAGTGATTTTGGTGTTACGAGCAGAGTAGTTTTTATCTCTTGTGGTTGCTTACTTCGTGGTTTAGTAATAGTTAGTTTCCCTGATATCCCCATAAAAACTCCGATCCGGCGAATCCACGCATGTCTAGGACCGACAGCATAGAAGGGGGGTGGTTTCGGGACAGCATCATCGTGATCCCTGTTCTCGAAAACAAATAGAAAACCTTGTTGTTGTTTATTTTATTTTTTGGAGATATTGCCATTACTGGCGGGAGTAGATCCAACCCCCGGGGGCCGGTCCGAGGTATTCTAGCGTTAATTATAACTAAATTTATTATTATTCCCCCCAAAAAAAAACCAATCCGACGAGCCCTCGCAACCCCAAAACCGAGAAGCCGGAAAATGGGGTGGATTTTCCTTGATAGGGTACCACGAAAGGGTTTCAGAACTCGAAACCATCACCATCGTTTGTCTCACCTCTAGGGGGGGTAGGGGAATGATTTGCAAAAGATTTTATAAGTCTTTGATGTTTTGGCCTTTTTGGAACCTCGTTAAATGGAGTTTAATAAATGAATAAATGCCCTGACAACATAATTCACATTTCGTATTCTCAGGTACGCCAACGAGAGTTATGGAGGTAATGCTGTGTCTGCCACCACTAAATATACATCTAGGAGAAGTGGCTCTGACAACAACGGTACGCTTCAAATCTGTTGGCATACAACCAAATTTAGGTTTTGGAGAGGCTAGAAGTCGCCTGTGGAATGAGGCTGTCAGAAAGACCTCTTCTGCAGGCGTGCACTGATGGCATTTCTCCCCGATTTGTCTTTGACAGATCCTTCATAGTACAGATGAATAGTGAGAACGAGGCTGCTGGCGAAGGTGTGATTAACATCTTCACAGACGAATCGAAAAAGAAGGATGGAGCAGGATGTGGAATATACTCCATAAGTCTGCAAATCCAATATAAATGGGCCATGGATGGGTGAGCCAGCGTAGTACAAACGGAACTGACGGGCATAACCATAGCTGCAAAAGAGATTGTCCGTAGGCAAACTACGGGCAAAACAATCAGGATCTACACAGATTGTAGACAATCATTACTAGCCCTGAGAAGTTACAAAATTACCACAGGAACAGTATGGTAATGTCACCAAGCACTTGTGAGTACCTCCAGCATTAATAACATACTGGTATGCTGGGTGAAAGGACAGTGTAATGGCAACAAAGTAGACGACAGGCTGGCCAAGAAGGCTTTGGACCAGGCCCCGCCAGTCTGTTACCGATCACGGCGATAACACAAATAATTAAAGAGAACACCCACAATGAATTCAAGAAGCTGTGGGATGAAACAAACAGCTACCAGCTTGCTATGGAACTACTAAAATATCCCAACAATATTACAGCAATGGACTTCCTGGCAATGTCCAGCAGGAACCTACGTTTTATAGCGCGAATCCAGACTGGGCACTGTGCGTTAAGAAAACATCTACATAATATGAGATTAAGCGAAACACCTCTCTGTAGAGGTTGTGAACAAGAAGATGAGACGGTTCAACATGTACTCTGTGACTGTTCTGCCGTCTCATCAATCAGAGAATCCATTTTGGGAGAACGTTGGCCTATTTTGGCCGTTGTAAGATAGGAACCGTTTTTTTTTTGTCACCGGTTGTTGACTGACTATAAAGCCTCACAAATATTTAAAACATCTGCCAGTTGTAGAAAAATATAGAACAAATCAGTTATCAATTGCTTTTAAAATAGTACGTTAAATATTTTTAAATTCATATTCACTTCACTAATATTATCTACGCCGCGGCGTTGAATTCCTAAGTTCGGGTGTATTAAATTTTTATGTAAACTATATTTCCTTCGTCATAAGAGCCATAATCCTTCCTGCAATGCACGCTTTTTGTTTCTTTCAACGTTGGAGATGTCGAGGCTTTATCTTAGAACAGACGATTCTACGACTCGGTTTTATGTTCACGGCTATTTTCTTTGCTTTGCTAGAATGATATTGCTATTGAATTTGTATATTATATTGTTCTCAACTTCCATATGAAAAACAAATTGGAAAGGGCAATAACAGCTAAAGGACGTGATTTTATTATTCTCCTGGAATACTTAGCAAAGCAATAAAAATAACTGCGTTTGTGAAATCTTATAGAGGCATCTTTTGTGCTCTTTAACACGTACGTATGTTTATAGTTTTGTTCAATATGTAAAGAAGCTACAAAAGGACGTAAATGATGGTGAAAATTGTATAGTCAACTCGGTGTATCATTAATACAAGCATCACTGACATATCTGATCTATGCCAGTGATTATGTATACCTATAAAAAACAGAAGGTATCGCTAACCGCACTGTTATTAGGTTTTTAGAAACGTATTGATTCAACGAACAAATGGTGTGCGAAATAACGTTTTTTGTTAACCAAATGCAAACTTCTTCTGATCATTATATAACGGTTATATATTAAGCTACAGGACTATTAGTTAACGATAAATAATCATTATATTTAAAGATTAGGTAACATCAAGTATTCACTACGTATCAACATTAATTAAATTAAACATAGGAAAGGAACTTTAAATGTTGAGCAAAGTTTAAAAAGAATGTATGAACTGCTTTATGACCATTTTCTTTCATGGGTACACAACAAGCAGAACCATTTTTATCACGATCCATCAAGTAACTCAAGACAACTTAGACTGGCTATAACAAAATTATTATAAAAATTTAATTAACATTAACAAATAAAAATCTAAACAAAATACTTCAATGTTTAACAAATTCCAAATTTAAGAGAACAGATTACATATTAAAAAACCCAAGATAGCACTATGAGCAGCAGTTAACATCAACCGATAGTAGGCAGCTGAGAGTTCAAAATCAGAGGAATTATATCCTAAATAAAATAGGGTATGGTCACTTAGAGACTACACCTGAAGAATCCACAATCGCTAAACAAATATCCACAGCATCAGTATATCTTATACAGGATTATGCAAGAAACTTAACAATAATGGAAAGATCCAAATCCCAGTACTACCATGACCGCAGCTCTAAAAATAAAAACCATTCATTGAAAACTGCCATTATTTCTAACTAGGCGACTTTCACGAAGCTATTACGTCATAAATGAAAAATTCGCTACAAACGATCGCAAAGCAAGTAGGATAAACAACTTTATTTAACACTGACAAAGCAAATTGTTTTCCAAAATTGGTGTGTTAACACACACATATCAATTCTTAATTAACCTTCATATGAAATCTTAAACCAAATAAGCTGTCACAAAGGAAAAATGATTGGAATTCCTCGTCATAATTTTTTTTATGTTAAATTAGTTAATACCAATATCCATTCAGGGAATATTCGATTTGAAATTTTTGTAAACACAAAATGATATATCAATTTCACATAGGTTTTACTCATTTCTATTTAGTGGTGCGTATTTGAATAACCGCCCCATTAAAATTACCTTGTAAAGTCAATGGACATAATTAATATTTGTAGCTCAGTGGGATTCCCATTATTAAGAGCGGCAATTTACAAAAAGCCCGGTCGGGTAACAAATGCAAATTGTAATACTTCTTGCTTTTATTGCTTTTGTGTTTGAATTTAAATTCGTGTGTATATTGTATGCGGTTAGGTTTTAGTCCCTACATACAGTTTAATAAATTACTAGAGAATTTATTTTTTAAATTAAAAATAACATCTACCCGTTTGATTATATCCCCAATGTGGAAAATAAAGTGTTGATGTAGACTGTATTGTACGAGTTGTGACGGCCAAATAATGAGTCTGACAACACTATAAAGCATACGTCATTACAGGCGAGTTGCCAAACAATGAAATAGTACCAGGATAACAAAAAAATATTGATAAACGCGCTTTTTGTTACTAAAAGTTTTATCCAATGGTTTTTAGTTAGGGATTCTGATTTTAGTACCAATATACTTTAAAATCTAACCAATTTTCAAAAGTGACTTACGACTTTATATTATACATACCGGGTGTCAACGGATCATGGTATATAGACCTTTTTTTTCCTTATTTTTAAGAATATCGGGATGAAACGTGGTAGATGTATTATATGACCAAGAAGACACTTTGTAGAATAACTGTCATTTTTTTCCACTTCCGGTTTCACCGGAAATGACCCCAACTTTTGATTTTCAAACGGAACGCCCTATATATTATTATATTTTTGGAATCCTTGAAAAATTTTAAGTACCTACGGTGATAACTGACATTTACACTCCATAAAAAAATTTGAGTTAAAATTTAAAAAAAAAGCAAAAAATTAAAATAAGAAAAAAATGCTTTTGGGCACATCCACTGATTCCTTAGAACATCCCGCTATTTTATGGTAGTACTCTACCATTATGGTTCTATTTGAGAAAATTAAGTTTTGGTAAAAAAAACTGTTTAGGCCAAATTTAATGGCCCACAAAATACACATTCTCAAATTTTTATTCTGGATTTGATTTTTCTGACATCGTGTTAAAGAACACGGTAAAACCCTCGGTATACTTTTTGACGTTGTAACAAAATCCGACTTAGGAAATATTTCGTATGAAAAGCGTGCTTCACGTAAAAATATCGTGGAAGAGGTTTTAATATTTGTAATCATATTTTCGCTCTACGGAGCGATTTTTATGCAAATTTTTCAATAACTCCTCAAGGAGCGTCATTTTAGAAGGTGTAGTAAATGTCGCTGCACAGGGACGTAATGTCGCCCCGACACCAAAATTTTATAAACTATAACAAAATTTGACTTTAACGTTTTCAAGCACTGCAATTCATACGAGGTCTTGAATATGAGGACAAGTTAATCCAGCGTCTATCCAAAGTATATCGTGAGTTTTAGCGAAAATAGCCCTTAGCGACATGGGACTCCCCATCGTTTCCTAGCAGTCGATTTTGACGGGGAAATGATGAGTTTTAACGGGATTTGCCCTAAACCGGTTCCTCAGTGATTCGGTGTCAGAAAAGTATCTTTACCATGTACTCATATGTGCATGGGAACCGCCTTACCTGAACGTATAAAATTGTAATTGCAGAATACAGTTCGAAGTAGTAGCGCTTCAAGCATTTTTAAGCTCTGAGGAGCGACCAAAATTGCTATTGAAATACAAATAGGTGAATAAGACAGGCAAGAAAAAGCCCACCAAATTTCAGAAACATTCAACTTTTCTTTAATCTTTTTCTGTAATCGTTAGCTCACAAAACTGCATTTTGGATGGTAGTTGGTACATTATAAATCGTTCCGTTCCTCACCATGTGTTGCACACGGGCCAGACTAGTGTTTGTTAAACATATTCCTTAAAAGTTGTTGTAAAACCATAAATTTTTGAAGAATCAATATATATTTTTGAACTTTATATTGCCTTTTAATTGTGTTTTCTAACAAAATTCCCTTTCAGGTATAATTTTAAGAAAGTGTGGTACTTCCAGTGTTAGGTTTATAGTGTTACGACGTCCAAAAGATACCATTAGAGCAGCAGTTAAGCAAAAACGAACAGTAAGTATAAATTTTCATATTATTCACCGTCTAAAACAGACATTTTGAACCCTAATTTTGTGAACGTTAACATTCACTTTTGAATTATATTAAAAGTCCTTCAGACTCCAAAAGATGAATCGTTCACAATCACACCGGTCCATTACAAGCATTTTTTTCTGGTTATGGCACTCTAGATTTACCAACAAATTTCGAGTCAAATTTTTTTCATGGAGTCCAAATGTCACTTATGAGGCATCATCGTATTCAAAATTTTTCAAGGATTTCAAAAATATAATAATATACAGGGTGTTCCATTTAAATATCAAAAGTTGGGGTCATTTCCGGTAAAACTGGAAGTCGTAAAAATAACAGTTATGCCACAAAGTGTCTTCTTGGTCATATAATACATCTACCAAATTTCATTCTGATATTCTTAAAAATAAGGAAAAAAGGGGGTCTACCATGATCTGTTGACACCCGGTATAGTGGAGTGTGCTAGTCGGGAAAAAATCCTAAAATTGTAAATATTTTGCTATGCAACGAAAGTATTTCCCTTCCCTGTTTTCGAGGATGCTGAACATGATGGTGCTGGTAGAATTTCTCTTTGGAGTTGCACGATCCCTCAAACGGCCAAAAACAACCCCCAAAAGAGTTAAACGCTTATCACATCTTTTTCAACGGTTAAACTTAGTGTACATCCCGTTTTCGAGGATGCTGAACACGGTGGTGATACTGAATGTTCCTTCCGACCCCCTGCAACCCTTCTACCGGCTAATAAACACGCTTGAACGGGGTGAACACCTTTCTTTTATATATATCACCGGTAAATTCATGTAACGCCCGTTCCCGACGATGCTGAACACGGTGGTGATGCTGAATGTTTTTTCCGACCCCCTCCAACTCTACAACAACAGCTATTAACAAAATACCCCCGAAAGGTGTGAAATTTTTTTATGTCGCCGGAAAAATGCATGTAACGCTCGTTTTAGAGAATGCTGAACACGGTGGTGATGTTTGAATGTTTTTCTGACCCCCTCCAACCCTTTTAGCGGCTAACAAAGCACCCCCGAAAGGGGCGAGAAACTTTTTTTATCTCACCAGTAAAATGTTTATGCCGCCAGTTTTTGAGGATTTTGAGCACGGTGGTGATGCTGAATATTTTTTTACCTACTCCAACACCGCTAACGGCTAATAAACATCCCCACACCCTCGAAAGGGGTGAAAATTTTTTTTTGTAAAATATCAGCGACAAAATTTATGTACCACCCATCTTCGAGGATGCTAAGCACGGTGGTGATGATGAATGGGGTGAATAGATTGTAATAATTGCCTTGAACCAGAATTTTCTGAAAAACCATTTTGAAGAATATCAACCATGTAATTCTACTTGTAAGAGACGTATGTTAAATTTATGTACATAAGGTATGAATGAAAAAAAGAGAAATTTTAAGTCTGCTTTATCTGTATGTATAACGTTTATTATT
Source organism: Leptura quadrifasciata (assembly GCA_963675555.1). Classification (NCBI taxonomy): domain Eukaryota; kingdom Metazoa; phylum Arthropoda; class Insecta; order Coleoptera; family Cerambycidae; genus Leptura; species Leptura quadrifasciata. Next base: position 105,067,455 of record OY776674.1, on the reverse strand, counting down.
TTTCATGAAAGAAAAGCGACTGTGGCAATTTAGTTAAGCTTATTTGTATGCGTCAATATAAGTTTTTCTATCAATTTTTCTAGTAAAATAAATTGTAAGTATGAATTATTCAGTAGACCTGTTTTTGTAAGTACTCCATTATCTTTTTCAGCTAAAGGGTAAAGAAAGGCAATTATAATCACGAAGAGAAATATGATTATTTTTCCCGTGCCCAACATCCGCGAAAATGGGCGGTATATGCATTTTGCCGGTGATATAAAAAACTGATTTTCACTCCTCTCGGGTGTTCGTTAGCTGTTATGGGGGTTGGAGGGGGTCGGAAGAAATGTTGAGCATCACCACGATGCTCAGCAGCATCGAGAACGGGCGTCACGTACATTTTGCCGGTGATATATAAAAAAAAGATTTTCACCCCTTTTGGGGGGTATTTATTAGCCGTTAGGGGATTGGAGTGGATCAGAAAAAAATTTAAGCATCATCACCGTGTTCAGCATCCTCGAAAACTGAGGGTACGCTAAGTTTCACCGGTGAAAAAATGTGGTAAGCGTTTAACACCTTTAGGGGATGGTTTTTAGCCGTTTGGGGGGTTGTGCAACTCCAAAGAGAAAATCTACCCGCACCATCGTATTTAGCATCCTCGAAAACGGAGAGGGGAGGTACTAACTCTTGTTGCATAGCAAAATATTTACCAGGTTCGTCCGACTCACACACTCCACTAATTACACTGCTGATCAGTCTAAGAATTGGAAAGTGTTTATAATGCATACAATCTGTATTATATGCCCCATAGCGGACCATTAATAATAGGCGATAGCTCAGGGGTAGATTCTTTGGGTCAAAATATGAGGATATAACCAAATATGCTTTAGTAAAATGTTGCTGTGGAAAAAGATATAGAGCGTCAAAGTTCAAATTATTTTCTCGTTTTTTTTTTGCAATAACTTAACAGCCTCTTGACTGATCTTCGCCAAATTTACTAGAGGAACTTTTTTTATTCTAAGAAACAATAATATATGTATTACATCACGTTAGATCATAGAGAGCGACGCAGGACCTGTATCTGATGATGAATTTTTTTTCACGAAACGTTGTGGTACTTCTGACCAGAAAATCTTATGAAGGCGTCATTTCCACGTATAAAAGGTACACTTGGTAGAAATGAATAACTCCAACCTATTCAATACTTTCGGTTAAATACGGTTATTTTTGGAGTTTCATCGGCACCTTTTCTTGCAATTGGCACGATATTCAAATGGCGCTTGATGAACAAGACGATTTTCAATCAAGCGATAAACATAGACGTGGATGATATTGTCATTGGTTGTGAAATCAACTCAGTGGCTCAATGCTTAAGGCGCATTTACACATTCGCACAAATGGCGAGTTGAATCACAAGGCGAGTGGCGGATCAAATGTGTAGTCGGTTCACTCATCATTCGCCTCGTTCATCGCCTTGCCGCTCGTAGCGCTCGCGCCAGAAGCGATTTTTTGGGGACGAATCAAAGGCTTGTAGATTTCCACGTCGTCGTCGTCCATTCGCCTTGGCTTGAACTCGCCTAGTGTGAAAACGGTTATTCACATTGTTGGGACGAACATACGATTGCCTCTCGCGAATGTCGGTGAATGACGAGGCGAAACACGAGCGCGTATGTGTAAATGCAATATTACGTGCTAGGCTTGCAACCATGGAGGCCCGGTTTCGAGTCCTGGCTAGGATATGGATATTTATTGGCGTTTTTCGTGTGCTACCGAGTTGATAGTAGTGGACTAGACGAGGTTGTGTGAGAGAGAACACGTCTAATCGCTGTACCACTCCTGACGTCGAGTCTCAGCTGCGACAGACGGCAATGCCGTAGGGAATGGTCGGTTGTATAATTGTCTATGTGTATGTGTATATAACTTCATAATTGGGAACATCGTTTCTGTGGTGATTAATAAACTTTTCATGGGGTATGCGTTCTTCAAAATCAATGAATTGTATTAGAAAGAGATAAGTAATTTTGGGCTCCGAAAAAAAAATCATCCTGATGTATTGTCTCACTTACCGGATACACACTTATATAGCAAGTCTTTGTCGCTTGACATGGAAAGCTATTCTGGTGTCATATTACTTAGAAATACAGGGGCATCCCTCTTCAGACGTATTTTTTTATAAGGCCGAACCCATCGAGGGACGATTATCAGAACTATTCGAATTTTAGATCCTTTGAGTTTCTTTAGTCCACTTACGTTTTTCGCTAAACATATAATTCAATACTTGGTGGAGTTTAAGTCTAAACTGGGATGAAACTCCACGGAAGATATTCTCAAATTGTTGGTCGAAATACAAATCTGAACTTTCATTACTTTGCAATTTTCAGATTCCACGTCGCTAATTTTATTTCCTGTTCACGGGTTTTGCAATAGTTTGGAAAAAGGTTACGGGGCCAGAGCCTTCTTTAGAGTGCAAAGGAGTGACACAGAATTTCTCACTTTTTTAATTTACGTTAAATCAAAAGTTGCACCTTTAAAAAGAATATCTATACGCGTTTGGTACTTTGTGCCTCAATTTTGCCTTCAGACATCCTTTTTTGTGTTAACCATTTAAAATAAAATTAAATGTTCGTAAATTTTTGCTTGGCTGAATTCAACTATCAGCTTATCTTGGATAAAGTCTTCACTAAATACATGAAAAAACTTTATTGGTAATCGAGTCACTCATATTTCGGATAGAATTACACCTTCGATCCGGCACCACATGCCTTCTTTAGATAGGATTGTGGTTGAGCTCAGATCTTCTTCCAACAGGTATCAGAGCAACACCACGAAAGGGATCCAAACTTTTTTTAAAAGATACGCTGCAAATGCTACTTCCAGCTGAATGTATACATTTAGGCCGATATACACACATGAACCCCAAGACGCGAATTTTCCGAAGAAGATATTTTCTGATGAAGTACAGTAATCTTGAAGCCTACCACGAAAGTTTTCATCATCCGCTCCAACATTTCAATTAGGATTTCGTGAATCTGTCCAAATATTATATTTTAGCTGTTCCAAAATTTGCGGTCGATTAGAAAACACTTGACTTCTTTAAGTAGCTCCTTAAAATGATATCACAAGCTGAGAGATCCGGTGACGGTGCCGGCCAGTTGATGCCTCCAAATTTCGAAATGACATGGCCAGGAAACATTCTTCACAAAATTAAATCCCTAGCAGTGTGGAAAGTGGCTCCGTCCTGCTGAAACCATATTCTTCGAATATCCATACCAGCATTACGAAGTTGTTGTTCAAAGTTACGCTATACCTGTCGATAACGTTGTAATGTAACAGTAACCGACAAGTAATTTTCTTCAAAAAAGAACGGCTCAAAAATTCCAAAAGCGGATACAGTACACCACACAGAAACTTTTTTTGCTATGCAACGGTACTTTTCCGTCGCCCAGTAGCGAAAGTTCTATTTGTTAACATATCCGGAAAGATGAAAATGAGCTTCATTTGACATCAGCAGGCAATCAACGACATGCGTTTTAAGCAAATAACCCTTCGAAACGTTCGTGTTCCCAAAATCTTCAGACGAGAGAGAGAAGTGTTTGTAAGACTTGAATTTTATATGGCTGGAAAGTATGTCTTTCAGAATGCGGCGATAATTAGTTCAAAATATTGGGTGCTAATGCTTGCCGTTAAGCAGATCGTTTAGGGCTTAACAGCACAGCTGATTTTACCCTTTCAGCATTTTCAAGTGTGCGTACAAAATGAGTTCTTCCTATTGATTATTCTTTGTGACATGAAGAAGTCATGCGAAACGTGTGTACCCAGTTTTTAATTGTTATTCAACTAGGAACTAGATCTCGTGGATTTAAATGAAAGTAACGAGAAATAAACGCTGTGATGACAACGGCATAGTTATTTTTTAAATAAGCTTCAACCGCAAAGGACGTTGAATAATTGACCAACGCTCCATATTCACAGCTATGACATTTTTCGCAAACGCTTTGACAACTGTCGTAAATTTCCATTTATCGCGAAACCATGGCGACTTGATTTGAATTTATATTTTATTATATTATGACATGAATTTACTTTGAAAATGAATACTTCATTCTGCCGGACCCGTTATTAGCAAAGAGCTATAGCATTCAAATTCATGATCGTGCATAGTTCTTTATTATTGATAATAAAAATGTGCACTTCTGAAAATTTATTATCATTTCTACTGTTTTGATGGCATTAGTGTTAAAATTATTTTTAATACTAATGTTAAAAATTCTTCAAGTGCACTTTCTTATAAAAGTGAATATTTAATATCGACCGCTGTCACTGAAAATGTCATTTTTGATGACAGTTGTACAATAAGTCTAATTTTTATGCATAAAAATATAAAGAAATTCGTGCATGTGCGAGGAATTTTTGATCACTCACTCTGCAATAGATATATTGTAAAAACATTTTAAAGAGAAAATCGAGCACTATAACAAATGCTTTAGACAAGACTAATGCCATCTGCATAGCATTTTTGGCTTTTTAGAAGATCCGCTTCGCAATTATTATTCCCATACCTCACATTTTGTTTCAGCTAAATGACATTTTTAATATTAAAAATTTACGAGAATTTTACGCTAGAATGTATCTCATATGCCCCCGGGATTCCAATAATGCATAGCAATGTGGCCCATGCTTAAACTGGATGAATAAAGCGGTGTTGCTATCGCAAATTTTCTGTCTAGACGTTAAATCTTTCATAACAATACAGTGGTATATATCATAAACACAAAAGAAAATTAATTTATGTGTTCTTATCTGCAACCAAGGAATTAAAGTTTATTGCCTTCACCATAATTTCTCTAAACAAAAGCAGGATTGTGGAAAACGAAAAAAACTTGATGTTGTTAGCAAAGATTAATCATGTTTTTAAGGTTAGGTTTAACATAGGCATTAAATAAACGTTAAATTAAGTTGAAATGTGTAACTAATTTATTTATTTATTTAGATCTAACCACCCAACTGGTGGCTAGTTAGACGGTGGTAACATTACAGTGAAGAAACATAAAAAATATTGTTATAAAATGGAACTACAACAGAATTATACAGGGTGTGCCATTAATAATAGGCCATAGCTCATGGGTATATACTTTGAACCAAAATATGTGGATATATCCAAACATGCTTTAGTAAATTGTTGCCGTGGAAAATGTGGAGGATTTCAAAGTTATATATTTTTTTCTTTTTTCTCAACTACCTCTGGACCTATCTTCTCCAAAATTGGTATGAAAACATTTTTGATCTAAAAAATAATAACTTATGTGTCGCATCACTTTGTCCCGCGGGAGGGGGGGGCTCGGGTATGATGAATATTTTCTCTCTTTTTTAAGAAACGTTGTGGCACATTTGACTAGAAAATATCATGCAGAAGTCATTTCTACGTAAAAAAGGTACACTAACCATAATAATTTCAACCGTTTTCGAGAAAACTACCGCAGATGATTTCAATAATTATATAAAAAAAACTCAAAAAAATTGTATTTACTGAAAAAATTACAGAACGTAAATAAAAACTAAACACTGACTCTCTTATTATACAAGGTTACTGGTAATTCGATACATTCCTTTGGAGATGTGATGGGGCATGAGCTAAGGAGTAAATCTAGTCCTAACATACATTATGCTAAACTCAATAGTTTTTGAGATATTTCAATTTTTTTGTTTTTCTCAAAAAAGTAGATCTTAATGTCTTAAAAGTTAATTTCCGAAAAATCTACTTGACATTTTTAAATTTTTTTACTGGATTACTTGTCCAATATTATAGATATCCGTTTGGAATGAAAAATATCCGGAAACGTTTCGATCATGTGAACATTTAAAATAAAAACTTGTAAAATTTTTTTTTAAATCAGTTATGAAATTTACCTATTAGGTTTCTTCAAAAAAATATTAATGTAGCACGCGTACAAATTATTATAAAAACTTCCTTATTTCAATAGCTATCTAACTAGATAGAAATGTTTAATGTACCCTTGATAGTTCTAATAAAAAATTAGTAAAGATAATGCTGGTGGCGGAATTTATTAAACGACTAATCGTTCATTTTCATTTAAGTCAGTCAGTCCTTGACTTTGACGTTTGTGCATATATGTCATTACTGACATTCTTATCTCTGTGTCCCCTAAGTTTGTTGGTCTTATTAAATTAGTTATCGAAGATTTTGATTTTGCTCGTAGTTGTTGTTATTAGTTGTTGTTATTGTATTTTCTGTGCCATGGCCGCGTATGCCAACGCAGAATACGCTGATATCTTGTTTGTCTATGGATACTGTGGCAGCAACGCTGCTGAAGTTCGCCGAGAATATGGCCTTTGGTACCCTAAACGCCGCTTACCAAATGCACGTGTATTCAGTACGGCATATCGAAATATCGCTGAAATTGGCTCCGTGAAATGTAGAAGAAGTGACGCTGGTGCTCCTCCCGTTTATGAACCAGATGATGAGGAAGAAATATTGAGGTATTTTGAGGAAGACCCAACTAATTCAACTAATAAAGTCGCAAAACTAACCGGAGCGTCACAATGGAAAGTTTGGTCTACGATACGTAGACTTGGATGTCATCCGTATCACTATACCCCTGTCCAAGGCTTGGAGGAAGGTGATCCTGGAAGGAGAGTGGAATTCTGCCGCTTTATGTTAAATTTAGATGCAGAAAGTGCAAATTTTTTAACAAGTATTTTATGGACGGACGAGTCGAAATTTAATCGCGAGGGTATAACAAATTTCCACAACCTACATTATTGGGCAGAGGAAAATCCCAAGTTAACACGTGAAACTAGTTTCCAAATGAAGTTTTCTATTAATGTGTGGATGGGAGTCATTGGCCACTATTTAATAGGGCCACACTTTCTTCCTCAAAATTTAAACGGGGACATCTATGAAAATTTTTTAAGAAATGATCTGGCGGTGATTTTAGAAGATGTTCCTCTCGCCGTCAGACAGCGAATGATATTTCAAAACGACGGTTGTCCAGCACATTATCGGCTGACAGTACGACAGTTATTTGATCAACGTTTCCCTAACCGTTGGATTGGAAGAGCGGGCCCAATACCTTGGCCAGCGCGAAGCCCTGACTTAACATCCCTTGATTATTACGTATGGGGTCATATGAAGGAGATGGTCTATTCCACACCAGTCAATACTATAGAAAACCTTAGACAAAGGATAATCGATGCTGCCCAACACATAAGGCATAATCTGACAACCAGAGTAACAAGGACGGAAATAAGAAGACGCTGCCGTGTCTGTATACGGAACAGGGGCTCCCATTTTGAGCAAGACATAAAAAATAAAGTACAACTTTGAAATTAATGAAGAATTAAACTCTACTTTTAAAATGTTTTTACTGTTTATCTAAAAATAAAATTCGTACTACTTGTGTTATTTTTACTAGTATTTTCTTAGAACTATTAAGGGTACATTGAACATTTGTACCTTGTTAGATAGCTATTGAAATAAGGTAGTTTTTATAATAATATATACGCGTGTTACGTTAATATTTTTTTGAAAAAACCTAATAGGTAAATTTCATAGCTGATTTAAAAAAAAAATTTTCAAGTTTTTATTTCAGATGTTCACATGATCTTAAATGTTTCCAGATATTTTTCATTCCAAACGGATATCTATAATATTGGACAAGTAATCCAGTAAAAAAAAATTTAAAAATGTCAAATAGATTTTTCGAAAATTAACTTTTAGGACATTAAGATCTACTTTTTGAGGAAAACAAAAAAAATTAAATATCTCAAAAACTATTGAGTTTTGCATAATATATGTTAGGGCTAAATTTACTTCTTAGATCATGCCCCATCACATCTCCAAAGGAATGTATCGAATTACCAGTAACCCTGTATATTTGCTGTAAATTTTCGATGTGTCCTCCTCTTACTTATATCCATTTTCTAATTCTTCTGATAATAGATTCTTCTTATATTTATAGTTATTTATTAGGCTAGTGAGTTATATTACATATAACTCACGCAAGAAAAGTTTAGCCTGTGAGCCCGAAGGATGAGTGAGCTAATTTTCTTAAGTGACTTATATTTAATAACTCACGTGTCTAATACAACATTTTATCCAAACTTTCATATAAATGCTTTTTCAGTGACAAACAATAAAATTATTAAAATGTCATGTCATCGATTTTTTGTCAGTTGTCAATGTCAAAGTCAACAGTGTTTCTCCAAAAATATAAAATGCAAGTAGCTTATTGCTAAGTAGATTCTGAATGGATGTGCCGAGAAAGCTGTGATTGTTATCCATTTTGTTTGTAACCAGGGGTTTATTTAATAAATATTGTGTAATTGACATTAAAATGGAAAATTGTGAAAGATATAATATGGAAATTCCGACTGATATTTTGCAAGAAGCCAAAGAAGCTACAGCCAATTTAATTCAAGAGAAGTCCAAAGTAACCTATATTAAAGAATATCTTTTTTTATATTAAAATTACTCTTCAGCGACTAAATCACTTTACCCCCACTAGTGACCTAAAGTATACTTTAGCTCACTACCTTCACTCACTAGTGACGTATGGGCCACTTTATACTTTTAAAATCTCATCAGTAAAGATCACTTTATATGAAAGTGTTGGATAAAAAATATATTTTGCTGTCATCTAATAAATTTGGATGCGTTTTGTATTTGTTCCCACAGTTCTCGTCTTTAATTGATGGAATTTGCATACACTAAGGACTTCATATATATCCATACATAAAAATCTAAAAGATTTACATCAGGACTCTTTAGCGGTCAATTAAATTCACTTCCTCGACCGATCCATCTGTGAGGGAATGTGTTATCAATATGATTTCCGACTGAAATGGAGAAATGAGGGGGGCTCTGCCTTGCATAAATCGCATTCTGCCCCTTATGTCTAATAAGTAATCATGTAATATATCAAATAAGACTTACCATCTAAATTTGGAGGTAGAACAAATGGTCCCAATAACTGATCACCGATAATACCACACCAAACGTTAATTTTAAATTTATGCTGAAAATGCCTCTCTTTTACAGCATGAAGGTTTTCCATTTCCCAGTAATGGCTGTTTCTCTAATTAAAAATGCCTCGACGAGTAAAACTTGCTTCATCGGTAAATAAAATGTTATTAATAAAATGCCGATCTCTGTTGTATTTATTGATAACAAATTGGCAAATTCTATTCTTAGTGGTAGATCCCTTCGAAGTAAGTTTTGTACAAAAGTGAAGTGATTGGCGTGTAAGCCTTCCTTGCGTAATATTCTTAAAACAGATGGTTTACACAGTTCTGTTGCCGTTGATAAACGACTTGAGCAAACTATTGGATTTTCATCCACATGAACTAAAATTTCTTCTTCTAGGTCTACAGTACTTCGTTTGGGTCGTTCTATATCATTTTTATGGCGAAATGAACCACTTTCTCCCAAACGATGAAACAAATCTTTAAAAATTTTATGATCTGGCTGCATTCTATTTCGATACATTTTATTATATTTCTTAGCTGCAGTACGTCCGGAGAAATTTTCTTGTGAGCAACAAAATATCAAACTAATGAATTTGTATGTAAATAACAGAACTAAGACGTCACCAAAGCACTCTTTCCACAAAATACAATTTGTCTCTTCCAAATTGAGTTTGTTTTCCAAGAATTACTGAAATTTTTGCGGCAGTATTCTCGAAAACAGTTGGGAATTGTCAAGTGACTATTATTAGTTATTATTAATAGTCCACCCTGTATACATTACAGCGAAGTAATATAAAAATATTGTAATAAAATAGAACTACAGCATAATAATACAAAAAGTAAAGTCCGTATATTATAAATCAAGTTTCTAATGGAATGGATACTATAGTTGAGCCGATCTTGCAGTAGATTAAAATTTTTACATATAGAGAATAGAGGATAACGACGGCCAAATACAATCAAATACAGATATTTTGGTACAAATGTCCAATGATTTTTTAAAAAATATTATTGATATTTCAATATACAAAGCAATGAAGTAAACACGGTAAAGAGTTATCTACAGATACATTGAAATGGGTAACATAACTTTTTCCATAAAACCAATTGATAGAGACGAAATATTGTCCATCACAAAAAAAATTATCAAATCAAAAAATCATCAGAATATGACAATATTTCTCCAATTTTATTTAAAAATATTATAAACATGTTAGCTAATGAATCTGTTGAATAAATATTTTGCAGGGTGTTTTCCCGAAAGCTTTAAAAAGTGACATGTTGTGCCACTATTTAAGAAAGAAAATCATCAATCTATTTTAAATTCTCGACACATTTCCTTAATAATTACAATATCAAAAATTTTTGGGAAACTTATGAGCAAAGGATTATTGAAATTATTAAATAGCTCTATTATAATAAATCCAAACCATGGTATGGATTTCTAAGTGGCAGATCAAGAACTACCGCAGCATATGATATAACTAAAACCATTGCGGAAAATTTTGATGCAAATTATCAAACAGTTGATATTGCATGAGACTTCTCTAATTTTTTTAATAGCCTAAATTTAGAAATAATCCTGCTAAACTGATTTAATAATGAAAAAATAGTTGAATAACTTTTATTTTTTATATTATATTGCCGACAAACTCTGGATGTCCCGAACTAATGAGATCAGTTAGAAACCATTAAAAAAATATTAATTAGAAAATATCTAACATAAATTAATACAAACAGAAATTAAAATTCACAGCATAACACTTGATGGCAAAAGCGTAGGGCGTTCCTTGCTTTTTACATTTAAGTAGTTATACATTGAACAAATATTTTATATTTTTAGCTCGTGCTTTAGTTTTTTTAAAACATTATTTTCATTTTTAACTACAAAATAAATTTCTACCCACCGAAAGCTATCGAAACAATAGGTAATGAGATAATTCATATATCATAATTGTTAAGAAGGGAAAGCACCATACACAGGCAGGACAGATTATTAAATACACTTTCCAAGATAAATCTTGAGACAAGAGCAAACACTTTATTTTGTAACCAATATCGTGGACATTGGACAGCTAAAGTCTAGACGAGGTACAAACATTTAATCTTTTTTTCACACGCTCTTCTTTTAGCTGTCATGTTGCTCTTGGGAAATCAGCGACCCTTTCTATTTATTTAATTTGAAAGAAAAATAACGCCATCTTTCTTGAAACATCAGGATCGATTATGGATTATCTAAATTGAATTATATATATATATATCTTTTAGTAAGAAACATGTATTTTATCCTTATCAAAAAATACTGAGTTTGATATATCTATATCAATTATGCACTCTTTTCTGTGGAAAGGAACTTGAACTGTTATAAAATAAACTGCTAAATGTTCTGCTTTTGTAGTTATTATTATTAAAATTGTATTATTATATTATTGTATTAGCTATTAAAATTGTGAAAAGTAGATGTATTATAAACTTATGCTGCTAAAAGAAAGTGTAAGAGTCATGAAATGGACATTTCCCTTTCAGGTAATGGTTTAAGAGTAAAAAATTCCTTAAAGTCTAAAATGATGGTTTTAGTAAGCTACTGAACTTATCTAATGCTGCTCGATTCTGGAGTTTTTGATTATTAGTACTTTTGATCCTGGTCATAAAAACTAAGAAGTGTTACTAGTTTCAAGAAATTTGACAGAGAATTGTGCTAAATCTTTTAATTTTACGAACATTGTACAGTCCCGTAGAAGAGGAGCATGGTCATCCAGCCTTTAGCTGTAGACGTCCTTGCTGTTTGTTATAATAATGAATATTCAGAAGACACTATCGACCAAAACTTTTTTGTAAATATATTTTCTGATGAAATGCACCCATTGATATTTTATTATATACAGGGTGTCCATAGGTTATAGTGCACAGATGAATGGCAGATTTCTTACATAAAAATATTACGATTTAACCAAACTTGCCCTAGCCCAAAAGTAGATATCAACAGAGATACAGGGTGTCAAAATGAAATTTTTGTTTTGGTTTATTTTCTTTAAAAATTGAAATATTTTTAAAAATTTTGGTGATTAGGGATTTTTTTAGGCGAGTGATTCAAATCTATTTATAGTTTTGATGTTATTTGTAGAGGGCGCCAACTACGGTTGGTTGCCGTTTATACGCCATATATTTTTGGTGAATTTTGTAATTTTTTTAAATTAAAAATTCCTATTTTTCTGTCCTTTTACGTAAAAAAGGTATACCTTCTAAATATCGCTGAGTAACCGTTTCGAGATATTCGATTTTAAAGTATTTACCGCAACCAATTTAAATTATGATTTAGGGATGTACAATATTTAAAGGTAGGCAGGCTTTGATTAAAACAAAAACGATAAGAGACGATTTCAAAATTAATATCTGTCAAATCTACTTGTTTGTGAGCATTTTGTGTTGTTAAAAAAATCTAATAAAATTAAGTTTAAAATGCCAAGGCATAATTTATTTTCAAACCAATAGCGGAGAGTCCCGATTTTAATCCGTTAAATTTTTGCGTATGGAGATATATGAAATCTCTTGTGTATCAAGATGCAATAAATAATCCAGAAGAATTATTGAAGAGAATTAGAAGTGTAATTGAATCATTTCAAACTGAACAATTATTATTTAAAATAAGGCGGTCGTTTAATAAACTCATCGCCAGATGTATTGAAGTAAACGGAAGTCACATGGAACATTTGTTACTAAAGATGCATCTCTTTTTTTTATAAATTATTGTCATTTATTTATTTTTATTAAATGAAATTAGTATTTGAAAGTCATTGTTCTTCGTACTTTTTGCTGCTATTAGAATGTAATAAATTTAAAATATCTGATATCCAATAATAATATATATTTTAATTAATTTAAATTTGTTGTATTGAACACTTTAAAACCGAATATCTCGATAACGGCTACTAGTGGTGACATTTAAAAGGTATACCTTTTCTACGTAAAAAAGACAGGAAAACAGGAATTTTTAATTTTAAGAAACCCAAAAATATATGACGTATAAATTTCATGATTATATTCCAACACTTTTCTTGAAAAAAAAAAAAACAAATTCTTATTATTATAAAAACTTTTTCAACAGGTTAAATTTCGAATACCTATATTCTATTAGAATGTTTGCATGATTTCACTTTTTAGTATAGATAGAAAATGTACATAAAACCATAATAGACACAGATAATATAATACTACTAATTCAGCATAACAATGCATATGATCTAAAAATGTGCGACACTGAATTTCCCACAATGCCAAATTTTGTATTACGTTATTTGAAATTTTAAAGAGGGTTAACATGAGGGCGTTACTTCATTATTACTAAAAAATGTGCCCCTCTTGTTGACATATCCGAGCAGTTTCTAATGAAGGAATTATTTATAAACATATTTAGGTTCCTGGATAACATTATACATTAAATTCGTCCAAAAATTCCGACCCAAAAAAATAAAATAAACTTTACGCTTGATATAAAAAAGGTTTTAAGGCATTTTTTATGGCATACATTACACACGCAATTAATTTAAGTAAAGCGCACTGGCCCCAAAGATTGCCTTTGCGTTACACGTATCCTTTCAGTTTTCAACAGGAGTTAATATCCCATAACTTTTATAGCTCCTTTGAAGTATACTTTAAGAGAAAAGTAATGCATAAAACAAAACATCTCCGCCAGTGGAGATTAAACTTGGGTTGAAGCCATGTTGTGGTTATACTGATTGAGTTTTAATGAAGCGGAAAGGTTGGCGTATCACAGTTTCTATTAACACACTTCAGCGGTCACAAATTTGTAACTTTTATAAGGATATTTTAACTTATATAAAATATGATCTAATATTTATATTGGAGCTCGGAACTTGCGCAGTTTCCTTTTAAACGGCGTTCCTGAAATTTTAACAATAATTGTACCTTCCATGACATATTGTTGTGTGTGCTTCTATATTCAAAATAAACGTAAAAATTTTAAATAATGTTGTAAGGGATTACTCATTGAATAGTTGTGGATTATAGTTATTGTAGAGATACTGTTACCTAACTAACATTATAATAATAATAATTAAATTATCTAGAGCGTGTTTTCTATCGGTGTTTTTTTAAATATCACGAGATCTATAAGTTTTACGAGACAAACAAGACAAAATAGAAAATGTCCGTTATGAGTTGTACAATAAATATACCGTATGTCTATTTTACGAGGGCCACATCAAATATTTTGCTTAATATCTATTGTAGAAGAATAAAGTTCTAGAAACAGTTATACCTACCATTGTTTCTGAGCTATATTTCAGTAAAAAGAAATTTGTTATCCATAGCCGACTTTGTGAGATATTTTACAAAAACCTGAAAAATAAAAACCACAAACAGTTATAGCTCCCTTATTTGAGGAGATACGAAAAAAGTTAAAGGGATGAAAGTTGACGGCAAAAACTTTCTAGTGAGAATAATAATGTGTATCAAAAAATTCGAAAAACACTTGACTTTGACATACGCTCTTGTGCAAAAATGAAAAAACAAATCTCAAAGTAGGCCATGACACCATTAATTCCGTTTATTTTTTCTCTTTCCAACGATATAAAACATATCACAAAAATATTAACTGATAGTGTCAATATTTTATATTTTACGAAGACCACAATTCATATCACTGACTCGTAAAAATCAGCTATGCTATGCCATGGTTAGTGCAAAACAATGTATACAATTATTAACAGATTTGACAGATTGTCAGTGTTGTATGTTTTATGTTGCGTTGTCGAGTTCTAGGACAAGTTTTATATCAGTAATTATGGTGTGCACCAATAATAACAAACTCGATATGATTATCATTTATTGTCAGTGCAATTTTGTTGCTGAGATGGCAGTCACGGTTTAGTTTTTCGTGTATCTCCCAGTGCGCATCTAGTATTCCTATAATATACACCTATATCTCATTCAGCCGGCACGTGGAACGGTCTTTTACGGATTAATTTAAAACCGCTTCATCGTCATTAATTTTCATTGTATCACGATGTTCTTTTTACCTTCTCAAATACAGAGTATATGTAGGGAAAGTATTGTGCCCATGCAAAAAATCAACTTTGAGTTTTTGGTGAATTTACACATTATCCAGGAAAGTGATTCTTAAAAAATGTCAGTCAACAGTCTATGTCTGTTGTCTGTGGTCGCACCTAGAGTCTAAACCACTAGATCGGCTTTGCTTAAATTTGGCATGCATATTCAGGAGGGCCACACCTCGAGGCGAAATCACAAAGTCGGCCCTAACTCAAATGTGGAGGGAGTTAGCCCCTAAAAATCGGTAAAAGAAATTATAGTATTTTTTTTCTCTAAAACGGCTCAAATGACTTTGAATAAATTTATCATATAAATCCTTCGTTAATACCAGTATGAAATGGCATGATCATGCTCATAGAAAATGTGGAAAGGAATGTTGTGAGGGGGTAGGTTTTACAGAATTTAATATTTTTCTTCTCTGTAACGGCTGAACCAATTTTGATAAGTTTATTACGCATATACTTTCATAGTACTAGTATAAGGTGGCATAACAAATTTCTCCTAGAAAATACAGGGTGGGGTCTGTGGGGTTAAGGTTTCAAGAATTATTTTTTATATCTCAAACGGCCCTAACAATTTCGATTAAATATAACACTTGATCACTCCCTCAGTATCAATGTACGATTGTATAACTAGTTGCTCCTAGAATAGGGAGAAATGCTGTGGAGGGTAAGCATATATGCTATATAATTCAAAAATTATTTTCTCCAAAGCTGTTCTTACTCCTAACTGCACCGATTTTTAAGAATTGATTTTCTTGTAATTTTAATTTTACTGAATCTGCGGTAGATTCTTGATGAAACATATTCAATAGTTGTTGTACTGTTCAATTTCAAGATAAACTATTTACTTCAATAATAATGTGAAAATTCATAAAATTATTCATTAAACTTTCATGACAAAGAAACAGTAGTCAACTTTTAGCAATCCACGTTGATTAGATGAGTTTATTCGACGAATCATCAATTCGGTACACAAATTTCAAGCAATTACATAGAAGTGGGATTGGCCTACGTCCTCAACTTGTTAAAAAATATGTATGATCATTTACTGTGTTGGTTTAAAAGAAGCGAAAACGCCTGCTTTATGGCCTTTTTTATAACTAAACTGAAACTGATATGCGTTTGGTCTCCCTTAAGTTTTGTGCGACCTTTTTTATATCGCTGTATTATGTATGGTACCTACTATACTAACCAAAATTTAACCATTGGCTAAAGAAGAAGGGGCTGTATTGCTTTTTAGTCCAAAATATTTTTGTTCCATTCTTTTCAAATTTTGGTATTGAAATAGGGTTCCCTAATTAAAACTATACTTTAACTACGTTAAACGTAGGATCAACCGTTTTATATAAAAATATATTTGGCGTTATTTTGTAGCCCTGAAACAACTATTTAAATACATTTTTATCAGTCGGAGCTGAAAAACATTCACCGATCCATCGCGTGCTCGGTTGTGATTTGCCTAGGTCAATGGCGAGTGAATTAATCATATCTCATTAACACCCATATTCACCATCGTTAGTTAAATGAGTAAAAAGTTGTTAAAGCATTAACAACCTGTTAAATATTTGTGGACGGATTCACCAATCACAGATAGGAGAAAACAACCTGTCAAAGTTAACAGGAGTATATTGGGCAGTTAAGGTCTTAACAGAGCGTTTTGTTGGGGTTATGTGATGTGTCAAAGGTATATAAATTTGTATGTAGATATTAAATATTATTAGAAGTGCCATTTTAGAATGCATTCACAAATTATGAAAACAATTTATATTAAATTCTTTCTATTTACAATACTAATAACTCTCTTTTGTAATACATTTTATTTTATTCTTCTTTATCCTTTTAGATTTTTTTGTTCTGCCCTCTCCACTATACCATTCTTTTTTAAATATCACTTTGGTTAATTAGTTTTTCATTTTTTGATGTTTGCGATTAAGTATTCTGAGTATATTTTCTTTCTCTTTCATATAATCACTTCCGTGATTAAAGCTTCTGTTATTAATCAGTTCTGTAACCGATGGTTCAGTACTTTCTTTTTGTTTATTTAAAGAACTTTACATAGTAATTTAGCCATGGTCAACTTCTATTTCTTCAGGAGATAATGCAACTGTATTAGAGTCTAGATATGCATTAGAGTAATTCTCACGTACGACAGTATTATATAGTCACCTCAGTTGCCTCTATTGCTGTATTTATGGCATAGGCGTTTTCAATTGTAAAATACTGTTTACACAATAGATTTAAAAGTTTTCCATCACTGCTCGTAACTTTTGCCTAAGGCATTCCTCCACCAGTTTTTATGGAAGAATTAAATTATCTGGTTTTAATCATGTTCTATTATACTATTTCTCTGTATTTGATATAATATGACATATTTGTGTACTTACTTAATTGTACGGATATATTTTGTTTCCACTCCATTTTCAGTAAAATTGTAAAATAATGATTGCGAAAATATTACAGAGGTTAGAATACGATATAAATAAATAACTTTGTAAACTTTGTGAAGATAGGATTTTACCAACTGCTGCACAAAAATACTAGTTCCATCCTGTTAACAAAGTGTTACTTAACTTCTACTCAATTTTCGTTGGTGAATATGATATTGCTTTAACTACCTATTAAATTTTAGCAGTCAGTTATCGGTGAGTTAAGCAAATACGGGCGTAAATCTAATATAACAGATTCTAATATTTACTGCACCGTTCAAAAGAAATTTGAACATTAGAAAATAACTCATGGGCATAGCAATATTTTGTTAGAATAGTGCCCATGGATCTTGACAGCGCCATCTATTATCGAGTTAGAAACGACTTGCACAGATTCTCTTAAAATTTCCTTATATCTATGCGAAATAGCATAACTGCACTAACAGCGCCATCTGTTAATACGTACTATACGAAAGCAGATATGCAATGCAAATTCGGTAATATTAATACATTAATTGATTAATCACTGAAATTAATAATTGATTGCTGTACTGTTATCGAATATACTTTTCGTGGAAAAGGATCTGGGTCCACGGGAGTGGGTGATAAATTGATTGCAAAATTTCGTCGAAACAAACAGAGTTAAATGGAAGCATACTAATATTAAACTCTGCGCTATTATTTCACATAAGTAGAATGGAGAGCTTGATCTAGTATGGCAGTCTCTTCTACCGTTTTTATCGTCTGGAGTTTAAACACCTTGTCTTGCCGCTTAACCAGAACGAAATGTCATTTTCAAGGGCTGCCGTTAGTACAGTCTGAGTGCCACGCATGCGTCCTTAACACATGTTTATGCAACATAATATGGTTTACTAACCGTTATGTCTAGCAATTATTCAAGTGTATTGGCTTTTGGTCTATAGTTATTTAACTAGGCTGTGGTGTTCTTGTTTGAACTGTCCAGGTACGAGTATAGGGACTCAAAATAAAATGACACATATTTAAAAAAACTATGTATATTATTACGATTTAATTACCCAATGTTCTCTTTACTGAAAAGTTCTTAATAATAATCATTATTATGCTGTCGAACGAATCGTGCAATTAATTTTCCGGTTGGCAGATTTGCCATGTTATTGTTAATGGCATAAATTAAATGGAACAATAACAAATAACTTAAACGGTTAACTTACTCTTAAATATAATTGCAATAAACTAATTAATTATATTAGACCATCACAAGGCTCTAAAGAATTCACGCTGACGTTTCGTACAAGAAAGTTTCACAGATGAATTGTTTTATGTGGTAAGGTAAGCCATATTTTGCCTTAGATAGCAATAAATTTCATCAAATTCTCTTCCCTCTCCTTATTTTATACCTAATTATATTTCAGATTGATGGATTCTATTTAATCCATTTATCTTCGGTGCATACTCCTGTGTAAATCGACGCCGTAATCTCCGGAAGAACGTCAAAGTCACGTTTTCTGCTTTTCGTCAACACGGAAGAACTGTTTGTTTTTTAGCGAACTATCTTTCCGTTGAAAATAATTTATCATTCACCGTTTATTGCGTCAAAATTACACGGCTTTTCTCTTTAATGGAGAATCGTATTTGTTTTAACCGAGGAGCATTAATTAAATTTAAGCAATCGATACCGTTGATTCTACAATTCCCACTTCAATGACAGCTTCAAATTCAATTTGAATAGAAACAGGGAATATTATTGTTTGATCTTATCTCGAATGTAGTGGCATTTGAATGTATAATTTAACGAACAGGTTAATCCATTTTATGGGAGAGAACTTAAAATAATGTATAAGTAGCAAAACTCAAGCACCGATCTAACGACGAAACTTATATGCTGCGGTTTCGAAAGTTCCACGAAGTTGGGATTATTACCAATATTTCCAATACATAGAGTGGTCAAGTTGCTTGCGCTCAATGTATCTACAAGTAAGTGCATACTCAGCCCACGTCTCCGTAGAATACGTTTTAGCTTACCAGCTGATCGGTGTTTGATAGGATAAAACTTCTGCTAGTAGATAAGCAAAGTGGGCACAGGACGCATTATAATATTATGACCCTGGATATTGCTGGAAGGCGTGGTATGTACAACCAATTAGCGTTATTTATCTCCTTTGCACGGACATAATATTATTGTTATTTGGTACTGCCTTACCGACAGAGGTCTCTGTAGGTAGGCCCCCATAAAGGAAAAAAAAACTAGCAATAGAATGATAGTTCGCTAGTCGGCCCACAGATGGTTCTACTGCCGTAGATTTATTTTGTACTGGATAATTCGGAATCTTCCTACAATCACGAACTAGAATAACAGGGACAGATCTGGAATAAGAGTCACGGAGTATAAAAAGAAGTCGATCTAAGGCACCGGAGTAGTTCAAGTTTAGATAGCAAAGTGATCATATCAAGACAAAGAACAAAGTTCAGACCAGTAAAAAGTACAGTGACAAGTGCGAGTTATAGTGGTTAAAAGTTGTAATTAGTGTCGTAATTATAAAGACTAGTTATTGCAAGTTAACTAATTGTTAAATAAATCAGTGGTTAGTGTTATTCGTGTTGCAATTATTGAATCCACGCTTGGGGTGTTTATTAAGGGGTGTAAACACGTCATATATTGTATAAACGTTAATTGTGGTGTTCATATTAATTTCTTCTTTTATGAGTTTTTCTACCACATATATCTTCTGATTCCAAATTGTACAAAACAACAAAATTAATCAGTATATTGGAAAAATAACCTCTACACATATGACGTTCATGCCGAAGGATCAGTTAGAGATTATTATTGCCAACTAATACAAATTATAGCAAAAATAGGCATACGAGTATTTATCTGACGTTTCGGAAACTAATTTTGTGTCCTTTTTGAAAGTTATGAATGCAATGAACTTAAACAAAAATTATTGTTGGTGTCGTGTACCGACCTCCTAACTTAGTTTTTTTTTCTTAACAAATTTAGAAAACCCACTTGCTTTTGATCTGTTACGAGCAGACTATTTGTTCTGTCTTGGAGATGTTAACATCGATGTAGGTCTCACTCAGATTATTGACTCCCCCCACTAGAACTGCTGGCATTTCCGAATCTTTAATTGACCTTATTCCCAGGAATCTCTCGTTTTGAAAAAAGATGTCATTAGTATGAATCACATATCCGATCATGAATTTATGTTAAATTAAATGTAAATGTAAAAGTTGTTCCAAGAGTTGTAACTTACAGAGATTATAAAAACTTAAATTACAATTCATTTATGTTAGACCTGACTTAATAATAATAATAATAATAATAATAATAATCGTCTTTATTAGAAAAAAGAAACTACACAAATATGGGCGATGTTTAGCTTGACAAGCTATTCTTACACATAACCGACAACAAAATTTTTAACTATATTAGGCATACAAAAATATAAAATACCCCTACACACCTTAATATAATATGAACAGCGCCGAAATCTCCAACAGGCTATCCAGTCGATGCCCACATGTAGGCGTTGCCTAGTGCTGCAACCCGTAGATGGGGACATCGACCGGCGACCCAAGAAAGAACCAGCAAAAGAAAAAGAAAAACACCCGTTCTCAATGCCCACGCTATTACGTGACTGTCACTATCGCTTAAACTGTCAAAAATCATTATTTATTTTAATTTCAATATTGGGCAAAATCATTTCAATATGTTTACTATTACCGAACAGCATGTAAAATGTTTTATGTACATTCAGTTGTAAATTATGTGAAACAGAGAAGTCAAATACTGCTTTTAGATCGGTATTGATGCGGTTACAGGCTTGTGGAACACCTGTAGTGATATTAGATACAGAGGACGAACGACCATTGATGATAACTTTCTGCTTACGGTTATTAAAGTAAGAGCTAAATAAATTGACAACAAAATTATCACAACCTATATATTTTAATTTAGCTATCATGAGACGATGATCTACCGTATCGAAGGCTTTAGATGGATCCAACAGTACTAAAGCTGTCATTTGTTTTTTATCTAGTGCCTGAAAAATGTCATCAGTGACATTTAACAGAGCAAATGTAGTACTGTGGGATTTCCTAAAATCCGACTGACAGTCAGGAAGCATATTATTGAGCATTAAAAAGTCATTTAGCTGTGTATGGATGACTCTTTCCAAGATTTTTGACAATATAGGGAGTATACTTATAGGTCTTAAATCAGTAATACAAGTCGGAAAACTGATTTTCGGAATTGGTTGCACTAACCCCATTTTCCAATCTTTAGGGAAATAACCCTGCTCCAGGCAACAGTTGATAATGTATGCGACATAAGGAGCGATGCAAGGGAAACAATACAGTTCCATTGAGCCTCCAAAATACGCAGATATTCTGAAAAACAAGGCAATGCCTGCTGTCATAATTCAACCAAGAAATCTGGAGCAAGATAATTCTCAAACCAAATCCGATATACTGCTAAACATAAACCCTGCAGACGAAGGCATCCAGTTATCTAAAATAAAAAATGTAAAGAACGGAGGTATTCTAATAGGCTGTAATAGTAGAGAAGAAAATAGCAGGTTCAAGAGGATAGCGGCTGACAAGCTAAGTGATGATAAATACGAAATAAAGGAGGTACGGGGAATTAATCCAAGGGTTCGAGTCGTTGGTATAACTGAAAACTTTAGTGAGGATGTCCTGTTAACGCATATTACGAAACTGAACAGTCAACTTATTAGCGTTCCCTCGGATTGCAAGTTAATTAAATTCTACCCAACTAGAAAAAACAAGAAAATCTTTCAAGCAATTTTACAGTTAGATCAGGTCTCATATGAAAAAGTTCTCAAGGCAGGTAATCTATTTATTGGCTATGACAGCTGCAGTGTTTTTGATGCAATAGAAATTTTTCGGTGTTATAAATGTAATGAGTTTAACCACTCCTCTAAGTTCTGTAATAAGCCGTGTTCTTGTCCTAGATGTGGGGAAAACCATGTTGTCAAAGACTGTAAGTCGGACATTCTCAGATGTATTAATTGTACTGCACTTAAAAATAAAGAGAACTCAAATATTTCTATTTGTCATGCTGCATGGGATACCAACAATTGTACTGCATACACGTTAGCTAGGGATAAACTACGGTCTAATCTTCTAACTATGCACTCTGTTCAGTAGCAATCACAGCCACACCTTAAGTCATTCCCTCCTTCTGCGTGCACTAATACTGCGCATAGAGCTCATGATATACTGATTTATTATCAGAACGTCAGGGGTCTTAAAACGAAGACGGTCGACCTGTGCAACTCTGTAGCTTGTTCTAATTGGCCTATTATAGCACTAACTGAGACCTGGCTTGACTCGGCTGTCTTTGATTGTGAACTGATAAATAGTAATTATAGTATTTTTCGCAAGGATAGAGACTTCGCTGCTGTCAATCGTAGTAGAGGTGGAGGTGTTCTGCTAGCAATAAGAAATGAGTTTAATGCGGTTAGGCTTGACCTGAGCCAGGCTAACTTTCAAAATTTACCAAATGTTGATATCCTTGGAGTTAGAATCATGATCAATCACCGTTTTACTTATATCTTTGTTATATATATACCACCTGTTGTAAATGCTGTAGACTACGAATCAATTTTTGAATCTATTGAGTCATTAAATAGTGTTCATGATAACGACATGTTAATAGTAGGTGATTTTAATATTCCCTCCTACTCTTTATCTATTTTAAATGGCATTAACACTGCCGAAGTTACAACATTTTTGAATTTTATAAACTTCCTAGACCTCTCTCAACATAAGTTTGTGTACAACAATAATAATAGATTACTCGACTTGGTTTTGTCTAACGTCGGCTGTACAGTTGAGAAAGCGTTAGAAGTATTAGTTAAAGAAGATAGCCATCATCCCGGACTTGCAATTTCTCTACACGTTGAATATGAAAACCTTAATAATAAATTTCCAATTAATTATACAAATACTTTTAACTTCCGGAAAGCTAATTTTCACTTACTCTATCAGGAACTGCTTGAGATAGACTGGTCTTTTTTAAATTACTATACCGAAATTAACTCCGCGTGTCAACATTTTTATGAGAAATTAACTGAGGTTTTCACAGCCTGCGTACCCAAATATGTATACGTAAAAAAGAATAATAGACAATTTCCACCTTGGTTCAATGCGGAAATTATCAGAGATATAAGAAATAAGGAAAGGCACTTAAAACTTTACAAGCGAACTGGAGATGATATTGCTTACAATGAATTTATGGGACTCCGGTCCAAAATTAAACTAAACATTAAAACTGCTTTCCGAAACTATATACATCTGGCTGAAAG
Organism: Leptura quadrifasciata; assembly: GCA_963675555.1. Classification (NCBI taxonomy): domain Eukaryota; kingdom Metazoa; phylum Arthropoda; class Insecta; order Coleoptera; family Cerambycidae; genus Leptura; species Leptura quadrifasciata. The sequence continues at coordinate 105,043,680 of OY776674.1, read as the reverse complement.
TAATATTAACAACGACCCTAACAAGTTTTGGGCTTACATTAATAGCAAAAAAGGAGGGACTAACATCAGTAATAATATGGTTTATAAGGGGGAGCATTTGAATGACCCTAATAATATTGTAAATGCCTATGCCGACTATTTTGAGCAATCATTCTCTACTTGATTTCTTGATGATTTCTGTGACAATAATGTCAATAGTATTAATATAGTCTCATTTTCAGAAAATGAAGTGTTATTGGCACTAAAAAAGATAAAACCTAAGCTTACCATGGGTCCCGATGGGATCCCCGCATTTCTGCTGAGAGACTGTGCTGCTATCTTTGCTCACCCGCTCATGATACTTTTTAATTTATCTATTAAATGCTGCTGTTTTCCTGATATTTGGAAATACTCCAAAGTCTGCCCGGTGTATAAAAAGGGAAATAAGAACGAAATAATTAACTTCCGCCCAATAACTATAATCTGTAACTTTGGCAAAGCCTTTGAACTATTATTACATGACTGTATTTACCCTAATGTTAAGAATATCATTTCCAGTCAGCAACACGGATTTATGAAAGGTCGCTCTACTACTACCAACCTTATATGTGCTACGCAATTCATATCTGAGTCCATTGACATGCAGTTGCAAACGGACGTAATATACTTTGATTTTACGAAAGCCTTTGATAGGCTTAATCATAATATATTGATTGCAAAACTTTCCACCTTTGGTATATCGGACTCGCTCATAGCTTTCTTTAGATCTTATCTAACTGATAGACTTCAATATGTCGCGTATAATGGGTTTAAGTCCTATGATTATGGCTCATCCTCAGGTGTTCCCCAGGGCTCTGTTATAGGGCCACTGCTTTTCAATATATTTATTAATGACATAGGCGATACTTTAGATGTGCATTTCTTAATGTATGCTGATGACATAAAACTTCTACACAGAATCTCTGGTTTAAACGATTGCATTATAATGCAAAATAATATCTCTAATCTGAGTTCCTGGTGTGTTAAAAACAATCTTTCGTTAAACGTACAAAAGTGCAATATAATGTCATTTACAGCTAGAGATTCTGAGTATATCTATGGGTACACGTTGAACGACGAACAGCTAACGCGACCGTCTACGTTTAAAGACCTTGGTGTAACTTTTGATAAAAAACTGACCTTTGTTGATCATATCGATACGTCTGTATGTGACGTAAACAAAACTTTAGGTTTTATCATTCGTAATGGTCGTGATTTCACTAATAATTCAACCTTAAAATTATTATACTTTTCATTTCTGAGATCTAAGCTAGAGTATGCATCTCTTGTATGGCAGCCCTGCTATAATACCCATATCGCTAAATTAGAAAACGTGCAGCGTCACTTTCTTAAATATCTCTACTTCAAATCTCTAAATTTATATCCGCCTATTGGTTTTCCTCAATCAAATCTGCTTGACATGTTTTCTATGTGCAGCTTAAGTGATAGACGTAATAATTTTGCTATCAACTTTTTGAAGAAATTAATTCACCATGAAATTGACTGCAGCGAGATACTTCATAAATTGGACTTTTATATTCCTAGAGTTAATTCACGTCATAGTCAAACTTTTTATCTGCCTAGAGCTCGGACTAATGTCCTAAAATTCTCACCTGTATATAATATTTGTTCTTGTTACAATAACAATCCGAATATTGATATTTTTCAATAATGGGGGCTTCCTGCATTTGTTCTATCAATTTTCCTCACTATATTTTTATTTTTATATTTTTATTTATATATTCCTTATGTACAGCAATCTTGTTAATTTTTCCATACACTATACAGTTTTTCTTTAGCTGTCTTTTATATCTTTTTTGTTTCTCTTATATTAGTCAGTTTAGATTTTAGATTTGGATTTTTTTTTCTCTCTCCTACTTTTATTATATATATTTAAACTACTCACTATGTGTACTGTATATTAAATATGTGTTGTTTCCCATCTTGTAAATGGTCTTTGTACTGTTAGATGGTGTATAAATAAATAAATAAATATTGTAACATTTTTAGAGAAATACCATCATTACCAAATGCATTCGATGTGAAATTAAAAACTACATCTTTTATCTCTTCCGGTGAAACTAGTTCGGGATGGAAAGTTTTGTGGGCGGGGTGACGGTGTGTGTTAAGAAAATTAGTTTTTTCCGTACAATCATTGTTACGATTGATATTTACGAATGAAACAAAAAAATTGTTAAGTTCCTCAAGGTCAAGTAAATGAGTAGGTAAATCGATATTTTTATTAGCCCGTACTCCCAAAGTTTTTAAACCTTTCCATCCCACTTTAGCATTGCCATCTCTAAATAGAACTCATAAGTAAGCCTTTTTCTCTCGTCGCACAGACGCTAGCGTGTAATTTCGTAATGTTTTATAATAATTCCAATGCTCATCACTGTTAGTTTCCTTGTATTTACTTAATGCCTTGTCACGCTCTTTCATCATGACTTTAAGTGTTTCAGTAAGCCATGGTGCTTTAGGTTTACTTACCCTAATCGTTCACAGCGGTGCATGTTTATTAAATAAAGATAAAATTCATAAAAAAATTCAACTTTCGTATCAATGTTAGGTAGATAAATTATATCGTTAAGTGTGAGATTATTTAAGTTATTCTGAAAATAGTTATAACTGAAATCCCTAATTATTATGATACTTTGACTCTTTCTGGGTGACCTAGTTTTTGAATTACAATATACTAAACAGTACTTCACTTCCACTGTTTCATATAGTCGAAATAGAAAATATTGACGACAAATTAGAATACTTAAATGAAAACTTTAATTACCTATATAATACACATGTACCTTGGTTAGAACTGCCACTAATTGGGAAGATTGTAAAATATGGCGCAACTATACTAATGTTGCCGTAAAACATTAAAAAGGACTTATCTTAATTATAAATTCCGAACATTAAAATTAAAAGACACCTGGAAAAAGCTAAAACGAATGAATATTGGTAACAGAAATACTGTTACCATCCCTAAAGAATTACAAGACCCTGATGATATCAACAATTACTTTGTTAATTCGGTTCAACACGTCGGTACCAATAATAAGCAAGGTTTAATAAACTTTTATAATACACATACAAAGAATTTTATACCTAACAAGTTTACATTCTCAAGAGTCAATGACGATGACATAAGTAAGATAATTAATAAAACTTCTACCAAAGCGACGGGATTTGATGGCTTTAATATTACTTTTGTTAAACTGTGCTGCCCTTACATAATTCCACTAATTACCCACATTATTAATTTCTGTTTAGATAATAGTGTATCCGTCTTGTTGGAAAGAGGCCTTAACAAAATCAATACATAAGACGTCTAACCCATTACTTTTTAAATACCTTAGACCAATTGCAATACTGCCAGTATTATATAAAATGCTAGAAAGAGTAATTGAAAACCAGTTTAGAGTGCATCTTAACAGTAACCAATTATTGCCGACAGATCAGTCGGGATTTAAACAAGATTATAGTTGCCTATCTGCTCTACTAAATATAACAGATGATATTATTGAGGAAGTGACTAAAAGGAAAGTAACAGCACTTGTTCTCTTAGACTTTAGTAAGGCATTTGATACCTTAGATCACCAATATATTGCTTTCAATTTTGCACTACACAGATCTTACAAATCATTCTATATTATTATTTGAAAATTATTTATGTGGTCGAGTTCGACGGGTTGTTAGTAATGACGAATATTCACTGAAACAGTAGTTACTTCTGGAGTTCCGCAAGGCTCAATTTTAGGTCCACTGCTATAATAATATACTATTTACACAATACATTTTGAAACCTTTATCTCACATTGTAAATATCATTATTATGCAGATGACACAAAATTATATCTCTCGTTTCCACCATCTGATGTTATTACTGCTTGTCGTATAATTAATGAAGAGTTTTCAGCTCTAGCCAATATAGCTGCGGACCACTCCTTAAAACTTAATAGTACTAGGTCATCAGTCTTGATGATTGGCCGAAAAGACTCCTTTGATGATGTAGTACAAATAGAAATTAATAATGACAAGCTTTCAGTGGCTGGAGAGGTCAATCTGGGTGTAACCTTGGACTTCCATTTAAGATACAAAACATTTGTATATTGTATGTTAAAAAAGTCATATTGTAACTTGAAACTTTTATATAGTAGTAGACATATGTTATCCAAAGAACTTAAAATTATGTTATGTGAGACTCTAGTTTTGTCACAGTTTAACTACTGCGATGTTCTTTATAATTCTTGTATTGACAATGTTGACTTCAACAGAATACAAAGAATGCAGAATGTATGTGTTCGGTTTATTTGTGGCATAAAAAAGTTCGACCATATTTCTCATGAATTTAAAAATTTAAAATGGTTGTCAACGAAAAGTAGACGAAATTATCATGCACTTTGTTGTTATCATAAACTGATTATCAGCCCGTCTCCCTCATATCTACATAATAAAATAAGGTTTAGGACTGACGTAGTAAAGGTCTGCTTTCCATACCTATGCGCAAAACTGCATTTTTCGAGCGATCATTCCCTATAATATAGTAAAACAGTACAACGAACTAAGTACTTCTTTAAAGTCAATGTACATTGGTAAGTTTAGGATTTCTCTTAAGTCTAAGCTGCTAAATATTTAGTAAACACATTTTTTCTCTTTTTATTTTTCCCCCTCTCATGTTTTCTCTCATATTCACACAGTATTACTGTACGAAATCATCTATTTTATTTAGCATTCGCGGAAGAAGAGATGCTGCTTTGGCAGTAACTGAGCGTTCTCCTTTTTATCCATTTTTTCTCTTTTCACCATATTAATGTAACGTTATTGGTTGTAAGTTGTGGATAAATAATTTTCTTTATTATTATTAATTCTTATATGCTGTGTATGTTAAATACACAACATAATATGATAACATCCTACATACCAATTTAATGCAATTCAATACTTCTTTATTTGAGCTTATACAAACAAGTACCTCCCCAAGGCCTTACCCCTGGTGCCACCGTGCATTGTTCGCTGTGGGGGATTGCAAGGCCAGGCGGGCTAGGTTTGGTTCAGTATTAAAACAATTAAAACTTATACCTAGGCTTCTTCTGCAGAATGCAGATTAAAAAAGGTGATAAAATTTACAAACATTTAAAAAACAGATTCAACAAAACTTAAAACTACACTTTTATTAGTAGCTCGCGCACTTCACTGTTTTTTTTTTAATTATTTAATTTGGCTGTTCACGCTGGTACCTTGATCTGAACGAAGAACCATCTGCGAGACGTGCAAATGCCGGATTTGCTATAAAATTTTGATGGAAAATGAATTTAGAGATAAAAATGTACAAAAACAGAACAGGAAACAAATGAGACAAAAAGACACAAACATAAAGTAAGAGGGGGAAAGATTTAAAGATGTAAAGGTATGAAATATCAGTAAGGTGGATAGGGTAAGCGAAAGTTATAGTTGTTGAAGTTTGGCTATAGTGGTTGCCGGAAGATAGGTAACATCCGGTACGGTAGGGTGTGTTTACCGAAATGGGGCATTATGCTGTCTAATTTGTGTCATATTTCTTGTTAGCGGACTATCGCCCAGCCTGAAAGAGTAGAATTTCTGGGAGGTATTCTGAACGTAGTGCGCTATCGCGGTTCTGTCGTGGCAAAGTGCGTATAGGTCTCTGAGGGAGGTGTATCTTCCAGAATTTGATATGAGGTGCATAAATTTGAGCTCGAGCCCTTTTAGTTTTCTCATTGTCGTGGTCGGTATGCTGCACCACACCGGCGCCGCGTTTGTGATGGACGGGTATTTAGGTAGTTAGGGTAGTTATTTGTCGGGTAAGTCTGCTACTCCTGACCATAAGTGGATACAGACTCCTGGACATGGAATAGACAGTCCGTACTGTTTCATTTATATGAGTGTTAAACGTCAGCCGCTGATCCAGTCTGACCCCCAAGTACTTCACGCACTTCTTGGTTAGAATCTCGTGGCCCCTCAATACGAAGGCCTGTGTCTTCTCATCCTTCGGAGTGTAGGAATGGAATTCTACTTTTCCTTGATGAGACACTCATTTGTTGTCCTCCAATCTTCCTTCGTACTAGCCTGTATAGGGGTGTTATTCGTTGTATGTTTCCAAAAATAATGTTTCTTTAGTTTTCCTCGAAGCTATTCGTATACGCCTCTATGATTTTCCAGCTGGCCGTGGATAAAAATGGGGGGGGGGTCTTTTCTCGTTTTTTTCTTCCTGGTTATTTTTGAGAGATGGGGGTGTTAGATCCATGTCAGCAGGTATAGGCAGCGGCCCTTCGTATCAATTTTTAGTTATAACTGCTTGCGGCTTCGTTGTGTCCTTGGACTTGCTGTTCCCGGATGAGTAAAAGTGGGTTTTTTTCCTCCTGTACGACTAATTTTTGCCTCTTAGGCTTTAGCTTGACGCCTCTTTGACGCTAATCTGACTTGTGGAAGAGGCGCCTTCTTGGGATATTTTCGTCGGACTGGGTTGTAGAGTTTGCGTTTAGTTTTCCTTCTTACTACGTGCCTGTCGAGGCTGATACTACTCCGATCCGTCTCATTTCCGGACGGCTGCGTTTTGGGCTTGCTTTCATGCTTTGTTGCTATTGCGCTAATGTTATTCTGTCCAACAATTTCGGATTGGATGCAGAAAGGCTATTTAAATTGTCTTTTTTCTATTTTCACTAATTCCCCGAGACCAGTTTCAACCAACGCCAACGGTCGCAGCGAGACCGCACACTTGCGTCTTTATTCACTACAGTCTATTTTAATTTTTATGTTATACTTTCTATAAATTTTAAGAGAGTTGCTAGGTTATCGGTAAATTATTTGCGTCTATATTCACTGTAACTTATATTGTCAACCAGAAATCACTTTTTAATTTCAGTTTTTGGTGCTATCCCGGGCTCCGGGGCTCCACTCTTTCATTACAACAGCACTATTGTTCCTAACTTTTCGCTCCTGAGCTCTAAATCTTTTATTTATGCCTGACTTTTTTGCAATTTTTTTAACTATACTGCGCGACCTAATTAGTAAACCACTACTTGATCAGCGTTTCCTACATACCAGAATATATCAGGCATGCGCACTAAAGTAACCGAAATATTAAAATCTACTGTATTGTTCTACTATTATTGAACTTAATAATTTGCAGTACTAATCAAACTTTAACTTGTTTATTTCCAATAGATAAACCAAAAAGATCAAATTAAAATCTCTTACCTTTTGATCCAAAAGTATGTCAAATTTATTTAATGGGCCGGCTAGCTTATCTTTTCCTTCGGGAGCAGGTTGAAATTCAGTTCCTGTTTTAAGATGAAATTTTATTAAAGTAAAATTTTTAATCTGATATAAGTAATTTATTTTCCTTGATATTTAGATAATTTAGCAGTTTTATAACAGGTTCGAAAGTCTAATACGCTATTTAAATTTTAATATACAACCTTGTCCAAAATTAAATACACAAAAACCTTCCTTCTTCGTAGCTACACTCTTCTCTTTCCAAATCCAACAATTCTCCTTTCATTAATTCTTCACCTTATCTCGTCCTTATCTCCTCGGCAATTTCTATCCACAATAACATCTCTTTCTTCTTATTTACAGTCTATTTTTACTCTTCTTTGCTGATCTCCACAATTTCTGACTTTCTAATTCAATTTCAAATTATTAATCTTTTTTTTATTATTTTTCCTTCCCTCCCTAATTTTCACTTGTTCTTTTTTTCCTTAAATTTGTTTTTCCAATTTTACAACCTCTCTTTTATCTGTTGTTTGTTGTTCTATCTCACTAAATATCAAAGTACCCAAAATGAACAAAACAAAACACCATATGAATTTTGATTAATTTCATTCCAAACATAACTTAACTTAAACCTCCTTGTCTTTCTCCAGGAAAACATTTACCAACTATAGAAATAAAATTTCCTACTTAAAAGAAATGTCATAATGACTTAAATGTCAGAAATTATTTCAACTACAACTTAATAACCACTAACATAGATGTCAGTATCAAACTTACTGTTGACATCAAATAAAAACTTAAAAACTATTAAAACAAGTATTAACATTCTAAAACACATACCTTTCGGATCTTTAGCTAATTTAAATAAATTTTGAAAACCATCTAAAGGAAACAAACAAATTCAAACCCTGATTCAGCAAATAACACAAACATGCAATCTTCGTAATCGTCCAATATGCGAATACATAGCACTACATATATAAAATAAAACATATATAATAGCATCGTTTTTACAGAGACGTGACTGAAACATTTAGTTGCTGACAAATATTCACTGTAACAGACCAAAGCTATACAGCGTCAAATTGCACTGAAGGTGCAATCACTTTTGGCTGTCATGTCAGTTGGAATCAGCATACACAGTTACAGTTAGTAGCAGATTTGAACCTAATACAACAATACTTTAGTTATCATAAAAAAACCTTAAAACTTGATGTTTGAGGCTAATTATTATGCCCTAATTTCTTTCTAAAAGGAAACTGGGACGCGATGGATCAATTTGGATATCGAATTCGATTTAGAAATGTCAAAATATTTTCTATGAATTTTGAACTGGGTCTAGTATGTCGTAAGGAAACGTTTTCTTGTATCTGCCGAATTTTATTATGATATATATAATATTTATATTTATTCATTAAAATAAATACAGATTAATAAGGTTATTAATCTGAAAACTTATGTGTATATGTGTGTATAATAAGATAACCTGAGGCACAGCCACCCAGATTGCTAACAGACCAAATTTCCTGTCTATTACCCCAACAATGTCACAAGCCTGCGGTGTATCCGTTAATAACAGAGGGATCCGACGGTAAATTGTCGCTGTGAGGTATGCAATATAGTTCGTGGGCTTGTATAAGCAGGTTGACGTGTTGATAGGGGATAGCTGAGTTATTTAAGAAAAACGGTATGACAAAACTAATAGTCGGATTACCAGGTATTGCTGAATGCCCAGGGAAGCATACAGAAATCAAATGAGGTCCCCAATAAATACCGTACTCAGTGGCTCAGTTCTTACGATTTAGGTTTGAAATTTCGAGAAAATTCTACAGTTTTATATTTCCTGAATGAGAAGTCCTTAATATTACATCAATTAGACAGCATAATGTACCCTACTGTATCAGGATATGCTCATTAAAGTTAACAATTTAGTTTCTTACTGCGCATGACGTCATTCTGTGACGGTTGGACGTCAATAAGTTTAAATTATGTTTAACCCAATATTGCTATCATGCTCGCATAGATTTAACGTTAACAATATTTGTAAGAGTTGTATTTTTTAAATAATGTATACTTGGATCTCTGAGAAAACTCACATTTTTGTTATAAATTCAAAACATGATACACTAATATATACAATGTATAGGTATTTGATATAATAATTATAAATATTCAAAAGAATAGTTACAATACGCACTTGGCTTATTGTTTCATTAGTTTTGTTCAGATTTCTCTGAAATATGTTTCGGCCTTGCGACCATTATCAAACACTCTTAAAAACTAGTCTTATTTATAATTATTATATTGAATATGTTTGATCAAGAACCTACCGCAGATTCCATCCAATTAATGTATATTTGATGTATCCTCAAATTTTCTCCAAACGTTTCTGCCATATCAATCAATATGTTATCGATTGGTAACGTCTTTATTACTAGTTGTGACACTTATCCTTGTAAAATTTTTGCGGCAAGGTCCGCGGTCGCTGTTAATTTGAAAAAAATTGGTTGGTAATGATTCAACAAATCATAGAGGATATATCTTACTTTAAACTTCAGTCGGTTAAATATTTAAAAGTGAATTTGCCAATCAAAATTAACAGTATATGGATTTTATTTTTGGTATAAGTCCTTGAGATAGCCAAAGGATGATTCTTTCACAACAACATCGTTAAAGGCCGTTGTCCCCCTGAGCTCGAATTGGTTAGTTTTAATTAGCCAAGGTGCTAATATAAAATGAAACGATAAAAAAATAGTTCCAATATCGGTGATCTTACTTCTTTTTATTAAAATACTCATTATCCTACGCACGAAGTAAATAACTAAAGAAAAGAAGAACTGTATTATTTTCTGAGGTTAGACGGTGTAGCCTCATTGATATATTTATATACCGTTTATTTATAATTAGGATTGCAATTGTTTACAGCCCATAAGGAACGTATATTTTACTTGTCAAAAGATTTATTTTCGAAATTTTCTTGAAATATTGGTACATAGATCAATACGAACATTAAACATAATATTTTTAATCGCAAACTCCTCTATAAATCCTTATTTTACTATAAGGAACGTAACCAGACTGCAACCAACAGCTACTCTCCGGGCTATGTGCCCCGCCGAGCGCTGAATTACAAGTCACAAGTCTGGCGCGTTAAGTGTAATAATTGCATATTACCATCAAAACGCTAATGCTTCGATTGCAACAAACACCAGCCGAAAGACTGATCCTACTTAAAGGAGCTCCCTTGCCAGTCGTCACACACCACTTGCAGACTGCAGTTTCGAGCTGTTGGCACTCGTCAGTGCAAGGTAGGTATGCGACGACCGTTCCTTATAGTAAAATAAGGATTTATAGAGGAGTTTGCGACTAAAAATATTATGTTTAATATTCCGCCCTCTAAAAGCACATTTGATCTATGCTAAGCCAAGTCAGGCTATTTATTTTTCGATTGCAACAGACACTGGACCGCTGGATGGCGCCTGCTAGCTGTTTTACATGTCGCTATTGTAAAAATACCGGGATGTACTATAGTCAAAGGATTCTCATGTCGGTCGTCGCATACCTACCTTGCACTGACGAGAGCCAACAGCTCGAAACTGCAGTCTGCAAGTGGTGTGTGACGACTGGCAAGGGAGCTCCTTTAAGTAGGATCAGTCTTTCGGCTGGTGTTTGTTGCAATCGAAGCATTAGCGTTTTGATGGTAATATGCAATTATTACACTTAACGCGCCAGACTTGTGACTTGTAATTCAGCGCTCGGCGGGGCACATAGCCCGGAGAGTAGCTGTTGGTTGCAGTCTGGTTACGTTCCTTATAGTAAAATAAGGATTTATAGAGGAGTTTGCGACTAAAAATATTATGTTTAATATTCCGCCCTCTAAAAGCACATTTGATCAATACGAACATTGTTTATTGTCAGAACCTGAAACCTCCGCAATACAACTTGGGGCAGATCTATCTAGATAAATGCCAAACCAAATTTCCTGCTTATTACGTTAACAATGTCACTGACCCACAGAGCACCCCTTAATAACTGAGAATATGACAGCGAATTGTCGCTCTGAGATTTCCAATGTATTTCTATCGCTTGCATAAGCAAAACGCTGTGAAAATATGTGGATGTACGATATGCAACAACATCTAGAAATAACAAATAAATTGGAAATAAAATTCATGTTATTGAAACGAAATAAATGTGATAAAATTAATAGAGAAATGAACATCATAAACTATCTAAAGACTGCGCCGTAGAACAGTAATTGCTATAATTTATATTTGGAGTTCTTATTGACTCTTTAATAAGGGGAAATATACTTTCTCCTAAACTGATATATTCTATATAAAAGGTTTACAAGCTAACAAAACTTTAATAGCAATTTTCCACTTCATAGGCGCAGATCGAACTTTAAATACCAAAGACAAACAGCCAACTACTGTATTGCTATTCATTAAGTAATCAATTATAATTGTTACAGCATGTATTAAGATACAATTCAGATTATATAGACCATGACTAGCAACGCCCTTGACAGCAATGTTGGTGGTCAGGTCTGGCTCCCAGGCTCAACTTCTGGAAATTGCAGAAAAACAGGTCCCGGTGCCATGATGATACGTGGACTTTCTTTTTCAAAAATCGCGAGATCGCTTAAACGTGGTTTTTATGACACTAAGATGCTATTGACAGGAATTTTTTGTGTCACCGAAAGGGCTAATATGCAGAAATGTGTTTTGCAAGGTCATCAAAAGCTTTTTTTTTTTTTCAGAGGATGTAATATCAGAACCAATGGTCTAAATAAGGTTTAAAAATGTTTATATGGCTCTTAACTAAAACTTAAAATTACCGCATTAACCCCTACATTTACACATGTATTAACCCCATGTTTTAATAAAAAGAATTTTAAAAATAACCGACTTTATAACCGTAATTAGCTTTAATTATGTAAATAAAACAAAAAATATTTTACTATTAAGTGCTACCTCCCCACCACTAATACTGGCAAAACAAATTCTAATTTTCTTTTGTTGTTTATGTTCTTGTGAAGGCTTGTGTGGATTAGAGAAAACATGTTTCATAACTTTTTTTTAAATAGTACAAAAGTTTACTTATTAGAGGTTTGAAAATATTTTATAAAATAAACCCAAAAGTTCGTAAATTAAATTTAAGTTAATTATTTTACAGCATTTTGTTCAAATCACTTCTTAGCAACCTAGAATTTCTAATTATTAACATTTCTTGGAAATTCTGAAATTTTTATGTAAAATTTAAAACATCAAGTCCACAAAGATGTTTTTTTTCTTTTTTAATATTTTCTTGATTTGCTTAAGTTTGAAATTATTATCGCAAATTTGACTTTAAAGTCATCTCCAGGCACTTTGCAATAAAAAGTTATAATGAATTATTTATGACTACATCTTTGACATTTCTTAGTTAGCTAGTTAAATACTTAAAAATGAAATGTATTAAGCAACGTTTAAGCAAATGGTAATAGTATTTTATATAACAAGTGTCTAAAATGGTGTTTTTTTTTACAAGTGGGGCGTTTATAATACGAGCCGAAGGCGAGTGCTATAAACTACACGAGTTAAAAAAACACATTTTAGTGCCGAGTTATATACAATTTTTTTTGTAAAAATACGGCAAAAAGTGTGAAATAAAGAAATTTTATTTTACATTGTGAAATTTTATTTCACACTGAAATAAAATCTCTTTATTTCACACTTTTTCTTCACTTTTCACTTGTCAATAATGACACTGTTTTGATTCACTGAAACTGTCATGTCATTTTAAGTTATGGCGTTACAAAAATATCTTTTTAACTTGACTTTTTTCTACATACCTCTTAACAATAACGTTTTATAATCCCACCTTATTATAAAACACAACTTGTTACAAGTTTTAATTATTAATACAACATGCAAGTTATATTGTCACTTTACAAATTTTTTGGCTAGTATGATTTTAAGAACTTTTTTAAATCTTGCCGTCATATTTTGCGTATAAAACTGTGATTTTAACGGAAAAAAAAATTTAGACACATGTAATCAATGGAAAATTTGTCGCAAAATTAGAAAATGTCTCCTAAACCTGAATCCCGTATATAAATATATGACAAAGTCAAAATTTTGTCTGGATTAAAAGTCATTATTTTCCATTCGTTTTATTCCTCAATAACACTCCTTGGGAAGGGTATTTGCTCAATTAACTCATAAAACGCTCCTGCCATGTTTCTTATTTTTTCATCAAATCAAAGTGATTTGTAAAGACAATTATTTTAAAACCGCCATTTTACATTTACATCTTTTTCCACCATTTTTAAGTGTAGTAAGGCAAATAATAATAGTAAATAATAATGCTACAATTTGAAAGAACGATGAGGTTTTCCCATTTTTTGATGCTAAAACCCTCTTCTTAGAGTATAAAAACCTTATTTACATCATTGGCTCTGATATTAAACCCTCTGCAAAAAACAGCTTACTTTTGACAACATTGCAAAACATATTTTGCATATTAACCCTGTCGGTGACACAGAAAATTGCTGTGTTGCTTAAAATGTCAAACAGGACCCCACTAATGATTTTCTGTCAGTAATATAACTGACGTGAAACTCCCATTTACAATTTTTTCGAAAAAACGTACTATCGATTACTTTTCTTCGGTCGCAATATTATTATGTATGATATTAAATATTATGCTAGAAGGTGTAAGTCAAAAATGATAATGAATCGCCCACTACTTTACTTGATACTGCTGTTGACATGACCTGTTGTCAAAATTTTCTGAAGCAACTTCTGGAATCTGGATTCTGGAATTGGTTGGGAGGGTGGTCAATAAAAATTATTGAACCAAGCACTTAAGCCCCATTGGGCCTCTTGTACAGCCTCTCTGTAGGCAGATCCTCGCCTAGGCCTTCAACCAACTTAATCTTGCGAGATAGGTGGTGATGCTGCCTACAGGCATCTCCATTACAAAGTAGGCCAACGTTCTCCCAAAATGGATTCTCTGATTGATGAGACGGCAGAATAGTCACAGAGTACATGTTTAACCGTCTCATCTTCTTGTTCACAATCTCTACAGAGAGGTGTTTCGCTTAATCTCATATTATGTATATGTTTTCTTAACGGACAGTGTCCAGTCTGGATTCCTGTTATAAAACGTAGGATCCTTCTAGACATTGTGAGGTCGTCCATTGCTGTACTCTTGTTGGAATATTTTAGTAGTTCCCTAGTAAGCTGACAGCTGTTTGTTTCATCCCACAGCTTCTAGAATTCATTGTGGGTGTTCTCTTTAACTATTTGTATTTCGCCGTGATCGGTAACAGGCTGGCCGGGCCTGGTCCAAAGACGCTTAGGCCTGCTGCCTTCTTGGCCAGTCTGTCGGCTACACAAGTGCTTGGTGACATTCCCATACTGTTATACTGTTCCTGTGGTAATTTTGTAACTTCCCAGGGCTAGTAATGATTGTCTACAATCTGTGTAGATCCTGATTGTTTTGCCCGTAGTTTTTCTACGGACAATCTCTTTCGCAGCTATGGTTATGCCCGCCAGTTCCGTTTGTACTACGTTGGCTCGCCCATCCATAGTCCATTTATATTGGATTTGCAGACTTCTGGAGTATATTCCACATTCTCGTTCTCGTTATTCGTCTGTATTATGTAGGGTACGTCAAAGACAAACCGGGTAGAAATGCCATCAGTGCACGCCTGTAGAAGAGACGTCTTTCTGACAGCCTCATTCCGCAAGTGACTTCTGGCCTCTCCACAGCCTACATTTGGTCAACTGATTTGAGGCGTACCATTGTTGTCAGGGCCACTCCTCCTAGATATATATCTAATGGTGGCATGGTGGCAGACACAGTATTACCTCCATAGCTCTCGTTGGCGTTGTTCGCATAGCTCCCGTTATGCTTAGGCAGGCAACTCTCTGCACTTAGCTGAACTTGACCTTACCTGTAGTCTGTTTGCTCTTAGGCCACCAAGTCACAGCTCCATAGGTTATCATTGGTCTTATGACGGTAGTGTATATCCACATGACCACTTTGGGTTTCATTCCCCAGGTTTTCCCCACGGTCCTGCGGCACTGCTCATAAGAAATGTAAGCCTTCTTTGGTCTTCTATCTGTGTGAAGAGTTCATGTTAGTTTGGCATCGAAGGTTACCCCAAGGTATTCCACTTCTGATGCGAAACTTAGTGTTGTATCCAGAAGGCCCTCAGTGCTCCTAGTTTCCTTTTCCTTGTGAAGAGAACCATCTCCGCCTTCCTGGGATTGACAGACAGGAGGGAGTGTTCTTTGTACCATTTTTCGACTATTCTTAGGGCCCCCTGCATTCTTTCACAAAGGACTCCTTCGACTCCTGAAACTGCTTCCAAGATATTAGAAAGCTCTTTATCCATTGGGAAAACGAAAAATTGTTTATTTATTCGTCGCGATGTTTCGTTACCATGATACCAACACTTAAATATTACATAGTCTAAATTTAAAGCCATTTTTTCTTCTCAATTAAGTTCAAGAAAAAAAAAAGGCATGTTTACCAGCTCAGAAAGATGCGTCGCCTGTGCATTAAACTTTTATACTGAATATTAAACTACGACTGCCGAAGAAGCGTTAGAGCAGAAAGAACTGACTTTGGTAGTGTTCTCAGACATCAGCGAAGTTTTCTCTAACCTTTAATTCTTTCGCAGATCGCAATGTTGACGATATTACAATTAGGTGGATGTTGACTACCCGCGACATTGAAATCAGCCTTCGCAATCAAGCGGTTAAGGCCAATGCGGGCCAAGAATGTCCGCAAAGAGGAGTACTTCTCCCACTATTGGGGAGTCTCATGAGAGAGTTTCTATGAACAAGCATATGCTGACGATGCGGCTATCATGACAAGAGGCCGATATAAATTGACGCTAGTGCAAAGTTCTCTCGATATAGTTTGGGTTTGATACCATGTGATGTTCACTAAAAGAAGAAACGTAATGATATTTAGCTTACCTCTCTTATGGGCACATAGTTGTTGTATTTCCCTTGCAGTGGGGTGTTTGGGGCCAACACTAGACTACAAGCTGTCATGGAAGAACCATGTGGAAAGTCAAACGAGAAAATGTTGTGTAGGTATCTCTATGAATGCGCAAACACATCTGCGGTCCTAATTAAAAATCCAAAGACTAGGAGCGCTTCCTGATCAGCTCGTCTATGTCAAGTTCAAGGACTAGTCTGTCTGGGAACAAAATGAGCAATCAGGAACACCCGACAGTTACAATGAAGGCTATCTTTGGATTAACGTCTTTGCATTTTGAACTGGAATCCTAAAAAGCAGCAAATAGACTGTTTGAGAATGAAATATGGAATTCGACACACCAGGGGCTGTTTTACACCTGTGAATGATCAGTAAGAGGATAACCGGTATTGTGACTGAGAACACAATAAAATATTCTGAGTACCAAGGATTTGGAACGGTACATAGGTGAATTGAAAACTCAGGAGGAAACTGATGCTGACGTACGTGGTTGCAAACCCAAGGTCTCATATATCTATGCCATATGGCAAATATCTAAGTATCTAAGCAGAGGTATTGCAAGCGAAAGTTTTAGAAGTGATATCCATAACAAACATATTTATATATGCAGCGACAGCTTATAAATCAAACAAAGTGACGTCTAAGCTGGTGCCGAACTATCAGAAAGTTTTGACCGAGTTGCGTGAACACTAAACTTCTATTTGGCAAAAGTGGCAGAAACTCTTTTTGCTTACCTTGAGTTTGCCAATAAGTCTGATTCAATCAGAGCTATAAAAGTGGGCATAGCTCAACAAGCTCTGGGAATAAGACAGCATGTTCCATGTAAACAGACCCTCAACTGTCATCCTTTGTGAGAATCAAAGATCTTCTCGCGAATGTGTAATGGGCCTACAGATCTAAATTATTTATTAAACAATCTGCTATTTTTTAAAATTTGTTGTCATTGGTTATTTTTCAACACTTTTAGAGTTTAGTACACGTAATAGCACTAAGGTAATGCAATAGTAATAGCTACTGATTGTATCGCTTTATTTTAATCAAATATTTGTTAAATTAATGATTACAACTTTCATGCAATGAAATATAATAAATAATAAGATTAATTAATGGTAACTTCCAAATTCAAATTTAACTACCTTACACGCTTAATTTATCAAAAATAAATGAGACAGCTTATCTATTATTAAAAAATTCGGGTAACAGAGAAGGTTGCAACCTCTGCAAATTATAGGCTTCTTGAATTTGTTCAAAGCTTGAGCAATGTTTATTGATCATCTTGTGAACAGGAATACGATCTTGACACACCTTATATCTTATGGTGTCAGTATTGGGGCAAAACAATTCTCTAGGCGTTTCTTCAGTCTCACTAGTTTCATATTTTACATCAGGGGTGAGGGGCGGCGGATTTTTCAGTTTAGTTTGATTAGACATACATCTTCTCATTTGTTTGAAAATTAATCTTCTCATGAAATTTGCCATCTTTTCTGAATAAAGCAAGATAACTTTCACAATAATTTAATGACATTCAACTACGGTTGATTTATTTACCGATAGTAGGCAACTCGATTTTATATCAAAAATGAGGAAATAAATTACCCGTGCGTGTTTGGTTTCATAGTAACGCCAGTTTCTTATTCAATTTTCCATTTCCGTGCTCAGTTTCACAGATAATAAATACTCCCATCACATTAGGATTCACCATTGATTAAAAAGTTTCTATACATATTTTTTTCTCGTTAATCAGTTTTACACTTCGTTGCCTACGTCTTTGTTATATTAATTTTATTCAGTGTTTGTAATGGATCCTTTATTTAGTCGGTAGACAATTGTTTTAAATCTTTTAAATAGTTATTGTACAATGTTATTTTATTAAAAGATCATCTAGGTGTCCAAAATCAATCTTCAATTTCAAGAAAATTTTTACTGCCTTAGCTAAGAACCTCGTGTTAGTGAGTTTTTACCTTTTTGTATTATATGGCTCTATTAAGGTATTTATAGATAAAATACACATTTCTGAAAGCTAACTACTTGAAAACTTATCACCAGGTGTTATTCCTGATGGTGAGTATTGATGCAGTAAGTCTTTTACCAATGCTCCAGTAGATAATACCTTGCAAATAATAGAACTAAATTAAGTGTAAATAGTATAATGAAACTTTTAACGGTATGTAGAACAACAACCTATTTTGAAATGGAAAATGATGATCAATAGAATTTCGGTGTGGCAATGAGGTCTCCTTTATCACCAATATTGAGCGACATATTTTTTATGGAAGTTGAAAATACACATATTCAAAACTATACACACAAACTGGTTGTTTGATTGAGATACATATCTAGTTCGTAAATCATAACAAATATAAATGAATAGAGAGTTATTATAGTGTTTTCTTAATATCAAATTTACTCTGTGATACGTCACTGTTAATTTTATTGTAGCTCCATAGTCACCGCAGTGCTTTAATAAAGTTTGAAATTTATTATTAAATCTGAGTAATTATGGAAATTTAATATGAAAGGAGCTCTCAAACTTTTTAATTGTTACGACCTGAGAAATTTCATCCCTTTGCCTTTAAAACTTAAACAGCTCTTTCACAATACACAGAAGAGAAAAGCTTTTAATTTTTAAATATTTTTTTAGATAACACTGTCATTAAATTAAAATGTCATAGCGTTTATCCAAATTTCACAATGTTCACCACCAAACTGCAACATGCACACACGGTTACATTTAGAATTCTTAATGACTACTATATGAATCTTGGAGCTCTACAAATCTCCCCTACATACCGCGTTTGACCTATCTGCATCACACCGGATTAACCCCAATCCACGTCATATATCTGGGTATAAAACTTAGAGATATTCATAACCTAAGTTTACGACCATCTTTTATATTCACCTATATAGCCTCGCATTTGAATCAAACCCAAACCAATTTTGTGATGCTATTCGATTTCTACAAATCCAGAATTTATGCTAATATTTTATATTCTGGTTTTATTGATTTGAATGACTGTCAAAGTGTCAAATCTATTGGGCCCTGCTTTTATTCCAATATAACGCATGACTTAAAAGTAAAAGAAATCAAAATCTAAAATAATTTTTTTCACAACCGCATGTAAAGTAGTTAACTTTAAGTGCTTGTAACAGTGTGTAAAATTGAACTTTACGCAACCTGTGCTCATTTATATAATAACCCAATAGTGTAGCAACCCGAACGTGGATCATTTGTTTTTCAAATAATTTCTTATTTATTTATTTTTATTAGAATTTACTTATTTTACATATTCAAATAACTACAAATAAAAGTAATTAGTACTGTACAAAATAACAGTGAAACAAATGTCAAGACAATTTTCGATTTTAAAACGAATTTATGTAAATGGAAATATATTAAATTTTATAAAACCTGTCATTATATTTTATACAATATTATCATAGCATAGTTAGTAAAGTAACGTTTATTCTCACGCTGCATCGAGACACTTGAGGGAGCATAAACAGTTTTTTTTTTAATAAACTAATTCTTCAACACAAAACAATTTATTACCATCAGTTAACAAAGTTCGTGAATATATCTATGGGAGTCATCATTGATCTCACTTCAATTCATTGGTTAAATGGATGACTGAATATAACAGCGTACACTGACGACTCCAGATTTGGTCAGACTTTAGCCTTTTTTGAGTGTTTGATTTAAGTGATAACTTGATTCTGTGGACGATCCATGCTATGGGTGTCTGAAGAACGTTTTGTTACTGTTACTAAAATGGATAAGATGTTTACCTGAAGGATTCGATGCGACTGATTCAAACGTAAAATACAAAATCTATACTTACTCTGTAGATTCGCTTAACCGCTGACACAAATGGTATTGATTGGACGTTCTTACACCGTCTTAAAGCTAACACTCCTTATAAATAACACTTTCTTAATTGACATAAAAGGGAAATTTGATTAATTTGACTCATAAAAACATAATGATAAGAGAGGATATTTGGGTAAAGGTATTTTTGTTAACATTTATTTAACGTCGGTCTATTTCCGGTACTGAGATCCATCACCGACGCCTGTAGACGAGTTACCCCAACCAGGAATTTTGCCGAACCTCTTCCCTTAAGAAGAGCAGGGATATTTTACTTGCCTAACATTTAACAGACAAAGGACCGACGGCTTTACATCCCCTCCGAAGGATGGTATATCACCTACACAACCCTCGCCTAAGGTTGCATAGCTTCCGCGAATACACTGATATACAAGCCGCTGGAAGATATGTGAGGCGAGGACACGGTCTTCTTTGAAGCGGTCGCATCCAAGTACTAACCGCACCTAACGTTGCTTTACATCGCACATCGAAGTATGTACATAGTAAAGACGCATCTACACTCGCCCCGGTAAAGGTATATATTGGGTCTTTTGTACAGCTACAAATTCCAAGTATATAAAAATAGGAATAAGGTTAACAAGTGTATAAGTTCGATGATAATGTCGGTCCATCCCACATATGGTGAGGATTAGGACGACTCGGACAATGCAGTCTCCAACTACCTTCCAATGTTAAGTTTTTAGCAAAACGATTGACACAAAAAGATTCAGTATAAAAGTTCAATATTTACGAATATGTGGGCTTTTAGCTTGCTTATCTTTAAACAAATTTAGAAATATCAATTTTGAGCGCTCACACTAGAGCTTTATAATGCTTGAATTGCAACAATTCAGAATACCAAAGATTATTTTATATTCTTACGTTCAGGCAAATTCTCATACACTATGCACATGGTAAGGATACTTTTGTGCCACCGAGTAACTGAGGAACCGCCTGAGAGCAAACAACGACGGAGAACGTATAAATTTACCGCCAAAGTCAACTGCAAAATGTGAAAATTTACGTTCATACATTTTTTGTTGCTCGTGCCAAATTTCCCATCAGAAACTTTAATACATAACTTTTTACTCGTCCTCATATTCAATATTATGCTTAAGATGCAGTGTTACACAACGCTGGTTCGTAATAAAGATTTTTGTTCGGTCGGTTTTGAAGGTAGTTGCTAAATTTTGGTGGTCACAGCGACATTAGTTCTACTTACGTAAATTTGCGCCCTGTGCATTCATTGCAGTTACGCAAATAACGCTCCGTTGCAGTTGCTAAAAAAATTGAAGTTTTGTTATAAATTTATAAATTATACATTTCAATTTCGGTAATAAAAGCAGAAGCACATTGTTTTGTTTAAATGCAGCCACAGAAGCTAACAGATAGCTTTTATGTGGTAAGTTAATGGTTGAGAAAATGGTTATGTATTATTCACGTGACGCGTAAATACATACATTCCATATTTTAATTTGCGAGGATTTTTCCCAGGCTTATTTTATTTTCATACATCCATTTTTTCCCTTATTAATGAATATTTTAAGTGAAAAATTAATCATTTTAAACTCAGGTGGTAAGTGATTATAAATTTTATATAACAAAAATGTGAAGTTTATGATTCCAATTGTTTTATTTTTTTTTTTTCAGGTATTATTGCTTGTAGCTGTGTTTTAAATCTCGTATTATTTATAGTAATGCTTTAAGATCTCTAGTGCGTATAGTTCTGTGATATTCATAACGTTAAATTCCTTGTACAGCATTTCCGTTGAGTATGTAGAAGGTTTGTTGAGTATAATTTTAATAATTCGCTTTTAAAGTATTTCTATGTTATTAATTAATGTCTTGTTTGTGCCTTCCCAAGCCAATATACCGTATGATAATAGCGATTATACTAACGCATAGCAAACATTTTTATTAGGTTTAAAGGTAGAATTCTTTTTAAAACGTGAAAACAGTACACTATCCGTCTAACTTTATTACATAAGCTGGCAATGTGTGTGTACCATCGCAAGTGACAGTCAATTTCTATCCCCAGATATTTTATGTGATCTATCTCTTCTATTTTTTCACAGGAGCATGTATCTTTGTTTGCGCATTTTCTGTTATGAATTTTTAAATACATAATGTTAGGTAAGTTATTTTTATAAGATGTAAAAGATATAAATTTAGATTTATTGTAATTTAGCTTTAGGACCTTACTATCAAACCAGTTAATAAGTTTTTGAAGACACTGTTCAGCTTTATACTTTATTTGTTCCCATGTGCTTCCATCCACGTACACAACCGTATCATCTGCATAAGGCATAACTGTACTATCACTTATTCGTGCAAATAAACTATTTACATATAAGATAAAAAGGAGTGGTCCTAGGGCAGTTGCTTGAGGGGCGCCTGTTTCCACAACAAGAGGAAGACTTTTTTCGTTTTCGATTTGGACTATTTGTTGCTTATTTTTGAGGTAGCTTGTGAGAAGATTCAGTATATTGCCTCTAAATCCATATTTTTGAATATATTTAATAATTTTTTATGGTTGATAGTATCAAACGTTTTTGCAACGTCAAGAAAAATACCAATTGGCTAAATTTTTTCTACTATTTTGGGTATATCGTCTTGAGTTGAGAAAATACTGCGAAATCCGGTTAAGAGACAATATATTGTGTTTATTTATAAAATTAATGATATTGGACGGTAATTTTCCATATTTGTGTCAGAACCGGATTTATAAAGAAGCTTAATTATTGCAATTTTTAGAGGATCTGGAAAGATACCTTGCTCTAGATTCAAATTAATTAGCTTTGTTAACGGATATACGGAGTACAAATGTGATAATTATAACACGAAATCACAAGCGCTCGGATCGCGCGATCAGATCGTGCCCTGTGTGGAAGAGGCCTAACAGAATAGAGGTCAGGGAAATTTATTATGACAACAAAGTTATTTGACTTTGACAACTTCATAATAACTTTCAAATAAATTTCAAAATGTCACGTTTTGGCAATGCCAATTCTCAATCTATAAACGTGCTAATAGTCAGGGTATCAATGGAAAGGTGAAAGTAAGGTATAGTAGAGGTTTTTCTATGGTTATTGGCACTTTAGTAGGTCTAGCTTATGAATCCGGTTGATACCATCCTGGCACCCTTGAGCATTTTGAGATATTCAAGATGGCGGCTTATCTAAGGTTTATATGGTTTCCTTTAAGTCACTGCGAGCCACCACAGATTTAGAGCCACGGTTTTAAAACACAAACAAATCATACCATATTTACCAGCCGCACATTCTTTATCAGATTGCGACACAGTTTAACGCATTTGGATCGATTAAACAGCAATATTGAAGATGTTCTTTAAGAACTTACAATTTTTGTAGCTTTGTGTTATGGAGTAAACAATGCTTGCAAAATGACTGATGTTAGAACTTCTCTATGGGCTAGCCCAACTAAAACCTCCGCCATTTTTTGCTCTTCCACCAACTACTGAATGTTTTCAAGAAAACGTAAATAGGGCACATTTTCAAACATTTTTGTGGTTGCCTGTAATAGATTTCTCTTGGCCAAATATAGGTGCCACTCAATACGGGACAGGCTGACGAGAATAAATTGAAATTACATCCAATCGCCTTGCTAAAAAATTTTCAATTTGCCCCAGATTACATTTTGGCATTTGCAAAATGCTCATGCAAATCAATAAATCCATGTAATACAACACGATGCAGCTGCGGCGTGGCTAATGGCTTGTCATGCAGTTTAATGTGCAATTGTCTGCTACTAAGCAAAGAACAATCTTGCAAGAATCCTCATACGAGAATTTCTGAAAATATAATATCTGACAGTAAAGATTAAATGTTGATTTTGACGTTTCGTTGTTGACACTTTTTACAATAAGAATTTTTAAAAAATTACAAAAAGTAAGTAAATCTTAAAAAAGAATAAAAAAAGAATGATCAAAAAAATACAGAATATCAAATTTACGATTGTTTATTTTTTTCAAAACCTTACTTGTTTTGAGCTAACAGGACCTTTTAACTAATATTTTCAGGTCATTCAACTTGCTCACGCATACCACTTTTAAGGATACGGTGTTATCCGTATTATTAAAGCCTAACTTGAATATACAACAAAATTAGGTACTAGTTTTTCTTGCTTCAAAAATTAATTTATTCTCCGAATCAGCCGCCCTCTTAATAAAGTAAATTAGCAACACTTAAAGACTACGTCCTACATGACTTTTTACTTCAAATACTAATTCACAGACCTGAAAAACATATAAAAGGACGAGTCACACATTCAAGTAATGAAATATTAGGCAAAACCTGTTTTTTCACTATAAGCCGGTCATCATCTTAATATTTCAAAATGCTCAAGGGTGCCAAAGTGGCATCAATGGGAATCGTAATATTGACCCTTTGAAGAACTAAAAACAACCAAAAGACCTTTACTATACCCTACTTCCAGGTCAGGGTAAAAATCATTATTTGGCACCCTGACTATAATCAAAGAAGAAATTCCAATAAATTCCACAAAAAGTCACAAATACATATTGGGTATATTTATGGTTCTTTTCAGTTTTTTTTTTTCAAAAAAATTTCTTACCAGATACCCCTCTGATATTGACAAATGCCTCATAATTTTATGACAAATTTCTCAAGCACGTTGCTTGTTAATAGTCCTCCGCCTTCTGCGTCGGGCTATTGCCAAACAACGTGCTTTCGATTGTCATAAAATTATCTCGTACATTATCAATGTCCTAGGGATATAACTGAACATTTTTTGATGAAATTGAAATCCAATCAAAGTCATCTATTTCTAATCACGTGTGCGAAAATAGCCAATGAAATCATCATTACATTACAAATACATTACCATGTGATTATCGTATTGTCTTTCTATTATTGTATTTTCAAATTATTTGGAATGTCAAAACTGTCAAATTCGCGTAACGGAAATTCAGACTTTAATCATAATAATAATTGTTCTATTAATACGCAGTTTTAAACAATTCATTTAATTGTTAAAAAAACTTCTTACTGAGTACACCTCGAACATTGATAAATACTCAAAATTTTGTGCGAGTGCTGTTACCTTTAAGCAACAAGCTTGAAGCATGCTTTATGACAAAGTTATCTCGGTATTATTAATGATCTAGGTGAATTACAGATGAAAACAAAATTTTCGTCCAAATAAAAATATACTCGACAAACTGGAACCTCTTGTGTTAAAAACGTTTCATTTTAAAAAGTATTTACATAAATCAACTTGCATTCTTCCACTTTTTTATACTTATGCGGTTATGCATATAGCAGGTAGATCCCAGGCAAGTCTACAGAGTATTAATATAATTGAATTTACATTATCGAATCATTCGGTAGACCCCTTTCGGGCTTGTAATACTAAAATCTTCAACAGGGGTATAGTAATCCTAAGCCGGTGAGGATTTCTTTCGTTCGTACTGCCAGATTCGCGATATCTGCGATACAATCTACTTATAGCCCTATGGACTCTGACTATAAATTTCCCATAACCTCAAACAAATGTTTTATCAGACATTGGGCTTTCTGCCGATCAATATATGTATATTTGTATACAGTTTAATTGATTTGAAGTCGAATAAAATAATTAATATATAATATAATAATATATTGATATAAAAAAACTCAGAAGACGTAAATACTAACCTGGCGCTTAACCTGAACAGATAATTTCTGTTAAAATTGTCGTGTTACTTTGCATAGTGGGTTGAGCAACTAGTAGGTATGACATAATTTCATAAAATTATAAAAATATGGATTGAAATAGGATTAGCTTGTACCAAAAATTATATATATTTTATGAAATATTGTTTCTTATAAATAACTTTTTACTTCTGTTAGAGAATTCCTAACCTAGGTAAACACTTATGTATTTCTAATACATTAAACGTAACTCCACTTCGATTATAGAAAAGTTGAAGGCAATTTGCACTCAAACCTCAATATCATAAATGTCCAGTGTTGATAGATGTAGATTATTTACATATAAGCAGACTTATAATGACCCCAAGCTTTGTGGAATCGGATCTGTTGATTAAATTTTAAGTTTTTAAGACTTATAGGTACTAAACAATGATAACTATTTCTAGTTATTAATTTATTTATACTTATTAATTTATTTCTAATAGGCGAAGAAGAAAAGCACTGCAAGTAGTAGTATAGTACAATGCCATAGGATACTTCTACCATTTGCTTCAAATAATACTCTTCGTCTTCATTAGTTGCATCAGATAAGAAGAAAGAACATTCTCTTTCCATTTGCAAACTTAGGACTGTCAGCCATGTCTTTCTGAGTGCCTCAGAACTGGTCTCGAACTTACTGATTTCGATCTTAGCACTTTTTAACCTCCCAGGTTGCGTTACCTTTAACTCCTTTTCCCGGTCAAAATTTAGGCGGTCGATCAAAAGTGGTGAAAAAGGTGCATCGAGGTCCTAGTTATCCTCTAGTAACGTTTTACTTATTTCTGACCTTTAGTTTGGTTACAGCACACTCTTTCCCGAAACGGTTGGTCGAATCAAACTGAAACTGATGGCAATCGATTCTATGATCTCAAGTTACTCGAAAACGAGGGGTGGCGTTGCATTTAACTCCTTTTTCCAGAGTCACTAAGTACCCCGGTCAAAATTTGGGCGGTCGGTCAACAGTGATGTAAAATGTGTATCGAGGTCTTAGTTGTCCTCCAGTAACGTTTTACTTATTTCTGACTTTTAGTTTGGTCGCAGCACACTTTTTACCGAAACCGTTGGTCGGGTCGATTCGGTAATGAACGGAATCGATTCCTCGTGGTCGACTTAGTCGATAACAATACCTCCCGCGCTTTCGTGTATCTTCGAGAAACTTCGAAAGTGTTCGTGCGAAATTCGGATTTTTGCTTAAAATCCTATCTTTCACACGTGTGAATTCCCCTGAAACTTCCGTATCCGTCGACGTCGTATTTCCGTTTTTGAAGACGTACTTCCTTCTAGCACACAAATATAACCGGAATGACAGATATCAAAATTCAAACATCAATAGAAATGCCATGAGACGAGCGTAGTTGGGTCTTTACTATGTACATACTTCGATATGCGATGTAAAGCAACGTCAGGTGCGGTTAGTAGTTGAATGGGTGACCGTTTCAACGAAGACCGGGTCCTTGCCTCACACATCTTCCAGCGGCTTGTATATCAGTGTATGCGCGGGAGCTATACAACCTTAGGCGAGGGTTGTATAGGGGATATACCATCCTTCGAAGGGGATGTAAAGCCGTCGGTCCCTTGTCTATTAAATGTTAGGCAAGTAAAAGATCCCTACTCTTCTTAAGGGAAGAGGTTCGGCAAAATTCGTGGTTGGGGGTCATTTACAGGCCTCAGTAGCGAAAGTAGGCCGACGTTAAATATATGTATAAAAAAATAGCAATGCCGTAATCATCTTATTACGGCATTGCTATTTTTTCGCAAGTTATATCCAGATGGCTCAGAAAACAATATCTTGCTGTATATGAATCAATTCGCTTTCGCATGGCAGAGAGAGAAAAGTTGCGAAACCCCACCGGGTTTCTTGATAATTCGGCAACTGGTATGTAATCTGACTCATTAGGTGTCACTAACGTCAGTATACACGAAGCTCTCCCTCTATCTACCATTAATAAATGCCTGCAGCAGAGTCGTGTTGAACACCATACATACGCCTAGAGACGAAAAAACCCATGCCTTCGTACTGAGAGGGTTACACCATGAGACAGAGGTGGAACTGCTGAAGCAGAAGCTAAGAACCGAGCATAAAGTGGAACCAAAGGAATTGTATGTGATGAAGGGTACTAGGTACCCCACCTACTTGCTGATTACCGATAACAAGACATTACTGAAAGATCTGCAAGGAAATGTGAGGACTTATACTACACGGCGGTCACATGGGAACGGCATGTAAACACCAAAAAGATGTGCAGTGCCACAGATGTCAACAATGGAGGCATGCGACTACAAACTATAGGGCAGCCCCCAGTTGTTTGAAGTGCGTAGAGTCCCACTTGACGCGCACTTGCACCAATAGCCGGGACACCCCCGCCGCAAAGTGTGTAAATTGTGGGGGACCGCACCCGACTAATAGTGTCACGTGAGTGATATATAAGAGAAAAGTTGAGGTACTAGAGAGAAGACGCGGTAGAGTACCACCGGCGCCTTCCATGAGATACGTGGCTGGGCCACAACCCAAAACAAACATATGGGACGAAAAACGAGACAGCGCCTACCCCGACGGCGAGGAGTAGGACTGCAGCTACGACAACTCAAGAGATTGAGCTCTTGCGGCAACAAAAACGCCGCATGGCATCTTTGGTAGATCTAGACAAGCTTCTGGCCTTGTACACCAACTTATATGATGAGCTGGAGAGGTGCGCCGGCGCAAGGTAGAAATTTTTCAATATGCACCATTTTCTAGAAAGCATACCTCAAAATGTTTTCTAGATAAGCATCAAAATCTCTTCTTGGAACGCCAATGGTATAAAATTCTTTTCATCTTTTAAATCAAAACCTTATTTCGAAATCAAAATTTTTTGAATCAAAGTTTAGGCCAGCCCTGCGCAGCCTGTTTTGACGTATCTCGCAGAAGGCGCCTTGTCGAAGTTGACGTGCTTGCGTCAGATACCAAATTAAAAAGCGTTTTTCTGCAACAGTGTTTTAAATCTTTTGTTAAATCTTTTTCTTAGATATTGTTAATTTTAATGCTTATTTTTATTTTTATATTAAAAGAGGAGTTTAGGCTAGTTGTTTCAATTTTTCGTTTTCGCCGACCCAGACCTGCTTCGCCCGACTCTGCAATTCGTCATTGCGTTAGCGCGGTGGTTGTATAGTCGGTTAGGCAACTGTTATGTACATTAATTTTGAATAAATACTTATTAAATTATTGAATTGGTGCGAACCTCTCCGATCATTTAGCGGGAATATTCTCTTTTAACTCGAATTTAATTGTCTTATAAATATTCAGCCCATTAAAAAGAATAAGTCTGTTTAAAATATACGGCACTCCACTACACAATGTAAATGGCACTTTTTGTTCATAATGATAGTCTGTAAAAGTCCCTAAAGTTTTTTGTTAGAAAAAAAGTAGATTAAACCGAAATTTTGCATAAGTTTAGTTAGCTAAAGTCATGTTAAAATACCACTGGGGACATAGTCCTAACGAGAACATGTTTGAATGAAGTCGCGAAATAAAAACGATATTTGGTATGCGCGTGAGGTTAACAGGCGCAAAAATGAAACTGGCGTAAAAACTTGTTTTGCTGGAAAATTTATTTAAACACACTTCTCGCTTTACGAGTTAGTGACCCGAAATGAAAGGAAAAATATTCTAAATTAGATTTATTTGATATGAAATTTACAAAGGAGAACCCTAAATAGAGTCCTTACACGTCTAAAAATGAAAACATTTACCTGTTTATGTTCATCTGTAACATGTCATTTAAAATAACTTATAAAAAAATCAATCCAATACATGTATAAACGGTACCTCATACTGAATGGCCATCATTTCGTATCATTTGTAATAAACGTAAACTGATTACACACTATAGTGATATGTTTAAAAATAAGGATGTTTGTAAATATAATTCAAAGCTTCAAATTCATTAAATGCTCGGAAGGAAATTGCTTATAATATAGCCAAGGCAATAACTTTAGAAAAATGCAATAAATAAATGTAGTTTTATTAAAGTTTGTGACGAAAGGAGTGAATTACCACCTATACCCCTTAATACTTACAAGAACTCGGAGTCATCTGATTTTGGAGAATCTAATTAAATACATATAAAAAATCATCTTTATTAAATAACATAAGACCAAGCGTTTTATATAAAGATTGATTTAAATAGTTGTTGCTGGACCACAAATTGACGCCACAATAACTCTATTAATTTAATTTTTATAATAAACGGTTGGCACGGCGTCAGAATGTGGCATGGATAATTTGTCATCAAATAGGTCAGTCACTAATTGACTTAATACATAATGTTTGGGTTATGAATTTAAATCTTTAGCTATTAGATTTTACAATTAATATAATAGTGACTCATTTGCAAAATATTATTATAAATTACAAAATTATATTAGATGATCTCAATATAGATATTATCAAAGAAAATGATATATTAAGCGAATGTTTAACCACTTTATGTGAGTATAGATATAAATCAGCGATAAATAACCATACTAGAGTAGATGGAGCATCAAAATGATGCATGGATCATATTTTCATAAACTTCAAATATCCAGATGTAGAAGAAAAAATCGGCAGCTACTGGAAGCTGCTGGAACCTCCCCACCCGGTGGATCTTTGAAGCCAAAAACAGCATTAAATTATGTGCCAAAACAGCACTAAACGTAATCTGATCTCAACCAAAACCTTTTCAGATCTTCTGGAGCATTAAGCTTATGCAAATTTTTATCCAGATCCGTTCAGTAGTTTTGGCGCTATCGTGGTAACACACATACACACACACACACACACACACACACATATACACGCACACACTATTTCATTCACATCCAGAAGTTAATAACTGATTTAGTTTCTAATATGGTTATAATCTATTTGAAACTGTTATATCTCTTTATCTATTTGATTATAATATATTCACTAATCAACTGCTTTTGAACAAGTATAATAGTATCCATAAACAAATAGCGTGGATTATAAGCGGGAGTTGCATAATTCACTAGATATAGCCAATCAACTTTCCGATACGGTGAACTGGAATGGTCCATTATTATTATTGAGGAAAAGAAGGTGATTTGACATGTTTGATTAGTTTGACGTTTAACTGTTGACATTATTTTATAAATAATGTTTCTGTATACTTGCAATTTAATATTAATTGTTATAATCGTAGATAAAATATAGTATTAAGTTTGCTACATTATCGCTCGTTGAATAATATACTATTATCTTATTAATAAGTTTAACATCACTTGAACAACTAAGAAAGTCTAGTTAGGTACCATAAACATTACAGATTCGTAAAGTAACAAACTGAAAATTGGTAAAGTGATAATCTATAATAAAAGCATATGATATTGCTATTGTTACACCTACCTTTAAAGTTTGTGACAATCCACTTGTACACAGTCACTAAAAGTTGCAAATATGCCGATATCTTATATGTGACATGACACCAACGTGTCGGATGACAAACTACTAAAACATAGCGCGGGGAACAAACGACAATCGACAAAATTTGCTCATTGCAAACCGATCGCTCATGACTCTTTGTTAAATAAACATTAGTTAGCTTGCATTTCAGTAATTTTACTAAATTTTAGAGGAATATTTGTAGTGTAATTCTTCGATTTGTCTATGTATATATTTTAAAAAACGGCATAAACCTAATCCGATCTCAACCAAAACCTTTTCAGACCTTGTAGAATATTGATGAAACCCTCATGCAAACTTTTATCCAAATCCGTTCTCCAATTCAAAATATTTGAAATTAAATGCGACAGTAAAGCTGTATAGTTGTTGTTGAATAGGAATACACGTGACGTGACCAGTTTCACGACCTAACGGCTACGCGCATCGATCATGTCACGCGACATGCGATATATGCCTCACATTTGCATTGTTTTTAATTTTTTTCACGGAAATCAAATCGACAGGGTGGAAGTGTGATATATCGTTGAAATTTGAATTTTAATTGCTTCTCAATGATTCGATTGAACATTGTAAGTAATTACAAAATAAAACTTGTTGCGCCAAAACGACACTAAACGTAATCTGATCTCAACCAAAACCTTTTCAGACCTTCTGGAGCACTAAGGAAACGCACATGCAAAATTTCGTTCAAATCCGTTCAGTAGTTTCGGCGCTATCGTGCTAACACACATACACACACACAGACATTTTTCAAAAACCACTTTTTTGGGTTCCTAGGACTTCAAAACGTAAAGATTTGATGTTATCTCAATTTTCGTTTTTGAACCAATTTTAGTAACCTCTCTCAATTTTATTGTGGTGAGGTTAATATACTACCATTTATAATTGAATCAGGTATGGCGAACCATTACCTTGTAGTCTCGATACAATTAAAATACAAGCTAATGAAAACAAATTTATTAAGTATATAAATTATAAAACATTAAAACAAGAACTAATACATTATAGCTGATATTGTATAATTAATGGAGAGGACCTGGATACTGAAACAAATAAACTCATTGATAAACTAGCAACATTAATAAATAAACATACAAAATATATATAAAAGCAAAAGTGGATCAGTAGAGGTATTATAACATCTACTAACAAAAGAGACATTCTGCATACAAAGTTGAAAAATGATACAAACAACTATGATCTAAAACCAGAATGCACCACATATGAGAATAAATTATCGGCTAATAAAGAAACCCAAGTATAATTTCTATAAAATTGAAATACAAAAAAGTAAGGATAACACGAAGGCATTATGGAATCAATAAATTATAAAATAAAAAATTGCAACAGGCAAGATCAACAAGATCAAAACATAACACAAATAAGAAATCGGTAAAATGAAATTGTCACAAATAAAGTTGAAATATGTAATACATTTCATAATAATTTTATGAATATAGGAAAAATACTCACAAGTAAAATAAAAAGAAATGAAAACTATAATTAAAACAAAAAAGTGAATTTGCATTCCATATTTCTTTATCCTTGCACTGGTCCAGAAATAAAAGAATATATTATATCACGACTAACAAATAAAAAACTCCAGGATTTGATATAATCAAATCCAAAACCATTAAAGAAATGGCACAATATATTGCTATGCCACTGGTATATTTAATAAATAAACAATTTATCTCGAGTGTTTTTCCAGACATTTTTAAAGTGTCTGTTATAAAGGCCAATATCACTCATAACAACTTTAGCGGAAATTTTCGAAATGACATTAAAAACCAGAGTCATAAAATATCTAAATTTTGTCAGCGTAACAGTTTGGGTTTAAATAAGGAAGATCGACAGAACATGCAATTGCTTTAATTACTAAAAAAAATGTACGAAGCTGTTGATGATTTGGAACTTTTGCTTTATTTATTTGTAAACTTAGCGAAGGATTCCGATTAAGTAGGCCACACGTTACCTATTTGTCCTGCGGATTCTTTAAACATCAATTACGGATCCACGTCAGCTATTTTTGTTTAACCTGTCCGTTATGCAATACTCTGAAAGTAAGAAAAATGTACAACATGATTATAACACCAGACATAAAAGTAACCTAATCCCTGCTAAATAAATATATAAACAATTGGGCAACGATCCAATATATTCTTGGCACCTAAAGCATTTAACTTTCCTGAAATATTAAAAGGTAAATTAAATTTAAAAAATATTTAAGAAATATATTAAATAATTTATATCAGAAACTCCCAGAATTGACATACATAAAAAGTATTAGACTTAAAGATCTCTTAAAGGGAAGCTGAAATAATGTGGTACGAAATCTTATGATATATTATCTCGACGGAACGTGGTACGATACACACGATACTACTGGAGGTTGGACTGACAGTACAAAGAGGTGCGACGCTAGTATCCCGTCAAATGAAGGTAAACATTTATACTACACTGCAGTTCAGAAAAAGGTTGGGTTCAAAATTCTTTGAAACTGTGTGGGAAAAACTTGGCCAAGAGTAATGTCGACTATCCCGAAAATATGCAGACAGACATTTTCGAAATATGGTGTAATGTGATCGTTTTGGATAATGCCTCGTATCATTCAAGGTTGGAAAAAGCAATTTTCAATACTTCCAGTACAAAACAGCAAATTCAAGACTTTCTCATTGAAAATTCTCTACTTTGAGGAACACTATACAAAAAAGCAGTTACTAGAACTCCTAAAAACAAAGATATTGTAAAAAGAATTCGTGATTGATGATTTAACGGAAAAGTGTGAAACATGTGGTTTTAAGGTTGCCCCCTATTATTGCTTGTTTAACCCAATTGAATTAATTTGGGGTCAACTAAAAAAAAAGTGTAGCGACAGAATACCTTCTCTAAGTTTAGTGATAAAGTAGTTAAACCATTGAAACAAGACATAGACCCTATTACTGCTAAGGGCTGGTGCAAGACACTTCAACATATGATTAAACTAGAGAACAATTATTTAGAATGAAGACAATAATAATTTATAATACGAATAACAATAGCGACGAAGGAGACTCCTCCGATGAGCTGCAAAAGTCTCTGAACAGTGAATAAAATGAATAATGTCAAATATCTATTTTTTTAAATTTATTAGTAGTAAATTCCTACATGCCAATTCCCCACTTTCTTATTTTAAATACTGTAATCTAAAACAGTTGTCAATTTTTATTTTATCTAGGTGTGTTAACAAGAAACGTTAAATTTTCATCCCTATCTGTCAAGTTTTTAATAGTGTAACTATTAATAATAATATCGAAGGAAATATATTAAAGCATATTAAAATGCAACATTGGCACAAATATGCCATAATACGCCCTTGTTCTTCAAATGCCAAACCGGTATAGAGTCACATCGGCACGCTTGTGTAATGATATCTATATTCATTGTTATTTTTGTAGGGACAATTACTATTCGGTATGCATACTTCAATAAGAATAACTCTTCGATAATTTGGCGGATGCGCCGGTGTAATCGGCTAAATAATGAATAATTATTCCATTAGCCGCATTTAGCTAAAATAATCATATAAGAAGCAAAGCCACAAAATTTCAATAATAAGGCCAATCCATAAATAAGAGAAAAAAACAATTGAAAAGCTTCAAGATAGGGAGGGAGATAGCAGTCTTTATTACATATAATCGAAATTACTATAATTATTTGAAAGAGGCAAGAAAAGTTATTAAATTTCTAGTAGGTAGAATAAAACATCTGACAGCAGGTTAACCGGTTCTACCGTTGTCGAATTATGGGCGGTCAAAGATAGAAAAAGACATACACGCAGGTGAAATTGAGAATCTTCTTTATTTTGAAGTCTATTAAATTTGTTATACATTTGTAATATTCTGTTTGAATAGTTTTAAAATGTTAAAGTTTAAGTGTAAATTTCAAGCTTGAAATGGACATATCACATGCTATCTATTTTTTCTGTTGATTTATTTTCACTTTGTCATACACTTGCAGAACGAAATAAACTCGGAGGAGTGGAATAGTTCTTTCTTTTAATATTTTCAAATTTTATACGATAGGGCTGAAAATACATTTCTTTGTTCGCTTTCGCCCAGTCAGCAATTCTAAATCATATAAAAGACATGCCGGAGAAATTTAAGCAGTCAGATTTAACGTGGAGTTCTGAAAGAAAGTGTAAAACTGCTAGCTGTAATAAGAATTTCAACGATGATTTTCATTCAGGCTACACTATTTCGACAATTTTAATTTGATTCAAAGTCATTTCACTAAGTAATAACTGCAAACAGCACCGTGCATTTCAATACGAAAAATATACAGTAGTCTGTCTATGTCCGTTACCTTAACACTAATCATAATAAAATTTAAATATAATATGCATATTTTCTTAAGCATCATTGATAGAGAAATTGTAAGCGGTTATTCAATAAAACATGCACAGTAACGGAACATTTTGCATTGTATGTCCAACACTAAACGTAAATGAAATATTTATCATAAGCAATAACGCAAATTATCTCAAATATGCCTAATATGAGTTTTTCATACTAATTTATAAATGTTCAAAAATTAGTATGAGGTACCTTAGCATTACTTGTTGTAATTTTAATAAATGACTTACTGAATTAAAGACAATATCGTATCGTTTCCATATCATTTATATTAGCGAAATTAGAAAGTACCGACCAATCAAAAGACAGTAACTCGATACCATCAAACCTAATAAGTTTGTTACTATCACAGTTTGTGTGCGGAAGAACATACTGGGTGTAACAGGATCATGGTATACCCCCCTTTTCCTCCCCTTACCTTAGTTTTGAAGATAATTGATTGAAATTTAGGATATACTACATACATAATAAGGGGCACTTTTTGACATCAATTGATTTTTTTTTAATTCCGGTTTCGTCGGAAGTGACACTAACTTTCGATTTTTAAATGGAACACACTGTATAATATTGCATTTTTGAATTCTGCATAATTTTCTGAATCCAACGACGCCAAATAAGTGACATTTCAAACAACAATTTTTTATAATATAATTTTTAGTTTTCCATTTAAGTGTGCCATGACCGTTCCGATTTATTCTGAATGACACGTGTAATGCTGCAAAAAACGGGATATCGACCGTTAAAAACACTAAATTACGTGATTTAGGGGCAAATAAAATTCACCAAAAGTGTTTTTGGGGCAAAACGCAATTTTTTCAAATGGAACCATATCGGCACCGCGGTACCATTTATTAGTACTATTAATAAGGAATTTATTCATATGTCGTATTAAAATGTGCGATAAATACAAACAAAATTACAGCTAAAATAAAAAGATTAAATTTTGTTCTAACTAAATGTTAAGAAGTAACTAAGGTGGCTTTGAAAACAATGAAATATTTAATTTGTCAAAAATTTGTTGGTTTAACGGTGTTTTTATTATGTCTTTAAAAATTGTTTAAAATTCTTGTTAATTGTGTTCAAAATGCGCAAATTTTTACAAGAGATGAAAAAGTGGACATTTATTCATGGCGAATGTAAAAAAAAATGCAATTGCGGCTACCGACCTTTATGCCCAACGATATCCTGATGGACAATGTCTAGCGAAAAATTATTTTAAACGTGTTGAAAACCAATTCCGAAGAGAGCCCAATAATGATCCCAATGATGAGAGCCCAATGATGATGAAGAAAACTTCATTATTGACGAAGGAACGGAAATTAATGTTTTGGCTCGAATAGAAGTTGGTAAGACTGTTTCTTTAAAGCAAGTTGGGTTTGAATTGGACATCAGTCACTAAACAGTAAGCCGAATTTTGCACAAATACCACTATTAATCTTTTAAATACCAATTGCACCAACATTTGTACGAAAGTGATTACGAACGTAGGATGTAATACTGCAATTGGATTTTGTATAACGTGCAGCCAAACAATGATTTTTGGGACTGATTTTATTTTCGGACGAGTCTAAGTTTACAAATTTGGGATTATTTAAACAACAAAATATTGGTCACAAGAAAATCAAAATTTATTACGGGAGGGTAACTTTTAAGTGCGGTTCGATTTCAATTAGCTTGGAATAATCGGTAGTAGAATCATTGGTCCAATAATATTTGAAGGATCTCTGACTGGTGCCAGATACTTGAGATTCCTGGAAAATGAGATCGACGACATTATATATGAGTTACCTTTAGATTTAGAATAGGGAATGTATTTCCAACAAGATGGTGCTCCTTCCCATAATTCAAGAATAGTAATTGATTACCTTCAACGGAGATTCGGAGAAAACGTAATTTCGACGAATGGTCCTGTGAGGTGGCCTTCAAGGTCACCTGATTTAACGCCCCTTAATTTCTTTGTTTGGGGTCGTTTAGAAAATATTGTCTATACAACCGCCGTTCAACCCGCGAAGACCTGGAGCTACGAGTAAGACGAGCAACTAATAGCATAACGGCCGAACAATTGGCGAACGTTATTCAAGAAACAGTTATGCGAGTTCAGAAGTGCATTGACGTTAATGGACAGTATTTTGAACAACTGTTGTAACGTTTTGTGTTAATTTTTCATTTTCCAAAGCGACCTTATGTGTAACAAGGTAATTAGAATAAAATTGTATTTTCTTGTTTTCTTTTAGCTGTAATTTTATTTGTATTTATCGCACATTTTAATACGACATATTATTATGAATAAATTCCTTATTTATAGTACTAATAAATGGTACCACGGTATCGATATGGTTCCATTTGAAAAAATTGAGTTTTTCCCCAAAAACAATTTTGGTGAATCTTATTTGCTCATAAATCACGTAATTTAGTGTTTTTAACGGGATTAAAATTTTGTAGCATTACACAGGTCATCTAGAATAAATCGGAACCGTCATGGCACACTTAAATAGAAAACTAAAATTATATAAAAAAAATTATGTTTGAAATGTCACTTATTTGGTATCGTTGGATTCAGAAAATTATGTAGAATTCAAAAAATGCAATAATATACTGGGTGTTCCATTTAAAAATCGAAAGTTAGTGCCATTTCTGGCGAAACCAGAAGTGAAAAAAAATCAATTGTATGTCAAAAAGTGCCGCCTATTATATATGTAGTATATCCTAAATTTCAATCAATTATCTTCAAAACTAAAGGAGAAAAGGGGGTATACTATGATCCTGTTGCACCCACTATGACTATACAACACTACCGAACAAATTAATTTTTACTCACAAAATAGTAGATTAGAATTGAATGATTATATTACCTATATAAATAACTATACACGTCAAAAGAATAATATTAAAATAATAAGGTACAATAAGTATCTAGCTATTTTTATTAGAATCAAAATATTCTTTAACAGAGTATGCACACAAATTTAAAAGTCATTCCTTAGCTTATTTTTTAAATAAATAATGTTCTTTAAATTTTTATATTTATGTGGTAAATGATTATACAATTTCAGACCTAGGACAGTGTGCTTTTGAGGATATATTTAAACGTTTATGGTGTATGGAAATTATTTTTGCAACGTGTATTATGAAAATGAATCATTTCATTTTTGTCAAATTTATCTTGATTTTTGTAAACATATAGTAACAATTCTAAAACATATTAACTTGGTAGAGGACGAATTATATATTGTTTAAAAAGATTGCGACAAGAATGAATTGGCGGTACGCCCGCTATACAACATATAATCCGCTTTTGTGCAATAAAAACATCATTAGAGGCATCTCCCTATATAGTAATGGCATACGTTAATCTAGATTGAATTTGTCCATAATGAAACAATAATAAACCAGATACATCCAAAACACTTCTCAAGGTCCTGATCTGGAAACATTTAAAGTGAAATGTACTAATCAACTTGCTACAGTGATTACTAAATGTAAGTGTATTGTCAAAAACTATACCGAGAAACGTTGTGCAGTTTCTTTCCTCAATGTCAGCATTATTGATTTTAATGTTTAGGGTGGGAGTATTATTGTTTTGACGAATGTGAAAAGAAACATTAAAATATAGCAAGTGACTACGAAACCAATTACTTAAATGAGCGACAGTGGCGTCATCAGCATATAATGAAATAAAAGCCTCAGTGAGCATACCAGGAAGTTCATTAATATAAACAATAAATATGATAAGCCCCAAGACGGAACCTTGCGGTACACCTAGTTTATTATCTAATATGTTTGACATATAGAAAGATTTTTTACTTTGTTCAGTATACTGTATTTTATATCATAGGAGGCAATCCAATTAAGATTAAATGTGTTGTAGATTGAACTAATATCAATTTGATATGGCTTTAATATTGAGTATGTCGCAAAAGAACACCACCACCCCTATTTTTATTCAGCAATGTAATTTCGAGTACTACGAAAGACAGATTTCAAACAGTTCTGAGCTATTGATGCTCTATAATTTAACCAAGATTATAGTATTCGGCTCCTGAAATTATTTTAGATTCATACCTTGCAAATATTTTAAGCAAGGCCGATAGGGAATTAGAAACATATCAACAATACACAGACCGCAAGTAAGACATATAAGGCGAATAGAGAAAATGTATAGAAATAGGTTGAATCCTGTGGCAACTGTTCGAATGCCGAATTTAGGATAATCTACAAAGTATCAAAAATTTTACAGATAAGTTATCCAAATTGCATGCGGACTTTTGATATATAAACATAACAATAATAGAGGATGACCAATTTCAGTTAAACACTGGGAAAAGGGGCATAGCAGTAGAATATAACGGGCCCGGCAGAATGAATCATCCATGTTAAACTGAATTGTTTTTTAATAGCTAAATTTTTATTAAAAATTTTATCAGTCAAATGACCTCCTCCTCGCTGCTGACACTTTTGAAACCCAGCACGAAAATTTTTCATCACCCGCTTCAACATTTCAATTAGGATTGCGCTAATCTCTGTCCAAATATTATATCTTAGTTGTTCCAAAGTTTTGCGATCGATTAGAAAACGTTTTTGACTTTATGTAGCCCCATAAAAAGAAAACACACGCTCAGGGATCCGGTGATTGTGCCAGCCAGTTATGTCCCCAACTTTCGAAATGACATGACCAGGAAACCTTCAATTATTTTTTTATTATTATTTTTTTAACGCATTATTTAGATTAACGTCCTGACGGAGTTTAGCATTAGCCATTCCACCACCATGCACATAGATAATTATACAACGATTATTCCCTACGACATAACCATTTGCCGCAGCAGCGACTTGAACTCAGGAGTGGTACAGCCGTATTGTCTCTCGCACAACCTCGTCTAATCCACTGTTACCAACTCGGTAACACATGAAAAACACCACTAAGCATCCATACCTTAGCCAGGATTTGAACCCGGAACTCCTTGGTTGCAGACTTAACAATTACTTAGCAATTAAAATAGCTTTATTTTTTTGAGTAACAGAGTTTAAAAGAATATTTGATTTTTATCATTCTTGGTTTACATTGGAATGAAAGAGATCGACCCATTACAAATACTTGAAATAAATACGAAACAAGCCAGCCGGCTGTTGGAATGCCAATTCAAGATATCCGATTCTACCTTAATCCACTAATATTGCTGCTCTCCTGATAATTTAAAAGCACGGTTTCTTTTGTTATCCAGCAAGCTGGTTCGTAAGCGTTGAGCCAATGAACAAAATTGTCATAGAATCCCTAGCAGTGTGTGAATTGGCTCCGTCCTGCTGAAACCATATTCTTCGAATATCCACACCAACATTACGAAGTTGTTGTTCAAAAGTTACGCAATATCTACATGTTGATAACGTTGTGATATAACAGTAACCGTCAAGTCACTTTCCTCAAAGAAGAATTACCCAAAAATTCCAGTGGCGAAAGTTCTGTTTGTTAACATATCCGGAAAGATGAAAATAAGCTTCATCTGACAGCAAATACCCCTTTCAAACGTTCGCAAAAATCCACAAGTGTTCCAACATCTTAAAGCAGAAGTTTTTGTACGACTTAAATTTTGTAGAGATGGAAGGGTAGTCGAAAGACTACCCTTCCATCTCTACAAAATTATTAAAATAATGAATTACATTATGAAAATAATGTGGCGATAACCACGGTTCAAGTGTGCGTACAGAACCTTCCTTTTGGTTTTTCTCTGACTCTGACTGATGGTCGAGAAGTAAACGCATTTGTCTCTCGCCCAAAAGTTCCCGCCTCGATTCCCTATCGTGGCAGTGGAAAAGCATGTGATAGGGATTTTTCCACTATACACGAATATTGTGTGTGTGTCCCTTGTTTCCAAATGTATAGCCTCCTCCCACACAAGGCTTTTCTAGAGCTCTCCGGCATAAAGGGGTTCGTAATTACCTGTGGTGGTATTATATTTACATGAAGCAGTACTGCGGAACTGTACTGTGTATCTACTTTTTAATTGTTATTCGACGAGTTATTCGATGTCGTGATATTTGTATTTTATTATATAATTTTATCTTATATACAGTGTGTTTCACTTCTCGTGAAGACACCCCTGTATCTCCTTTATTTGTGGCCGAATTCATTTCTAATTTTTATCAGATATACAACTCTATAAGGCGACTATTCATGACACATAAATGTCGTCTAGATCTAAAACGCCGGCCTACTGCGATAAAAAGAAAATCACAATTTTCGAGAAATCATAGTAAGACAAAAATTTTGTTAATAAAAGTTGTTCAGAATCACGAGATATGCCCTCCTATAAAATTTGGTGAAAATCGGAATACTTTCAAAAAAAAATGTTTGTTTCACTTCTCGTAAAGACACCCCTGTATCTCCTTTATTTGTGGCCGAATTTCAAGACTAATTCATGGAGTTATACACTACAGCTCCCTAAAGCGACTTTGTCCAACACATAGAGATAACTTTTTCCATCAAATGAAAGTCGTGAGCAAAAATCATGATTCAATAAAACGCTAAAAGAGTCACTTCTTATTATTACACATCAAGTTAACAATGTAATACAGTTTTTTTTGTTGTCACTGTTCTTGAGAAGTAACGCTCCATCATATCCTTCCTCCTTATCGCTCAGAGATTTAGGAGCGGTTTTTTTGTTTTAAATGTTAAGAATGCCGTGAAATTAACTGTCAATATTATTACTTTTATGACAGAAGTGATTGTTGTTATCTATTGTTGAGTTTGTTAGTTTCCTTATTTGATTTTTCTACTCATAATGGCTAGAATACTTTTAACTGCTGATAAAAAAGTAGAAATAATAAAGATAGTCGGTGAAAATGTACGGTCTTCAAGAGAAGCAGCAGAAGAATTTAATTTAAGACATCCTCTAAGACAACCAATACACCATGGTACCATAGCAAGAATATGTCACTTGTTCAATACAACTGGTAATGTGCTTAAACCGAGAGTATATCTTAATCGAAGGCATGATGATGATAATGTTATATTAGCGGCGTTTAACGCCAATCCCACTACCAGCCTTAGAAATATGGCTCGTGACCTGAATTTGTCGGTGTCAAAAATTTGGAGCTGTTTAAAACGCCATAAACTACAACCGTTTAAACCAAAATTTTTACACACTTTGAAGGAAGGTGATGAAGAGAGAAGACTGGAATATTGTTTATGGATCTAAGGTAATTATTTAAATAATCGAGACTTCTTGAAGAAAATAATTTTCACGGATGAAGCAACTTTCTCCACCAACGGGGTGGAATCATCACAAAATTCTATGTACTGGGCAGTAGAAAATCCTGATTGGGTAATAAATTGTAAAAGGCAATATTTCCAGAAGGTAAATGTGTGGTGCGGAATTTTAAACGAAACAATAATAGGGCCGTTCTTATTTTTTCAAAATATAAATGCGTTACATTTGCTACAATTTTTAAATAATGATCTGTGGAATGCAATAGTCGATTTTCGTTTGGAACAATTGTATTTCCAACTCGATGGAGCATCTATCCATAATTCCGTAGTAGTAAGAACATGGATGAATGAACATTTTCCCCAAAGATGGATAGAACGAAATAGCCCTCTAATACATTGGCCACCCAGATCTCCTCATTTCACTCCCATGGATTTTTATTTTTGGGGTCATATTAAAAGCAAAGTTTATAAGACCAGACCTCAAAATGTGGAGCAGCTTTGTGAGAGGATAAGGCAAGCGTGTTTAGAAGTTACAGGTCAAGAATTGCGAAGAGTTGTAATAAATAACAGAAAGCGGATTGAGAAGTGTATTACACTAACTTGATGGTGAGTTAGTAGATAGGGGTGTCTTCACGAGAAGTGAAACAAACGTTTTTTTTTTGAAAGTTTTCCGATTTTCACCAAATTTTGTAGGGGGGCATATCTCATGATTCTGAAGAACT
The DNA here is from genome assembly GCA_963675555.1 of Leptura quadrifasciata. Lineage (NCBI taxonomy): Eukaryota > Metazoa > Arthropoda > Insecta > Coleoptera > Cerambycidae > Leptura > Leptura quadrifasciata. The sequence goes on along the minus strand of OY776674.1, from coordinate 105,000,087 downwards.
TTTATTAACAAAATTTTTGTCTATTTCTAAGCCTACTATGATTTCTCGAAAATTGCGATTTTCTTTTTATCGCAGTAGGCCGGCGTTTTAGATCTAGAAGGCATTTGTGTATCATGTAAAGTCGCCTTATAGAGTTGTATATCTGATAAAAATTAGAAATGAATTCGGCCACAAATAAAGGAGATACAAGGATGTCTTCACGAGAAGTGAAACACACTGTATTTTGCCTACCTTTTCTATGGTTTTTAGACACATTTTAAGTATCTTATATGTAGTTTTATTAACTATTTTGTTAGTCCTTAATTAATAATAATTAATTATTGTTAGTATTATTATTTGAATCTACGAGTAGTAAGAGAAAACATGGGGAATGGTTCAGTCAGATCATTTCTGCCATAGAAAATGGATCAAGGTAAATGGTGCCCTAGTTTGACGCTGATTATTGCTAAATATTCATAAAGGATTTTATTATTTATTCAACCATTTATTTATTTGTTTGTTTGTTTGGTTTTTCTTTATTTATTTATTTACTTACTTACTTGCTTACTTATTTATTTACTTAGATATAATCACTCAACAGGTAACCAATTACAAGGTGGGGACATTACAGTGAAGGAATGTAAAAAACATATATTCAAGATTTTAAGGCTAACAACATGAAATTACGTTATATTTTCTTAAATAACAACAATAACAATCCTTAGCAAAAAGTTTTGATTGATAGAGTCTTTGGTTTGTTCGGCTTTCTGATCAACTTTAAAATAAAATACGTATTATACTCATGTCACAATACACAATAAATAAGTTCACTTTGGTTCAGCAGCATACTATAGGAGAATAAATTGTTATTCATCCTGTATATCTAGTTCCACATAAATAACCCCTCATTATTTTTAAACAAATATTTGCCAATACAATGAATTACTAATTTTATGAACATAACAGTGATATATCGGCTAGGTATCGAAAATATATCATCTTGCTAAAATTCATAGTCACGCCATTTATTTACAACATAAATTATATTCAGAATTATTATACACGCATAATCAAACATACAATTAATTAAAAATATTCGGTTGGTCTCACCTGTTATAAATAAAATTGCTATCCATCATGTTTATAACAATTTAGTATTTAGCCGCAATGGATTTTCATTTTTCACTCGATTTTTCATAACATATTGATAAACCGTCATGAAAATGCACACAAAATTTCAATTTCCATTCGAATTATTTAATTAAAGCGTTATCCTGAGTCTGTTTCTGAAAGCAATGAAATACCCTTGATGATTTCTAATTGATTTGCCGTACTCGGCCCATATCGGCTACAATTAATAATTATTACTATCAAGATTTTTATATTATTATAGTGGTAGAATTGAACACGGACATAATTATGTGCCATGTTTTGCCAGCATTTATCTTGTTATCTAAAAAGCTTTGAGAATATTAACTCCGTTAATATATTCTAATATATTTTGTGCAATTGGTATTTTGATAAAAATTCTATAGCCTTAATATATCAAATGCAATATAGCGATTCGCTTCCTCATAGAAATACAACTTCCGCGTTAACTTTCTTAAAATATTTACCATTACAATTCAGTAGTAGTAGAAATCGCATTATTGGCTTCGATTTATTAAAAATTATTAGCTCAGCGCCATGTGGAAAATGAAATGGTTACAATTCAGTTAATTACATATTTTAGGAACTTAATAATAGTCGCAAACTCCTCTATAAAATCCTTATTTTACTATAAGGAACGTAACCAGACTGCAACCAATAGCTACTCTCCGGGCTATGTGCCCCGCCGAGCGCTGAATTACAAGTTACAAGCCTGGCGCGTTAAGTGTAATAATTGCATATTACCATCAAAACGCTAATGCTTAGATAGCAACAACCTTGCACTGATGAGAGTCAACAGCTCGAAACTGCAGTCTGCAAATGATGTGTGGCGACTCTCACGAGAGCTTCTTTAAGTAGGATCAGTCTTTACCCTAAATTGCTGAACCACTTGAATATTTAGATCTTGAGCCAATCATCATAATTCCAACGTTGTCAAAAATTTTCACATAAAAAAATATATTATTGCGTTTACAATCTGGTTTTAGACGTTGAGCTCCAGATCATTGTCATCAGAGCTGAAAATTTCCTGTTGTCTAGACCTGTAATAACAGACTTGTAAAAATAGGCCTGTTCTAGATAACAGAAAAGCTTTAGCTTTGGCGACAATGACCAGAAGCTCACGTCTACCTCTCTCCTGTAATATCTAAAATCTTGTGGTATGTGGTTCCGTACCCACTTTGTTTATCTACTGATATTTGCAAAGAGAATAGCACATTTTACGCACTCGAACAACGAATAAGATCCAAGTGGCTGCTTTTTCTAGACGTCATTACTATTGCTATTTTATTTTGGGTCTATTTCGGGCGTGCTATAAAATACGGGATAATAACTTTTTTTTCAGGATATGGGGCATTTTAATTAAGTAGAGGATCGTCCGTTGAAATTCGGAATGGGCGGCAACCCCGGTGGGTATTCCGAAACTTATGAAAAAAATGTGATGTAGGGCCATAATATTTAACATCTAATTAACAGAATTGACAATGGAGATAACTTATACGTTTAGTTAAACATATACAGGTTGGAGACGACTTCTCTAATTCGGATTCCTCAATCTACAGTAAAATTTAATACATTTTTTTAAAACACCCTATATCATTTATTTATAGCACAAATTGAGTTTTTAACTATAATAAACGCAACGTTAAATGTGCAATTATTAGAAATATTCGTTTGGCATCAAATATTATAAATAAAGTTACCATCTATCTATAAATTGAATTCTCATTTTTCTAAACATATTCATAAAGCTTCACGAAAATGTATACATACAACTTTAATTCCAAATATTTAATTAAAGCATTATCCTGAGCCCTAGTGCTTCTCGCAGCGATGGAATACCCTTGATAATTACTAATTGATTTGCCGTGCTCGGACACTACCGGCCATAATTAGTAATTATTAAGTTTATTGATACTCCAGGTCATGTTAGCTGAATGTCTGTATCTTAACATTTCATTCACCGCAAACATAATATTTCGAAACACTGACACTGGTCATATATTCTAATATGTTCTGGTAGTTAGTATTTCGATAAATCTTTTATGACCGGAATCCACTTCATTATAAAAATTGTAATCAAATTGGCTTCTGTTATAGAACATATGTCTAAAATCTATCCCCTTCTAACTTACCAACTAATTGAGTTTAAGAGCTTGATTTTTAACATTAGTCGATCTTGTCGATAGAATGCGTCGGCGAAATTTTTTAAAGATTTTTATGATCAATTTGTATTAGCTCGTTACGCTCCACCCAGGAGGTAGAGCTCTTGAAGCGTATTTTTTTAATAAATTTTTTTCAGGATCGAAAACGCCTACAAGTCTAACAGTCGATTTTTCAAATAAATAATAGAGATTTAAGCAAGTATTTAATTTAAAATTTGGCACGAAATTTTGGTTTAGTAAGAGGCATGTTTCCCCTAGATATAATGTATATTGGCTCGTAAAAAATTAAGATATAACAAATTAGCTTTTTTAGTTTTTGCAAATTAACAAATTAATAGACATAATTTTTATAGGTCAAATATTATTAGAAATTTAATTGTGTATCTTTATTGTGTATATTTCTATGAACACAAAAGGTTAACAATACAGTAAATATTAATATAAAAACTACTAACCTGAAGTACTTACTAAATAAAGGCTAATATAAATTTAAAAATTTTAAAAGAATTTTTAAAACTTGCTTTTCTGTAAAGCAAAAAATTTAAAAAATGCTAATGCAAGAAAAGTAAGGCATGCGTACTTTGTGTGATTATACGCATGATTGTATGAAAGAGGTGGAATCATTGTATACATAGTGCATACAAAAAGATGATACATATGCTTATACACAAAGTGCTTTTCTTGCATTCGTACATTAGTTTTTGTATTTTTTACTTTTTAGTACGACTTTTTACAGAAAAGCAAGTTTTTAGAATTTTTTTTTTTTTAATTTTTTTCTTTTCTACTTTTCTTTTCGTCTCTTAACGATTTGTTTTGGTTTCTCGCTCCTACGTTTTGCAGATTTTTCTATTTTCACCCCCGTGCTCCCTATGTGCGGATATTTGTAAAAGTAACTATGGAAAACTGTATTGTCATCCGATCTTAGTAACTTAGCAAAATTTCATCAATTGATTATGTCAGGAAGTGGAAGTTAAATAAGGGATGCAAGATTTGAAGACAATTTTCATCCCCGCGCCCCTTACGTGCAGATATTTGCAAACTGTATTGTCATCCGATCTTAGTACTGTACAAAATGTCATCAATTGATTGTCAGGACGTGTGTTAAATAAAAGATGCAAGATTTGAACAGAAACATTGTGCAAGGTATTGCGAGTTAAAGAAAAGCAAGTAAAAAGATATATTTATTCATTCATTCATTCATTCATTTATTTATTTATTTATTTATTTATTTATTTATTAGATACAACCACCCAACAGGTAACAAATATACTACAGAACAGTAGAATATAATACAATAAACAGAATGTAGAGTTATAGAAAACAGAATAGGTGAAAAAGACAGAGAAAAGAGAAAATATACAATTATCATACAAATAGTATTAAGCTTATTATACACTAATATTCATGTTACACAGATAGTAGATTTTTTATCGAGGCAAGGCTACAATTAAATATATCAAGCTCATTTTGCAGCGAATTATAATTTTTACACATAAAATATATGGGTGAAGTTTTTAATAGATTAGTCCGAGGGGTAACGAGATAAAAAGATTTCTACTTTTTATACGAGGTACCCGAAAACATAGTTGTTCCAAAATAGATGAGCAATCAAAGATATTGTGAATAATTTTATATAAGAATACCACGGAGTGTGCCATTCTTCTGTTTTGTAGACTCGATATGTGAAATCTTTCTAACGTAATGCTTTGTGGGTAACCGATTGTAGGATAGTTGCCATCTTCAACAAAACATAAGTACTTAACCAGACGACGCTGGATGTTCTCTATATTGTTTATGTATATAGCATATCCCGGAGACCTTACCAGTGAACAATATTCTAGTTTCGACCGCACAAAGGAAAAATATAACAGTTTCATAATGTCCGTATTATTAAAACCCTTACAATTCCTAATTACGAACCCTAAGTTTTTTAACGCTGACGATACAGTTAAGTTCATATGCTCATTGAAACTTAGATTTCTGTCAAAAGTAACACCAAGATTTTTAATGATATCAGGTCTTTGTAACTCTTGGTTATTTAAATGGTAATTGTAGGTGACATGAGTGCGGGCTCTACAAAATGTAAACGCGTTGCATTTAGATACATTAAGAGGCAATTGATTTAATATACACCAATGATTTATCTTATCCAAGTTATTCTGCAGCTTATCACAATCTGCCTCAGTTTCAATTACATGATAGATTTTCAAGTCATCTGCGTATAATAGACTTGAAACATCCAGGTCTATAACAACATCGTTAATAAAAATATTAAACAGTAGTGGTCCCAGTACCGATCCCTGAGGAACACCTGAGCTAGCTATAATATCAAAAGACTTGATACCACGGTATTCTACATACTGTCGCCTGTTTGTTAAATATGAAGTGGTTAAATCTAATAATGCTAACGATAATCCGAAATTACTTAGTTTCTGTATATTCTGTATATTTTAAAACAAATTAAAATTAATATTTATATTGTTACTCAAAATTAGTCTTTAGTTGATTTTTTATTGTTTGGATTTATTTGCCGTGTAAGTTTAGAGATAGATAAATATACGCTGATAAATAAATAAAAGAAGAGCGCAAAGTTTCATGTTTAGACCTTATTGTATGTACGTAACTGATCATTTGTATATCTCAAACTTCGGCCGTGGGAGTTGGAGTTTTTCATCAATATAATTAGGTTCTTGCGATATAACGACATTGTTTAGTAAAGAGGTGAAGTGCACAAAGCGCCTTTCATTTAATATTAGCAATTTTAACTCTCTAATGTACGATGTAATATATTCATAAATTGAGCTTCTTGTAACAAACCTAATGCAGATATTTTTTATTTCTTAAATAAATAAATAAATAATGCATTTATTTCCAACAGGTAAATACCTAATTACAGGAAACATAGAATTGTTACAGAGAACATGAGAATATGAATTACAAAAATATGAAAAAATATTCAAATAAAAACCTAAGCGTAAAATTATGGAATAGTATACATAAAAAAAAAAATATGAGAAAAACATTAAAATATACAAGTGAGCAGAACATTGTGAAATAATAAAAATGGAATTCCAAATAATATGATGAACTGGGCCCTAACAATGTACATTCTATGCATTGGAGATAACAAAAATCTAAATAGGTGGCTTTTAAAATGCATGCCGTGCACTAAGCAGTAAAGATATAAAAATAAGGTAAAAAACATAGTATCAGGGTAGGTGTACATATATTGAGTTGCTTCTTAGATATAAGTCAATTATACTACTTAAACTGTCGTGATTAATATCACAAAGACCGGAAATTGAATTGAATACCTTACACATATTAAACATTGGTGATTTACACATAAGGTTAGTACGACCAAAGGGGGTATAAAAATAATCACTATCACGAGAATGCAATCGAGGTCCCAAAAAGCAAAGCTTATTAACAAGGGATGAACAATCGATATTGTTGTTAATTAGATTGTACAAAAATGGAAGGCAGCACAGTTCCTTTTTTCTCTTAGTGAAATCATATTAAACATATCTAATAGGAGGTTATTATCAGTGCCTCGCTGTGGAAAAAAAAACATTAGTTTTAAAAAACATGAACTTTACAAATTTTCTCTGGACAGATTCAGTTAATATAATCAAATTTTGGTATATAGGAGACCATATGAGAGCGGCATATTCCAGCTTGGATCTAATGTATCTCAATTATAATATTTTCAAACTTTCAACACTAGAGAAAGAGCTCCAGTTTCTGACACAGAACCCGAGCAACTGAGAAGCTGACTTTGTCATCTGATTAATATGGCTTGTAAAACTAAGTTTACAGTCGAAAATTACACCTTCTACACCATCTTTGAATTCCAAACAACGCTCGAGTGGAAAATTGTTTATGCTGTAGTCAAATTGTATAGAATTGTGCCTACGAGTAAAAGTCACGATTTTGCATTTGGAGATGTTTAATTTAAGAAAGTTGTTGGAACACCACGTAGAAACTTTGTCTACTTCTGTTTGTAAGTAAATACAGTCACTGAGACTATTTATATTTGTAAAATGAGATCATCTGGATCTTTTGGAATTTATTTCGGTCTGATAGATTCAGGCAGGGCCCATAAACATAGTCATGTGACAAAACTAGAGACTTGCATAGGAAATGTTCATTATCACTATCAAGGACACTTTATAGACTTAAAGTCTGTTTAAATGAGCAAAAGCATTTTCTACGAACTTCCGATACATGTGGAATAAATTTCAAACAGTTATCAAAGATCAACCCTGAATTTTTAACCTCTTCTACCTATTCAATGATTACATTGTCAATTGACACCACGATGATATTTTTACATTTATTTGGATTCAAATCGAGTGAATTTTGTAAAGTCCAGTTTTTTATTTCATTTAAGTCATAATTGATCTCAGTTTGGGTCTTGTTTGATGTGAATACATCAAATGCAAAATAAAACTGAACATCATCAGCGTATATATGTTATAAAGAACAGTATTTTGTGACCTTTGGTAAGTCTGCAGTATAAATAATAAATAATAAAGGCCCCAAGATTGAAACCTGAGGCACTCCAGAGAGTAACAAACGTTCAGCAGGCTTTTCGTCCACTTGAAATGTCAAGACAGATACGTTGATAGTGATTAAGTAAATAAGCGGTGAACTACGTTAAGATGTCATTATTTACACTGTGACATGCCATCTTTCGCTGGTGTCCGCAAGTAAATTAGTAGATCGATTCATCAATCTATCCATAGTAAAAAATTACCTTTAACGATAAATGTCACCACGCTCTAATAGTCTATCCAAATTACCACTTTACGCTTTTCGTCAACAGATGGCTCTCGTTAGGAAAATATATCAATTTATTAAATAGATGTGTTTTATTGTGTATGTATTAGAAAATCTACAATATAATTATTATAATAATTGCCGTGTAAAAATTGTTTACAAAATGATAGTGTAAAGATGGTTAATGATCAAAAGTCCATAAAAAAAATAAAATTTAGTTTTTAACATTTCACAAGTTGGCACTCTGACAGTAAAACTGTCAGTTCATGTCATTTCCTCTTGTTTTTGTGAGTTACACAAGGTTATAAAATCATTGAAATTGCTTAAAACTTCCTTTTTAAATCAAGAAATTGAGCCGAAAACTTTGCTAGATACTAATTTAGTTAAAAGGCACGTGCTTGCTAGTCGGTTTAATACCTGATTAAAAACTAGATTTAACCTAAGATTGCAATTCATATTTTGGTTTGTTTAATTGAAATGTTGATTTATTCAGATTAATAAGCTAGTTAACGTCTAGAAGTAATATTCTAGGTAAGTTTGAATTTCTTTGATTTATTACAGGCATGTACCAAAATAATAATAAAAAAATTCTGAAGGATTTTTTGATAGGTCTGAGTTCCGCTGTTGTACTTACTTTGTTATTTTTAGGTATTATCTTAGTAGTACTTATTTGCAAATTAGCTGGAGTGTTCCAGATTCGAAAGAAAAATTTATGATGTAAGTCGGGGGTTCTGTTATAATTGGTAAGCTAAGCTGAAGCATTTTTCCGGAGATACTTTCATATCCTACTGTGTGGGGTTTTGCATTAAGACTAGAGTATGCATTAGTTCGGTAGAGGCAAATTGAAATTCAAAGTTATTATCTGATAATCTAGCATTCTCAAGCTTTGAACGATAGTTGTCAGGTATTTATAAAAATCGATAAAATAATTGTTTATAAGATTTGCCTGGCAAAGATGTTCTGGAAATGAAGAGATATTTTGGTTAGTTTTAACAGTTCCATTAGATTTTAGGTTTGACCATAGAGTTTTAGTATTTCTGATGTTTAAGTTGATATGGAAAGTAAGAAAAACTGCAACACAGCGTTGTAAATATTTCGCAAATCACAATAATATATTCTATCTGCATGATTTCTGCTACTTTTAAACCGATTCCAAGCCTTGTTTCGATTTTTTCATGACACATAAAATATCAGTTAACCAAGGTTCACTGGTCCTATTGATTCCAAAGTTACTAGTTTTAAGTGGTGCATGAATATCAAAAAGTGCTATTAATTGAGTGTTAAAATAAGAAAGTTCTTCATCGATGTCAGCCATTGTATGCAGACAATGCCAATCAATCAATGCTACTTAAGTCTAAAAGAAAATATTCTCTGTTAAAATTTGAAAAGGATCGAAAGGTTTTTGCGACAGTAACCTTTTCACATTTTATATCTAAAGCACAGAATACAGTGTTGTGATCTGCGAAGCTATGACCTAAAACTCCAGAATTTGAAATATTCAACTGTTCATTTACTATAATCAAATCAAGAAGGAACTCTGATTCTGAAGAAAATAAAATTCACGTTTCCAGAGAATTCCATATACGGCAAAAATTTGGATCGATCATAGCATAGCATAATCATCCAAAATCATCAAATTTTATTTCCGATTATTTTATGTCTGTACTTTTTTATCATAGGATTCAGCTTCCTTGCTCCCTGTTTGGGCAGATTTTGCTTCAAAAGTTGGTGAAAAGCGTGGATAACTTTTCAAATATTTTTTTCTCACTTCTATCGACAAATATCCCCGAAATATAAGCTTTTACAATTTTGTCTATTTTTGAACTTAATTTGTGTAAATTATAACATGAGATCATCGCTGGGGTAGGGTTCAACTATCTTTCACGTTTTTAGAAATAACGTCCGTGCATACTGCGGTTGAATAGTATATTGTTTTATTAAATTTTTAGCGGATTTTATATGTAATTAATTTCTATGCTAACCAATAATTAGAACCGATTACTATTATTTTTAAATCGGACCTATCAAAGTCAGAAAATCAATATTATATATTTAGTGTAACATGTTATGAACATCCAGCACCCTGTGGTCGTGTCATTACAACTGCTCAGTTTAATTTGAACTACATCATAATCAAAATAAGATAATCCTTAACGGCACATACAAAATATTCTCCTTCACATTATCATGCCAGATAGGTTAACGTTATTTGTTAGATACAATGCTCATTCTCTAAGAGATATAACATAACGAACTGAGTGAATAGGGATGAAAAATAATTTTCTACCATGATATATAGCAACTATTCAAGCTCGTGCATTATCGATACGAGGTAACGATTGTTTTTATGTTTTTTTAAGAGCACACTCCACTTTGATGGAATGATCGAGTGTCAGCAAAGCACTATGCATACATTTTAAGTGCATCAGGAACGCTTTCACCAGCTGTCGATTTATTAGCAATAAGTTTTTGAGGAATTTGCCTATTAGTACGGTGTCGGAATACTAATCTACTCCTTAATCTTTAGAGAATCTTTTAGAAAAGTATAGGGTCGAAATTTTCCGCACGTGTTACATTTTTCAACATCATATTGAAATTTTAAATTCCAATTTAATGTTTTATTTTCCCGAATTAAATAATGTTTTATCAAGTTAATGCAAGTTGGAAAATAATTAGAGAATATTACTAGAATTGCGAAATATACCAAAATTTATTTAAATGTAAAAAATTAAAAATCATTGCGTCTACTGCCACTTTTAAAAAATATCAATGATATCGAAAATATGTAGAGTACAAAAACTTATTTAGGATTTATTAGTAGATATTAGGATGGTTCCGCCTGACAGTGATGTAACAGCATGGACTCAATTAGCTGTGATGTCACAACTTATGCATCCAAACATATTACTGTCAGAAATTCCGTCGAATAACATTGGAATTTGAGCCATTAGGCCGTAATTTGAAATTTGCGGCCGAGGTACAGCCGAGGCGAAGCAAACTTCGAATAAGACCGAGAAAGATCATTTGGTCGAGGTGCACACAACATGTTTAGGCAACTGTCTCAAAATGTAAAATAAAATATTTTAAAAATTGTTTCGTATAAATTACTGGAGACATGGAAAAAATTTTGCAAGAAAACTACTAAGCATACAGTTTTAATTCGATTAACGAAAATAAATGAAAACGTCATTAGATAGTTTATTGACAAGCCGTGACATATTTTAATATTAACAATGATCAAGTAATACATGAGGCTGTGATGATGTGCGGCAGTGAAGTAAAAGCGGCCAAAAAAGTAAGATTGACAAATGAGTACAAAGAGGTGACACTTTAGGAATGCTATCGGATCCTATAAACGTCATTTTCTGTGACAGTTGCCTAAAAATATATGCATTTACATAAGATTTAAAAAACCTTTAATTTAATTTTAATAATGTCAAATATAAAACAGCAACAGTTTCCTCAAATGATAATAAAGAATGTGAAAATTTAAATTATTGTAGGCGGAAAGTAATGCAACTGCAGCTAACTTCAATGCTCTTGTTAGACTTCACATTTACAGTTCATAACCTAATCTTTCTTTCTCTAGACAAATTTTGTATTCTTTGTAAATTGTTTTAACTATGGGTTTATGTTTTGTTCCTCAATGTGATCATACGAATAAAAGTGGATGTAAAATGTTTAATTTTCCAAAGGATGCCAAGTTAAAAGAAAAGTGGGAGCTATTTACTAGGTAGGTTAGGGTTATTTATATTCTACCTTATTATAGAGTCATCTAATAGCAAAATGTTGATTTACAATAAGAGGACAGCAGCACAAGTTATTAAAATTTCTGAAAAAATTTCCTCTTTGTAATATTGTTCCGGTGCCGATTTTCATAGAAAAAATTATGTTAATTACTATTTACATAAATTCTATACAAGATTTATTATAAACTGTGTACCTAGTTAATTTTATTTGTTCTATTTTCAGAAGAGGCGATAGGGAATGTGATAAGTTTTCATTGCTCTGTTCTTGTCGCTTTAAAGATGGTGACATAAATAATTTACCAGGGATATTTAAACGAAATGTTGGAAAAATGTTTACACATTCACCTCCAGAAAGACGAATTCGCCTATACCTACCTCAAGTTTATACATTTTGTCTTTCATACTTGCTTGAACTTCTCCACGTATAGTATGCAGCTCATTATCATACTGATTTTTTTTTAATATATCCTGAAACTACATAATTTTCTTCTTCGTATGATTTTAGTTTCTTTACAGAAGTCAAATATTGCGCTCATACTTATAACTGTTTTTTAGACATTTTAATTATGTATATTTATAGACCAGTCGTCAGGGTTTTGTTATAAGAATTCCTAAGGAAGTTATTTTTTCTATCGCTTCCTTTTATGTTTAGAAAGAGATTTATTGAAAATGCCCCTTCCAATTTGATCCGGAACATATTGTTTAAACAACTGAAGGGTAACGTTAAGCGTTTTTTTTAAATATCCCCGAAAATGTCAATAATAAGACAAAAAATCAAGAAATTTAAATTCTACATAAAAAAGGGCCCTACATTTTTTTCGATTGGTGTAATAACTTTGAAAATAGAACCGTGGATAGGAGCGAGTCACGGGTCACATCAGCATAAGAGAGCAAAAAATTGAAATTATTATGAATGTAGTAGTTAAATATTCTGGTGAAATAATTGAAATTATTGTTTACTTAGGATTATGCTACATATTATATTTATTGTTATTCATACAAGCATTCTCCTCCTTTTACGTTTAGGTTGGGGCCCAAGATCGAGTTGCTCTGCTATTTCTGGTTCTCTGATTTCTTGATGTTCCTTGGTTCCTTCAATCTCTTCAGGTTCTGCAGTCTCTTCAGCTTCTCCCGTCCCTTCTCATCTTCATTTGACATCTCAACGTTAAAAAACTTCTCGAGATCGATGTCAATATGTTCATCAATGTCTTCTTCAATGTCAATTCTGAATGCTTCGACACTGGAGCAAGTTTGACCTTCCCAATGGGAACAGATGATGGAAAATTTCAGCCAATGTTTACGGCACCCGCAGTTTCCCTTGCATCCACCTCGACAACTACAAGATATTATTTTCAGCAATGTTGGTGGTGCAGTTTCTTTTTTAGTGGTTACTGGGAGTAAACCGTTCAGAGCCCGTTTCCACCCCCATTCGGTTGGTTCCAAATCAATGTCTCCCCATCTTTGTATTTGATGATACACTCTGTATGCATGCTGTCGTGCTGTTGCACGAGTAGGTGGTAAAGAACGAATGTTGAATGAATTTTAGCCACTGCTTTTTTGAAGCACAGAAATCTCCATTAATCCAAGGAAAACTTATCTTTCTTTTTCTGCAGCGGTTTTCAGGAAGTAGGGGTGAGAATCTTTGAAGAGAAAATGTCCAACTATTGTCTAGCCTCACCGGCGCGGCGCACGGCTTGCTACAATTATAAAATCGCATAATGTGTAAACAAGAAGTGTCGATAGCAGCATGGTACGCGGGGGGAGTCGGGCGCCCTCTTTTGCACGGTTCTATCTTTAAAACTATTACACCAATCGAAAAAAGTGTAGAGCCCTCATTTATGTAGAATTAAGTAGAGAATACATTTCTATTCTTGACTTTTTATCCTATTATTGATGTTTTCGGAGATACTTAAAAAAACGTTAAAATTTTCCAATTCTTCAATTCCTCAGCTACTTGCTGTTCGGCTTATTAAACTATACTATTATTGTATCTTTGTCTTCAATGATATTCTTTTTAATCTCCTTTAAGAAATTTTTTTGACATCTCTCGTTTTTAATTAAACTCAATGGAGTAGTATCAGTGACGTCATCATTTGACAGCTTGAAAACGGTTAAGTGGATTGTTGAAAAATTTGACATAAGAGCAAGTCTTAGTTTGTGATCGATTGTAAAATTAGTGGTGCATAATTTTAGTAACAAATTCATGTAGAGACATTTATTAACGTTTTTTTAAAAGCTTAGTGTGAAAGAAATTTCGATACGTATCGTATCAGTGCTATTATTGGAAAAGAAAAATTTGTTGTCAGGTATGTTAACATCCCTGTTAAATTGTAAATTATAAATATAAGCATTAATAACACTAATAATTTAGTTTTTCGGTTTTTTTGTTAAGTAGGTATATTGCATAACTCATTTGCTGAAATATTCATTTAATATATGTATTCATAGTTTTGGTATAAGCCAATATTGACAGAATATAATAGGTTAGGTAGTAGTAATTTCTATTTACTAATATTAATGGTTTTGTAAAAGATTAATATCTATTGCTATGAAATTTATATTTTCCGACAATGTTACTAATTCCCTGCCAAAAATGGCATACAGAAACGTGTCCAAAGTAGTTCAAAATGTATATTTTTCTATGAACATGACGAAGATCTATGTAGATGACGATAACAGTTTTGCATATGAGTTTCTATGCCATTCTATTGCACAACGACTTCCCATCATATTGAGGAAGAATATCTCTTGGAATGTTTATGGTTATTGATATGACTATATGTGGAATCGACTAATTTCGTTCAATAACTGATATCGGTCTCATAGAACCTTATAGCTTTATTTTTATCTGTTTCTATGAGCATTTTTTGGCAGGGTTGTACTTCAAGCTCAAAAGTTTGTAATGAGTTTGAATTTGTTACCATTTTAGAAACAGAATGTCGACGGCGGCTGTTGTGTGCACTAATCGATGGAATCGAAAAAGAACAGTCAGATTTTTGGATCTTCCATCTGCTCAAACCAAACGACAAGTAGAGCTTGCAAGAATAGAAATACGTACTCGGCCCAGCAGCGTTCTGTAGAGATGATTTTTTCGAATTGAAAATAAAAAATGCAAGAATATGTTCCAAACATTTTGTTATGGGTACCTAGGTATATGATAGTTTTTACATGATTTATAACATAATATTGCAATGTTGACAGTGAATTTGCCTAATTAATCAAAATAGGATGCATAAATGTTCTTAAAATTTCACTTAGTGTAGATTGTTCTTAAGGTGATATGTAACATTTTTTTTGTGTAAAAAAGTATTGTTAATAACACAAATAAAACTGATTGCATATGTAGTTATATGGTTATTAATTACATCCTCCTCCAGTAATGTGCGAATAGACATAGTTTTGGGTTGATAAATGAAGGTAGGTTTTAAGATCAAATCAGATTTTAAACTGAGTGTACTAAACAATGCAAAATACATGGAAGAATGAAAAATAAAACCCTAACTTTTCGAAAAACTTCGTTGAATTTTCAATGTATCTGAACATTTTTAAATTCAGGAAGAAAAAACGATGAATATATTAAATGTAGATAGAGCAGCATAGAGCAAAATACTTTATTTTATAGCAATACATAGTGGTTTTGTTGTTTTTATTAACATATTCTACATGTAAACTTAGAAAACATACATCTGTATATACGTTATATAAAGCCATTAACTTCTTAAATATCATAACTGCATAATTTACAAATATATAGATTACATAAAAATCTTTGTGAAATGCCAAAGCGCACTGCATACTCTAAGCATCTGGCCTTGTTTTTCAATACTACAGCCATATCAATGTTCTTGTTACTGAGTTCTATTCAATAAGCCAATACATCCGTCACAGACGTATCCTCATACAACAATCCAAGGCTTAAACGGTACTTCTGGTAATCTTTGAGAATGCCTAACCTAAAACAAAAATTACATTCATCCTTAATCTGTTTTAATAATGTACAAATGTTGAAAAGCAGTAATTTGTGATGACACATTACAGACATAAGCAGTATACTTTGATAATGAACTTTGAATTTCATATTATTCACATAGAATCTACACTTACTTTACCAACGAGATATCGCTTGCTAATTTTTTTGTATCCAGAAATTCTATCCATTTACAGGCAAGCTGAGCAAAGGCATCTAACTTGGTCATCATGGTCGTAGGGCTCGTTCGAAATAACATATAATCCATCACCACAGTTTAAGAAATTTTTGGGATATCATTTAGCGATACAGTTAAATCTTCTACCTTTATACTACTTCAACACCGTTAATATCCTCTAACTTAGAAATATAATTTGGTGACTCTTAAAATGAAGTGTATAGATCAAATTTCAACAAATTTAACATTCCTAATTGTTAAAATTAACACACCATTACGAAAATAAAAACCTTTTGACAGTACGGGAAAAAACACGTCCGTTAAAAAATGCAAATAAAACACAAAATTAAAGCCAGTTCAACAAATCACCAAACGTATTAGTAAAAGGGAACACTAATAATTAATTTTACACAAAAAAAGCTTTTCAAAAAGCTCTAAAATACCTTAAAACTTGGTATAATTAAATGACTGTAAATATCACAAAAACTTTCGAGTCCACTTAACTGAAGTTGCAGCTTGATTGTGACGTCAGCTGATACTACTCCATTCCAGATTATTATTTTTCATCCATTACCAACTCCGCCAGCTTACTTTTTAAAACTTTTCTAACCTCCAAACTATTCATAACCTTTAAATATATCTTCTTCTTCTTTATACATAACTAAATATTTTAAACCAACTTATAATTACTAATAGCAATAATTTGTACATGACATTTATTTGTCACAATAAACTCTAATCTGTTGTCATCTGACATCTCTGTTTCCGATCTATCCCATATCCCCTTGATACAATTTTGTATACGACTCTGAACAAAAATTTCAAAATAGAATCAAATTCTATTTTGACTTTTCACAAATTAACAATAATTACAAATTTTTCTTTTCATAGCTCATTATATATAAAAAAAATTTAACTTATAGGTATATTTTCATATCACGTCAATATATATTAAAACATAATTTTTCAGTCGCAAGCTCCTCTATAAAATCCTTATTTTACTATAAGGAACGTAACCAAACTACAACCAACAGCTACTCTCCGGGCTATGTGCCCCGCCGAGTTCTGAATTACAAGTTACAAGCCTGGCGCGTTAAATGTAATAATCGCATATTATCAGCAGAACGCTAATGCTTCGATTGCAACAAGCACTAGCCGAAAGACTGATCCTACTTAAAGAAGCCCTCGGCCCGGCTTTAAATGAGACGCAACGAATTGAAATTTTGATGATGATTGATTGTGGAGAAACTCTGGTTTGTAAATTATTTAATGGTAAATACCCTGATCGAGCTATTACACAATCAACTGTTAGTAAAATAAAAAGGAAGTTTCTGTATCACTGTATCGAAATGGTGAAAACCCTAATGTACCGGAAATCTCCATATGGTTTAACTGGATGAGGCACCACCGCATTATTCGGTAATAGTACGTATTTATTTAAAATAAATTTTCCACATAGATGAATTCGTAGACGCGGATCAGTAGAATGGCCAGCTAGATCTCCGGACCTTACCCCATTGGATTATGTTTTATGGGGTTACCTTATATCCTAATTTTATTTTAACCGAACAATGTTGAGAACTTAAAAGTTAGTTACGAAATTGGAAGAATTGGACCTGAATTGAATTACTAACTTTTGCGAGAATTTCAGTTCCGGCTTGGACATTGTCAAGAAGCAATGGGCACGCAACTTGAATATTTAATTTAATTGTTTTTTGCTGTATTCATTAATTCTTGTATTTTTGTTTTATTACATTGCATTATTATTGTTGAAATATGTCTCGATAATTTCTTTGTCATAGAATTTAACGCATTGTATGCAGAAAAACTTGCTCTTTGAAATGACATTTTTTAAAATGGCGGTTGATATTTAAAAAAAATGTCGATGACGTCATAACTTTTTAAAAAATGTTTGTAGAAAGAAATACATGAAAAAATTGAGAAATGCATTTAAGGATCGACGCGTCTGAGCGAATGTTTGCTTTTATGTCCATAATTCTGTTCTCGAGAAGTTGTAGTTGTATTTTAACAAGTTGTATTTTACCAGCACTGATAAAAACTGGCATTCGTTTTATAACTAGTTAGAAGAATTAAACATAATATTTTTAGTCGCAAACTCCTCTATAAATCCTTATTTTACTATAAGGAAAGTAACCAGACTGCAACCAAAATTTCAAATCTGGCGCGTTAAGTGTAATAATTGCATATTACCATCAAAACGCTAATGCTTCGATTGCAACAAACGCCAGCCGAAAGGCTGATCCTACTTAAAGGAGCTCCCTTGCCAGTCGTCACACACCACTTGCAGACTGCAGTTTCGAGCTGTTGGCTCTCGTCAGTGCAAGGTAGGTATGCGACGACCGACATGAGAATCCTTTGACTATAGTACATCCCGGTATTTTTACAATAGCGACATGTAAAACAGCCAGCAGGCGCCATCTAGCGGTCCAGTGTCTGTTGCAATCGAAAAATAAATAGCCTGACTTGGCTTAGCATAGTTCAAATGTGCTTTTAGAGGGCGGAATATTAAACATAATATTTTTAGTCGCAAACTCCTCTATAAATCCTTATTTTACTATAAGGAAAGTAACCAGACTGCAACCAAAGTTACAAATCTGGTGCGTTAAGTGTAATAATTGCATATTACCATCAAAACGCTAATGCTTCGATTGCAACAAACACCAGCCGAAAGACCGATCCTACTTAAAGGAGCTCCCTTGCACTGACGAGAGCCAACAGCTCGAAACTGCAGTCTGCAAGTGGTGTGTGACGACTGGCAAGGGAGTTCCTTTAAGTAGGATCAGTCTTTCGGCTGGTGTTTGTTGCAATCAAAGCATTAACGTTTTGATGGTAATATGCAATTATTACACTTAACGCGCCAGATTTGTAACTTTGGTTGCAGTCTGGTTACTTTCCTTATAGTAAAATAAGGATTTATAGAGGAGTTTGCGACTAAAAATATTATGTTTAATATTCCGCCCTCTAAAAGCACATTTGAACTAGTTAGAAGAAGTTTTGCTTGATTAGAAAAATAATATTTTACATCATATAGAATCCCAGACTTAAGCGCATTATTTTACATAAATTTTAAATATCATACATCCGCAGCCGACCCTCTATATGTAAATTTTGTAAATAAATTGAAGGAAAATGTTGGCAAGTTAGGCACATTTTTTCTGTTCATTTTCATTTATTACTCTGATTTATTAGTCCCAGACATAATCATTGCCGTCAAGCGATTACCCAAACCATCAACGGTTATTCGCCCTCTGAATAAACCTCTTTTTTGAGATTGATATGTGTTATTTCCTTTTCAACTTCTCGTTAAAAGTTGGGAATAATGGAATAAAGAATCGACATGGTATGTAATTTATGTGTTTTTTTCTTATATATTGTTATCTAAAAACTAATTATAACTTTTTTATCATTTAATTTCCTTCATTTTATCCCCTTTTAATGAACAAATAACATGATCAATTCGCGAAATTGTTTTTATACACGTTTTTAATGATGTTTCGAGATTTCAATGTTACTATGTTAAATTTCTTCTTTATTGGTAGCTTCTATTGATTTTAAAGTTCATAAATGTATAAACTTGTTCAGCGGTCTTTCTACTTACTATTCTCATTTTACTAATCCCGTAATAGAGTCTCCAAACAACTGAAACGAAGTTTGATGAGCTATTAAACCTAAGCAATAAAAAAAAACTGATTTAATATACCTTTCAGACTGAAGTGTTCTCATTAGAAACCCATCATACTTCTGTTTACACCCAAATGTTACAACTACATTGAAAATAAGCAACAACTAAAAAAAAATTGACATTATTGTCAATCACTTTATTTTTGACGCACGTTACCCTATTTATTTTTAAAAAGTGGAAAGAAAAACAATAATGCTTCTTCTGTAAGTTTAATTAACACACTAAATTGTGTTCAATCTCATCAGAGTGAAAAACTAAATTCATCTAATTTAAGGTTAAACACACTAAGTCATTTTACGGCCAGATCTGATGTAAATAAATTTAATATTAAATAATTTATTTTCAATTTTTTTTTATTTTATCGCCTTGTTTAGATTAACGTCCCGGCGGAGTTTAGCATTAGCTATTCCATATCTCAATCAGGAGACATACAGATAGATAATTATACAACGACCATTTCCTACGACATTGCCATCTGCCGCAGCTGAGACTCGAACTGGAGTGGTACAGCAACTAGCCGTGTTATCTCTCACACAACCTCATCTAGTCCACTGCCACCAACTCGGTAACACATGAAAAACATCACTAAACATGCATATCCTAGCCAAGATTCGAGCCTGGGTCTCCTTGGTTGCAAGCCTAACACGTAAGCGTTGACCCACTGAGCCGGTTACTTGTTAATCAAAACTCATATCTGTAGTTGGCATCAGTGACACTGAATCTAATGGACTATATATTCAAAATGCCGAATTATAAATTAATAAGAAGTGACCGCGTATCACGAGGCGGCGGTGTTGCTCTTTATATAAATAAATTCATCTATTTCTATATCTTGCTCAGTATTATCTATACCAGCGAAGCGATCTATGACATATATAATTGCCAAAGTTACTATAGAAAATAAATTATGTGATATAGGAGTTTTATATAAGCCACTAAATTCTCATTATACCAACGTTTGTATTTTTATTCTAATGGATAATCCGAATATTAATATATTAATTAACAGTCCTGCTACTGTTTATTTAAATAACTTGTAAGTTTTTGATTGTATGCAAGTAATTAACGATACTATTAGAATAACCGCTCAAAGCGTAGCATTAGCATTCTTCTTCTTCTTCGCGGCGCAATAATGAATTGCGGCACTCAGGCCTTGTGGCCCATTGTGCATCCGCTAGCTGGTGAATGAATGTCCCCATCCCAGCCGGACTCCAAACCAAAGGCCAGAATCCTCTCCAGCGGGGCATTCTTTATGCCTCAAGTTCATGAGACTGGGGCAGGGAGAGGTGGATGAAAGTTTCCTCTACTTCTCCACAGAACCTGCAGTCGGGGTTGTTAACCACTCCGATGGTGTACATGTGTTTCCTGAAAGGGTCGTGTCCAGAGACTTACCACGACTCTAGCTTGCTTTCTGCTTAAACACAGTAATTGTGCTGCCCTCTTCGACGAGGGTCCTGAAATGAGGAGCTTCGCTTACCGAAATCCTGGATGGGAGATCAAGAGATCAACAAACTGGGAGTAATTCCAGTCCTCTATTGACCTTCTGGCGACCTCAAGGGCTGCTGAGAGCCCTCTCTGGCAAGAGAATCTGCCTGCTCGTTACCCTCAATGTTACTGTGCCCAGGCACCCAGAGAAGTTTAATCCTGTTGGACGAGCCAAGTTCGCAGGGTGCCTGTTTAGCGTAGCATTAGTATTACTAGATTCAATTATAACCATCTCTGACTTGGATATTAGAAATCTAGAAGTCTTAAATTTGTGTTTCTCTTACGACAACGTAACATCTTGTGATGTTGAATTAAACGATTATGATTCTGAACCCATAGGAAAAGAATTCCGCAGCCAAAAAGTGTTACTGTCAAATGACAAATCTAACAACCGTGCAGAACCGTGATTTATAGAGACTTTATATGAGTAAAAAAAGAAAAAAGTGTGGTTAAGATATAAAAAAGTGAAGCGTCGTAATTATTGCAAAAATGCTGTTATTCAACAAATAACTGCATTTTACACTTTTTATAATAATACTAATAATACTGTTATGTGCACGTCCAGGCCCTCTTACAAAGAGAGGTTAAATCCCTAGTCGCAGAATAAAAGAAAGCCCGCCTAATTAGCTACATTAGGGTAATAGTTCACCAGTCGGCCCAGAGGTGGCGCTTCCTCATAGAGCATACTAGAGACCCTATAAAGTAGAGACTGGCCACTTGGCCCAAGTGGATGCATAATGGCGGCGATGGTTTGTGTGTGCACGTGTGCATCAGCGTGTTTACAACGTATCGCAAGTGTCAAAAGCAGGTTGCAGTATTTTGACAAAGTGGAAACTTATATGTAAGTAATAACGTTACCATTAATTGTTTCGCATCCAAATCAGTCATGACATACTATTATTTTAATTTTAACCTATTACATTGAGTCTAATGACACTGCTCGCCAAAACAAAAGCAACTCCTATTGGCGCCGTCACTATGCATCCACTTATCATACGAACCAATCAGTGCCTCTCACTCGAGTGGACAGTCGCTACTTTATAGGATCTCTAGAGCATACTAGAAGAGAGGAAAAGTTGTCTGGAACAGCCTGGAGTGATATAGATGAATCGAAAATAAGCGCCACGGATATATAAGTAGCAGAGCCAACGCGCTGGAATCAGTTAGTTCAGTACAGCTCTGAGATGAGCCAAGTGATCAGATAAGACCAAGAAGAGTACAGTTGTAAATTATAGTATTGGATAAAAGTTACAATTAGTGTGTTATCATAAGGACTAATTATTGTAAGTTAAGTGTTAAACAAATCAGTTGTTAGTGACAATTCGTGCTGCAATTGTTGAGCCTGCGTACGTAGCAAGAAGAATCCTAAACAAATATGGACAAACTTAAAGTCATTGGGAGTAGTAAAGTCCACCAAAAATGTTATTGTGGAGCAGAAAATGATTACGATGTAATGTTAAATTAAATAAATACTTAACATATATTATGTAAACGTATCTGAAATAGTCAACTACTAAAAGCGATTTACAAATTCGAAATAAAAATGTGAACATATGCTGTGAAAATAACATAATCCCACAGAACTTCGAAGTAATACCGTTATCTGAAATCAATTTCGGTATTTCTACATTCAGCAAAATTTACAGCCAGACTGTGGTGAGGTCGGGACGTCGATTTTAACTTAATTTAAAGGCTTGAGGCATCGGCAAGTGAACATCTGCATATATATACAACTCAAAGTTATGTGTACTGCAAGCTGCCTTCTGGTGCAAATAGTACATTAATGTGAAATTATGCTAATGTGTGCTTCACTGAAACTGTAAATAAAACACATGTAGTTTTCGCTTAAATTTCTGGAGCTAGCTGAATAGTTTGTTTATTTATTTAGAATATTTACTTTCGTACTAATTGATGAACTGTTTGCTAAATGTAAACGTCTGAGGCAAATATTGGAAACAAACTACTGACAAATTTTGAACGATCACATCCTCAATTAAAAGCAAGAGTTCTATTTAGATTTTATAGGTAATTCTCACACCAAAAACACATGATGCCAATTTAGCATTTGTAAGCTTCTTTAGAAACAGTTGTTTATGTTAGCATTACTTTCTTTTCTAAACTTGTCTAGTTCTCGTTAGTTCAATCAGAGACAATCGCAATGAAGAATGGGAGTAAACATTTAAAATGGACATGTGCGGAATGTCAGCCATTGGAAACAGATATTACTGCATTAAAATAGGTTGTTATTTTATTTATTAATCTCTAGAAAGAAATTGCTGGACTTAAAAACTAACAGTCACCAAACATTTTTCTGGGGGGCATAATTTATATACTAATCACGGTAGACCCTTCATCCTAACTGTAATAATAATCTCAAATGCATTGTTATTGCAGTGTACAGGTCCCCTATACGCCTCCATACACGGAAGGGAATTTTAAACGATTTGTCTCACCACGGGCCAAATCTGTTGTCGATGTTTCGATCGCTGTTTATGTTAAATCCGGGCATACACGAGAGGACTTTTTAAAGGATCGGATCCAATGGATCCATGAAGGAATTGATCCGTCGAGCTTGGTCCTTTATTTTGTCCACTAACATAGACATCGAAATCTCTTATGAATTGACGGATCATTTCCTTTGGCGGACCTAATCCGCTAATTTTATTGTAAAAGGTGCATATCCGCGGCCCTCCAAACATGTTTGAAGGACCAGCGGATTTCAGTCATCATCACAGATCGTGTTCCGTGGCCATCATGTATGAAACAAAAGTTGCTACAGCTGCAGCGGGCGTTTGTGTTATTTATTATCACACCATATTGAACAGAAGAAATCGAACCAAATGAATAAAGAACTGGATTGCCAGAAAGAATTATTTTGCGTACATGTCTTTGCTGAATGAATTACGTCATGTCTTTTATATATTTCTATGAACGTTTCAATTATAGTTCTAATTCATTTTGTGTTTTTCATTATACTGATAAACAACAACAAATGTAATATATAATACGGAAAATATTTCTGTGAATTTAGATCGGTGACGCGCTACAAGTGTTTACTTGTCCGACGATACGTTACGTACGTACAGACCAGATCTTATGGATCTGGTTCGCTGCCACCGATCGAGCAGTTGTCGGATTTGACTCGGTGGCAGGTGTCAGTGAAACATGGAATGGACAAAAAAATATTAACCGATTTTATAGATTTATATAGGGAATCTGGAATTGGTTGGGAGGGTGATCAATGAAAATTTGAACCACAGCACTTAGGCCCCATTGGGCCCCTTGTACTTCCTCCCTGTAGGCAGACCCTCGCCTACGCCTCCAACCAACCTAATCTTGCGAAACAAGTGGTGATGCTGTCTAGGGGCATCTTCCTTACATCAGCCAAAGTAGGCCAACGTTCTCTCAAAATGGATTCTCTGATTGATGAGATGGTAGAATAGTCACAGAGTACATGTTGAACTGTCACATCTTGTCCACAACCTATACAGAG
Organism: Leptura quadrifasciata; assembly: GCA_963675555.1. Taxonomy (NCBI): domain Eukaryota; kingdom Metazoa; phylum Arthropoda; class Insecta; order Coleoptera; family Cerambycidae; genus Leptura; species Leptura quadrifasciata. Next base: position 104,975,440 of record OY776674.1, on the reverse strand, counting down.
AGGCATTTCGCTTAATCTCATATTATGTAGATGTTTCCTTAACGGAAAGTGTCCAATCTGAATTCCCGTTATAAAACGTAGGTTCAGGGCATTACCAGGTACTCCATTGCTGTACTCTTGTTGGGATATTTAAAAGTTCCCTAGCAAGCTGATGGCTATTTGTTTCATTCCACAGCTTCTTGAATTCATTGTGGGTGTTCTTTTTAATTATTATTATGTGTCGTCGCCGTGATTGGTAACAGACTGGCCGGGCCTGGTCCAAAGATACTTAGGCCTGCTGCCTTCTTGGCCAGTCTGTCGACTACTTTGCTGCCACAGATTTATGTAGGAAAAAACATGCCTGTGAAAAATTATAGATAGTTCGTACATAAGTTAAAATATGAAAGGAGAAGCTTATGATGATTTGGTTAATTTTTTGAAAAAGTTGACCTGGTATTCGTAAATTATTTTTGTTAATCATTCTGCTCATTCGACCTTATACTACAAGCAAATTAGATTAAAACGCAGTGAATAGAAGAAATAATTTATAAAGAAATAATATTTGAGATGTGTACTCTCGATAGGGTTAGAAATAATTATCGGAAACGTTTCCGCCACATTCAGGGACGGAAAGTCCCTTTTTTTGTAAAAAGCCATCCCTAACGCTGATTTTTTACTTTTATCTTGTAAATCGTTCGTTGGAAGAGAAAAAAGTATAGGAAATAAAAAATTTGTCGTTAAATTACACGAAGTTTCACAACGATTATCTCAAAACCGGTTACTTTAACGAGAAAAATGCCAAGAATAAATGTATAGAGCGGAATTTTCTCTACAAGATGCATGTCTAGCGAGTTTTGACACAAGTGAATTTTATTTATTTTCTCTTTTTTCCACAAAAATGCGGTTTCTAATTATACGTAAAATATGTACCTCACTACTTTATGCAAACCATTCATTCTAGACGACCTTAGGAACAGATGTTGGAAGCATTGTGATATGTAAGAGAAGGAAAAGGCACAGATCAGAATAGACTTTGTTAAGCCTAAGACTGCCTTGTCCCACAAAACTTCAGTTGTGGAATATGGTGCGTGTAATAGTACGATAGAAAATGTTTAGGAAATATGGTGAAGATAGACTGAAAGAAATATAAAAATACATGCAGATACGTTATTACTCCATATACTTAAATGTGAAAGAAAATGCTTCTGTAGACATGGACACAATAGGTGATTCTTTCATTTGCGAATATACGCTTCAAGAAAGTGAAACTGATGTGCGTGTTGAAAGAGGCTTGGTGAATTTAATAGCCGTTAACAAAGTTCGACAAGACGGTAAATCTAAACAGCTTCAAAATATATGGTTATATGTATCAAATTCAATATTGGCGAGGACAAAAATTGGAACCAACGGAATGGGGCTGAAAGAAAGTGGGTAATATCTTAGCACCCATTTATACCACCGAGTTACCAGCACCAATTTCCAGCCTTCAGCTAGTCTCCTGCAGCTACAAAAAGGGTTGCGGAAAAAGTTGGATTGCGCTGCTCAACAATGTCCTCTAATTACCACGGGCAAGGATGTTTACATTCCAAATTTGGAGAACAGTTAGTCGACGAAGAACCCTCTAATGAGTAAAACTGGACAGAATTTTAGTGGAATAGGCCTACAGGGGACACCATTTTTTAAAAAATTCACCTAGAGCTCTACCTAAAAGGTGCCGTGGAAACGAGCCCAAATGAAAAAAATGCATCTTTATGGAAAAAGGGGAAAATAAGTAAAAATCACTTGCGTCAAAACCCGCTAGACATGTATCTTATAGAGAAAATTCAGCTCTATAAATTCATTCTTTTGCATTTTTCTCGTTAAAGTAACAGGTTTTAAGATATTCCTGTAAGATCGATTTATACCTGTGCGCTCCAAATTACCCCCAGTTTGGACGCTGTTACTCCGAAATAGGTAGGGATAAACTACAGAGTCAATGGGATATTTTTTCAGACAGAATTTGACCATTTTTTAATTTCTTATACTTTTTCTCTTCCAGCGAACGGTTTACAAGACAAAAGTGAAAAACCAGCGTTAAGTTCCCGTTAGGGGTGGTTTTTTGCAAAAAAGGGATTTTCCGTTCCTGAATGGGGTGAGAACTTTTCAGATATCTATTTCTATCCCTATCGAGAGTACACATCTCAGATTTTATTTCTTTATAAATTATTTCTTCTAAAATGTCTAATTTTCGTGGACTATTAGTTCTCGAATTAAACGCATATGTCCATTTTTTTTTCTCCTGAATCCACATTTTTATCCACTTTATTCGATTTTCTTCTTTTCATTTTCACAAATTTGCCATATACATAGAGATAGTCCATTTAAAGGGTCGGATTTATGACGAAATTACCGAATGTTTGCGCCTCGGACTAGACAATGTCCCCCGTTTTCGAGGGCGCTGAATTGATCCCCGGGGTCAAACCAATTTTTGCACCTCGGCAACCCCCTCAAATTGGCCAAAACCACCCCCAAAGTCCCCTTTTCCATGAACCGCTTATTTTCCCCGGTTTTTCTCCTAATTGTTGCTCCCTAGAGTAGAACGGAAGGCCCCTCGAGGGATTTGACTTCAACAACTTCTACCCCAGGCTTCCAACCCTTGTATGGGGTGGAAAATTGATATTTGTTTTTGTGAGGAAGAAATTAATATTTTATAGGTGTTTCTTTGATGAAGGTGGCAGGTAACCAGGGTTGTGTAACCACCCACGGGGGTTGTTTCCACCCTTCAATGGGGTGGAAAATTGATATTTTTTTTGGGAAAACAATATTTTGTAGGAGGCGTTTCTTAAGGTGGCAGGTGACCAGGGTTGTGTAACCGGCCCCGGGGGTTGTTTTCACCCTTCAAAAGGAATCCCTTCTGGAGTTTAAGCACGATTAAAGTATCTGGACCCTCATTCAGTTTCCTCGGAGGCCTCGGAATTTAAAAAGGATTTACCATTAACTGAACTGCCCGTCCCGTCCCTTCAACGATTTGACATTTGACCTAAATAAACGATGCGATCTTTACGTGTGTGGTGACTAAAATATCTTTACCCTGAGAGTCGGTAGAGGCGATCCGGCAGATCTGGACGACGCAGCGAGGCAAATCATTTAAAATTCCCTTACGTGTATGGGGGCCTTATAAGGCATTATTGATTAAAATTCCGTTCAGAAAAGAAAAAGAAAAAAGTTATAAGGGTGTTACACTGTTTTAAGTGCGACATACTGTATTACTGTATAATTATCAAATGTGGCATAGCACTGCTTTAAAGGACATATTAATAAAATTGTGTATAAATTTGATGATCATAAATATTTAAAGTTCCCACCAACCGTCATTTGCTTTCGCTTCCAACCACCAGAGGGGCTCGTCAGATTTAGTCCCGTCTGAATGTACGTTCGTTGAGCGTTTTATAGGAGTGAGTAGTTTGTGGACTGACTCTACAATCGCGGGTTGGAGTATAAGTGAGCTTTAAGTAAGCAAATGTTGATAAGGCGAAGGTAGTGCTCTCTGTTGGTTTAAGACGGTATTTAACATATAGGCAGTGTAAAACGGTATTTCTACTAAGAAGTGTACCAAAGCCAGCAAATTTATGAATGGAGCGAAATATAGTTTAGTTACACTATACAATAACGTACATCCACTCCATATATAAATTTTTACTTTTCAATTTCAAATGAACTGAATAAGTTTCCTTTTAAAAAAATCAAAACCTTTCAAAATCAAAGTTTAGGCCAGCCCTGCATTGGAGTGTCTCACGGAAGGCACCTTGTTTAATTTGTGGTGCCTGCGTTCAGATATAAAAATTTAACAGTGTTTTTGTGCGCGAGTTTTATAAAAATTAGTGTAGTTATAAGTTTCGTTAAGTTTGTTTTTCAAGCATTTTATTTTAAAGTTAATACCTATTTTTATTTTATTTTTGTAATAAGGAGTTCAGGTTAAGTTGATTGTGTTGTTATTTCCGCCCACCCAGGCCTGTTCAGTCCGATCCTGCAATCCGCCACCACGTCAGCACGGTGGTTGCACGATCGGTTCTGGAACAGGTCCTGGTGAGGCAACTGTCTGTAGTGTTAATATTAACAAAGACTATTTGAATTGAATTGAATTGAATTGAATTGACTTTCGAAACTGATGTTCGGATCTCTAATAGTTTCTGCTAGATTATTTTGCGGCCATAAAAACCAATGACTTTTATGTAAACATGCGGCGTGTCCGTTCGGTTAATATTGTTGCCGCAGGTTGTCTATAATAATTGTTATTAACTTTATTAACCGTAGATAGTGTAAACAAATCTTGCGTACTAAACATTATTTGCAAAATTTTAATTTGAATTACATCTCAGCCATCGACAAGTATATGTTAGCATGTGCTCAAACACAAAGCTGTGTAATCTACATCATGCTATGTGTATGTGCACAAGCATAAATAACATGGTTAATTGAAATATGTTAATATGTTACAGTTTGGTGCGGTGGTGTGGACTTACAAGGGCCGTTGTTCATACACGAACCCCCACATCGCGTGGAATTTAGTAACAGTTCCGGGGGGAAGATCGACTGCACAGCTCACGGAAGCCCTCCTCCTGAAGTTGAATGGATATTGGCAGACGGCTCGCCCGTCCATCAGGTTAGTACACGTAAACACATAATAATTATAGTAGGATAATTCAGCACACTGATGCCGATTGATTAGGTATTAGTGATAGGCAATTCGGATTATAAAATAAGTTAATTAACTAATGTAAGTCATTCCGTGACAGTACCAATACCTGGTTTGACTTATTGCAATCGAGAATTATTCAATAAATCATCAAATGAAATGGTCAAATGAACCACTCAACGGTGGCGTTGTTGGTTTTAAATCATATAAATTGTGTTACTGTATTAACGGGCATTAGGCAATAATGATAACCAATTAAAAAAAAAATAATTATTATTAATTGAAATTGCAACGCCGATGACTGCCCTAACCAGACTTGATTGGTTAGGGAAGAAGCTCTTGCTGGCTAGCTTCTTTTCGTGGTAATAACAAAAAAAAATAGTATTTAAAGTGCCCCTTCCGGATAAAGTTAATAAATTTTTTTTTTGTGCGGAAGCGACACTGGCTAGCTCAGTGGGCGGTGGGGTGAGTAAGTGGTTTATCGGGTGATTAATGATAAATAACTTTCAACACCAAGTAAGAAAAATAAAATATATATACACATATACATAAATCTACTGAAATCTCACAATGCACACTACACAATATAATAGGAAAATAAAGAAAATGCAGAACTTTTCAATTCAAAAGGAAATTATGAGCATAAAAATTTGATACCTTGAGTGATCACTCGGGTGTACAATTTTTTTTTTTATACACCTAGTATTGGTAATTTAAATAATTTAAGTAGGTAACTTAGGAAATTACTAACCATACATATATGTAACAATTATTGTGATGGTAAGTGTAAACTTATCTGTATGATAAAGATGGCGGTATGCAAATGGCCGCTGTCCACGTCGAAGAGGGGAAAGATTTCTCAAACTGATGGCCGCCACGATGCTCCCTTGTAATGTCTCAACCTCTCAAAATTCTACACCAGGAAACCACAGAGCGAACACCACTCCACAATTTCAAAAGGGCTCTACCAGACCCAAGCAGTCACAAGGGCAGTCGGCCTCCAAGACAGTTTCAGACAACAACAGCTGTCTACAAATGGTAGAAACAATTTGGAGTGAAGATGGTAATACGAAAGCCAAGACACAAAGCCCTAAAAGGATAATACGGTTGTATATAGGCTGACATGATCTCAATTTAAAATTACATAACCAGGACTATGAATTATTAATTGAATGATAAAAAAAATGTAACTAATTTTTATTTTAATAATAAACACATGAAAATAATGATTTTATCATACCTGGGGGTGTTCGGCGGGCTTTTAAAAGTGATTGTCCTCAGCTTTGCCTCTAGT